>OZ026580.1:4074364-4674364 GCA_964020215.1 Aurelia sp. 3 sensu Dawson et al. (2005)
AAGTAGGAAAATAAGTAAACACAACTAAGAGTGGCAAACATAAATAAAATTGGCAAGCAAACAAAAGAAACACTAAGTAACAAATAGAAATGGGCAAATCGATGTAATGAATAGCAAACACAGACGTGAGTAATGGGCAGCAGCACAAGTGACAGGAACAAACACACAAGAAGCAAGGTCAAGCGCAAATAGCAAACACAAACAAGAGCAGTAATCAAGAACTCAAGTAGCTAAAAATGAAACAAACGACAAGTAACAAAAAGAAATGGAAACAGCGATCCACAGAGCAGCAAACGCAAAATACAAATACAACGAGGAGAAGCAAACACAAGTGCAGATAGAAAACACAAAACGCAAGTGGCAAACACCAACTAAAAAACAAACAGAAACGTGAAGAACAATAGTAGTTGCAGTTGAGTCGCAGTTGCAGTAACATATCAATTCAGGCAATAGCGAAACTACGATGATGTGTAAGTCTAGTAATTGTTTACATCTGTTTTATTGTCCATTTTAAAAAGTAGTTTTAGACTGCGTTCACACGATGCCGGCACATTTTGAAAACGATGAAAATTGTGACGGTAGCAAAATTTGAGCTAGCGTTCACACGATGCCGGAACAATTTGAAAACGGTTGGAAATTTGCCGGTAAAAGCTCGTTGCAAGACTTTGATGCCAAAGAAGTGTACCCAAACCCTAAGAATTGTTCAGTCTCGTTCCAAAATCGTCTGAAAATGTTCTATTTTCATCATTTTAAAATGTTTACACGATGCCGTTTCCAAAATGTGCCGATTAGAGTTCCGTTTTCAAAATCTACCGTTTTCAAAATCTGCCGGCAAAAAATGTGCCGTTTTCGTGTGAACAGGAGGCCTATCCGTCGAATTTTTCATCGTTTTCAAAATCTGCCGGCATCGTGTGAACGCAGTCTTAGACTACGTTCACACGATACCAGAACACTTTTGTCAACGGTGAAAAATGTGACGGTAGAAACGGTAGCTAAATCTGAGCTAGCGTTCACAAGAGACCGTTTTCAAAATGTGTCGGATAGAGTTCCGTTTTCAGAACCTGCCGGCAAAAAATGTGCCGTTTTCGTGAGAACGGGAGGCCTATCCGTCACGTTTTTCACAGTTTTTCAAATGTGCCGGCATCGTGTGAACGCGGTCTTAATTTAGCATTCTCCAATGATTCATAATTCATCATACGATGTTGTTTTTGATAAGATGTGTACTTCAGCGTCTGTACAAAGCTTCTTCTGCTTTCCACTCATGAATATTCAATTTTTTCATGTTTCTTTCCATTGAAAATTCTCAAGCGTGTGATGCTGTTTTGTTGGAAAATTCCACGGCCATGAAGTAGGATAGCGGACACCTTTGAAAATTGTATCGAATTTTGAGACAGGTCATGGTGAATACAGTGAAGACTCGAATAAGCACCAAGGGGTTTATTTTGCGTAAAATGAATTTTAGGATGGGCGAAGGGGGTTTATTCTGGGGCGATTTACTAAATAAAATGTGGTGAAACACCTACTGCCATTCTAGCGGATAAAGGTATGGAGACAGTGGAAATCATGTCAGTTTGGACTAGAATTCACAGGCAGTGGGAGACAACATACGTATCATTGCAACTATGACGACCCCCGGTGGAAGCAATGTAGTAGTAAAATGCACACCACGCCAGTCCATACCATTTCACAGAATACCCTTTTCTATGACTTCTCAATTGCCGAAAAGACCCCTTATCACGAGAATCTTTTTTCTATAACAAATAAAAAGTTAAAATACAAAAAACTAAACAACTCCAATCTATCTACTGTTGAGATGAAAACAAAAAACATAATGTTATCAAGTCGCCTCCAAACTCAACAGTTCAAATCAACAGCTAAATTACAAGAAAAATTTTCGAAGGTGAGGAGTATTATTGAACCTTGAACTGATCGTTACCGTGCAAATACCAATTCTGAGGGAAAGTTTTGGGATTGTTACACCTTAAGGCCATTCACTTCACTGATATCTCTTTACTGGAAAGCAGCAGAGTCCCATAAAACTAAGGATATTGAACTTGGACCATGTAAATTGACCATATTCTAGGGTCTCGAATCCAGTGGCATTTTCACTGTTTTGGGATATTTTCTAAAAAATACCCCACTTTCCAGATTGTAGGTCCTAGGAATCTGCTCAAATATACCCTTTCCTCAGCGAAATCATGGATGAGCGTAATGTCATATTTTCATTAATATTGCACCCACCGGGTAACGACCATAAACATACCAAGACATAGCATGTTTAAATTGATGAAAAATTCACTCTTTCATGGCACACAAATACACCTATGGGGCAGTGGCGCCGCCAGGATTTTTTATTGGAGGGGCGAAACACGATGGGGGTCTGAGGCGGAGCCACAGAAAACTTTTTCTTGGACCACGCCCTCTACTTTGGCTGTACATGCAACCAACACCCCTTTTATGGATTGACATTAAGATGAATGAGTCTGTTAAATAACACTAGTAGGGTACCACATTTAGAAAATGAGCGCCAAACCTTGGATCCCCAAAAATTCCTGCAATTAACCATGAGCGTTAGGACACCTTGTGTGTAACATTTAAAATTTGTATTAGTAGCGAGCCACCTTAACTTATTGTTTTTTTTTGTCTTTAACTTGTTTTTACTTCGTACACAACCACCTTTCAATGTTTCGTAATTTTGAAAGTTTCAGTAGTGAGCCACCTTAAGTGAAGATCCACCTTAACTCTTAAAGCTCTTACCTGAAAAACTTACCAAGTTTTTCAGGTAAGAGCTTCAAGAGTTAAGGTGGATCTTCACTTAAGGTGGCTCACTACTGAAACTTTCAAAATTACGAAACATTGAAAGGTGGTTGTGTAAGAGGTAAAAACAAGTTCAAGACACACAAAAAACAATAAGTTAAGGTGGATCGCTACTAATATAGATTTTAAATGTTACACACTAGGTGTCCTTACGCTCATGGACTAACCTAACATTTGCCACTCGGTAATGGAATTGCCAAAGAGTTATCCTGTACTCTCAGATTCAGAAATATGAAGTATATATGGTTTGTGAAAAGAGGGCATCGGTTTCAGTAGAAACTTCAAAGTCCAGTATACATTGAGGGGTCTGGGGCGATAAATTGAACTCTTACTTGTAGAACATTTAAGATTACTTGAATGTGATGCATAAATTCAAGTCAATATAAGTTAACTTCTGAACATCACAAATTGGCAAGTAAACGTGCTTAAAAATTTGTTTAAATTACGCATAAATTCTTCGTAGGTTCAAGCACCATCTATAATAACAGACTGAATAATATCAAGCCACGCGTAGGTAGAAATTTCAACAGTAAACTGGGGCTATCATTAAAGACACACTAAGAGGACAATTTGGATCAATTGTTCGACGCAAAACAAATTTGTGAAATACAAAACATTGCAATTCATCATTCTCACAAAAACGATCATGTTTTGGAGTTTCCAGTTATAAAATAAATTTGATCAAACATCATCAGTTTCTTAAAATTGACAGAATTAGAAATACGTAATGTCAATATAAAAGCTTTTATTTCTCTTAACTAGTTAAATGTTTTTTGCAGAAATTTTTTGGCTGCTTTGAAATAAAAAAGCAATAGGACTTTAAAAGATCAAGCCATGAATCGAAAAATATGAAAATAACCCAGTTGACTTAATTAAGTCATAAAAATAGCTTAAAACATACGAAGTTTGAAAGAATAAAATCATATGAGTTAAATGAGACAAAGAGTTTAAACCAAAACACTGAAAAATAAAGCTGAAAAGATGCGAAGAGCGTTTTTCATCTTGTATTTAAGAGCAAATGACTATTACTTTAACAAAGTGGGCATTTCTCGATGAGGCGGGCTATCCAAATTTCTTATATGTCAATAATCTCTCAGAAGTCTACCGAAAACAGAATGATCAAAATAATGAGCTCTCTTAAAGAATGATCTGAGATCTGCCAAGTCTACCGTTTTCGGTAGATGGTACCAAAAGAATGGGATTTTAGTTTCCACCAACTCATATTGATCAAATCATGGTGGATTCCTCACAAAGATCAACAAAGAAAAAGCAATTGTTCATGGGTGAGAGGAATCCACTGTACATTTATTGCCATGGGACTAAAAATCTGTTGTATTTGTTTGATAATTGATGTCGTATAACTCTTGAGAGACGTGAAACGCCCATTGCGTATTGTTCTGTGTAAGGAAAGTCTACACGATTTGACCTATATTTTGGGCCCTTTTCAGTCATTTTGGAACCATGAAAACTTTATCAAGTTTAATTTACTTATACTTCTGGAGCTGGAAAAGCAGCGAGAAAAATCACCGAAATACTTCGATCTTTCGGCTTTTAACTAGAACTTGAATCAGTAAAATCTATCTATGCAGTATCCATGGTGCTACGAATTTTTTAAAGTGGGAACTTCTTCTTGCTCCCCCGGTAGGCCTAAAAATACAGAATATCAAAGACGACTTAAATTCATTTATTCCTTCCATAAATATGTGCATCAAATGTTTGTTGTCTCACACCCTAGATTTTCCAACATGAAATGATTTCAAACGCCAGTGTAACTACTGCTATCACGTTCCACATAAAAATATGCATTTAGCGTCTTACAAAGTCAGCATCCTTCACCTGCTTCCAGGAAATCATTTAAAGCATTATTCCTGTCTCTAACAAAATTTTGCAGCCAGGGCATTTCTTCACGACTTAAAACAGCCGCGAAAGCCGTACTTTTGTAGACTGATGATAGTAAAATGAAATATTCATATACATCCTGTTGTTCGGTGCCGAAATGCTGTGGGGTGACAAAACTGCAAACCCTTCAAAAGTTGCAAAATCAAGCGGCGAGAATTGTAACCAAAAGTAAATTTGATACGCCTGTTATGGAACTAATACACAATTTAAATTGGCCAACTGTAAGTGATATTGTCTGTAAGTGATATTGTTAGAAGCGAAACAGCTACTACCATGTACAAGTCTCTAAATGGCCTCGCACCTGAGTACCTCTCCCATTTGTTTGTCAAAGATTCAACTCGAAATGGCAGAGAACTGAAAAATACTGAAACTGATCTTTCGCTACCACTGCGGAAAACTAAAAATGGGTAAAAGGCAATATCCTTTCGTGGACCTAAGCTTTGGAATCAACTCGAACAAGATCTTAAACAGGCACCCACCCTTGCCACCTTCAAAAAAAGATTAAAAAATTGATTTCACGTGTTCTTTTTCTTATCAATATTATTCATCTCTTTCATTCAATTATTAGATTTTTACCACGGCCCCCTGAAAAGCATTTGCTGATCAACTGATGGGGCAACCGTGTTTAAAAAATTGAAAATGAAAATGAAATGAAATACAAACAAAATATATAAACATACAAACCAAACTCCGTACTATTTTGAGCGAAGTTGTACCCCATCGCATGGCAGACTGTCCCATTCTCAACAGGAAACCACCGCTTCTTCAACGCTACTCTAGACAAGAAGACGGCTGTGTCATGTACCGGGTGAGTCAAGAAAGTTAAAGCGTTTGGCAGGCTGTTACATAAAAAGTATAGGGCCGATATTTAAAACTGAATTGTTAATCTATCAGTCAAGGCTTAGATGAGAAAAACTTTTTTGATAAAATCATTCATCATTTAGACCTAGAAATTAGAAAAATGCCTGTAAGGGGTTTGTATGGGAATCGAATATTCCACGTTCCATTCTGGTCCATGATTTATGTGGCATTGAAATTGACAAGAATTTCAATTTCAGTAGCAAGTAAATTATAGACTAGAACGGAATGAGGAATCCTTGTTCCCAAACATTCCTCTTACAAGCATGTTCCTAATTTCAGGGTCAAAATGATAAATGATTTTACCAAACAAACTTTTTTCATCTAAGTTAGCCTTTGACTGATAAATTGATATTTCAGTTTTGAATATTGGTCACATACTTTTTACTCCATAGCCTGCCAAACGGTTAAGCTTTTTTTGAACTCACCTGGTATGCTGCTATTATTATTCTCAGGCCCAGATAAATTAGTTACCTGTGTATCAGTTGAATCTTTATAACTGTTTGCAATGCAGTTGAGTCCAGCACCAACCACCTACAAAAACAAAATTAAATAGACTAAACCAAGAAGGTCATTGATGATCTATTAGAAATGGAAAATTTCACTGTTTACCAACAACTGCGACCTAAGTACGAGAAGTTGATACGGTTGTGAGCCCAAAGATTTGTAAGAATTCAGTCGTTTCCATCAAACTCATGTTCAAAGGGCGAGGGGGACAAAAACGGGTCTCTGGATTCTGCAGTTCTCTTTTCAATAAACAATTCAGCATGCCCCAAAGTCCGTTTCGTAAAGCCTGTGTTCCCGTTCAACGGGATGGTGGAATTGCAGAAAAAAGGGAAGGAACGGAACAGAAATGGTCAGACGGACTTCAAGACAGACTTCAAGACAATAAAGACAAATTAAGTCTAATATAATAGACAATAAGGACCTGAAATGTTGGAAAATTCGATCAAATATTTCGATCCAATCTTTGAAGGATTCTGCGAGTACAAGTTTTCATAAAATTGCTTTTAACTTTAGAACAGTGGATCTATCTTACACAAATATATTTTCTGATCTGCATGTTACGTAGGTGGAGTGGCCAAGATGATTCTAAGTCGGACAAACGGTCACTTCAGATTTCGCATATAAAACTGAGGAGGCATCCCCTTTGTTGTGAACATAAAACTTTTTCAATGGATACGATTGTCTTTGTTCATTGTGATACTGTGTTATGACAGACACTGATTTCTTGAACACAAGCAAAATGAAAGAAAGTCCTCGAGTTTGCACGTAGCTTTGAAATTATTTGACCTTCAATTCACTTAGGTATAGACTGATAACAATTCGTGTAAAATTCGCTCTTATTTATATACTTTTAATCTCAATCATTTTGCTAAATGCTGCTTGAACAAGCAATTCACTTATATCAAAAGTAAAATGGGGGAGGTATGTTAAAATCTAATCATGTGATCCGGCCACATATGCCTTTAATCATTACCAAGTTGAGATGATACCTTGATTTCTGTTGAGACAATTGCCTGTCCCGTTCCAGGTGGCTTCTGCATCCTTCCCAGGCCAGCATCGCAAAGCTTTATCTGCAAATAAAGGGAACGACGGAGAATTAAGAAATCCTATGATCAGTAGACATCACCTGCTCTTTCAGCAAGTAAAGAAAGCACTCAAACTTTTAATCAGTGGCCGAAAAATTTTTTGCTTAGGCCGACAAACGGCCAAAATTGCATCCAAACTTCCTGCGAAATTTTTTTTTATTTTACATTGATTTAGTGGACTGTAGAGCCTATTTCATGAAAACTGAGGTAGAATATAGGTCAAAAACTTCTCTGTGAACTTGAACGTATTCACAAACCGAAACGTGAATGGTTACACTCAATAATACAAATACTTATATTGCACACAATGATTGCTAGGCAGGTAGCTAAAATATAGGCACCGAAACGGTACGTGAGCAACCAAAGTGCAGATGACATTCGTCATGAACATGAGCAACTAAAATGCACAAAGAAGTCCTGGTTGCCACTTTCGTCATACTTGACGCGCAAAGCACTTTGTACAAAAAGCAACTGAACAGGTTGATGATAGGTTGACCTGAAAGACCAATTTCTTTAAATTCTTGATACAAGCCTCTTAATCTGAATTCTGCTCATTCTCCTCAATTAAAGTTACTGCAGCGATTCGATTTTGTTTTGTAGATAACAATTTGACAGCAGTTCGAAAAAATTCTTGCAGCCTAAAAACTTAGCAAAAATTTCCAGGGAACGGCGTTCCCCTGTTCCTACACTTCATCGGTCTCTGCTATTGATAATAGACGATTAGGGGAAAGATAACATTGGGGCGCATTGACCAGGATGCATTGAGTTCTGTAATAGGATCAACAATCTTTCAAAAGAGCTTCGATCAGCAAAGGCAGTGTATTAAGCCTATGATAACTGTTTCCAAGGGAAATACCAGAAAATACCGGGTGAGCCAGAAAAAAATTCCCTGTTTTGAAAATTCATAACACCAAGACTACCACACGGATTTGAATCATTCAAATTCTAGCTAAAAGTCGAAAGATCAAAGTATTTTCTTGATTTTTCTCGCTGTCCTACCAGCACTAGAAGCATTCGTAAAATTCAACTTTATAAAACTTTCATTGTTGCAAAATGAAGGAAAAAGGGCCTAAAACATTGATCAAATCGTAAGGATTCTATTCAAATCTAACAATAGGCCATGGGCGTTTCACCTCCCTCAAGAGTTATAAGACATCGATTTTCAAATAAATATGAAAGATTTTCAATGCCAAGGAAATTAATGCCTAGAGGATATCTCTCACCCATGAGAAGTTGCATTTCCGTCATTATTCTGTGCAAGAGGTCATTTATGAATTGATCGATGTTTTGGGCCATTTTTCAGTAATCAATCAACCAAGAAATTTTTGTAAAGTTGAATTTACCTATATTCGTAGCGCTGGTACGACAGCGAGAAAAGTGACAAAATTACTTTGATCTGTCGGCTTTTAACTAGAATTTAAATGATTCAAATCCGTGAGATAGCCTTGGCGTTATGAATTTTCAAAAGTGGGAACTTTTTTCTGGCTCACCCGGTATTAACCCGAAGCCGTCAATACAAAACTGAGCTTATAAGGTTTTGTTCAAAGGATCAGAGTTAATATTTTCGGTATTGCCCGAAGGAAACAGCTATAATATAGTTTATTACCCTATGGTCAGGGCAGGGTGAAGGCCTTTCGTTTTTAACAAAGTAAACATATGAGTTCAAAGGCATGATTATCGTTGGCCTAGCATTAAACCATTGCAAATGAAGCCACTTATTGCATTTCGCAACTGTTGCTCGACATGTTCGAAGCACTGATCTGTGTTTAGAATTCGAAGTTGAGTTGTGACGAGCATAGGTTTCAAATCTTTGAAAAGCTGGGTGTAAAATTCTATGACGTATTTCTTTGAACTGAACGGCTTCAAATAAACTTGAACTATTTTACAGTAAATCTGCCGTTGGACTTTTCTGAAATCTTCATTATATTTCAGAATTACAGTGCTTTTCTTCTTTTTTAAGAATTCAAGAAAATTTTTGAAAAATACTTAAAACTATCGTACTTTCTAACCTGTTGACGAAAGATCGAATAATTTTCAAGAAAACCATAGTTTATGGATGCCTACAGTATGGTATCAAGCAAAACTCTTTCACTCTTTTGGTTTGTGATTTAGAAATTTGATGACGTCACATCATAAAATGAGCTGAAATATAAAATAGGCTGTAATTTCGACAAATATTTAAGATTTCTGAAAAGTCCAACGGTAGAATCATAGAAAAGTGGCTAAAGTTTCTTTCAAGTCATTCAGTCTAAAGAGATAGGTCATTGAATTTTACACCCGCCTTTTTTCGTGGATTTAAAGATTTGGAACCTATACTATTGTGATGTAATGAGCGGGCATTACCGGATAATAATTCCCTATCATTACGTCACATTCGAATGTTTTCAGCCAATCAGCTTGCATAACAGAGTTGCTGCCTGACTATAGGGTAATAACTCAGTGTAATGCCCCTCAACGATGTATTGTCCGTGATCATCTATAGTGTTGACTTAAAGAAATACTGAGGGATTCAAAATAAAGCCTTGACATCTGCCCTCTGTTTCCCCAAAACGTATCGGAGTTGGTCTCAGGTTCCATTTCTTAAAAGTTTGCACAAAATTGTTTGACCCTTTCTTCAAATAGAACTTTAATCAAATAAACTTCAAAGAATTTTGCCTCCTTTGTAAAAAATACGGTCCTCTCCCAGCCGTAATTAATTGCAGCTCATTTATTTTTCGGATTTTACAACTTACTTACCTTGAAATGTACTCTGTTAGTAACATAGTTGACAGTTCTGTTGACAACTACCAATAAGTCTTTCGGTTTTGAGCTTGACACGGCTAGTTTCAAATCGTCTATCTTGAAGTTATGAAAATAAACATCTGAAAGAAAATGATATTAAGTCATATAAAGTTTCAGGTCCCAGAAATTGTTTCAAGTCTCCAGAAAGAATGAAAAGACGAAAGGAAAAGGGACAAATACTGAAAAGCGAGAAATGGGATGTTAATTTTACGTCAAAATCCTAAGGTTCTCTTTATTTATAGCCATTAACAAAGAAAAGTATGCTTTTACCATACCAAGAAAATTCATGAAAGGATGTTGTTCATAAGGATGGAAGTGGTCACCTGAAACCCGAACAAAATTTGCCCAAAGTATCATTTAAAGAGGCTGGGTTAGGTAATGTACACAAACTTCTTTCGCGATGAAGATTTGACAGTATTTTTGATAGGCCATATCACAGAGATTTTCAACTATTTTTCTCAAAATGAAGGTGTCATTTTGAAGATGGACTCTTGAGCTTCATAGAGAAAAAAAAGGAAAATTCATATGTGGTACAATTGCAGAGATATTGGTGGATTTTGGAAGTAACTTTCTTGTGGATTCACCCCATCCACTAAAATCTGTGCAGAACACAATGGCCACGTGTGGGCAACAATATTTATTATAGAGATAACAGGTTTGTTTACAGCTACGTGACCCTGCCCCTTTAAGGTTATGATTAAAGATTGATTATGAGTCTTTAAGTTTTGCCCAATTCATTACATGTCGTGACCTGTCAAGAAAGGATACTTTTTGGAGTGATTGTCACCGAAACTTTTTTCAAGACTCGTTTAGGACCCAGAAATTAAAAGGGCAGTGTCACGTAACCGTAAACAAACCTGTTATCTCTATAATCTACATTGATGGTCGCCACACGTGGCCATTGTCTTCTGCACAGATTTTGGTGGATGGGGTGAATCAAACTTACTCCTAAAAATCCAGCAATATTTCTGCAATCGTACAACATATGAACGTTTCGTTTGTTTCTCGACGAAGTTCAAGAGTTCGTCTTCAAAATAGAACCTTTATTTTGAGAAACATAATGGAAAATCTCTGTGATATGGCCCATCAGAAATACTGCAAAATCGTCGTTTCGAAAGAAGTTTGTTTACATTACGTGACCCTGCCCCTTCAAAACATTTTTTCCACCCCTGCCTCCTCTTACACATCTTTTCATTAAACTTGAAAAAGCAGTAATTCCAAATACCGGATGAGCCAAAAAAACGTTCCTACTTTTGAAACTGATACCACCAAAATTAGTTCACAGACATTGGAGTATTTTTGTGATAAGTATACCGGGTGTCCCAGAAAAACGCAACAGATTTGATCAGGAATAGCGACAAGAATTTAGATCAAATCAACAAAAAATAATTTTTGAAATAATCCTCGATAGTAAACTTGAAGATAAATACCTTGTTTGTTGATATTGGTGCATTAAGGGTGGGAATATCAATATTGAAAGTCCAATTTTGCCTCCACTTCCAAACCAGAGCTTTCTGATTTTGGCCTAACTGCAAAAGCACTGTTTAGGGGGAATCTCCTCAATCACAACCATAACCATGAGCGGTAGGAGACTGCCGTGTTAGCCTAAAAATGCTTGAGTCGCCTCATAAAGAAACATATTCATTCAAACTTACGACGATGTGGTTGTCTCTTTCTTCTTCATTGCCTTTGGCCATACATTGATTCTACGCATGCAACATGGCAGCATGACAACGCCTACTAGGCCACAGTATACTTGCATATTGGTAGAAATATTTGGCCAAAGACAATAAAGAAGAAAGAGACAACCACAGCATCGTAAGAATGAATGAATATAACTCTTTATGAGGTAATTTAAGCACTTTTAGGTTAACACAGTAGTCTCCTCCAGCCCATGGCATGACATAGTAGTTATACCCATACTTTGAGCAATCATTTCAATGGAAAGTCCAAAGATGAAAATGGACAAACATGTTATTGCATATATACACAAAGGAATATGTCTCTTCAATCACAGTGCACCCGCAAAAAAGCCACGCATGAGTGGGCATTTCCAAGATTCTTATACACTAGGAAGTTAAGCGCTCGCTTCGCTCGCGCTTCAACATTCCTAGCTCCTGCGGAGAGCTTTCAAAGAATATCTGATGATCCACCTTGAATGTACAATAAGTAGTTGTGGTTGTGGATAGAATGCTAAAACTTCTTGTTATGCACCCATCAAAGTGCTAAAGTGGAACGCTGCAGTTTGTCGTTGAGCAGGTAGATTGTTACAGCCCCTTCTGTTTGTAAAATTAATTTCATGTTCTTAAGTTCATTCAGAAAGCAACAATATTTTCTTGCTACATTTCACATCCAAAAATGGCTGTGATTCATCTCAACTGCCTATCAGCATATGAACATCAGCAAAGCCAGGCCTGCGCTAGCCTGCATGCAGTCTTTCTGTGGTGTAAGTAGAAAGAAGAAGAAAATAGAAAGACTGCGCATTTGGCCAAGTGAACCTTGTTTGCATTGTGACAGAGAAATATCCATTATAGCATGAGGTAATTACTTCCTGGCCAGAAATTTTTCTGAACCACAACAAAATCACCTTACATAGCATCTTTCTTTTGTTCTTGTTTGGGTTTGAACAGTGTGATACAACAGATTACTTTTAATTGATTTCATTTTGCTGCACCAGGCATAAAACAAACCACTTTGTGATGCACAGTGTCCAGTTGTTAAAATTTTACAAAAGAAAGACCATAGGCAGGTGCGCAGTATCATAATTCTTTTGCCTTGAGAGAATTCTTATGAATATGCTTAATTTCCTGTTAATTCCTGTTAAAAATTCTAGCATGTCTTTTTCTCATTCGACTGAAGAATTCCTTCAGAAGGTGAAGGATTCTTGAAAAATATTAAGAATTCAAAGAATTTTTGACAATCAACTTGATCAATGTGCTTGTGGCGGGTACTATGAGCTTACACCTCACATCATATTTGTTCATTCTTGTCCTGAATATATTTGTTTCATAATATTGTAACAATAAAAGAAATGCAGTGAGTTCTTGACTGTGTAGATCATGTTTCAGTTTATCAGTAGAACTTCTTCACAGCATATATTTTTGTCAGGCTGATCCTGAAATAATTGTTACATAAATTTTAACAATGGATCAAAGGAAAATACAGTACATTGTTTTTGACTCATGACTGCAGTCAATATGCAGAGCAGTTGTGCACTCCCATCAGATTGCCAAGATCTGCACCCAATTATGATCATATGACCAAGAAACATCCCTTCTCAGTGATAATAGCTTATGTTTATCATCTCCACCTTTGATATTTTTTTATATCAAAATCTTGCTAAATTCAATTAGCAATAAGCCCCACATAATGCATTTGTCACCAAAATAATTTATTTTGCATTAAATGCTCCCATGTAAATCTTTTTAAAAATAGAACCCAATGTTCCTTAAAGTTTCTTCTATCAAAGAGTCTCAAGATTGGGTGCCCTTGGCAAGATGGTTTGCTCTGCTGGCCAGCTTTGAAAACTTGCATTCATAAGGTGTACAACTTTTGCAGCTTGCAGCTACAACAAAAGGTGCTTTGCATCTGATAAGGATCTATTTTTACCCTCACAGCCTTTAAACTTTACTTGCACTTGCATCTTTCACTTTCTTTCACTCACCACTACACTGGGGCCAAATCATGCATGCATTGCAATCTGGTCTCCAGGAACCTAAAAGAAATGAAGAAAGTAAAATCCTAAATACACAGGGTATAAAGCATGTAAACCTTTGCAGCATGTTTTTTGTTAGATTGATCTTGAAATATTTGTTCCAAAAATTTCAACAATGAATGAAAGGAAGCACTGTATGGAACAATACTTTTGACACCAATTTTCCTTATCATCGAGAAGCACAATACATTGTCACATTATGGCATAAACTGCAAATGGTGCATTCACAGTAGACTGCCAAGATCCCATATAGAAATTGATAATGAAAATGGACCTATGATCTCAGCCACCACACATTCCATCTCAATGATAACTGTTTGTTTATCAGCTGTACCCTATTTGTAGAATCAAGATGTTTGCAATCTTGCAATACCCCCACATAATACTTTTGCCATCAAAATACTATTTTTCATCAAACAATCTCATCTTAATCTGTTGAAAATGAAACCAACTGTTTCTAATAAGTGGTTGTTAAACCAAAGAGGATAGAAATTAGATACTCTTAAAATTTGGCAAGTTGTAATACTGCTTTGGTTACTCCAGGCCAGCTTGGAAAGCTTCCATTAATGAGGTGTACAACTTTTTGCAGCTTGCCATTTGCAGCTACAGGAATATGTTCTTGCATCTGATAACAGAGGATCTATGTTTACTCTTACAGCCTAAAAAGTTTATTTGCAGCTTACACCTTCAATTTGTTCATCAACCATTGCACGTGCATTTTTTTGGTAAAAAATTTTAGAACAATTTTATGATACCATACCAAATACAGCTTTGTTTGAAATTTTCATGAGCAACCTGTGTTGTAAACACTTCTTGAAATTTTAGGGATAACTCTACTTTGAGGCAGGGGTGGCGCCAGAAATCTTCCGACGGAGGGCAGGAGCTTCCGACAGGGGGGCTGAAATGGCTAAAAAATGCAGTTTTTGTACATCATTTTGCCAAAAATTTCCTCCTGCAGAAACCTAAAATTTCCTCCGACAGGGGGTTAAATGGCTTCCGACAGGGGGGCTGTAGCTCCCTCTAGCCCTCCCCTGGCGCAACAACTACTTTGAGGCCCCACCATGTCATAAAAACAATCAAAACTGAGGCTCCAAGCAATAAGATAGCATGCTGCATGGGGCCTAAGCTGAATGAGGATTCAAATCATTCAGAATTGAGAGGCGTCTAGCTATGAAAATGTTGGCTAACATTACCTTTAATCTGCAATGTTTACGAATTTCTTCTGATCTGATAATGCTCCCATCTGAGTAAGGCCTGCTAAAAAGGCCGAAGTAGCAGTGATCATCTGGGCAGCACTTGGCAGCCATTTGCCCGTCATCTTGCTCGTCATTTGCTGGACACGAAATGGAAAGTTGTGACCTTTGGTGACCTTTCAGGAATCCCCAAAAGGATCCACATCGCATGCGCATTTACGATTTACTTCACTGACGTAATATGCAAATTAGAATGGCTATTGAGAACAAGTGCAAGAAACAATAGCGCGGCAGCGCATGACATCGTGAGCCGTGGTGAGCCCCAAAGCTATTGTTTTTTGAGCCAATCAAAAAGTGAATAAACAAGTACAAACATCGAATGGTTCCTTTATCATTACATCGAATGCCCCCTTTGTCTTCCTATTGTGTTGATTGTTAAATTCACAATGGAAAACAAAAGAAGAAAGCTAATTGGATAATCGTTTACCTGCCTTATATATATAGATAGATACTTTTCCCGTGGGTATATTAGATTGTGTTTCGTAATAATCCTGAGAAAGAATACACACGATGGATTTCATTCAAACAATGAAGGTTGCAAAACTAACTTATTTTTCACGCTCACTCAAGGAAACTAGTTCACCTGTTTAACAGATGCAATTCTAACTTTTTGAGACTTTGTAGAATAAAGAAAGATTTCCCTTGAGGGCAAATTAATATATTTGATTGTGAAATGAAGGTTTGGACTTCTGTTTAGCTTTATGCTCGTATTTCGCGGTCATTCCGGAGATTCCCCAAACAGCGCGTTTGCAGTATAGGTTTTTTTCGGTTTTAAACCTATCTCGTGCGAAGGCGCACTACGACAGAGAAATACAAGGGAGCTCTGTTCGAACAACTTGAGAGCGGTTGGGCCTTCCCACGCTCAGTTGAAGACGAAACAGGACAGAAAACAAGACAACAAAACAAGACACAGGGATCAAAACAAGGTAAATAAATAATCAATTAAAACATCCGTGTCCTAACACCCTTGTAAATATCAGTCAAAGGCTTGATGTCACAATTAGATGTAAGATTTTGTTTTGTAAAATTACTCATATTTTAGACTCAAAACAAGTTAGATAAATGCTGAAAAGGGGTTTAAATCGGAAAGAGGAAGTCCATGTTCAATTATTGTACATAGTTTACTTGCTAAAGAAATTTGAATTCTATTTCTGAAACTGACAATTGCATTGAATTCTAATTTCAATCGCACGCAAATCATGGAACAGAATCAAACATGAAATAGGGGATTGCGCTAAAGACGGCGGAGAGGAACTTTTTACCGAGATGCACTGCGTTGTTTAATCGAATTCTTCTAGAATCGATAAAGATTTGTAATTCGAACGCAATGCATCTCGGTAAAAAATTCCTCGCTGCCATCTTTAGCGCAATCCTCTACTCTCGTTCTCATACAAGCCATTGCCAACATTTTCCTTATTTCTGGGTCCAAATGATGAAAGCATAGCTTCCAAATTTTGAAATTGGTGTAAAAAGGCGGGTGTACAATTCAATGAACTATTTCTTTAAACTGAATGACTTGAAAGAAACTTTAGCCACTTTTCTATGATTCTACCAATGGATTTTTCAGAAATCCTGAATATTTGTCGAAATTACAGCCTATTTCATACCTCAGCTCATTTTATGATGTGACGTCATCGAACTTCTAAATCACAAACCAGACGAGTGAAAGAGTTTTGCTTGATACCATTTTGTAGGCATCCATAAACCATGGTTTTCTAGAAAATTTATTTGAACTTTCGTAAACAAGTTTAGAAATTACGATAGTTTTAAGTTGGTTTCGAGAATTTTCTTGAATTCATAAAAGAAGAAAAAAAACACAGTATTTCTGAAAATATTGAAGATTTCAGGAAAGTCCAACGGTAGATTTACTGTGAAATAGTTCAAGTTTCTTTGAAGCCATTGAGTTCAAAGAAATAGGTCATAGAACTTTATTTGAAACCTATGCCAATGATTAATGGTTTTACAAAACAAAATGTCACCTTCAAATGAGCCTTTGACTTATAGATTAACGTTTCAGTTTCGAATATCAGCCCCATACTTTTCATTCCACAGCTCACTAAACGCGCTAACCTTTTTTCATCTCTCTGTATATGGACCCCGAGCGGGGGGGGCACTCCCATACTTGACTTGACGGGATGTGCCGCTCAACAGGGTGTCCTTTTACGGTAAAAATTATGCGACAGGACCTTTTCTGATAAAATTTGTGCGACAGGGTATTACAATTGATAAGAAAACTATTCGACAGGGTATCACGTGGAAGGATATTCTTTAGAGTACTCTTGAAACAATGGATTTTGGCAAAATTTCTATGCGACAGAAAAGGTATACTTTTGGGCCACTTTTTATAGGGTATAGGGTGTGAAGAGCTTTGTCAGACACCCCCGTCACTTCCCTAGTCAAGTACCCCCTCCCGCCCCAGGGATATGGACATATTACCTTTTAAGCAAAAAAGAACGGAAACATAAGGCTGCGTTCACACTGCTCAATCTTTTGTAAGCGCTTAAACGCTCGTGCAGATTTCCGCCATACTAATCCCTTAGAGTGTTCAGACTACAAATATTTGCATGCGGAAAGAAGCTTGCCCATGCGAAGAAACTTGTCGGTTAGCAAGCAGATTACTTAGGCTATGTTCACATTAAAAGCTTGTTTTTGCATGCATGCTTTTGCTTGCGTAAACGCGCTTTTGTTTGCGTTTTCCTGTTCAGACTGACATTTCCCTTGGATCCCATATAGCAGGTCGCTTTTTACTTGTGAAATGAAGAGCTCACAATAGATTTCGCTTGCTCGCGCGTGTAAGTACTCTGCTTGCTAACCAACAAGCTTCTTTCGCATGAGCAAGCTTCATTCCGCATGCAAACATTTTGCAGTCCGAACACTCTAAGGGGTTAGTATGGCGGAGTTCTGTACGAGCGTTTAAGCGCTTACAAAAGATTGTGCAATGTGAACGCAACCTTACACGCGCGTGCAAGCGAGATGGATTTTGAGCTTTTCATTTCAGAAGTAGAAAAACGACCTGCTATATGGGATCCAAGGGACATATCAATCTGAACGGGAAAACCTAAACAAGAGCGCGTTTACGCAAGCAGAAGCATGCACCCAAAAACAAGCCTTCGCAGCAATCGTCCACTCACCTGCAAAATCAGGATGATCAAAATAAGCAATGATCTCAAGGGGATAACAAACGCCAAGGCCCAATGAAATTTCTTCTGGTAATCTATGATTGTCATACGAAGAATCTTCCCATTGGCAATTTTTAAGAGGGTCGCTCCCTACTTTGATATTCTCAGTCCAAAACAAACTGGAATCAACTTGGTTGAGCTTTGTAGCGTATTCGGTAGTCAGTCTATTTCTGCAGTAGAGCTTCAAAGAGATCCTTGTAAAACGCTGAAAATCTTCTGAGCGTACTGTAATCTTTGCGAATGGACACATTCTCTCGATCTTTGATCTCCCTGATTTTGGGTTGAGAAATTGATTGTTGCACTTCTTTTGAAAATCTTTGGCGGAAGGAGTTCTGCGAGTGGTGGTCTTCAGGTATAGGTTCTCTTGATGAAGGGCATCTCGTAAAGGAATTCGGATTTTCTGAATACAGTTGCTGTTGTTGCATTTGTTACTACGCAATGATAGCTGAGGTAAAATAAGAGGATACCAAATGAGAACGGTATATTTGTTTGCGAATAAGGTCCGTCTCTAAAGATTGGACAAAAATTACTCAACACAAGTGAAACTTTCTTTAAAGATTATTGAAATGTTCCTTTTTGCGAATATTGTGACGCTTTTGTTGTTGTTGTTGTTATTTAGAGACCATGCTTCGCTGAGCTTAGTTATGTTGATTGACACCTTAATGATTAACGACTTTATGATTGTAGGCGTAGTTAAGCCTGGTTTCCATATGATCGTAACAGTCTGTGACCTACTGCGACACATCGACGACGTGTCCCCGTTTGAAACGATCACTGTTATGATCATATGGAAACCACGATTTAAACTCATGTCAACTCATGTCAGTATCTTCCATTATCAACTGTAAAGACTATGTATAAGAGTTTAGTGGAGCCATACTTTAGATATTATTGTCCTGTCTGGGGGAAATGCTGGGGTGACTGTCATTGAAAAATTGCAGAAACTCCAAAATCGTGCTGCAAAACTCGTTACCAACAGTCCGTTTGATGCGACCGCTTTCCCAGTCATTCGTGCGCTTCAATGGCCCACTGTCAGGGAACTTATTGATTTGGAATCTCAAAAAATGGTTTTCAGATCCCTTAAAGGAGACGCGCCCTCCTATATGAATGACATGTTCACGAGAGTCAACAATTCCACTGCTCGTTCTCTTAGGAATGCTGAAGTCAACCTCAGGTTGCCATTGTTAAAATCAGCAGGGGGGCAGAAATGCTTCTCGTAGAGAGGCGCTAAACTTTGGAACAGTCTTGGTACTGCGGCTAAAAACTCTTCAACCCTGAGAAGCTTCAAGAGAGAAGTACAAAAATGATCACTAAAATCTTTTCGTTGTTATTTTATTTTTTCTTTATTTTTGACAAATTGTAATTTCTATTTTGTTCGACATACTGGTTTTTATTGTAAATCATTATTATTGTAAGTTTTTAGCATGGCCCCCTGTAAATCAGTTATTCTAACTGAGGGGCTACCATGGGTAAAAAATATAAAATGAAATGAAATCAAATCAAATCTTTCGATGCGTCCCCGTACCGTCCCCGTCTGATCGGCGACGTCGTTCAGAAAACGTTTCCATTTAACCCAAACGTCCCGGATGTGTCCCTGAGCCTGTCTCGGCAACCGCCGCTGACTGTCACGATCATATAGAAACCAGGCTTTAGAGCAAGAGCTGACAGAGAGAGTTGTAGAATTCAGTCGATAGTTTTAACAAGCGATAGATTTGCCCCAGGGTCGATATACGATAAAAATAGGCTTGTTTTGCCTGAGATTCGAGAGCACTTTACGATAGCGAAAGGCAAAACGCTTCAGCAATGCCACAAATTCTGGAAATGGATTTTAATACATTCCATTTCAGTTCACAACGATATCCATTCAGTTGTAAAATAAAGTTAGTTACTATAAAGTGCTGCAATGATCAGTTTTATGTACTCAATTTAAAATATTTGGTAAACGTTGTACGATAAAATTTGGTATAGAAATAGCAGATGCAAGAATCGGAAAATGGTCTAAGAACTTGGCACACTGAGGCCTTTCAAACCTATGTTATCATCAGAGTGTGACCCGTACATGCTCTTAACAGAGGTATCTACAAATTGCAAATTTTATCTTCAAATTAAAATTTCAAAGTTTTCGTGCTTTATTTACCTGAAAAAGATCACCAGCGGAATCGAAGAAAATTGTCAAAATTTCATCAACTTCCAGAAGCCTAAGCTGTCTCAATGAGTCCGTTCCTACTTTACCAAAGAAAACCTGAAGGAAAAGGACATGGAATTAATTTCGATAGTAATATGTAAAGATATAACGGGTGAGCCAGAAAAAAGTTCCCACTTTTGAAAATTCACAGCATCAAGAGTACTTCACATGTTTGAATTATTCAAATTCTAATTAAAAGCCAAAAGATCAAAGTATTTTTGTGATTTTTCTCGATCACTACAAGTATAGGTAAATTAAACTTCATAAAAATTTTATGGTTGCAAAATGACAGAAAATAGGCCCAAAACGTTGATTAAATCATAAAGGACTCCTTGCAGAGATTAATAAAGAAAATGCAATTGATCATGGGTGGGAGATATCCACTGCACACGTATTGCCATGGGACTGAAAATCTTTAGTATTTGTTTGAAAATGGATGTCTTGGAACTCTTGAGAGAGATGGAGCGCCAATCGAATACTGTTCTGTGTAAGGAGAGTCCTTACAATTTGATCAATGTTTTAGGCCTTTTTCCGTCATTTAGCAGTTATGACATCTTTTTAACCCTGAACTTACCGATACTTCTAGTACTGGCAAGATAGCGAGAACAATCACAAAAATGGTTCAATTTCTCGGCTTCTAGCTGGAAATGGAATCATTCAAAGTACTCTTTGAGCTATAAATTTTCACAAGTGGGAACTTTTTTCTGGCTCACCCGGTATTTGGTCTTGCATTTCTACGAAACGTCGATAAGCTCATAGTACAAAAATTCCGTATAAATAGTGTAGAAAACATCTTTCAACAAAATATCAAATAGACCATTTCGACAATTAAAAAAAGGAGACTGGGTTCATTTGCTTTGATATTTAGTTGTAAGATCATAATGTGCTTTCAAAAACCCTTCAATGCGCATGGATTTGCATAAACAAATCTGAATTCATGTGCTTCATGGAAATTCACTTCAGATAGGTACAGATATCCTTCGTGGAGACTTTACTTTCCATTGCGAAGAAGAACTAATGAGGTTCTTTGGTAATTTAAGTCTGCACGCAGGCTAGGTACAGAAAATCGAATAAGTGCTGTGCTGGAAATGGCGTTCCAGATGGCAGTGAACAAGGTGCAACATCGATGAACAAACAAAATGTTATTATAGAAATTCTAACTTAACTTAGGGTACGGGGTTATGCCATTTTTAAGGGCACCTTTTTCATGATGGAATCCCGATTTATGGGTATGGCTTTTAACAATTTTTTGCATTTTCCACATTTAAGGGTACCGCTTTTTGCAAAAATTCATTTATTGGTGAACTTTTTTGGCATTTCCGGATTCATGAGTATGATTGTCAGAAAATTTTCCAAATTCATGGGTATACTTTTCTGAAATTTCTGCAGATTTATGGATGGTACTTTTACAATTTGAATGGCACACCCCGATAGTTAAGGCAGTCCTCGGCAGTTTTCTGGAATGCACGTAGCTCTGGCGAAGTGGCTAGGCCTGCAGCAAACGTAAGCAAAAAGGGCGGGAAAATGCGTCGAAATTTAATCACGTGATCCCTCCATGAACACCATCAAAGTTTCAAGTTTTGATGGAGAAATGGAAGTTCGGGCATAGCGTGAACTGTGGTTAATCGATATAAGTGCTCTACTCATTGAACAAACATGATTCATGCAACTCTTTGAGAATAGTTTTGACCAGTCGAATCAAAAAGGAAAAGAAAAAACAGGAACCCATATTTGCCTCCGACTAATTCCGATTCAATAATCTTGCGGTGGCTCGTAATGCATCAAAGGGTCGTTAAGTTAGTCAGTTTCCTTAACCTCGCTTACGTCCACATGAATATGAGGCAGTTCAGGTGTGACAACCAAAAAGCCTGTGTCACGTTAGATGCCAGTGATAACACAAATTTACTCATGGAAAACCTAGACGATCGGTTCATTTCACAGACAGCCTCACCTGGCATCTAATGTCACACAGAGGTCATTTGTCCAGGGCCAGGGTACTATAGAACGGATTAAAATCAACATTTCATAGAACTCCGCATACCTACTTATTTTACCAAAAACCTTCAAGCAACGCAATGGAGATTAATAAACATTGTAGAGACTAACCTTCCGTTTTTTAGTAATGAAAGCAAAGTCTCCTTGATGTGAAGTCGTCAGGATTGAGATGACATCATCTTTGAGATGCGATAACATGAAGATGGTGCGGCCGGCATTAGGACTGCAAAGAAAAAAGTGATTTAGACTGCGTTCACACGATGCCGGCACATTTTGAAAACGATGAAAAAAGTGACGGTAGCAAAATTTGAGCTAGCGTTCACACGATGCCGGAACAATTTGAAAACGGTAGGAAATTTGACGATAAAAACTCGTTGCAGGATTTGATGCCAAAGAATAGTACCTACACCCTAAGAACAGACCTGTCTCGATCCAAAAGTGTCGAAAAACGTTCTGTTTTCATCTTTGTTGAGTGTTTAAACGATGCTGTTTCAAATTTATGCCGGTTACGGTTCCGTTTTCAAAATCTGCCGGCAAAAAATGTGCCGTTTTCGTGTGAACGGGAGGCCTATCCGTCGAATTTTTCACCGTTTTCAAAATGTGCCGGCATCGTATGAACGCAGTCTTAAAGGCAAATCTCCATTCTAATTTCTTGTGATCTGTTAAG
Source organism: Aurelia sp. 3 sensu Dawson et al. (2005) (assembly GCA_964020215.1). Classification (NCBI taxonomy): domain Eukaryota; kingdom Metazoa; phylum Cnidaria; class Scyphozoa; order Semaeostomeae; family Ulmaridae; genus Aurelia; species Aurelia sp. 3 sensu Dawson et al. (2005). The sequence goes on from OZ026580.1 coordinate 4,097,306, forward strand.
ATTTGACCATTTGAAATTGGCATTTTTTCGATGAACTAGTTACGGCCATATCGGTAGAATAATTTAATAGTAAACTGAATAATAACTTTCGGAATCGATACTGTCTCTTTCCTCAAAAACAGAATGTGGCAGATATTACCAAACGAGATGAAAGATTGAAGCATCGTTCCCATTTAAAAAACACAAATTAGTACTGGAACGATAATAAATGCAGCTGCAGGCTCTCCAAAGTATGTGCGCCAAAAAGTGGCTTCTTAACGGCATAGATTTATGTTTAGTCTGTAATTTTGATAACTGTGGTCTTAAAAACTGTAAATGATAACAGAGTTGTTTGCATAAATTAGATGGAACTTTAGCTACCCTTATTTGTTAGTGCCTACCGGAAATGAATGGATGATGATAATGATGATGATGATGATGATGATGATGATGATGATTATCATTATTATTATCATGATAATGATGATTATAATGATGATGATGATTGACAATGATGGTGGTAATGATGAAGATGATGAAGATGATGAAGATAATGAATATGGTGATTATGGTGATGATGATGATGATGATGATGATGATGATGATGATGATGATGATGATGATGATGATGATGATGATGATGATGATGATGATGATGATGATGATGATGATGATGATGATGATGATGATGATGATGATGATGATGATGATGATGATGATGATGATGATGATGCTGATGATGATGATAATGAAGATGATGATGATGATCAATATCATGATTGTCATATTTACAAAATGCAAGCTTTTAGGCACGTACCTGTAGTAGAGAGAATTTCCCCAAATAAATAAATGATCAGCGTGCAACTGCGTGAAAGACATTCCCATCAGATTATATGAATCTTTCTTTTGAAAACTTGACAACTTTGAATAACCTAGAATGAGAATTTGAAGAATTCGTAAACAGCTTGAAGTATAACCACTTGAATACCTTCGCAGGAAGAAATATTCACAGAAAATACTTTAGCGAACCGGAACAACGCGAAATTTCGGTAATCATAACAGGTGAGTCGGCCACAATGGAAATTTCGCAGGGTTTGCTAAATTAATGCAATCTGTGGGAACAAATATTCGCGAATTTCACAGTTTAGGAAATTTCGCGGAATAAAATTTGGTGAATTTTGATCGAAATAAATAGAAAATGCTAAACTTCCTCCTTGCGAAAGTTTCCCCTTGCCCAGTTAGAACAATCTAGAATTAGCCAGTGTGCTACTACATCTTCAGTTGATGACTCGTGAAGTGTTACAATATGATTTTCACAAGGAGTGAAAGGCTTCCCATTGTGCATTGGCCTAATAGCTAGCCGATTGTTCCACAAAAAAAGTTATCCGGCTAGCTGTGAATTTAGATTTGTATTCCATGACACAAAATGTGCAACCTACCGAATGACCCAAAAAAAACTTCACGAGCTAGATCATAGCTGGCTCCCTAAAATCAAAAGCTATTGCCAAATGCTTTCTATCACAGTTTAGTTGAAAGGCGTGGCTATCTTCTGAGATGCTGCATGGTCATTTTAAGCAATGATTATTATCCGAAAAACCAGGTTGAAAGAAAATTTTGAATTCCGGATTCCTCGTTTGGAGAGAAATCATCACCATCATTTTCCAGTCAACATTTTGTGAAAACTCGACGTAGCGATGGATTGGAAGTCGTCTGGGGAAACTTTTGTTTGCAGAATGATTTACTTCTGTTCCTCATTCAAATTTCATGCTCAAACGCAAATTCGGAATTCAGCTTTTTCACACTTTCCAAAACTTGGACTGGATAGTGAAAGAATGGCCTGAGAAATGAATGAATTTCCATGTTTTGAAACTGTTTTATTCGGACAGTAAGCATATCTTAAATTCACCAAGCAACATCTCAAAAGATAGCGGAGCCTTTCAGCTACATGCTGATACCTTGTTTGTCTTCATAACATTTGATTTTAAGGAAGTGTGTGCGATTTAGCTCGTGAAGTTTTTTTTGGGTCACCTGGTACAGCCCATTCCGGACATTGATTTATGACGATATGTCATGAGTCCCAGTTGGAGTGATAACAGTTCACTTCAACTAATAGTGTAAAATAATTGTGTTGCAGCTGATATTGTTGTGATAAGTGGGACTACGGATAGAACCAAACTCAGTGGAGGCTGGCCTAAACACAGTGCAAAGTCGACTGAAACTTGTCTTAGAAAAACATTTCAGCAAATTTCAAGTGCAAAGTCCTTCCTGTAACATGGCAAACAGATATCAACAAAGATAATTCAAATTTCTCTCACGTAATTGACTTTCAGAAATCGCATAGCTCACAGCCAACAACTTTGAATTCACTGAAATGAAAAATAGCAAAATTAAAAAACCAAGCTTTATCCAACTTATTGTGAAAATGCACAGTAATCGACTCCCTTGGATCAAATTTCCGTGAGATGTTCAGTTTAACTGTGGAAAGACAACACAAAAGTAAGGATAAATTTCGTATAAGCACCTCGTCCTCCTAGTTTTTACATTAAAGTAGGAGGGTGACTTCGAGAGTAAACAATTTCTACTCTTGATTCGTCAGTATTTTCTTGTACTGTTGTGATTTCTTGTACCAAGTTTTGTGTATTCCAATTTTAATTATTGCCCGCTAGTATGGTACTTTTCCTAGACTAAGTCGTTGCAAAAAAATTGAAAAGATTCAAGAACGTGCTCTTAGGTTTTTGTATAATGATCACCTTTCCTCTTACAGCGAATTACTTGAGAAGTCGGAAAGATGTACTATGCATGTTTCCCGTCTGAGAGTTCTCTGTATAGAAATTTTCAAGACATTGATGCATCTAAATCCGTCTTTCATGAGTGATATCTTCAAAATAAAATCTTCTAGATATTCGTCACGAAATCCATATAACCTACAGCATTATAGACCAAATCAAGTCACCTTTTGCTCAAATAGCCTTCGGTCATTAGGACCGCAAATCTGGAATGCATTGCCAAACGAAATAAAATCCACTGACAACTTAAATTCTTTTAAACGTTTGATAAAACAATGGGATGGGCCTAACTGCAAATGTAGTGCTTGTCAGCATGTGACAGAGAATTAGCCAAACGTTCTTATGACCATGTAAACATATATTTATTCATTATTTATCTATCTATTAATTTATCGACTTGGATTAATTTGCTATGTACATATTGTATATATGTAGAGAGCTAGATTAAAATGATCGAGAATAGATAAGAAGACAAACAAACAAGTAGTAAAACTTGGAAAATCAAACTTCATTCCACGCACTGAACTATTGCAAAGATATCGTTTCTCTTGAGATCAATTGTCCTTGAAAATGTTTGTTCAATTGTGGAGAGATAGCAGAAAAGCAAGGATGAATTTTGCTGAGACATCTGTTTGTTTAGGTTCTACTTGTGATGAGGAAGTAAAATCGAGAGGAAACTGTCGATTTTACTTCGGAGGTGAACAACAAAAATCAAACTTCGTTCTCGTAGACAATGTTTACACTGTACCAGTGCTCTCTTGATCCGCTACAACGTTGTTACGGTTGAAGCACGTTTACACTGCTCCAGACTGAAAAAATTTTTCTACCGGGTGAGTCAAAAAAAATTTAAGCGTTTGGTGGGCTTACATAAAAAGTATGGGGCCGATATTCAAAACTGAATTGGTAATTTATCAGTCAAAGGATGACTTAGATGAGAAAATTTTGTTCGATAAAATCACTGATCATTTAGACCTAGAAATTAGAAAAATCCCTGTAAGGGGTTTGTATGGGAATCGAATATTCCACGTTCCATTCTGGTCCATGATTTCACATTTCATATTTCATATTGAAGTTCATATTCTAAGTTTCAGAAATAGAATTTTAATTCAATAGCAAGTAAATCATAGACCAGAATGGAATGAGGAATCCTTGTTCCCAAACATGCCCCTTACATGCACTTTTCTAGTTTTGGGGTCTAAATGATGAATGATTTTACCAAACAAAATTTTCTCATTCAAGTAAGCCTTTGACTGATAGATTAACATATTAGTTTTGAATATTGGTCATATACTTTTTACTCCATAGCCCGCCGAGCAGCTAAACAATTTTGATTCACCTGGTATACTTCAAAAGAACAATAGTGTCACGGATTGGACGAAATAATTCAAATAGGAGACTGATCTGTTATTCATTTGTTACGAGAGCACTCGCCTCCCTTGCAATAAACGCTTTCGTGAAATTTCAAGCTCAACTGCTAGAAGCAGGAAAGAAACAAGGATAAATTTCGTAACGGCATTTGATCCTCTTATAGCTTACTTGCCAGTAACGAGTGAACTTCGAAAGCAAACAAATACATCCAACGTTTTACTCACCAAGTAGCCTGCGAGCAGGTTCTCCTGAAAAGAAATCAGTAGAGTCTGCACGCAGGCTACTCACCTAGGTGTGGATGCAAATAAACAAAGCCAGATAAATTCCGTGAGTGGCCGAGTGGCTTATACAGTCTTCGTCAGGTGACTGAAGTTAAGCTCAGTCGAGTGAGGTCAAACTCCGGATGGGTGACCTCGGAGGCCTGACCTCACAACTCACCTCGCCGTCCTCCGGAAGGGCGTTAAACTATAGGGGTCACATGCCTGGATGCGGCATGCACAGTGGGCCTAAATTAGCTTTCAGTAGCTAGAAATCCTGACAAGGCCACTCAAAACAAATTGAAAACAAACAATACAAACAGCCTTGTGAATGATGTACGGCAACAGTTTCAGCAAATAAATATAATTTTCTGTTTTAGCTAAACTAAAACAAGTAATCAGTAAATAGAAAAATTATATTTATTTCCAGATAAAATACGCTGCAACTTGGTTGCCAAAGTGAGTAATTAATCTCACTGGAATAATAAACAAACTACAGTATTTTGAACCCTGAGGCTTTACTCAAAAAGCTACACAATAATTTATCGTGGTCCACAAAGAGTCTTTGTCAATTGACAGAGCACTATAAGTCAAAATTTGCAGAGTTATGAAGACGAAGGTTATCCGCAAACTCTAATCTGGACAATTAAGAAGACATAAATACTGAGAACTTTCGTTAGGGTTGTAAAAGCAAGCCCCTACCACGTTGTATCTGGACAGCGCACAAAGTGCAGCTAGGGTGTTTTTTGCATTAGTTTGGAGATCTTCAGCTTCACTCTACTATGAAAGAGCATTTCGGGGTTATGTTCAGCATGCTCCGCTACTCATGGCTACTCATGGCTTAATCCTTGCAACCTTTGCTGCTTGGCTAATGCAGGAGGAAAGGAACTATTGCATTTCACACATTTAGTAGCTTCCTTCAGCTTAAGACTGACTTTTGAAGTACTCAGATCAAAATTTAAGGCTTGATGACAAATAAAGAAATAGACCTTTTAGCTATTCTGAAAAAGAATCTCAATCGAACGATACTTTGCTACGTTTTGTAGAATTTTCGAATGTGCACAATAGTGATAGAAGCTCTAACGCCACTCGATCGAACCTCGCGTATAAAAATGCATAAAAATAACGCTCGATCCAGGCTCTTTTCCTGAATAGCTAAAAGGTCTATTGAAGTCTGCATGTCCGTAACAGAATGAGAACCGTACATTTTTACCTGAGTATGTCGTGTTCCTGTGTTCTTTGACTTAAATGGTATCTCTTCGGAGATCCTTAATAATTCCCTTAAGGGAGCTGTCATAAAGAATTAAACAGAGGGGGGCGGAAGGGATTTCAAAATTCGCAGTAAGATTATGTAGCCCAGTGCAAGACATAGAAAATGTTTACATAGCCCCTTAAACACCAGCAAAAATTATTTGACGACCCCAGGGCTTCAAAATGAACTCTGTAGTTCAGAGACTTTTTCAAGAAAATTTTCAGCACTTTACAGTTCAAGTTTTTGTCTATGCATCATGTTGTCAATACCGTACCTGCAGGACCCGGTATAACGTTTTAAGAAGGTAGGGAAGAACATGCAGATACCCCTGTGTTAGACACTGAGATGGAGAAGAATATCAATGATCAAGAAAACAGCAAAGATGATGCCGACAGTGTTTAAAACAATTGTAAAATATTGAAAGCAAATCTCGAAACAAATATAGCTTCATGGCCCATGTTTGTCACTTGTAATAGTTTGTTAGCCCAACATTTTCCATGCAATAATTTTGGTGACCCTGTCAAATCCCTTCCGCCCCCCTCTGTTCCATACTTTATGACAGCTCCCTAAGAGGTCAATAGAGACTCATAATATTACAATGAAAGCCTAACCCTATATAGGCCTGCAGAACAAGACCTTACAGGGCAAATTTAGAAGAAACAATGAGTTTTCAAAACTCCGGATGGGTGACCTCGGTGGCCTGACCTCGCAACTCACCTCGCCAACCTTCGGATGCATAGTGGGCCTAAATTAGCTCCAAAAAGCTAGAAATCTTGGAACGCCCACTCAAAACGAAATTGCTAATGTTACTACGTGAAATACATTTGCACTGACCTGAATATTCTACAAGTAAATGTCGCTCAGATTTTACCAGAATGAACAATTTGTTTGGTTTACTGTATGTTGATCCAATGGAGATTATTCTGCAACCTGAGAAAACAAGGAAAAATACAGTACCATGCAAAAAGATCAACAAATTATTCAGCTATTTTGAAGGTGTTGTGGTGCAGTGTTGTAATCCACTGACTTTGCAGCCAGAATAGTCAGGCGGACGGGGTTCAAATCCCGCCAGAACCCTCTGAGCGTCATGACATGGGGTCGCGGACTCGATTAGCACTTGAATATTTCTGCGATTCCAGTGCTTGGCGCTGAAAACCGCAACTTCATCTTCACCTTTACAGCTAAAAAGGTGACCAAAATGAACTTCAAATGTTTGAAAAATTCATTATGTAGTGAATATTTGAGGTCTGAAGCAAAGTTTAGTTGGAAGGCAGGAGCTTAAATAATTGACAGATTTTGGCTTCATTTTTCTGAGCTTTTGAACTATAGGTAAAAATGTAAGTAAAAAGTTAGTTCACGAAAATTCCGGAACTTCAAAATGAGTGAAAAGAGCAATTCAAGTTTCAGTTTCAGTTTCATATGAGTTAAAGTCTACTACATACAATTTATAGTCCTAAATATACAAACGAATAAGTAAACAACAAATATAATATTACAGAAGATTAATACAATGATACGAAAAATTAATACAATATACAAATACAAAGAGGAGCAAAATAAATTGCATGCACGGAATTACCTAAAGGAGGAGCTCTCTCAATAGGTAAACTAATCGAGGAGAGAGCCCCGCTAACTAATAAGCTAGTGGCCCTTTTCTTTTGTGTACCCTCCTGAACTAAAAACGATATAAAGTGTGGCTCAGATTGGGGTTTCCAGCATCTACTTCCATACCCTCTCTTCCATATGAATAGAAGATTTCTCGTCTTCCGTCGCCAACCTAATTGATAGTTCTGAGAATAGTAGGCGGAGGTAAAATTTCTTTATTTTGTGCCAATTAAACATCGAACAATTTTTGAGCACAAGGGAGTTAAAAATAAGTTGGAAGAGAAAAGAAGGAAATATGATGAAAGAAAGGAAACCAAAGATAGAGAAAAAGATGCTAGTTTAAAAAGCTAACAATGGTAGAAAATGTTGAACAAGCTATGCTCACTGTTATTCTTTGCAGATGAAGCGAGGTCAGAAGATGAAAGAGAAGATTGCTCTGAAGGTGGAAAATTAGATAGCCAGCAGTTTTGTAAATAATGAGGTGATTTAAATTTAGAAAATAATAATGGGCACAAGATTTTTAGGCGTTGATGGATACAATTTACTAATCTTATGAGGATCAAGTTCGTCAGTTGTTTAGTAGGGGTTCTAGGGTTTTAGGAGGGTGTTTACCTCTGATAGCAGGAAAAAGAATTCTTTCCGAAAACGTTATTATTCTTTCTAACATACCTGTTAGTGGATTAATTTCCCAGAGAAAATTGCTAGTAGCAGATGGTTGTAGTATGCAAAGTGATTTTTATGATTAAAGTTGAAATCAACTTACCTTGATATCCACGTTTTGTAAGTTCTTCACAGAGGGTTAAATTATTTTCACTTTTTGTTTCTTTCAGATCTATTGAAATACCTACAAGTAAATGCAGAGACAAAATAAACCAATAAAATATTTCAAATGTACTACCGGGTGAGCCAGAAAAAACTTCCCACTTTTAAAAATTCATAGCACCATGGATACTGCACAGATTTGAACGATTCAAACTCCAGTTACAAGCCGAGAGATGAGAGTATTTTTGTGATTTTTTCTCGCTGCTTTACCAGCACTAGAAGCATAAGTAAATTCAACTTGATAAAATTTTCATGGTTGCAAAATGACTGAAAAAGGGTCCAAAACATCGATCAAATTCTATGGACTCCCCTTTCACAGAACAATGCGCAATGGGCGCTCTACCTCTCTGAAATGTTATACGACATAGATTATCAAACAAATACTAAAGATTTTCAGTTCCATGGCAAGAAATGTACAGTGGATATCTCTCACTCATAAACAATTGCTTTTTCTTTCTTGATCTGTGCGAGGAGTCCATTATGATTTGGTCAATGTTTTTGGCCCCTTTTTTGTCATTTTGCAACCATGAAATGTTTGTAAGGTTCAATTTACCTATATTTCTAAAGCACTTGAGACAGCGAGAAAATGACAAAAATACTTCGATCTTTTCGCACTTAACTGGAATTTGAATCATTCAAATACGTGATGTACTCTTGATGCTATGAACCTTCAAAAGTGGGAACTTTTTTCTGGCTCACCCGGTATTCTATACACACAATGACCAACACTTAATTCCAATAAACTCAAAACTGAGTTCTTAATCGCCCTGTCACCAATTCACCCAATCCTTCAATGATAAAAGATGACCAGAAAATGAAACTTTCTATCTGATGCAAATGAATAGCATTGTTGAAATATTTTCTTTGGAACCAATAATAATGGCCACAGTGGCATACAAAACTAATGAAACCAGTCGCACTCAACAACTTTTATTGCAAATTACTAAACCTAATTTTCCAAACCCCTAAATGTAATTGATACGAAATTGCAAAGAACGAACTGGGGCAAGGAGTGGGTAGGTGGACCATACAGGCAAATTGATCTTCTGATTGTATAATGGGGGTTCCACATAAAACCTACGGGGGCCATGGGAACAATAGGAGGTAGGGTCTGAAGGACTGCACTGTGAAGCTATTACTGATATTGTTATGAACTACGTATAATAAACTGCTATTCTATTTCATGCAAATGAAAAGCACTGTTGAAACATAAAAATATGGTTTTAAATTTGGTGTTATTGCAGCCTCAGCTACAAAATACTTCAAAAGAATCGGGCAACAAAATCAGTCAGTCAACCACTTAACTATCAAATAACTTAATCAATAAATCATTCAACAAACGATTCTCACCCTCACCTGTGATTACTTTGGCAAAGAAGAATGTGCTAGAATCATTTGTTAAAGCAGTCACATGATATCCAGATTGATGTGATTGGCTAATGGTATCCAGACTAATAACACAGCGTGGCAGTAACACTGCTACAAGAAAGATGGTGCTCTAAAAGCATGGCTTAAAGTGTAAAAAAGCTTCATAACACAACGACTTCAAATCCTGACGAATTCTAAGACAACTGAATAACAAAGTTGGTTAGTAGCATAAGGCTCGAATCTTTGCGAAAGTTTAAAATTGAATGTGTAAAATTCCATTGCCAAATGTTTTCAAATGAATAGATCGAAGGACCCCTTGAAAATCAACTTGTTGAAGGGCAATCCTCCTTGAATGAATTGAATATGAAATATAAATAAAGTAAATGAATCAAATATGAAGGGAACTTCACACCTTTCGCCATAATTCGAGAAAGAGCATTTTTGATATCGTCTACCGGGTGAGTCAAAAAAAGTTTAGGCGTTTGGAGGGCTGTGGAATAAAAAGTATGCAACCGATATTGAAAACTTTCATGTTAATCTGCCAGTCAAAGGTCAACTTAGATTAGAAAATTTTGTTTGGTAGTATCCCTCATCTTACAGACCCAGAAATTGGGAAAATGTTGGTAAAGGGCATGTTTGGGAACAAAAATTCCAGATTCCATTCTGGTCCATGATTTACCTACTATTGAAATTGGAATTCAGCATCTCAAACTAGCAATGTAAACTTCAATGCAACATAAATGATAGACCAGAATGGAATGTGGAATTCTCGATTCCCATACAAACCGTTTACAAGCATTTTGATTGTTATTGGGTCTTAAAGATGTGTGATTTTACCAAACAAAATTTGCTCATCTAAGTTAGCCTTTGATTGATAGATTAACATATAAGTTTTGAATATCGGTCACATACTTTTTATTCCACATCCCTCCAAATGCCTAAACTTCTTTTGACTCACCTGGTATATTTTTGGAATTACAGCGTATCTACGTTCTATGAAAGGGTGTACCAGAGGAGGTATCAGAAGCTTTGAAAAAGATTAAAGTCACCACAACTTGTAAGCTGATCGAGGAAAGTCAAAATGACAAACACAAGAAATGCTTAGTTGTGGAAGACCTACAAGATGCTAGTAAGCAGAGGTTTGTAGCTTCTATGGTTTACGATTTAGCAATTTGATACCGTGGCAACTTCCAAAATAGCAAAAACTTTTAAAATGTCGTAACTCTAAAAATACTGATGATATGAAAAGAAATGCTCTCCTTGGAATTATTGTAAAAGGAGTAAAGCTTCCTTCAATTAAAGTTGAAAGAACTTGGTAATAAAATTTTACACATTTAATTTGAAAGTTTTATAAAGATTCCAGCTCTATGCTGTGTGTAATACGTCGCTAGTATTGTGAGCAATTAATTTTTTAGAAAATACGACTTTTTCCATGAAGAAGGATATTACACAGTAAAAAACATTTACATCATTTTATATCATTTTTCAAGTAAAAAGTCGTGTTTTCCAAAAGAATTAAGAGACCTATTTCATAATTAAATTCAATTCAAGGCAAAAAGATGTGATTCCCTGTACAGCAAGAAATCTACATCATATCATATCATCATTTTGCAACTACACGTATAAACAATTTCATGCGTTGCTGAGAGCAATGCACGCTTTTGAGATTTAGATCCACATTAGATAGGGGCAAGTGATGCTCCTGGAAGAATTTCAAAAGAACTGACGTCATTGTGAAAGTGGTCTATTGCTCGAATTCTGAGACAGACTGGTAAGATTTGTTGAAACAAAACGAAAATGATAACTTTCAAGACTGCCAAATGTTGAACCAACCTCCTAACATCAAATCCTAGCTAACGGTAGACTTTCATTTGCATAGCCAAAGAAACAGCTCGAAAACCTGTCCTTTTTGTGAGACAGTCTCTGACAGCTGCATAATTCCTTTTAAGACTACGTGCATACGATGACGGCACAATTTAAAAATGGTATAAAATGTAACGGAACCGAAGTTTCAGCTAGTATTCACACAATGCCACCACAATTTAAAACTAATAGAAACTTTAAAGGTACCATTCTCTTCTTAATCCATGCGGAAAAGATGCTTGATCTTTACGACAAAGAAATCATCTATGCCTAAACAGTCAATCTCAGCCTTGCTGCGAAAGCATTGAAAAATCTTCCGTTTTCATCCCTTCTGAGTGCTCATAAAACGCCATTTTCAGATTATGCTGATTGAAGCTCTGATTTCATATGTTGCCACTTTCAACTCGCGCCGGCAAGGGGTGTGCCATGTTCAATGATGATTTAAGCAACTCAACCTTTTTTAGGCGCATGGAGCATAGGTCTCAAACCTTTCAAATCTCTAAAACGGTGGGAGTAAATTGTATCACATTTTTCTATAAATTCAATTGCTTGAAAGAAATTTTGAGTAATTTGCTGTTAAATCTGTGGTAGCAATTTTTTGATATCTTGATTGTTTCAAGAAATGCGGCATTATGAATATTTTCGTAAAAATTCAGCAAAAATTTTGAAAAAACTCAAATTACCGTAAATCTTAAATTACTTGAGGAAATTCGAGACAGTCTTCAGGAAAACAATACTTTATGAAGGTCTACAATATGGTACCAAGCAGAAATCTGCTGCTCTTCTGTTTAAGGATTTATAAATTTGATGAAGTCGCAGCCTAACAATTGATGAATGCCACCATTTTGAAATTAATCAAAATATCAAAAATTGCCACGTCCGATTTACAGCAAATTTCCCAAGCTCCTTTTTAATTCAAAGAAAAATAAAATAGAATTTTATTCTCTCCCTTTGAAAATTTGAACCCTGTGCTGGCGCATGTTCTAATCACTGGAAAAACTCCCTTATTGAAAAGAAGTAAATTTTGCAGCATAACATTACATGAACTTACTGGGATATGAAAAGCTTGGGCCATCGTCAGCAGATAGATACTGCATGACACCATACTGAAATAAAATAAGAATACCTAGCATGAATGAGAAGACTTTTCAAACTAAATTCATAAAATAATCAGCGTTCAAGAATCTGGTGAGCAGCCAGCAGACTACAGGCTTGCAAAAGTTTTCACTTTCTGTTTACCCGGCACAGCCGTTGAGATACTTTAGTTTGCAAACGCTTTGAACGAGTGTTTCAAACAAAGATATATATTTTGTTGCTACAAACTCTGTCTTATTTTTTGAACACATGTTTAAAGTTCGTATTTACAGTAGCAGATACTAGCATACAAATTCACACCAACTATTTACAAGAAAAATACAATTTATAGAATAATCAGCGGCATATTTTCAAGGTGCATTTAACACCAGCCCAGTCTTTGATCCTCTTTTTGAAAGCTGTAAGTGTTGGCTGATTTTTAATAGTATCCTCAAGGGTGTTCCAGAGGAAGCTCTCGCTAAAGGACAGTGATTCTTGCCCATAGCCCTGTGTCTTTGTTTGCGGCAGCTTGCAAAGATTTTGTATTTTTAGATTAATGCTTCTTTTCATGAAATTCCCATAAAAGCGATGGGTTAAGATGATTCATGGACTTGTAGATTTCTGTCATTAGTTTCTGCAAATTTCTCACATGTATACAAAAACTGCCACATTGAGTGAGCAATTTTTCAAAGGGACATTGGTATTCTTCATAGAGGATCCGAAGAGCACGTTTGTGTGTGCAATCTCTTTGTATGCACCTTTGTTGCAGAATAGTCAGATCAAAGGGCAATAATTGAATTTCGATAAGATAACTGTGTTGCAAATTGTTAAAGGGGCAGGGTCACGTAACCGTAAACAAACCTGTTATCTCTATGATCTATACTGTTGCCAACACGTGGTCATTGTGTTCTGCACAGATTTTGGTGGCTGGAGTGAATCCACAATAAAGTTACTTCTAAAAATCCACAAATGTCTCTGCAATCCTACAACATATGAGTATTTGGTTCATTTCTCTAGAAACTTCAAGAGTCCATCTTCAAAATAACACTTAATTTTTTAGAAAAGTAGCGGAAAATCTCTGTGATACGGACTATCAAAAATACTGAAAAATCATCTTTTCGAAAGAAGTTTGTTTATATTACGTGATCCTGCCCCTTTAATGCTATTTCTCTAGAAATGTACGTATTAAGCCCAGAAAAGGGACGGATTTTCTTGTTGACTTTTGAACATAACATTTTAACATCTTGTTAAAATTTTATCACTTTTACCTTTGACGCAATAACAAGACGGTCAGGTAAACTCAAGATATCTCGCACATCTTCAGTCCAGCTACTACAGATTTGTGGAAAGATAGTCTTGTTGACTTCAAACTAAAAGAAGTAAAAATAAAGGTACGATAGAAAAGACAAAGGAACAACAGAATTAAGAATGTCTTTTTCAGCTCTCTTTAGGGAGCTGTCATAAAGTATGGAACAGAGGGGGGCGGAAGGGATTTGACAGGGTCACCAAAATTATTGCGTGGAAAATGTTGGGCTAACAAACTATTACAAATGACAAACATGGGCCATGAAGCTATATTTGTTTCGAGATTTGCTTTCTATGTTTTACAATTGTTTTAAACACTGTCAGCATCATCTTAGCTGTTTTCTTGATCATTGATATTGTTCTCCATCTCAGTGTCTGACACAGAGGTATCTTCATGTTCTTCCCTACCTTCTTTAAACGTTATACCGGGTCCTGCAGATACGGTATTGACAACATGATGCATAGACAAAAATTAAACTGTAAAGTGCTGAAAATTTTTCTTGAAGAAGTTTCTGAACTACAGAGTTCATTTTGAAGCCCTGGGGTCGTCAAATAATTTTTGCTGATGTTTAAGGGGCTATCTAAACAGTTTCTGTGTCTTGCACTGGGCTACGTAATCTTACGGCGAATTTTGAAATCCCTTCCGCCCCCCTCTGTTTAATTCTTTATGACAGCTCCCTTAGAGGAAAAAAGATACAGTCGCCATCATTTGCAACTTTTTTGATGCCAAAGGATAATGTACTTCTCATGTAGTTAAGGGAACAGTATGGCTGCCCATTTGTAGCAATATTTAAACCTTTCACATTTACATTTAAACTTACACTTTTATATTTAAACTGTGTAAATTTACAGTTAAACCATTACATGTACAGGTAAACCAACGCATGTACATTTAAACCATAATATATTTATATTTAAACCTTTCTATATTTCTATTTAAACTTTTACATTTAAACTTTCCTACGTTTACATTTAAACCTTTCTATATTTCTATTCAAACCTTTACATTTAAACTTTCGTCCATTTGTATTTAAACTTTTACATTTAAACCTTCTTACATCTATATTTAAACTTTTGCAATTTAAACCTTCTTACATTTATATTTAAACTTCCTGGGACCGAGTGACCGAGCACGGTCCGTATTGCAAACGAGGCTTTCATAGTTTGGCGGGCCTTTGCTTTGGGCTGGACCTCACATGTGCGTTATTTAGGCCCTTTCCTGCTGTAAAGCGCAAATAGAAATGGACGAAGGAGAAAAAGAAAGGATTTTTTGCGCTGCAGCTTTGCTTCAGCAAGCGTCTTCACTCCTAACGGCTTGGACGGTCGCTCAATGTTTTGATCCCTTGACAGCAAAAGATCTGCTGCAAAGTTTTCCAGGATCACATCCAGTGGCGGCCTGGCTAGGGGGTGGCCGGGGGGACTATGCCCCCCAGCGGACTTTTTCAAGGGACGCCAAAGCACCAAAAACTTTATGACTTTATGAAGTTTGATGCTTCAATCACTTTTTTCCAGCACCACGTGGCAGGAGAACACGGTCGGTCCATACGGATGTAACTGATGCAGATGCATCAGTCATTGTCACAGACAATTCGGGTCCATCTTAAGTTCTTAAAACTGACTGTTATCCCATTAGCCACAGCGTTCATGTGAAAAGATAAATTAGCACAGGTAAGAAACTCGGAGATGTCGGAGCAAGTTTCTCCGACATTTCTCGACCCCTACTTTTTTATTAGCCCCATGTGATCTGCTAGATGTCGCAGATATCTTATCTGCGAAAAATTTTGATTCAATTCCAGTTTTTCTAAGAAAAGAAAGGTATGCCTTACATATAAAAGAAAAAATTCTTTATCTTTTTTCATTGCTAAGCCATCGCCTATTTTTGCTCATCATAGATAATTAATATTTTGGTTTATAGAAAGCCTGGTTTTGCATCCTCTTTATGATTTGAGAACGATTAAATACCTTTCGAGTAGTAATACAATAAAAGATACATGTGAAAAATAAAGTAAAAATTTGCAATGAATTGCCTGAAAATTCTCTATTTTGGTGACCTGAGTGTTATGTGTTTATATCTTTTTAAAACACTCGAACTTGTACGTTATGATCAACATGATTTTGGTCCTTGAATTGATATTTCAATGTGAGACCTGCTACTGTTTTTTTGCCAACAAAGCAGCTAAATCTTACGAGTTTTTTGCAGATCAGACATCTCTGATTTCTTTAGCAGAGCTTGTGGAACCAAAAAATTTGGAGTTGAAAAATGTCGGGGAAACATGCTCGGATATCTCCGACATTTTGGAGCTTATTACCTGGCCTAGAAAATTACTGTACTACAAAATCCTGGTTACTCCTATCTTGCCAAACATTGGTGATGATTCTTTTCCCACTGTTTCCAATGATCCTACGTAGCAACCTCGTAAACTTGAACTCTGATGCAAAGCCATAGCCGAGAATTAGACCCAATTTATTCAAAATAATAAAGTGTCCATGAAACAACTATAAGTAAAATATCTCTTCTTAGTACATAAAATATACAACCTTCGAAGGTGTACCAGAGAATGTCGGCAAGGGCAAAGCCCTTGTTTTCCAACAGTGTAAAGTGCATGGTCACATAAAATTTTCCTGGGGGCTTCGCCCCCAGACCCCCTCGCTTCCTTCAGTCACTCAAATGTCTACATCCAGCCCTAGGCCAGGTCAAGGTGTCAAAGAATACGAGTAGGAAAATCAGGAAAGTTTCAAGGCTGCCAATCTTGTCAGAGACTTGATAACGATGTTTGATTTGAAGGGCCATTTTGCTGCTGGTCCCACTGACGAAAAATGCCAGGCCGCCACTGATCACATCTAGGCTTTCTAAAAGTTTGTCCCCGAGATTCAGTAAACGATCATCCAAAGACTGGAACCATTCCCATGACTGGAATCAGGGCCGCCGAGAGCTTTTCGAGGCCCAGTGGCAAAACTGTTAATTGAGGCCCCCTGCGAGCGAAGCGAGCAGAAAATTTTTCAATCACTCCCTTTAGATTGGCTTAAAATGCATTTCAGAGCATTTCCTCTAGTCAAAATGTCAAAGTTCTCCAACTATGAGGCCCCTTAGACCATGAGGCCCAGGGGCAAAGTGCCCCACTGCCCCCCTCTCGGCGGGCCTGACTGGAATAGAACTGAATGTTTTCCCGCCAAAAATATGAAAGCCTCATTGCAATACGGACCGTGCTCGGTCACTCGGTCCCAGGAAGTTTAAATATAAATGTAAGAAGGTTTAAATGTAAAAGTTTAAATACAAATGGACGAAAGTTTAAATGTAAAGGTTTAAATATAAATGTAGGATGGTTTAAATGTAAACGTAGGACAGTTTAAATGTAAAAGTTTAAATAGAAATATGCAAAGGTTTAAATATAAATATATTATGGTTTAAATGTACATGCGTTGGTTTACCTGTAAATGTAATGGTTTAACTGTAAATTTATACAGTTTAAATATAAAAGTGTAAGTTTAAATGTAAATGTGAAAGGTTTAAATATTGCTACAAATGGGCAGCCATAGAACAGTGTACAACAATTATTATTCACCGTTCCCGTTACTGTGTGAGTAGGATTTCAAGCAAATAACAAAAAATTTGCAGCTTTTTGAAGTCAAGGGATAATATGCTTCTCATAAAAAAAACTGGAACAACGGCAACAGTGTATGAACATTTAGTGCACACCTTTCCCATGATAATGCGATTAAGATTCAAGCCAATAACAACAAATTTACAACAATTTTTAGGCACCCACCTTTGTAACTCTGTGTGTCTCAAACTCGCTACTGGTTAAAATGACTTGTGGTCCAATTTTCATGCTCCACAAACTTGTAAAACCTGGGATAGCCTTCAGCTGAGCGATGCTTTTAGGTTGAATTACAGTCGTATTATTAAGTGGCCATTGACTGTACAGTAAGGACAACTGTCGAATGTTGTGGTAGTTTGCTCTGAAAGATACGTTGAAAACATTAAGGGAATAGAAATAGATAAGGCACAACACCACATGGTGTTTAAACACAAAACACAATCTCATTAAATACATACATACATACAAACGTAAATACATCATATGCTCTCGAGAACCGAATAAACGGGGGGTGAGAATAATCGGGGGGTTGGAAAATAATGGTTCGATATAACAATAATGGGGGGGTTGGAACAATTGGGGGGGGATGTTTTGAGAAATGGAAAATACTCATTTTCCTGGCTAAACACGTATCTCTTATATATTTATGTGAACAGTGATGTTACTGATACATTTACCTACTACGAACTCTGGTTCTGTTGAATGCACTTCTTGAGACTTTAAGCCAATCTTAAGGGTGTGATCCGTAAACATTTTCTTGCTTCGCTAACTGTCGGCTCAGGCAGTTCTTTGTCCATTATTGTTAAACAGTTTTGAATAGACCAGTTAGACCAGTCCCAAGGGAACTCGGGACTCATGCGTTGATAGATCGTTCAAGAGGAGTTTCTAATTATTCTGAGTTTGATGTTTTGAAAAGAAGACGCGTTGTTTTTCATGTCTCGTTAGGCTAGGCCAAGTACAGAAAAACAGTCCCCCCCCCCTAGCATTTCTTCCCTGGCACCATCTCTTGATACAATCACCTGTGATTCCAGAAAGCTAGCTATAATCTTGCTGGTGAAGTTTATCTTTGAAGCACCAATGTGCCTGCGAAAAATACAATCAAACAAGATAAACAAACCTTTTGCTTGGAATGTGCATGCTAGTCTTGAAAGACTCAATGAAGATTTGCACCGATGTGGTTTCTTTCAGTAGTGGAACCGGTGCTAGAAAAACTTCCTCGCAAACTTTTGTGCCAAACAGGCAAGTATTTGATCCAGCTGATGAGTCTGACCTGAAACAATATGGAAAGCGTAGGTGTCAAATTTTTAAGGCCTAGTTTAAACATCGTATTTTTGCCGTGTCCAATCAAATTGTATTAAAATCGGCAGAATCTGCCATTAATTAATTGACAGAAGATTGAAGAACTAGGCAGTACAGAATCCCGCCACTCCTATTGGTTTATCGCACATTTCCCGCGGGTTTCCAGTAGCCTTGTATAATACGATACAAGGACGTGTTCTTGTCGGAAAATGAGGAAGGAAGTTCATAATGTGAGACAGCAGTTGGCTATTCTATAGCATTAATTATTATACCAACCCAAGACTTGTCTTTTAAATGTATCTGGATCATTGACCAAACAGATCAAACATAAAATTTTGTGACAGAACTGCTAATCAAGTTTTGGTAACGTGAATACTTTGCTTGGGACACCTGGTAGCCTGCAAATTGATGAAAATTAAAAAGACTTCAAAGGACAAGTCCAGGGTGGATAAATCTATTGTTAAAAAGCAACCTTACCAACTGCTGAGAACCAATCCTGAGTTCTTTCCAAGATTTGATGCCTCCAACTTTCATAAATTGGTTAATGAATCTTCGTAAGTTAGGCCAAATATCGTCGCCATTTTGCATTTTGTACGAGTGTGCCAAGGTGAGACAAGGAGGCTAGCAATGTGAGTGGTATAATATCAACACATTTGGCATCCTCATTCAGGTCAACATGAAGTGACGTCATAGAAAATGACATCATTTCACACTTCTTAGCAGATTGAAATATGTAGTTTTGCAGATTAAAAGAGAAAACAATGGAAAAAATTTATACACACCATTCACAACGGTGTAACCTCTTGAATAATCAACAATTATACCAACCCCGGACTTGTCCTTTATCCAACCACAAACTTACCATTTAAATGTCACATTTTGTAGACACATGCAGCGACTTGATTCAACAACAAGGGTATCAGCTATATGGAGTGTCTCTCTAGCTCCTGTTCTAAATTTCATTAACACCCTTGGTTGCATTCCTGGTGTCACTCTGCTGAATTCATCTTTTTCATGCAACTGAAACAAATTGATACAGAGTGCCACAAAAATTCCTTGATGCTTGTTCTAATATTACGGACCAATGACAAAATAGACAGGTACCATGGTACAGTCCCAGACTTGTACCACACATCAACTTTTCAAGGATTCTTAAGAGTTTTTGTTGTGGCGCCATGGTGTAATCCTCTGACATTGCAGCCAGAACAGTCAGGCGGAGTGGGTTTGAGTCCCGGTAGAGCCCCACCACTTGAGCGTCATGACAAGGGGTCCCGGACTCGATTTGGCCTGCTCTATTTCTGCGATCCCAGCGCTTTGCGCTAAAAAACGCAACTTCACTTCACCTTCACCAGTTTTCAAAATATCTACTCGGTATGAATTCTTGAGCCATATGAAAAATTATAAATTTTCAAACAAGAAGTCTCTAAAAGAATTTTTTGGCAGGTAAACCATGTCAATGCGTACAAGGCCTGTACTCCTAGGGGGTTCACTACACAATGAAAAATTGGTATAAGGTTGGGTATACTTTTCCCAAAACTTGGTACTCTCGAGCACCGAATAAATGGGGGGGTGGGAATAATCCGGGGGTTGGAAATGGTTCGATATAGCAATAATCGGGGGGTTGGAATAATTGGGAGGGGGTGCTTGGAGAAATAGAAAATAGTCATTTTTTTAGGTAAACACGTATCTTTTATATATTCATGTGAACAATGATGTTACTGATACAGTTACTTATGAACTCTGGTTCTGTTGAATGCACTTATTGAGACTTTTTCCTTGCGTTTATTCAGAAACTTTGTTTACTACCATTTCATTTTTCAAAAAATTAATAAAAAGGGGGGTTGGAATAAGAGCGGGGGGGTTGGAAAATTTTTGAAGAATTAATAAGCGGGGGGGGGGACGATTACTCGGTACTCGAGAGTATAAGGAACAGGTATGTTTTTGAAGCCTCAATGGCACGTCCCCAACCAAAATCTTTTTAGTTTTTCTCAGTTTTCAAATTTTCCAGACTATCCCCTTTTCTGGACAATTTCAGACTAAAAGGAGAGAGAGGCTTGTAGGAAGTCTACCCCCACCCCCCACTCTTATTCCAATCCCCTTTTATCAATTCTTGAAAAAGTGATAGTGAACATAGATTTTTAATAAACATAAAAAAGATAAGAAAACAACTATCTTCAATCTTCCAATCTTCCCCCCAATTGTTCAAACCCCCAATTATTTACATATCAAAGCATTTCAAGCCCTCACCCAATTATTCTCACCCTCATGTTTATTTGGTACTTGAGAGTATCAAAAAAGGAATATCCATGAAAATAAGGCCCCACTAATCCATTTCTGCACGAAAACGGATATGTTCAGCTCTGTTTTTGGCTTTTTGTTCACATTAATCCAGCCCAAAAGCAGAGCTAAATGAATATGATGACAAACACGGAGCTAAATGAAAACGAAGCTAAACAAAAACGCATATCTGTAATTTGAACACCAAAAAATGGAGAAATTTGAATACGCTAACAACAACAAGCCTTGCTAGTCTTGTTTTCAAAAAGAGACAATCAGGTGCGTTTTTGAGATCAAGTGCGAACACTTGCTGAAAGTTATCTGTTTTTTATCTAAAAACAAAGCAGTGTGAACAGGGAGGAAAAATAGTTCTATTTTTAGGAGTAAAAACGGATCTAAATGAAAATGGATTAGTGTGAACGTGGCCTAACACTGATTGCATAAAATGATCTTTGACAGCTCTTAAATCCACCAACATTGCACTGATAGTATCTAAGACAAGACAGACTTGTAACTTTGTAGCAAATATGCTGCAGACCAAATGCAAAATCCCCATTCTTACTGAAGGTACTCACATGGGCTTCGTGTATTGCTCTTATCCTAGCATAAATGTTTTTACATTCTTTGCTGCTACAAGACACATCCTGAATCACCCTCAGCTCTGAATTGCCATTGCTTTCCTTTATATGTTCCACAAGGCTGATCATCCAATTATAACTACCAGCAGTTTCATCCACTTTTATTGAAGGCAACAGGCATGACAGTGCAAGGAAAACTAGCACAAGGTTGTCAGAACAACCCATCCACCATGGCATCGTAGGCCTATAAAAGTATTAAGAAAAGAACTGGCCAGATTGGAAAGTTTGCAGAATGCGCGGGGGATCTCTCCTATGTCCAAATTGCTTGTGCAGCTGTCTTTGTGCCATTAAACAATAGTTCCATTGTTTCCTTTAGTTGTTAACAAAAATGTCGCAGCTGGAACTGCGGCTGAAATTTAAAGTGTGCGGCAGAGAAATTGGCAAAGCAAGGCAAACTCTCCAGTCTGGAGAACAGGAAGCAATTACAATTGATAGTCAAACTTACATGCATGAAACCCAAGCGTTTTTTGAACAATTGAATTCCAGACAAATGTTGCCAGTTCTTTTTGCACATATCACCCTTGCGCTGTGAGTTATGAGCATCTTAAATAAAGTTAACAACAAACCTGGAAAACTTCTCTCCTTGCAAATATATATGAGAGCAATTCAAACTGCAGCATGCTTCAATATGCAAGATTCGTTTGCAAAGACAGCGAACACATGTTTTGAAAAATAAAAAGAGCTGCGAGCTCTAGCTCCTACTGGTATAAACTAAATAGATATGGCACAATATCGACTTTTCATAATGTGATTTAATCGCGAAATTATTGGTAATATTGCCTAGAATAGGCGCCATCATCAAGAATCGCAAAATTAGCCTCGCACAACGCTGCAATGATGATACCTTCTTTCTCGGTTCCTTGATATCGTCCTAATTGCTTAGGCTTATTCAATTCCAAAAGTTCTTTATTCAAAGTATCAATCATGTGTGAGTGTGACAAGTTAAAAAGTCTTACCTCAGAAAGCCCTGGAAATTTCTAACAGCTGTTGTGTTTTGGTTTCATCCAAACCTTGTTGCGTTTGTTAAATTAGCAATCGTCGATCTTCCTCTGAAACAAACAGGTGATCGTAAAATTTTCCAGCTTGAAAAAGTCCTTCCTCTCTCTCAGCTCGATGTGTTCTGCTCTCCGTTAATCGATAAATATCATTCAACTGCAGTCTACATACCGACGGACAACTGACAGCAAATGACAGCGAACTGATGTTGCCGTTCGCTTTGATTTAGGCCATGTGAAATTTTCGCGCGCTTTGTTAAGGTAATGGCTGTGCCTCGTCACCAGGCCTTTAAAATTTCGTCCTTGGAAATTTGAGAGGTTCCAAGTGTGTGGCAGTTTGAAATTTATATTACCAGCAAGACATCTTCTCTTTTTGTTCTTTTTGTGTTTTGAACTCATTTTTACTTGGTATAGAGCCACCTTTCACTTCACTGTTCCGTAACTTTGAAATTTTCAGTAGTGGGCCACCTTTAGTGCACAATTACGGTGAATCTTCACTTAGGGTGGCTCACCGCGGAAAATTTCAAATTATGAGACAGTGAAAAGTGGCTGTACACCAAGTAAGAGTGAGTTCAAAAAACAGCATGCGTCTTTAACGGCAACCCACGAAATTCTTTTAGATTTGGAAACAGGAAACAGAGTGCCTTGCTTGCAGCAAAGAAATTCGTTGAACTTACTCGAATTGAACTTACTTTGTGCAAAGGCCTATTCCGGCAACAGGAACGGTAATAGGACAAAAAAAAAGAGAAAAATCATCCATCTGCATGGAAATTCAAAACTTTAACTTGTAAAATACGTGACGATCGAAATAAATACAAGAATACTGACACGGTGATTGCCTGATAAAGCTCAACTGTTTCAAATGCATCAAGCTTCAGTTTGATAACATCTTTGGTAACACACCACAAGTCATGGGTTGCTAATCAAAAATGAATAGTTTTAAAATAATAAATGCTTTCACATAGCGGTGTAAAAACTTATAAATTACCAATTTCCCTTTCTGTGTCAAACCAGTTAGCACAGACATCAGAATGCGTAACATATCCAAGGGCACCCATGCTTTTTGCATATTGAGAAGTGCGTTTTACATGGCTGGCCAAAATCATCCGGGCACCATGCATAACCCTCCACTAAAACGTTTGCCCTAGCGTGGATCTTACAGCCAACAGAAAGCAAAGTTGTTAGGCGTGTGGTACGACGATTGTATCAATAAAAGCAAAGACATACAAAAAAATTCGACTTTGTATGAAGCGGTACGAAGACGATAACGTAGTTACAAAATATGGTCTTATGGTCTTCGTGCAAAGTTAAATTTTTAAACATGCTTATGCTTTTATGGATTTAACGCATTTTGGACAGGTTGTAGAGAAAAACAACCACCTGTAAATAAGACCTTGGTCCTTGGTGCTACTTCCGCACGGGTATGGCGTATGGCGTGATGTCACAAATAACTGGCGCATCATTTCTCACAACATTCTCAAGTCTTGGAATCTAACGGGTGAGTCAAAAAAAGTGTATGCGTTGGCCATAATAAATCAGAAATCGTGGGCGTAATTTGTGTAGGATGCAGGGGCGTGGGTGTGGGATTTAACATCTTCGGACAACTTTGCACAAAATCATGCATAAAAGTGATAGTTTTTAACTAGGAAACAATGCAGCATTTGCAGGAAGCAATAGAAACAATTCAGGTAATTTCAGACCGCACACCCCCCCCAATAGGTTGGTTCCTCATTACGCCCCATAGCACCGTAAATTTTTGGCGATTGCTTGCTGTTTTATGTAGAACAGCTAACTAAAATTTTTAGGGTAAAGTTACAGTTTCGAGATAGACCCTATTATGCAAAATACATGTGAGCCCCCAATAATGGTGAAATGTTCAAAAAAAATACTATCATCACATGCAAGTGAAACGTACCCAAGTACCCGGTGTCGCATAAAAAGTAATCTCGCTTGAAAAATCGTCAAGATTCGATTTTTCCTTTTTGATTTCTTTTGTCAATGATCCAAATATATTGAAAAATAATAAATGTTTGTTTTCATTACTAAAAGGGTACGAAATAATGCACTGAAAAAAACACATTCTGAGCTATCTCGAAGAGCTATTATATCCATGAGTGGTAGGACACAACTAGATTGAGTTAGATCGGATTAGAGATAAAATTCTCTTTTTCGACACTGGCAGCCTTTCTCAGCCTTGAACTGAAGAGCTCCGTTACATGTGCTCCTCGGAATGTTTGGGCCTAAGTTGCCCTTGGAATTGTCCTCGAGACTACTGCGTTGGACAATAATGCATAGGAGATGCGAAAGGGCAACTTAGGCCCAAACATTCCGAAAAGCACATGAAATGTGATGGAGCTCTACAGTTCAAGGACAGGAAATATGGCTGCTGAGAAAGGCCGCCAGTGTCAAAAAAGAGAGTTTTATGGCAATTCAATGTAGGCAAAGAATCTAATCCGATTTAATTCAACCTAAGAGTGTCCTACCACTCACGTTACATTGAAATGTTTCATTATCTTCAAGTCTAGTATTTTGCATCTAATTCTGACATTCATCACCAAACGAGAAGCTTAATGTACCAAAAGAAACTGCTCACGTAAAGATCAGTGCTTTTAACAGCATGCTTCAAAACCAGGCAACACGAAAAGGAGGTAAATTCACTAATTCAAAAACAAATCAGCTATGTCAGGATAATAATTTAGCCTTTGGTCTACTTACCAAGGGAAGAAATTCGAAAAACGGAATAACAATAAAACTTTTGGTGACTTTCAAACACAAGTACTTCTCTTGAAACATCGGGTGCCATTATCAAAATTATCAAATCACAACTCATGCATCGAAATATATTTAAAATTATCCAGCGGCAAAGTGATTGAAAATTACATCGATACAAATATGCATTTATCTTCATTATGCAAATAAATTGAAGGACTGTCCAACAAAACAATTAGTTTGTTTACTTTTCTTGCATAACTCCTTGATTACATGCTTGACGTCATGTCCTGAAGGAGAGTGAAAGGGCATAATTAGACCCTGTATTTAAAAAAGTATTTAATTTTGTCCAAGGCTGCAATCACACGATGCCAGCACATTTTGAAACGGTAAAAAATGTGAGAGAGGCTGCCCGCTCACACGAAAAGGGCACATTTTTCGCCCGCAGATTTTGAAAGCGGTAGATTTTGAAAACGGAACTCTAATCGGCACGTTTTGGAAACGACATCGTGTGAACACTTCAAAATGATGAAAACAGAACATTTTTAGATGCTTTTGGAAGGAGCCTGATCGACTCTTATGATGTAGGTACATTTCGACTCTTATGGTGTGGCTATGTTTCAAAGAAGGTTTCTTCGACCGGAAAAAAAATGCGATTTCGGGTCCAAAATGAGCTATTTGTACAGATAAGCTACAAACTGTTGAGGGACATCCCCCCTTCTTCGCGACGGAACTCAAGAACTAACATCGAATGACCGATGTAATATTACGGACTTAGCAAGCGGCGATTGATTGCTTCAATGGCTTCAATACCATGAAATTGGATGATTTCCGCGAGCTTCGGTGACAGGTAAGAATACGAATGGGATGCTCCCTGCGAGGTACATTCTAACCTATTACCTACCAGAAACGAAATGCATAAAAACATAGCGGAAGCGCATAAAAATTTGGCATAAGCAAAAAGTGTTAAGTTTACTCTGTCGATTGAAGCTTGAATTTCCATGACATTTGTCGAATCTTGAGAGTTCATTGCCGCCACAAATTCTTGTGGTGAGGACTCAAAAAGGATCACGTTTTCAAAAACTCTATGGACAAACTTCAAAATCCACTAGCCCACTTGAATATTAGCTTATTCTCAGCTATTGAAAGCTATACTTACTGCTTGGTTAGCAAAGGTATCTTCGCCACTTGCAAGATGCACAGCATATTCATATAAGGCCTAGAACATATGATAAAACGTCGCTTATTTATTGACTGTGATTTCACCACCGGCATTTAAATGTCTCACGACTTTAATGCACCGAGTACATGCAGCATTAGTGCAGTCAGAACTATGCAAGTCTGAAAGACTGGGACAAAAGCTGTGCAGCTGCAAAGTCTGTATTTTTCATCAAAACACTGTCAAATAGAAATCACTCTGACCCCTTTTATTACCTCCAGATTCAAGTTTCTCTCAATGCTAATACTCAGGCCTTCTGATCTTTTAATTGCTGCTGTCTGACAACGCTGTGACAAGAAATACAAATATTACAGCGAAAATTTTTCCCCATCTAATATCGAGAGGATTATAGTCCTCACTTTGCACATGAAACAAACGAAAGTCTTCGAAAAATTCTGACAAACGGACAGCGAAGAATCTTCGTACACAGTAGAACGCCAACGTGGGAGCGTTTGCACACTTGTGGTAAGGGTCCTCGCGACACGATACCAGAATTCATCATAAAAGAGTTGAAGACCTTATGTAGTGCCAATAAGATTAATTTGCGTTTAGTTCTTCAACTAGGAACAGCATTTTTGGTTTTGATACGTCCCTCAAAACAATCATTTCAAACGTATGGTGGACGGGCACAGACTAAAAGCCACGGGGGGGGGATTCTCGGCTAAATTTCGGGCAGGGGTGTGCCGCCCACTGTTTCAAAATAGCACCGTTGGCTAGACTAATTTTTCTGAAAATGATACCCTTGGCTAGACTAATTTCTACATCAAAGTGCCATGAACTGGCATTTTGAGGCAAAACTTGCCAAATTTTTGCATTCTAAAGACCAAAATTTGAAAAAAAATTTGGGTTTCTTTACAGGAATTACCGAAGTTTGACATTTCTTTGTCCAAAATTGCCAAAAAGTATACCCTTGCCCAGGCTAAATGGGCGAAAATTGGCAAAAAGTATACCCTTGGCTAGACTAAATGGACTGAAATTGGCAAAAAGTATACCCTTGGCTAGACAAGAAGGTTTGAAAAAGCATACCCTTGCGGGCGGCACATCCCCAGGTACCTTTACTATGGAAGAACCCCCCCCCCCCCCGTGCTAAAAGCCAACAACAAATGACGGGCTTCATTTGAAGGCAGCCAAAAGAAATCAAAGCTAACTAAAGAAATTTGACAAACAGTACTTGCTAGTATTTTGCAATACAAACAGGACGAAGTGAAGCAATCAGTTGTTAAAAGAGATAAATTCAGTTTCCTTTCAGATTCATTTGCAAATTCAATTTTTGCAAAATATTTGGTTAGTTTTCGTATGGAATGGATTCAAAAAACAGTGAGTGAGTTTGAGTTCCCAGCATTTTCCAGGATCGATCCAGGCCTCCCATACTTTATCTGACAGGACGAGTCTCTTTATCAGGATGTCTTTTGCAATAAGATTATTTATGATACTGGGCATTATATGTGAAAAGAGTGGGAAGGGACAGGGTGTCACAAAGAAGCGGAAATTATGGGCAAGGAATCATAAGCAAGGATGACAATTGATCACATATGCATTGGCAAATTTTTAAAAGACGGGACACATTTTTGGCACAATATACATGGGACAGAGATAGGGTGTAAAAAGATATTCCACTGTCACTTTTCTTGCTAAGTACCCTCCGACCCATTTACTTCGAAAAAGTTTCAAGATAGCATACTGCATAATAATTACCTGGTAAATGAATTTGTATTGTCCAAAAACTTGAACGGCACCAGCTCTTTCTTTTCTCAACGTTTTTACGATGTTGTACACATCAACAGCTTTCTTCTCTTGCAGACTCTGGATACCAGTTGCTATAGCAACAGAAACAGCGGACATGCTCACACCATCACTACAATAAAAACATGTTTGAGGTTTGAGGTTATGAAGACTGGATTGCTGATATTATCAAATGACTTGATAACAAGTATACGCTCGAAACGTCGTGTTTTTGAACATCTACGCTACATTTGGTACTTAAATCTTTTATTTACAATATTATTGTTTAATTTGTCTTGTACCACACGCAACAAACATATTTTACTTAACCCACTGTTTCCAACAGATACAAAGAATTAAAGCGTGTAGTGTGATCGCAGTCAATGTGTTCAGAAACGGCGTTTCAAAGTGAACCTGAATTTAAATCATAAAATACAGAAAGGTCCTGCTAAATTCCCTTGCGGCATGGTCATCAATATTCTTTAAGCTTTCATAAAAATCTCCAAGCTTTAGAACTATGTTCTTCTTAACAATACAACACATTTTTGGGCTGAAAAATCAAAAAATTTCCACTGACCTGCAATGGACGAGTAGTGTCCTATTTCCTTTTGCTGCATTTGATTTCTTGGCTTCCAACAAAAAGGCCACAAATGATCGACTCTTCTCTGGGATGTTGTCTTCAGGCCATGTCATATATCTGTACAGAACAATTTCTCTCTCCTCTTCCTAAAATCGGAAAATCTATCAACTGAAAAAGGTAAAATTTTGAAAATCAATGACACTAGATAATCTCATTGACTTTGAAACCATTTTCGTATGATTAGGACAAAAAACGGTATGGATATTGAATTCCAACTAGGTCAGATATGATCAAATATAGCTCGAAAAACAAACATTCGCTTCCCCAAAATGATACATTACTTTTCGATTGATCAATAATAGATTATTTGGGGGTATCAACGTGTAAAAAATGTATTTGATGATCATCTCTCAAGCAAACTTCGAGGAATAAGGATTGCTACGATTATCATCATCAATATACATATTTCAGTCCTTATATTCGGGTTGACAAATCCAAAAAAGAAACAAATTCAAGTTGACGACATTTCCATAAGAAAGTGTGACATCCCAGTAGACAAATCCAGTTTCATTCCGTTATCTAAGACCAAGCCATGTTATTTATGTGTTAAGCGTTTCGAAGCAAGGCTGTGCTTCATCTTCAGAATTCAAATTTCAAAATTCAGGATAAACACACACTTTATCATATCACCTTTTATAAGCCACTTTAGTCACTTGAATTACCATCAATTGCATTTTCAAAGCTGTTGGCAGCACAAAGAAAGTGAAACAAAATAGTACCTTTGACTTCATTGTCATTGATGTTACTGTGAAATCAGGCTTTAGTTCTTTTTTATTCAACTGCACTTCGATTTCTCCATACTTTCTTGCAATACTGTCTGCCGGCCAGTACTGGAAACATTTCTCCTACAATGTAACAATGGAATGAAATAGCCACATCGTACATCCTCGAGTGGACCCCACCATAACCTTTGTCCTTTCACATTCATCTTGTTACGGATAGATTTCAATGATACAGTTTTATGCATCACGTCCAGTGAATTCCAGTTGAAAATTGAGATGCAATTCAGAAAACTGAGATGCATCGACGGTTCATTACTCTTCCAAAAATGCATACGAGCTGTTTTAAAACAACAGGACTTTCAGGGATATTTTACGGATTTTTCTTCAAAACAAGGGACATTTGCCGAAGGTGTACAAGAATTTTAGACAGTGATGCACCCCTAGATCAGAATCTACCATACTATTCCAGAAGCCTCTTTCATACAAACCTTCCCCATCAAGAAAGCCCCCATGAAAAAATCACTTTCACAAGTAAGTCTGTGGAGGCTATTCACGTGTTTACGGTAAACATGAATACAGGTAGCTTCTAAGTATGTGTACCCACAGTGCCAAGCTGGACCAGTGGTGTAACCATGACCACAACATGAACATTCTGTTCTAGTATCATCCTCCAAAAATCGTCGACAGTCTTTTGGAGTGGAGCTTGTGTCAAGATGAATTGTTTCTTTCCATGCATGTTCTAAAATAAAAAAAAAATCTTCTTGCAAGGAGAGATGCCTTTTCTTGGTCACGAAATCCTTGGCGGAGGAATGCGTTTATTTGTGTTGATCCGCACTAAATATAATCATGGGCAATAGAGCACCGTTGATGTGGCCTACTACATTACGATCAAAATTGCATTCTTACACATTGTGTAATTTCCTTTCCATGGGATTGCTAAACTCATTCCAAAATTCTCTTGTTTCGCTCCCCCTGCAGACTTGTCACCTCAACTGAAGCGATAACAACAACAACAACAACGAACACAACAACAACAACAACAACAACAACAACAAAACAACAACAAGCAAAAGTTGGGACTTACGTCATGAGTCTATGGGATTGCGACAAAAGCTTTATAATGTTATTTTTCCCTTGTTCTGCTCTCATCACAACACAGGAGGCCCATATAACATCAAATTAGAAAAGGAATTTACAAAAAATATTCTATCAACAAATATTTTCATCTTTTCTCCTCTTTTAGAATAATTTTTTTGGAATAAATCCCTTTCTTGATGAGATGTTATATGGGCTTCCTGTGGTCACAAGAAGGATTAAATGCCGTCATTATTTCATTCAAAGAAACTTGCAACTGTTTTTCGCGTCTGAGCTAGGCAAGGGAAATAGAAGGTAAAACATCTTGCAGGTAAGAGAACAAAGCCTATCTCAAAGTAAATCTTATCTAAAAATGCCCGCGAATAAATCACTGGAAAGCTTTGGAGAAGTAATTCTCTGTGATTGCATATCTCAAGTGACAAGCAATCTAAGACAGGCAAAGGGTTTAGTACACATGCCTACAAATGCCATGATTCTCTAATTTGATCTTTGGAATAAAGCTGTATAACAAAAATATGGTCTTTTCTCGGCATGCTTGATCATTAACAAAATTGCTCAAACACTTCGATCAGCAGCACTTCCAGCAGTCAAAATCCCGAGAGTAAAACTGAGACTTTCGGCAAGACAGTATTTGAATATATTGCAACTTATGAGTGGAACGCTTGCCTCTCCATATCAGTGAGTCTGAGGACAATAGTTTCTAAAATATACTAGCGGACAATATTTTAAGGACAATATTTTCAAAAAGACCGTAAAAAGGCTACAATTTGGATACACATTGGAAAAATAATGTAAATTTAAGGATCTAAACTACGATTTTCGCAGTTATTTTACCTTGACGTACGTTTTGTAACATCCAATTGTAAACTGTAAACACAGAACATTGCATGACATGAGGGTACAAAATAAAATCAACAATTCATTACCATCATTATGTTTCCTACCTCGACAAGGTTAGCATTTATGTAATCAGAATGCGGCTGATCTGGTATACTTGATAGTATGACTCTTGTCTCTGGTCCTAAAACAGACAAGGATACTGCAATAGAAGAACTGCAAGATCATAGAGGGCTTCACAGAGGGTGTCCTCTTACATTCTCAGTTCATGATCTGCAACAAATTTGTTCTTTCACCACTTTTAACAACCACTGAAGCATTCCTTCATCCGTTAATTTGCACGATATTCCTTTAGAATTTCATCTATTCATTCATTCATTCATTCATTCATTCATTCATTCGTTCATTCATTCATTCATTCATTCATTCATTCATTCATTCAGTTATCCATCCATCCATCCATCCATCCATCCATCCATCCATCCATCCATCCATCCATCCATCCATCCATCCATCCATTCATTCATTCATTCATTCATTCATTCATTCATTCATTCATTCATTCATTCATTCATGGGGCTCCAAGAGGGCTGTCCAAATCCTTATTTATTCAGTAATCTTTTGGGGGGAAATTCTAGTCACTTTTCATAATAATACAGTCAGACAACAACAGCAAAGGATTCAAATCTTAGACTCTTCTTACAAGGGATCGGATCATGAAATGTGTTCTGCGTTCACACGACGCCGGGACATTTTGAAAACGGTGAAGTTTCCAGTCTCAAATCTCAAGAAGTGCATTCAACAAAACCAGAGTTCATCAGTGCATATCCGACCCCGTTTACACGGTGCCGGTAGAACTTGAAAACAGCATAATAGGTGCCGTTTTGGCCTCCCGTTTACACGATGCCAGCAGAATTTTGTTTCTGTTAGCAAAACGGCAAAGTTTTCAAGTTCTGCCGGCATCGTGTAAACGCACTTTGCCGGCAGAATTTTATGCCGCTTTTATCACGAGGCTAATATTTTTAATCCTCCCTATTTTCCTCATTGTCGTAGTTGTTTTATCTATCTTGATTGATTATTGATATCAGTTGTTATTATCTATGGAATAAGAATAAAATTCTACCGGCATCGTGTAAATGGGGTCTAAGTAACATCACTGTTCACATAAATATATAAAAGATACGCGTTTAGGTAAGAAAACGACTATTTTCAATTTCTCCAAACATTTCCCCGGTTTGTTCCATTGATATATTGAGCAATTTCCGACCTCCCCCCCCCCAGTTTATTCGGTACTCGAGAGTATTTTTAAAATGCTTTAAACACTGTCAGCGTCACTTTTGCTGTCCTCTTGATCATTGATATATTTCGCTTTCTCAGTTTCTAATACAGTGGTATCTGTAGGTTCTCCCTGCCCTTTTAAAACGTTTTTTTAATGTCATACCGTATCCCACAAATACGGTACTGACAGCATGATACATAGAAAGAAACTTGAATTGTAAAGAGCAGAAAATTTTCCATGAAAAAGCTTCTGGGCCACAGAGTTAATGATGAAGCCAAGGGGCCATCAAATCATTTTTGCAGATCTTTAGGGGCTATGTAAACAGTTTCTGTTTCTTGCATTGGGCTAGATAATTTTACGGCGAATTTTGAAATCCCTTCCGCCCCCTCTGTTTCATTCTTTGTGACAGCCTAAAGAAAAACAAGAAGTAGAAGATTCATCTGTTCTGACTTTAACACAAAAATAAATTCAAATCTAAAATAGCTAATATCTACCACAACAACAAAAATTCACTCCACTAAGCATATAGACTTATGCCTTTTCGTCCCTTGTTTCCCTGCGTTCTTTGATTTGCTGATATCACTTGGTCAATGGGGACTCATAATATTACGCTTATATAATGGGCCCACTTTGTCAAAATGGCCTAAACAGGTGGGAGTTCTCGTACACTCAACAAAATCGCTTCGAAATCTGGTTTAAAGAGCTCGAACATTGAAAAGGAAACTTTTAGTACAAAGAATGATGTTGTCTCGACGTACAAAACGCAAAATGCATACGTTTCAGGCAGTAATCTTCCTCTGTAGAAGCAAAATAGATCCATCGAAGCTGCGAGAACTCCAGGCTTCTTCAACCGTTCTTTAAGAGCAACAACAACAACATTCTGAATAGCGGCCCCTAATTGGTTAAAAACTGAATTCTAGCGATTTGATTGGTGAATACGGAACCACCCTACGCAGGCCTAAAGTGGGCCCACTATTTCAGAGTAATGTTATTAGTCCCTCTTGACCAAGGAACGCAGGGAAACAAGGGACGAAAAGGCATCAGTCTACTAAGCATACGTACGAAAAATTCGCTGGCGCCATTACATAATCAAAGTTTGCACATTCACCTGAAAAACTATTTCAAAACTTAGAACAATAATCTAAGGCTATGAAGATTGGCTCAGGGCCCCGGGGGGTTACTTGAGTTTCCAAAATATGGAATTGTGCCATTCAAATCGTAAAAGTACCACCCATAAATCCGGAGAAATTTCTCAAAAGCATACCCATAAATCTTGAGAATTTCTGAAACTCATACCTATAAATCCGGAAATGCCAAAACAACTCACCAATATATGAATTCTTACAGAAAATTTTATCCATAAATCCGGAAAATGTAAAAAATTGTTGAAAACCATACCCATAAATGCGGACTCTATCATGATAAAGGTACCCTAAAAAATGGCACAACCCCATACCATAGACAAGTTAAGGATGTCCACTCCTCGAAAAATTGTTTTGCTCAATTCTAAAGATACTACCATGAAACTTCGTAGGTGGGGTATTGTTGGGTCAGGAAATTCATTTTTTGTGTTAAAATTTAATTTTGACACTTCGTTGTCATGGAAACATGCAAAAATTGACAAAATTGTGTCGTCACGGGGAAATGCATAACTTTTTTGAGGCTTGCTAAAATATCTCATGCTGCATATCAAATGAATCCTCTTGTGTTGGAGAGTGATGTTCTGCTTTTAGATTTTGGATTTGGCTTTTTAGTTTTCATTTGACAACTTTTTGTCAAAAAACTACTTTTTGCCGATCATTCAAAAATTTTGCATCCTGTGCAGGGACAACAAGGGAAATTAAATTAAAAAAACAAGAATTGAGTATCACTCTCCAGACCATAAGGATCAATTTGATATACAGACTTAAAGAATACAGTGTAAAACAAAAAAGTTATGTGAATCCTTAGCTAGGCAACTTTCGCAAAATGGCAAATTTGAGAAAATGGCAGTTAAAGAATGCAGTTTATGAAATTTACATTGATGTTGGATCAAATGATGTAAAAATATGTTTTAATAAAAATAATATGGTCTCATTTGACTTTTTCATGTTGTTTCACTTTAAAATGTACCATTTATAGATAAATTTCATATTTTAAAGGAAGTAGTTAGTGATTTAGTTTTTCGGGCAGCATACATGTCACCTAAAAAATCAGCAAGATTCTGTCTCTTTACTGTTTTATTGCATTTCAATTTATTTCTCTCGTCACATAGCCTCAAAGCTTTCTGCAGACACTACTATCTGATCTCCAGTTTGTCCTTTTCCTTGTTTGAAGCCATCAAGTCTGTGCCTGGACCTCACAGGAGACTGCTACAGTTGCATCATTTAAAGAATACCCCCATTGTGAATTTGGATGCAGCCAGGCTGCTGCCAGCAGCAGTGGATACTGTCCTCAGTCTTGCATAAATTACTCCAGAATATCTTCAAAGTGACATGTCAAGCACTGACTACGACTGGAAGTTAATACTCCAACTCTGTCACGCAAAAACTCCTCTTCCTCTTGAAAATTAACAGTTGACATCAGCAATGTCAATATCTGGAATGGAACAAACATGTAAGGCGAGCAATCTTCTAAGAAGAAATCTGTATAAATAGTGATGACTTCTGAAAAGTAATGTAACGGTCATTATCTTTATGTTGAGGATTAATTTCTTGCTCAACATGGTCCTTGCAAACGTGCATCTTTCGTGCAGGCAGATTTTAAACTATGATGCATCAGGCCTGGCCCAATCAAGAATCCATATTTTCTCCTGTTGTCTTTTATCAGCATTTTGCACTTACTGTTTCTCTGAATTTTGGTCTTTCTTCTTTTGATATCCGACGTAAGGCTTTCTAGTTCTCTTCTTAACTCTTTCCATGTTGAAATTCTTCAAAAATAGCCTGGGAATTCGAGGAAACTTCATTAGTTGAGTTGGACTTGCCTTGCCTTCCTTTTACCAACGTGTTTTGATATGGCGGCCATCATTTGGTACCACGTGATCGGAACAAACCAATCATAACATTTGGATTCACTCAGTATCCATGGAGACGGCTTTGCTATTGTTTTCCTGCCTTGAAACAATCGCTGTTCTCTGCCTACAGGATGCCCAAATATATAAATGGTATACTTCTTCATCATCCCTACACATAGGGCTTTCAAATGATATGAAACTTTCTGGGATCAACAAGGACAGCGACGAAATTTTGGTGGAAAAGTTTCAGGATTTTTTTTGAAGAAAAAATGATTAATTTCTCTCCTTACCCTTTCTATCTTCACGGGTTCTTACTAGAAAACGTTGGAAAATTGCTACGAAAAGTGTTTTCTAATGTTCTTCGATGTTGAAACAAACTTTTTAGTCAAAAAACCAAATTTCGAAATTTTTGCAAAATTTGAGAATATTTCGAGGAGTGGACATCCTTAAGTTACCTCCCCCCCCGGGCTCAGGGTAGATCGGCATTAAACCGGTTGGCATTCACACTATTGCTAAATTTATTTTAAATCTTGGGAAAGCGTCTGACACCGGGAGGGGGGGGGGGTTATTCCCATTATGCTCTAGCATGGGAGTCCAGTCGAATTGAGGGTCTTACCAAATGGCTACCAAATAGCCCTATTTGTCAACCTCATACTACCAATTGGGGGTGTTGTAAGAATCCAAACCATTTACTATGTTTCAACCCGGTAGACTCCTCCGCACCGCACGCCAATTTAGTCATTACGGCATTAATTATAATGAAGTTTGAAGCAGGGGTGGCGCCAGGGGAGGGCTAGGGGGGCTACAGCCCCCCCCCCGTCGGAGGCATCTAGCCCCCCCCCCGTCGGAGGAAACTTTGGGTTCTCGTCGGAGGAAATTTGGCAAAATAACGCTCGGAAACACCATTTTCAGTCAATTTAGCCCCCCTGTCGGAAGCTCGGAAAATTTCTGGCGCTACCCCTGAGTTTGAAGTTTTCTTGCTTTGTTTCATCCGTTTTGCAATAAAAATTTATGAACAATCGTAGAAAATTTCCATTACCAAATGCTACCACATGACCCAGTTTTCAACTTCATGGACTACCATTTGAGGGTTTTTGTAAAAAGATACTATCATTTGAGGGCATTTTTCAAAATCTTTGCTTTCGCCCTCTTTAGCCCTGACTACACGTCCCTGTCCGGCCACAATGTAAGCACAACCCGGGGTCTGACATCACATTGAGTTAATATGCCATGTTTTCTCTTGACTGAGACGGGCAGTACGCTCTTCTTCAATGTTTGGTCTTCTAAATGTTCGATATCTTCCTACAAGAGATGAGAGAATGTGGCTGTAAAGGACTTAGGGACTGTGCAAAGTTTATTTTATAACATGGCCGGTGCAGAACGTAACGGGGCAACTACTTTTTTGAGCTTGCACACAACTGGGTCAACACTTTTCATTAAGCAAATATGGACAGGTTTGAACGGGACAGTAACTTTTTTATGAGCTCTAAAAACATTGAGCTCCGGATGAACTTTTAAACACAAAATGGCTCACCTTGAGGACAAATCGTGAATCATGTAAGTTGAGAAATGTAAGCAAAGATGTGTATAAATGAGGCCAAATGCCGTTGTTAGTTTCTTGCAAGAAGGATTCATCATTCATTGACAAGGAATTCTTATAGAGGTAAACTGCCTTTCGTAAGGTCTGTGGCTAATTAATTGGTGATACTATGTAGTACTATTAAGCATCTTTTGTTCATGAATACGGGGCAGATGCATTTTTTGAGGAAAAGGTGACTGGGCAGTTGTTTTTTTGCAATAATTTTTCTTCTTCACCCGCCAGGTAATATAATAAATTTTGCGCTGTCCCTTATTCAAAAAAAATAAGACCATTAAGGGTAAAATCAATGGCAGCCAAAGACCTTTTAATGTGTTCATCTAATGTAACAGCTAAGATCGTACTCAGTGCAATAGGAGATGAGTATATCTAAGTATAACTGACACATTTTTACAACAAAACTTGAGTGGAATTTTCGTTACTGCCCCATAAGGCTGATGGCAACGTTTTGAAGATCGAAATAAAAGCACCTAAGTCTGTATTACGAGAAAAACGTCACTTCATCTACTAGGTGTTAAGAGCATCCTTTGCTGCAGAAAAGCAAATACCCGTGTTGACATGATCCCTTCATAACAAGGCAGCTTTCCCAAGTCACGCGGGGGTCGTTCCTAAATGAACCCATGATGACACTACCATTTCAAAACCTCGGCTTCCAAAGGATATACAAAGCCGTTTGAGCTAGGGAAGAGCTCTCTGCAAATAATACGGCAAAGTGCTTCAGTAAATTACTGTGTTAGAAATAAAGTGCGTTAGGTACAAAGAAGCTTATTGCAAAGTTTGGTTAACTTACCAGTTAATAATTGTTAGTCTTTGCTTGTTAGTCTTCGATAAGTTGTTGCAGTTGTTGTTCCAACAGTTATTCTTTCGCTGTTAGTCTTTGATCAGTCGTTGCCGTTTTGAAAATTTTGCATCACGCGAGTAATTCTCCCACGCATGACCTTGACGCAGTCCATTCATTGTCCCAATGACACTGAATTGATCAGAACGTCCCAATGTTTGAAAAAATTTTTTAAACATCTGTTTATCGATTGAAATCATGTTAGTTCCCCAATGTACGCCGAATCGATGTCGAAATATATTTGATTAACATCGTCCACACGCTTGTTAACAAAGCATGATTTTACCTTTAAAAACGTTTATAAGATAAAAGAAAATTGAGATCGGAAGGCAAAAATAACCATTCCAGTTTGTTTTTGTTTGTTTTCAATTTGTTTTGAGTGGGCTTGTCAGGATTTCTAGCTACTGAAAGCTAATTTAGGCCCATTGTGCATGCCGCATCCAGGCATGGGACCCCTACTTTAACGTCCCTTCCGAAGGACGACGAGGTGAGTTGTGAGGTCAGGCCTCCGTGGTCACCCATCCGGAGTCTGACCCCACCCGACCAAGCTTAACTTCAGTCACCTGACGAAGACTGTGTAAGCCACTCGGCCACTCACCCCGTAAACGTTCGAGCCTAAGAATAACTATCACAGAATCGAAAATGGGATGAGCCATAAAAATTTATTCCTTTCCAAAGAAATGGCTCTGCTCACTGCCCTTATTGTTAACATTTTGAAAATTGACAAAAATTTTTGATCGATACTTCTCAAATGCTTGGAGGCGTGTTTAGAAACAGATATTAAAAAACTTTTTACAGAAGGTATGACAATTGTGATGCTAAAAGTTTCACATCGATGTTAGAAGATACTGCAACACACAAGGAAGTATCATTGTCG
Source organism: Aurelia sp. 3 sensu Dawson et al. (2005) (assembly GCA_964020215.1). Taxonomy (NCBI): domain Eukaryota; kingdom Metazoa; phylum Cnidaria; class Scyphozoa; order Semaeostomeae; family Ulmaridae; genus Aurelia; species Aurelia sp. 3 sensu Dawson et al. (2005). Next base: position 4,136,320 of record OZ026580.1, read on the forward strand.
ATACTGACAGAGGATTTTGTGACTTTGAGTGCAGAAATGTTCTCCACAATACCCCTCATTTCGTTTCGACCTTTACAGTATTCGGCATGTTGACTTGTTTTTCCATGAAATCTTGACTAAATTGTGCAACCTGTCTCCAAATATTTATCAACACATGCTTTTTCGATCCTTTAACTGAGAGTGGCACAGAGATAATTGACTGTTGTGCCCCTTGGGGAAAAAGGCAAATCAAACTTTCTTGAATAAATTGATGCAGATACAGAAACTGACAATATTCAGCATTCTCATTGTGCAACAAAGCTGCTTCCTTCACAGTACAAGTACAATTCCATGCATCCCAAGCTCTACCACAGCCCCTTGGACTCATACCATGTACCTTGTAATAACCGAGCTAATGAGTGTGCGAGGAAACGCGTTTTGGTTATTCAATATTGTTCTTTGTTACTGGTGAGTGATTAACTTATTTCTTTCCTTTCAGATAATAAGATTAGTTCGTTTTCTCTTTCATGTCTCAACAATTTTCTCTCTAGTTACAGGTTTATTTGGCTGTTGTTCTTTTACCGGAGTTAACAATCTTCTTTCTACAGATTACGGTGTTTCTGTTGCGTATATGGATTCATTTCATTAGGATTCATTATGATGAGTCAGCTTTTGTTTTTTAAATATATACATTCCATCTAAATACTTACAATACATATTACCTAATACCACTACTTACAAAATACTATACCCTACTACAAAAACAATACCATTTGGAGCAAAAACTACGTCTACCAAATGGCAACATAAAACTGAAAACACGAACATAGCACTGCACGTAACGACTCTGGAGACAAAAATTGCACATAAATTACACGTAACTGCTAACACATAACTACTACAAAAAAGGAAAGAACGTTTACTTAAAGAGGACTAGTTGGTTGTATGGCCTAAAGCTGAGATCTAAATTTTTAATCAAAACGACCAGTTTCATGAATAAAACGGAGCGTTAAAAGAAGTATATCCTTATTGAGACTATCGGGAAAATCTTGATCACCGTACAATAAAATCTGCATTAGAAACTCGTTTGAAAGATCGGTATGTTCAAGTGGTCGTAATAAAGCGGAGACTCCTGCGAGAAGATCCCTACGTGTCAGCTATTTGGGGCTATTCCAAATTTTGTACCACAGATCATTTGTTTGATACTTTGCACGTTGTAAATAAACAAAAACTCACTTGGAAGTACATTGAGCAGTCGATTCTTTTCTGATACATGACGAGGGTACTCATCACCCTTCGGCATTTCATACTCTAGGCTCTGCAAAAACAAAGACACCATTAACATTAGTGCGAGTGTATGCATCTTGAAACTCATAAACTAGGAACTATAGCCGACACATTTTGAATACGGCATTTTGTGAGCACTCAAAAACGATGAAAAACGGAAAATTTTTCGACGCTTTTAAAACCTGGCTGATCAGTTCTTAAAGGCGCAGGTGCCTTTATTTAGAAGTAAATTCTTGGAGGGAATGCAATGTTTTTGTTACTGTAAAATTTCCTAACCGTTTTCAAATTTTGCCGGTATCATGTGAACGTTAGCTCAGATTTTGCTACCGTCACATTTTCACCGTCTTCAAAATGTGCTGGCATCGTGTGAATGCAGCCTAAAAGAGTGCATCCTTATTACAATGGTGTATTTTGCAAATGTATCTGCTTACCTGATAAAACAATGCTTACCTGAAATTCCTTTCTGAGGTGATCGTCATCGTCCTTTCTTTGGGCCAACTCTGTTGGCGTTAACTCTTTTGGTTCAACTTCGAATGTCCCGATAATCTACAAAGGTGATACAGCATAGTTAGATATATCCGAATATTACTGTCTGCTGTACCTGTGGTGCGCAGAAAGTTCACGCATTTGAAAATCGAGGGCGCAGTAAAGACTGATTTCCAGTCATTGGAAATATTCGAGCGGGCGGAAATTGTTTTGTTTGCGAGAGAAAATGTCGCTATGAAATTGAATATATTGTTATGGCTGAGCAACATTTTTTGTCTAAAATTCCGCCCGCCCGGAAAAATCCGGTGACTCGACTGGAAATTGGCCTAAACACTGCCTCGGGTTGTTTTTCACCTCGGATTGCCCTCCCCAATCCGAAGCAATGGCACTTCGCCTTTGCTCTGTTTTGCATCGCTTTTCAAAGACATCAGATTGCTACATACTGCGCAGACAAAAACCTCTATTTTATGTTTTGGCGGAGGAATATTCTGAAAGTTATGTCTCAATCAGGAGGCATAAGTACGACATCATACACTGTTCTCACCAACCACTGCAACGACCAGGCTTCGTCCCTGATACGATAGCTAAAAGAAGCTATTTGCTTCATAAATAGCTTCCTCCCTGCAAGATAGTTGCGAGTCATGATCTCAAATAAATTACGCTTCGTCCCTGATACGATAGCTGCAAGAAGCTATTTGCTTTATAAATAGCTTCCTCCCTGCAAAATAGTTTGCGAGTCATGATCTCAAATAAAAACAAAAAAAACCCGTACGCAATGCCACTTTGATCAAAATTTTGAACTCCGCCATGTTCGTGCTGACTTGATTTGATTTTAATGATTTTCTTTTTAGTGATCGATTTGATCTGATTCACTTTCCCTTAAAGAAAGCCTCCATGTTCGTGCTGATTTGACTTGATTATTATGATTTTCTTATTTGTGATTGATGTGATTTGATTCACTATCCTTTCACAAAAAGCCCGTCGAAATGGGAAATTTCCTACAGAAAGCCCTTTCGAAAACTTGCATGAATGAGTGAAAACAGCAAGCAATACCTAGAAGACTGTGAATTAGCAAAGGATTAAATCCCTATTTCTTGAATAAATCCAGAGATTTTCCGAACCGCAACACAATCAGCTCCAGTAACATCTTTGGTTTGTTTTTGTTTGGAATCGATACGCTTGAAAGAACAGATTACGATAACTGATTTTCTTTTGCGTTCATTTTGCTGAGTCAGCAATACAAGAAATCCCTTGGCGATGCGCAGTATCTCAGGATATCCGGTACATCCCTACTCGGGGTGTCGTTAATTAGTTCATAAGTAGTGTCTTAGGCCCCGTTTACACGGGATCAGATCCAAATGGAATCGGATCTATTGGGATCCGATCCACTTTTTGAGGGGCGTTTACACGGGATCGGATCCAGAACTGTTGGCGTTTACACGGGATCGGATCTATGTAGATTTTATGAACTCTTAGCAGCGCTCTAGTAAACGTTTTCTCTTATTTTAGTCCGATCCTTTGAAATTTTGCACTCTAATAGACTCTGTTACATCTCTGATTCTCCTCTTTGAAATGTCAACAAAGGATTTTCAGTTTAATGGTGTAACTTTCTATCCGTACCAGTTTGGATCCGATCCCACCCGTTTACACGAGACCTTTTTGGGATCGGATCCAAACGGGATCACTTTCGAAAGTGATCCCCTTTGGGTACGGATAGCAGATCCAAATGGGTTCAGATCCGTTGAGTCCCGTGTAAACGCAAGGCCTATCCGTTACAGTTTGGGTACGGATCCATTTGGATCCGATCTCGTGTAAACGGGGCCTTAGGTAATTCATCTTCAGAAATTTCTATAGTGAACGCATTTACTCTCGAGTACCGAATAATCGTCCCCCCCGCTAATTAATTTTTGAAAAATTTTCCAACCCCCTGCTCTTATCCCAACCCCCCATTTTATTAATTTTTGGAAAAATGAAATGATAGTAAACATAATCTATGAATAAAAGCAAGAAAAAAGTCTCAAGAAGTGCATTCAACAGAACCAGAACTCAAAAGTAAATATATCAGTAACATCACTGTTCACATAAATATGTAAAAGATACGTGTTTACCTAAGAAAACGACAATTTTCAATTTCTCCGAGCAACCCTTCCCCCCCCCCCGATTATTGTTATATCGAACCATTTCCAGCCCCCCAATTATTCTTACCCCCCCCCCGGTTATTCGGTACTCGGAAGTAAACAAAAACAAAGCCAAGACATACCTCAGTATAAGCTCCAGGGTCTTCCGGTTCTACTGCCACCTTATTGGTGGCTGCCTCCTCCTCAGCGGACAATGTTTGATATTGTGGTGGTGCTTCATCTTTTTGGGGTTCAGAGTGCAATTCTTGATAGACACCTTTGTTCGCAATGACTGTCGAATCCTTTTCCCGATTTGATGCAACTCTCCCGTTCGGGGTTGGAGCAAGAGGGTATTCGTAATTGTGCTCATCTATGACGATCTAAAAGAGGAAATCAGTCATTAGGGGTACGGCTCTATCGCTTGCGCCAAAATAAACTTCCGGCGTTTGCAAAAATCGTAGTACCAAGAGTACAAACTTATGCCTTCTAAGGTGAAGGTGTTGCGGCGCAGTGGTGTAATCCTGTGACTTTGCAGCCAAAACAGCCAGGCATTGTTTCCTTACATTTTTTATTTTCTGATACAACTTGGTCCAAAGGGATTTATATTACTCTTCCTTAAGGCCACTTACTCATTTACCAACAATGTTATCATACGAAATTATCACGCCAAATACGCATAAATGGTGTGATAATTTGGTGTGATAACGTTGTTTTTAATTGATTACTTGATTTCCTTTCAGGTTTAACAGTTTTCTCTCTAGTTACAGGTTTATCTTACATTTTGAATATCGTTCTTTTACAGGAGTTGACATTGTTTCCTACAGGTTACAAGTTCATTGTATGTCCATAAGTTAATCTTTCTACAATGCGATTACACTCCTTAAATAAGTGGCACAGTTCACTTTCATCATACACTAGACAAAACAAACCTCGTTATCATATCCAGCATTGACATGAGGCTGTGATCTTCTTTGACTTTCTTGCCTATAAGCATCATTTTCAATCGTTACTGCTTCAAATCTTTCAGAATCGTGCTTTCGCCTTCTCGTGGTAATAATCTAAAAAATAATGTTTTATAACAAACTAGGCATGAAGAACTCTGAATTAAGCATAACGAAAAACTAGTTTGACGAAAACACAGCAACCCATCTCCAAATTTCTATATCTCATTACAAACCAGATAAGTTAAAATCTGCAGATGTCTCTTCTCTCCACAAAGCAGAGGCGAAAACATCAAAGAAAAATTATAGACCTGTAAGTGTACTTCCAACGGTTTCCAAAGTTTTTGAGAGAATTATGGACAGGCAGATAATTAAATACATAACGCCATTTCTATCAATTCTACTGTGTGGGTTTCGCAAAGGCTTTAATACACAACACGCCTTGATTCGGATGCTCGAAAAATGGAAAGTCAGTTTAGATAATGGAGAGAACGTAGGTGCAATCCTGATGGACCTTTCAAAAGCGTTCGACTGCATTAAACATGACCTGTTATTAGCAAAACTACATGCTTATGGTTTTAGCCGTGAATCCCTGTCCCTTGTTCACAGCTTTTTGGAGAATAGGCAGCAACGGGTGAAAATCAATGGATCGTTTAGTACATTTAAATATCTTGCCCTAGGTGTTCCGCAAGGATCGGTTCTTGGCCCCCTTTTCTTTAACATTTACATAAATGATCTGTTGCTCTCCATTCAGGAAACTGATATCTGCAACTATGCAGATGATACAACCATATATGCATGCCACAAGAATATTGACAATGTAATTTGGAGCTTGGAAAATGATTCGACTGTAATTATCCAGTGGTTTACAGATAACTTTATGAAATTAAACACCGACAAATGTCATTTCATGGTACTAGGGAAAAGTTCAAATCAAGATGTTACTGTTAACGTGGGTAGCAGCGTTATTGGAAATACCGACGAGGAAAAGTTATTAGGGGTGACGATTGATAAAAAACTAACTTTTGAGACACATATCAACAAGTTATGTAAAAAAGCTGGTAATAAGCTTTTTGCACTCTCTCGTATGTCTCCATATATGAACTCCAACAAACTGCGAATCTTAATGAGAGCCTTTGTAATGAGCCAGTTTCAATACTGCCAGTTGGCTTGGATGTTCCACAGCAGGTATTTGAATAACAAAATTAATAAGATACACGAAAGGGCTTTAAGAATTGCTTACAAAGATTATGATTCTAGTTTTGACGTTTTATTAGAAAGAGATAAAGCGGTTACTATCCACACGAAGAATTTACAAACCCTAATGACAGAAATATTTAAAACGCAGAACAATCTGAACCCTCCTTTTATGAATGAGATCTTCAGAGAGCGAGATAATATTTATAACCTAAGAAATAACAATGAATTTGTATTACCAAGTATAAAGACCGTACATTTTGGATCTGAATCCATCAGATACAGAGGGCCTCAACTTTGGTTTTCCCTCCCTCAAGATATAAGGAATACTGAATCTCTCTCATTGTTTAAATCAAAGATAAAAAAGTGGCACGGTGAAGAATGCTCTTGCAGACTATGTCGACCTTTTATTCCAAACGTCGGATTTTTATGAATTTTTATGATTGGGCTTTTTATTATCTACATTTTATGTCATTTCTTGCATCAAACCATTTTATCTGCTATTTTTATATCAAACCATTTTATCACACTTTTTTATAAATTGTATATTTTTAAGTAGTTGGCCTTAATTAGCAATTTTAGTGTTTTTACTATACTTAGCTATGTACTAGCCAACTTTAAAGAAATTGATTATTATTATTATTATTATAAACCTTTTGTCATGGGCTTTGAAGCAATTTGAATTCTGTTGGAAAAGTCATAATTTTCGGAACTTTGTCGAGCAATGTCCAAAATAAGTCATTTTTAAAATCTCGGGCCTCTAGGATGTGACTGTAAAATAAAACATTAAATTGGTAAAACTACAGAAAGCCAGAATCCAAGCTGAATCGATAATTAAAGACCCACTGCTAAGCATGATCGTATGCGATCCCAAAGACAACTTACGAATAACATGAAAGTCATTTCTGGCCTAGATCCTTTTTGTTCGTTTTATATAACCTCATAAAAATACTGGAAATGCATATAAAAACCCTTCAATCATTTTACAAATGATCTAAAGTTACTTTTACAAGGGAGGATGTGTCCATGTATTGAGGTTGCAGCAGAAATCAAAACTGTTTAGTTGCGTTAATGAATCCTAGAGTAGCCACTATGAGACCTACAATGGCGTAAGGTCGCAGCCTTTCAATGCCATACAGGATGAGTATGACTATTAATAATTCACTTGAGACGCTAGAAAAATCAATAAGTAATATTGCATTGAGACTATTGAGAAGCTCGCGTCTAGGTTTTTCATAACATTGGCAGTTTGCTTTGTCCTCCATTCGGCTCGTATAAAGGAAGTTCCCAATAAATTGCCTCCCCCCCCTTGTTTGGTTGCTGTGGAGGAGGCAAATGTTCTCTGTTGTTGATACAGTGGCATAGGATAAGCTTCATCTTAGAATTTGACACCTCAGTTTTGCCAGCCAATCGGTCAAATGGTTGCTGATTTATAGCACACCGAAGTCAAAAAAGTGATTGCACCGAAAACGGCACTTCCATTGTTATCCTGCAATGTCCAAATTCTGCCACCATAAGGCTGGGATTTCAGCGCGCCAACTCCAGATGAAAATATTTTCGATTACATGAGAAGTTTCAACCCAGGGCTGGAATCTGCTTCCACTCTGATCCTTTGTCTTTCAGGTCTTTTTGCACGATCCTGACAACCAAAACGACCTAGTGCGAAGCAGGCTTTATGTAACAGAGCATTTTCCGGCTTTGTGCAGCTCAAATTAAGTGGGAAAAAGTACAAACTTAGTATGTTGCCCCGAGACCCATTGAATTCGCTTTTGCAGACCTTGCTTTGAATATGTTCAAGGAGCAGAACTCTTGGTCGTCGCAAGGGTGTCAGGACACGGATGTTGTGATTGATTAATTATTTACCTTGTTTTGATCCCTGTGTCTTGTTTTGCTGTCTTGTTTTCTGCACTGTTTCGTCTTCAACTGAGCGTGGTTAGGCCCAACCGCTTTTAAGTTGTTCAAATAAAACTCAGGCGCACTAGGACACAGAAATACAAGGGAGCTCTATTCGAACAACTTGAGAGCGGTTGGGCCTAATCACGCTCAGTTGAAGACGAAACAGAACAGAAAACAAGGTAAACAAATAATCAATCAAAACATTGGTGTCCTAACACCCTTGGTCGTCGTCAAGGTAATGAACAAAACTGTGAACCCAATTTTGTGTCATTTTTTGGGACACCCATAATGTGATTATTCTATAGGAATAAAACGAGGTTGTTGTTGCCAATGACTTTGTACCAAAGCGTTGCCAAAAACTTTACAACCCTCCTTGTTGAATTTATATCAAAATTAGATAAGGTAAACATTTACCAAGACAATGATGACAATAAGGAGTAGTAATCCAAATGTTGAGCCCATGCCAATCAGAACGATTGTCATCTCAGAAAGTTCTGTTTCCACCAGTTTGTCTCGTCCACCCATTTCAACTGATTTAACCTGAAAATAAGATAAACTCGCCATTAAACAGCATCAAGTATGTGCAAATAACTTTGAAACTTCTAATATGTTGTCTTTAAAGCGAACAATTTGTAGCCTAATTTCACGTAATTCTGAGGCAGCCTATGACAGATAGTTATTGCATTCTGTTGCTACTGTACCATATGCGTAATTTGAAGAAGGTTTTTTGAGTCTTCTCAAAATTAAAATATCTATGCTTAACATTTCATAATCAATTACGCTAATATGTCGACCACAGAAAATATTCAGAAAAGATGAATTTACCATTTAACAGTTCACGGCTCAACTTTCTAGGACTGAAGGAACAGGAATGGTGTCAAGGAGGGTCTTCTAAGACCCCGTTTACACGATGCCGGTAGAATTTGAAAACGGCATGAAAAAGTGCCGTTTTGTCCTCCCGCTTACACGATGCCGATAGAATTTTATGCCAATTCCATAGACAATAGCAACTGATGTCAATAATCAATTAAGATAGAAAAAACAACTACGACAATAAGGACAATAGGGAGGATTGAAAATATCAACCTCGTGACGAAAGTGTCATAAAATTCTGCCGGCAAAGTGCGTTTACACGATGCCGGCAGAATATGAAAACGGCAGAATTACAAACTTTGCCGTTTTGCTAACCGAAACAAAATTCTGCCAGCATCGTGTAGACGGGAGGCGGAAAAGGCGCTTTTTATGCCGTATTCAAGTTCTACCGGCATCGTGTAAACGGGATCTAAGACTAAGGGATCTCTCTCATCCAAGTTTCATTCCAGTTGTGATTGTTCAGTCATATTGCGGGCTTTTGAATCAGTGACGAGTAAATTTCACATTGATAGCTAGCAAACTTCAAAAAATGATGTATCGATGAGCTGTCCTAAAAGCTTTGTCCAAATTACACACAGATAGTTGTTTTTATATCAATGTCAATCTAAAACTCAACAAATACAATACAATAGTCTGTGCCGTCCATAGCAGAAAAAGACATGACGTCATCTGGTTCTGGATATGAACGGCATAAATCCTTTGACCGCCTCAGAAATTTTACCTGTTTAGGGGAATTACTCTGCGAGTCCAAATCCGATTTGGACATGCAAGGTCACAAAATCTAAATCAATATCTCATCTATACCATAAACTATAATCTTACTGTTCAAATGCTTATACTATTTTGGGACACCTGAAAGTACAAAGTAAAAGTAAGTAAAAGAAACGGATTGAGTATTACCTTTTTATCAAAAGATGCGCTTAACCTCCAGGTCGTTCCATCATGCAGAAATTGTCGCAAAAGCTTGAATGCACGAATTGTCAACTCATTATCTGGGGATGAAGCATCAGTTGTAGAAGCGGAAACGTAGAACATAGGTTGTGAATTTTTGTAGTTGGTGCTTGTCTGCATACATCCGTTATCAAAAACAACAATCTGTGACGCCTTGGTCATCTCAAAGCCACTGGTAGCGACAAGGAATGTGGTAAAACTGTTTTTGAAATCAGTTTTACTTGCGCAAAATTGTTTGATGGACAAGTCCAATTTCATTGTGATGTAAATTGTTGGCAATGGGGCAGCTGATGGTGTGGAGCTAAAACTGCTAGAGTTAACAGTATATCCAGCGAAATTTCCAGTTTTGACAACATCTTCCACTAGTTTGAGCTCTGTTGCACTGATAGAAGTAGCATTTACAGATTTTGTTATTTCGACCACAGGAACAACACTACCACAATAGACATACAGGATCTTCGCACCTCTGTAGAACTGATCAGTCACATACGCATTGTTTACAGCTGTTATGATTTTCTGCGTTAACTGTTGGTATTCTTTATTGCTGGCGTCATTCTCTCTGATACTGGTTGTGCAGACCATGTTCGTTATTTTGAAGCTGAACTTGAATTTCTTTGCCTTGGCTGTGGTAACGGGAGTCAGTGGTCTACCTATAATAATGATAGAAATTTCATATATTTTCAACAATATTGAAAACTACTACTACTGTACCAATCGACCTCCTCTCTAATAACAGGCAGAGATACGATTGCTGGATACAAAGTAAAAAGAAAGGTGCCTGAAAAGTTCAAATTGCATGTTCAAAAGTTCAAATTGTTCGCTAAAGAGAATTTTTCACAAACAATTAAATTGTCTAGAGCTGAAGTGATGACTTTTCCATCCATTATTTCTTCCTGTGGTAAAAGCTATAATAGCTACACCTCAAGCTGGGCGGTGGGGGTAACATAACATGTTGAGGGTGCGGGTATGTGCAGCCCATATGGGTGGGTTTTTGGGTTCAAAATATTCTAATAATGGGTCCTTTTTCGGCAGATTTTCCTCAAACATGGGTAGGTTTGCCAGAAATTTGCAAAAAGTTGTAAAAAATGGGTAGTTTCCCGCCAAAATCAATCATAAAAGTGGGTATGACGGCAACTGACGGTAATTAGAAGAGGGTAGCTTTCTGATAAGCGGGCGGCAGACCCCCGTCCATCCGCAAGTAATGTACCCCTCCCCAGGACCTCAAGGCTATATTAGCTGCTGTCTTTATCAAAGAGACTCAAAACAACGTCCAAGTTTCAACAACAATAACATTTCTTAAGAGTGAATTGGCCCCGGGGGGGGGGGGTACATGAGTTGCGAATGGACGGGGGTCTGCCACCCGGTTTTCAAAAAGCTACCCTCTTCTGATTACCGACAGCTACCGTCATACCCACTTTTATGATGAATTTTGGCGGAAAACTACCCATTTTTGACAATTTTTGCCAATTTCTGGAAAACACACCCGTGTTTATGGAAAATCTGCCGAAAAAGGGACCCTTATCTAGAGAATTTTAGGCCCAAAAGCCCACCCATATGGGCGGCACATACCCGTACACATAACATGTTATCTTACCCCCCCCCCCCCGGGGAATTGATCTGCTATTGCTCTAAGTGAAAATTGTGACATATAGTACCAAATTTTGGCCCGAATAGGCTGTTGCGCGATTGTATAACAAATCAATCTGACACGTTCCATTGATAATGAGGATTGGAACGACCATTTTCAGAAAATTTTAACGCTGATTTTCGGGGTATGAAGAATTGTTCGGTTTTTATGCTCAGTTGCTGCACCATGCAGGCTGCCTTTGCGCAAAAGGAGGAACAACTGATCAATGCAATTGACGAGAAGTTCACATAAACTTGCGAGAAGTTTCAGAAGGCTGTAGACAAGTGTACGAAGGAATTTGTTCAAAATTAAGTATAGAAGTACATGAAAATGTTGCTAAACGATACTTGACGATACTCATTGCGTCCACCGACATGCTCAGGAAAAATGTTCGACTTTTTTGCTTTGCAATTTGTCTACCGGCTGAGTCAATAAAAACGCCCGGCGTTTCAAAAAATCCTGCTCCCTGAATATCAAAGCAATGATGCTGAAAACTGTCTTGTTTTATCCCCGATATGTCAAATTAGGTTCAGCAATTTACCCGGCTTTAATCGGTCATTCCTTCCCGTCGAAATAGGAGATTTTCTGCAGAAAGCCTTTTCGAAAACCAGCAAAAATGAGCGAAAACAGCAAGCAAAATTTCCCTTTGTTCTCTTTCCTAGCAATAATGTCTCTTGGATGTGTTCATGCATTTTGTCCTCATGGGAGAATGGAATCCCCCTGAATAAGTTAATCACACTAAGGGGAAGACTTTTTCACCCGGCAAAAGGAAAGCATGTGCTGAAGCGTGCTGAAAGTCATCGCTGTGAGGTAAACACATTAGGGATTTTTGCCTGTAATTTTAGCACGTTCTTTAAGGTTACCTGTTACAGGGCGTTCATTTTAGAAAATCTCTTACAGAATCTGAATGGAGTGACAGATTTTAGCCAGAAAAACTTCTAAAAATAATCGAACATGTTAGCTATTTAATCAGGTATTGCAAAATATCATTGCTTACAAACTCAGGGCGCAGTAGCCTTTCAAACGCCGGGCGTTTTTATTTTTACTCAACCGGCAGCATCACTTTGACGGAGAATGACAGAGCAGAGGACAGTGGCGCTTCTAGCCCTTTAATTAATAAATTAATCGGCAAATTTCGCCTATCATTAATCAAATAGTAAAGTCAAGGTCGATGGACTGGCCTAGTTCTTACCTGTTGGGGTCTGTGATGCTGGTGGTTGTGGGATGTAACTAGATGTAGCAGATGGAGAAAGGGATGTTGCATGAGGTGGTGCAACGCTGGTCGCATGAACCATTGCTGAAGAAGTCTTTGATGCTGATTCAGTCATACTGGCAGTCATCTGAGGGCCTGGTACTGGGGTATGGGATGACATACCGCGAGTAGTTAGTGATGCAGGCGGCTGTGGGTGTGGTAAAACAGACGAGGACATGCGCTCTGTTGCCATCGGGGATGCAGCCATACTTGGTGAAGGTGAAGGGCTTGGCATGGGAGTGAAGCTACCAGCAGATGATGCTGATAAAGGCATGCTTGATCTAGGGGCATGACTTTGCTGTTCAACTGATGATGATGAGTCGATTGATAATGATGCCTCGATCGATGCTGATTCTTCAATTGATACTGATTCCTTGATCGACACTGATGCTTCAATTGACTGTGATGCATCAACCGATGATGATAAATCAATTGATGCTGATTCCTCGATCGATGATGATACCTCGATTGACGTTGATTCCTCGATCGACGATGAAACTTCAATGCTTGAACTGGTTGGGGTCATCGAACTTAACTCGACACTTCCACTTGCATCCACGGCCACAGAAGAACTGGATCCTGCAAAATAGTAAATGTTCATGATTATCTGCCACACATTTTTGCGGGTGTGATCAGGGTCTTAGAATTTAACATTATAGAAGTTTTTTTTCAGAAATCTACTGGGTGAGACAATAAAAAGGCTCGGTGTTTGAAAAATACTGCTCCTTGAATATCAAAGAAATGATATTGAACTCTGTCTTGCATTATTCCCGCTAAGTCGAATTAGGTTAACAGTAATTTACCCGGCTTTAATCTGCAATTTCTTCCCAATGAAATGAGAGATTTTCTGCAGAAAGCCCTTTTGAAGACTTGCAAACACAAATGAAAACAACAAGCAAGCTTTCCCTTTGTTCTCCTTCCTAGCAAGAATGATACTTGTGTTCATGTATTTTGTCTTCTTGGGAGAATGGAATCCCCCTGAATAACTTCTTAGGGAGTTTACGAAACCACCGCAGCAAAAGCAACTGCAACGCAACGTTGCTTTGTTTCATAACTTTAGATTCAAAAGATTCCATGTCTTTTGTCCAAATTTGCTTCCCTTGAGAGTCTCTGAAGTTCTCCTTTTCAATTTCACAACTTGGAAACCCTATTTCTGGCATTGGTGGTAGCCCCCCAACTTTGGAGAAATTTTTAAAAGATCAGCCCCAATTGGGCAAAGTTTTGCCCTTAGTTGGGCAAAGATGTTGGCAAAAAATAGGCTTTGTTTCAGGCCCCTCTAGATTTTCTCTTCCCGTAGGCTTATGAAATTAAAGGTAGCGTATGGAAACAATACTTCTTTTGCAGAATATCAGATGATGTTCTGGCAGCCCTGGTTTCATAAACTCTCTCGTCATAGCAGGGAGAAGACTTTTTCATCACCTAAAGAGGAAAGCCCGTGCTAAAGCATACTGGAGTCATCACTGTGGGAGAATCATATCAGGGAAGCTTGCTCCTGATTTTAACACATTTTTAAGGTTTCTCAACAGGAAATTTTTAGAAAATCACTTAAAGCATTAGAATTGAGTGACAGATTTCAGCTGGAAAAAATTCCAAAAATAATTGAACATGTTAGCTATCCAATCAGATATTGCAAAACGTCATTGCTTATGCACATAGGCAGCAGTAGCCTTTCAAGTGCCAGGCCTTTTCAGACTCACCCTGGATTCTTGAGAATCCAAAGTCTTGAGAATGAAATTCCTGCACAGTAAATTGATATAATGCAAATCTGATAGTTAACAAACCTTGAACAACACACTGTTGAATGGTGATCATCAACAGAACACCTGTTGTTGCCACGTGGCACCACTTCATGATCAGGATATTTTCTTTGAAACTTGTTGGTGTTCTTGTCACCTCTCAAAAAGTTCTAAGTAAAAAATTAGAAGTTATCAAAGGGAACCTCTACGGTTTATATACGTAAGTTGCAGAGTTACACTTTGGTGACTCCCAACCCCTCCAAAGATGGAGATGGGCTACCCAAGAACCAATACTACCCAAGATACCAATAACTGCTACAATATTGAAAATGTATTATACACACATATATTACACCAAAATCTTGAAAATGAATAAACACCAAGATGTTCATAAAAGGACTTGGTTTCTGCAATGTGTCATGGCCCTGTTTGGTTAATGCAGGGCAGTGCTATCAGCTGTTTGTTGCTGGCTGCAGGATTGGGCCTGAATTTATATTGCAATGCAATATGGCAATTTGGCCTTGGCTGTGTACTTTGTGGTGGGTGGAAGTTGTCTTGCGTGGACTGGTTGGGTTTGTGACATACGCTTTTTATATTTTTGTAACTGAATCAAAAATACACTCTTCTGTTTTGCAACAATCAATCTAATCCCTTCCTATTCCAATTGGATCAAGATACAGGGTCTCTCCTTGATCATTCTACCTTCTGAGAGAGTTTGTCCTTTCAAAAAAATTCATCCACATAGTACAATTTTCAAACGCAACAATTTGATTATGATTACATATCATCTTGTAATGCTATTAACTATACTGGGTGATTCAATAAAAAGGCCCGGTGTTTGAAAAAATCCTGCTCTCTGAATATCAAAGCAATGATATTGAAAACTGTCTTGTTTTATCCCTGACATGTCAAATTAGGTTCAGTAATTTACCTGGCTTTAATCGGTCATTCCTTCCAGTCAAAATAGGCGATGTTCTGCTGAAAGCCCCTTTCAAAAACCTGCAAAAACGAGTCAAAACACCAAGCAAGATTTTCCTTTGTTCTCCTTCCTAGCAATAATGACTCTTGGGTGCGTTCATGTATTTTGTCCTCATAGGAGAATGGAATCCCCTGATTCACACTAGGGGGAAGACTTTTCAACTCACAAAAAGGACTGAACATGCTAAAACGTGCTGAAAGTCATCACTGTGAGGTAAACACATTAGAGATTCTTGCTTGTAATTTTAGCGCATTTTTCAAGGTTTCTCAAAGGGATTCCTTTTAGAAAATCGCTTACAGAATCTGAATAAAGTGATCAATTTTAGACAGGAAAATTTCTAAAAATAATAGAGCATGTTAGCTATTCAATCAGGTATTGCAAAATATCATTGCTTGTATATTCAGGAAACATAGCCTTTCAAATGCCGAGCGTTTTTTTAGTCACCCGGTAGTTGTTGCAGTTGTTAATTGTATGCATTTGGATTAAAATTTAAATGAACTGAACTTAAAGCATCTTCTCAAGCTTGGGAGGTCAGGCTTGGTCAAAAGTTATATATTGGGTCCTGTATACAGTCTGGCTCTCTTTCCCAAATTAGAAATGTTGCCTAATCAGGCAATGTTCCCATTCAGGACCTGCTGTTGCCCTTCTGTTGCCTGATTGCAAAGTTTTAGAAACAAATGAGAAACAAAATGTAACTGTATCAGTGCAAAAACGATACAGTAGATTTCAGCTCTTTTACATAAGCCCTCAGGGGAGACACTCAGCACATACGCATATGGAGGAAGTCAGTCCAAGCAACTTTCAGGCAACCCAAAAATATCACTTCAGCATCATTGCAACCCATAAATATCAGCTCATTTTATATTTAGAAACCTGTACATGAACATAAAATATCCTGAAACAATGCAAACAAAAGTCAAGTGAACCCAGAAATATCAGTCTCTAGTCTTTGGGTCTCTAGTGAACCCAGAAATATCAGTTAAACGATGTTTGGTGTCAAAAAATATCATGAAGATAGTTTTAGTTTTATTTGTGTGTGTGTCATCTTATTTAAAATCGAAATATCCATTAGCTAAAAAATAGCTAGTCTAATTCGATTATTCAAAATATACAAGATCTACAAGATTAATTTTGAAGGCATACATTGCACAGATTAATTTCGAAGGCATACATTGCACCTGCAGGTGGCCCCATCCCAGCTCTTGATTAGCTTTTTCAATTGGACCAGATTTTCGGCTGACTTGATGTCATCTGGCAAACGATTCCAAATCTGCGGCCCAAGGGACCTTAGACTATTTGAACTGAAAGTTCTGGTTTGGCCCGTAGTGCTGTAAATCATTTATACGATGTGTAGGTCGATCTGAGGCTCTTGTTTCGAAAATATTTTGTATGAATTCAGGATTTAGCTGGTTTACAGTTTTGAAAATCTCAATACAAAGGTATCTAAGCCTATTTACATGCATTGTGCATTTTGTGGTTTGCTAAGTAATTCTTCATAAGAAGAACCATGGTCATTGTAAAGAAAACGTAATGCTCTCTCCTGTATCTTTTTGATGTTATCCATAGATCTAGCTGACGAGAAGAACCATACTAAGGGGCAATAATTAAAGTTAGAAACAACAAAGCTTTGAACGAGTACCTTTTTCTCTGGACCCAAAATATCACTTCTTTGACCCAAAAAAATCACTTTTGGCAATATTCTGATCCAAAAATATCTGACCTACCTCCCCGTATCTTCAAAGCCAGATCCTCGTTTCATACCAACTCTAAAACAGCAAGACTCATGTTTGCTCAAAAATCTTGCAGCATATCCCCAATGACTTTGCATCCTTGCTATGTTGCTAGGTGGGCCTAATGACGACATACAACAGGCCTAGCCTATGTGGTAAAAAAAATAATCCACGGCTTCCCTGAAACAACCCATTTCACACTCAAGAATATTCTTTTAACTTGTTTCAAATAATCTTTTTAAAGATTTGGTGATACCTACCCTCTCTTCTTCAAAATCTTCGTATCTTTTCCTCACTTGCAGCAGAACCTTTCCTTCCTCTTTGAATCTCTGCTTGAATGACTTGCTGGAATGTTGACACAGGAAGGAACACAGGGTGCGGATGAGTAATCAACATGCTCCTTCACAATGACACGGCGCAGAAATCTAATGACGTCTCTTGCGTCTCGGCACTTGCGCTAAAGATGGCAGAAAGGAACTTTTTACCAAGATGCATTACGTTTTTTGATTGCATTACCATCGCTAAGCAGGTCTCCGCTAAGGATTCGTAATTAGAACGCAATGCGTCTTGGTAAAAAGCTCCTAACTGTCATCTTTAGCATAATAATCAATTGCCAAACATCTTACAAGCGTAAAAATTTTTTCAACTTCCTTCAAACGTTGCAAATGCAATGTCGTGACTGGTCGAAACATGCCGGTAGTCGAAACAATGCTTTGTACTGTGTAGATTACCATTTTGGAAGTTTTTGTAACCTTAACTTTTGGGAAAGTTTTTAATTTCATATTGCTTTCCAAAGTATTGTTGTCAAATTTTCAGAAGAAAGACTGAAAGGTTCATCCAAATGCACCATTTTCAGCAATACAGAAAACTCGGTAAACTCTTCTTGACGTGGAAAACCAGACTTCATTCACAGGTTAACCCTGTCACACTTTTTGACGATTTCAAACACTGTAAATATTTTGCACTAAGCATATGGTACTTGCCTCAAATGATATGCATGTTTCTCATACACGACATCTTCGTTTATCTGTGGTACTCGCATCTACCGGTTTTCCCTGGGTACTATTTTTCTATTTGTGAGGCTCTGGTACCCAGGGTACTACCGATACGCGTTTCGTCGCACACTCGTCAGTTCGGTCCATGCAAAGAACAAATCAATGATAAAACTCTTTATTACCAGCCAAACAAACGAAATTCTAAGTGTGCGATGAGTGAGTGACGAAACGGGTTTTTAATTATTCAACTTTGTTCTTCATTGCAGTTACTGGTGACTTACTGGGGCATGTATTTAAAGGGGCCTGGTCAACCAGCATCCTCTGCGCTCTTCAGTTGTTGTCGATTTGTACGAAAGTGGCAACACAGAACTAACATTTTATGATTGGCAAAGTGGTAGGTTCTTCCTTCTCTCGCGCGAGCAACCCGGGTTCAAGCCCGGCTAGAAAATAAGTTTATTTGCATTGTGTTCTTCAAGTGACTGCCAGAAAGTGTAATGATGAAAGATAACCTTGGAAATTAAAAATGCGAAACCGTTGTTGTCACATCATGAGGCCCCCAAAGGGGGGGGGGGGGTCGCTGGAGCTCTGGAGCCCATCATTTTGAAAGCTTGGAGCCCTGGAGCCCAGACAAATCCCATGGCAATTTTCTCGAATTTTAAGAAATAGAGCCCCTGGAGCCCAGAAGAGCATGCAATGGAGCCCTGGAGCACAGCAATTTTGTCTTTGGGAGCCCGGAGCCCATTAAAAACGCCCAGGAGACTCGGAGCCCGAGACCCCTTAGGTGGCCTCCATCATCCGAGAATATCACCGCTTCAAGGAAATACACAGTAGGCCAATTTGAACGAGTAAGAAACCACAATACCCTAAGATGGCTTAAAAGCGAAACAACTATAAAAACAGTGGCAACTTGCTGGCTAATCCTTCCAGCCTTCTAAGATGTTAACCAGATACTGTATTGAGTAGCGATGCGCCATCTTTTCTGCCTGGCAGAAACTCTTAATCACAGGGAAACAAGGAAGAAAGAGAGCGCACTGCATTAATGTTGACCAGGGCCCTTTAAGATTACTTCATTTTCTCTTGCAGGTTTCAGCCTGAGCCACAGGACACGCAGATCTGGTGATCGGGCCTGAGCTTCTCTCGCAGTGATTACTTAGAACAACATAATTAATTCAGTTTGCAATCAATATCTAATGATTTAACTAAGGAATACTTCTCCGCACTCACCTTTTCAAAAATGTGCGGAGGAGCGATAACACATTTTGCAAACGTTAAGGTCGTCATGTTCTGTCGTGGGGGGAATCTAGCTCCGGTGCTCGCTGTATTTGGCAGTAATTGCAAGTTTATGAAATGACAGAGAAGAACACGAGAAAGTATTCCTTAGTTACATCATTAGATATTGATTGCAAACTGGATCATAGTCAACGACTGGATTAATTATGTTGTTCTAAGTAATTACTACTGCGAGAGTAGCTTAGGCCCGATCACCAAATCTGTGTGTCCTGTGGCTCATGGTTTCAGCAGTTTTCTCTCTAGCTTGTTTGTTTGTTTGCTTTCAATTTGTTTTGAGTGAGCTTGTCGGGATTTCTAGCTACTGAAAGCTAATTTAGACCCACTGTCCATGCCGCATCCAGGCATGGGACCCCTAGTTTAACGTCCCTTCCGAAGGACGACGAGGTGAATTGTGAGGTCAGACCTCCGAGGTCACCCATCCAGAGTTTGACCTCACTCGACCGAGCTTAACTTCAGTCACCTGACGAAGACTGTATAAACCACTCGGCCACTCACCCTAGGGGTTTATTTAGATTATCATTCTTGAACAGGAGCTAACAGGCTTTGTTCTACAGATTATGCTGTGTTGCTGTGTTCCTGGGTTCCGCACGATGAGTATGATATTTACGACTATTTTAAAATATTTTATCATAAATCATTTGTTTACACCATCATGTTTACACTAATCCGACTTCATAAGTTTCATGGACTCACTTTGCATGAAGAAATCAAACGGAAAACAGAAACAACGGATGCAATATCAAGACTGTTATTACAAAGTATAGCATCGAAGAATAACAGTTCAATATATGGCCTGAAGCAAATGTTTCGTTGAGAGTGGCCTCGTCTTCGCTACACGATTCCAGTTACTAATTAGGAGCCTGCCTCATGTGCTTCGATGCAAACATAGGATACAATGGAAGTATCAATTAACAAATAAATTAATCTAGGATAAAGAAATAAGCATTTTGAGAGGGTCAATGTGTGTAACTTTTGGTAAAACGCATATACGGTAAAATAGAAAAATTCGGGGAAACTTTAAACTATAAGATGCAAATCTACCTATTCCTTCATCGCTTTCCTTACCGTTTCATTTTAATTTTTTAGTTCCAGCGTTAAAGAACGCTTAAGGGAATCTAAGCATATTGTAAGCCCTGGATGAAAATAGCCATGAAAACACAATAGGACATGACGCGTGTAGCCGGAAACAGGCTTTGGAGAATATACAGCTAAAATCTACAAATTCAACTCTGATTGCACTTCAGGCCAATGCTGTCGCAATTACTTAAAGTATGGTATCCCTCGATCCATCTAAGACAGCGTTCACACAATGCTGGCACATTTTGAAGGCAGTGAATAATGTGACGGCAGCGAAATTTAGGCTAGCGTTCACACGACTCTGGCGTAATTTGAAAACGATAGAAAATTCAACAGTAACTAACTCGTTGTAATCTCTCCAAGAATTTGATGCCAAAAAAATGTATCTACACCTGAAGAACTGTTTAGCCTCATTTTGAAAGTGTTGAAAATGTTCTGTTTCCATCATTTTCCAGTGTTCACACGATGCACTTTTCAAAATGTGTCGGTTAGAGTTCCGTTTTCAAAATCTACCGACTTCAAATTCTGCCGGAATAAATGTGCCGTTATTGTGTGAACGTGAGGCCTATCCGTCAAATTTTTTACCGTTTTCAAAATATGCCGGCAAAATGTGCCGTTTTCGTGTGAACGTGAGGCCTATCCGTCACTTTTTTCACCGTTTTCAAAATGTGCTGGCATCGTGTGAACGCGGTCTAAGTCTATTCAAAATTCGATGTCGTACGAGATCCGCGAAAATCATTCAATGCTATTCAATCGTTGTTACGGTAAAAGCTCTATTAGGCCCCCAATTTCTGAGACCCCAGAAGCGGGCTTAAAAGAAAGGGGGCTACTAGGGGGTCGCGTAATCCCAATTTTTGAGTCAATATACATTTCTTTGAGTCAAATACATCAATTCGACACAGCTTTATCCCAAACCATATCAAATCAACACGTAAACATGTTTTGCTAAATAATTAACAAAACTTTGGTAACCTCTGACATTTGACATAAGTGAGGGGGGGGGGGGTAATAGAGAGGGGGGCTTATCGACGATAGACCTTTTTACCTCTTAAAAAAGAGGTCTGGATGGAGCACCCAAATCTGGTAAATTTGTGAAGGAAAACAAATACACCACCCCCGTTCTCAGTATAAACACTGCTAGTTCTGGCAAGAAGTTATTTCAGTGAGTTCATTATCAACAAATTCGCACAAAGTGAGTTAGCAATGGTTCAGTTTTCACAGAGGCAATGTTATTGGTCTTTCTACTTTTATTCTCATTAAATTTCTTTCACTATTAGCTGACTTTTCTTTCACCTGAATAACAACGGTTGAAAACAACAAACTTTGATTTGCAAGTTGCAAAATGAAACCCTTGCATGCTAACACCCTTCAGCTGTAACTGTCACACCACAAAATCCGCTAACAATGAAAGAAAACAACGAGAAACGAGGCCAGAAGGCAGATAAAACTTACTGTGTATGAAGTAAATCATTCCTAACTCGCTTTGAGTAAAGATATTTATTTATTTCTTTTTTACATTCAGATAAAAATTTACAATGTTAGTTACGTTCTACTTTACTTTCTAATTATGACCATACGACACTGCAGGGACGATTCCAAGAGGAGCGAGATTACACGGCTACCCGATGATTACATGAAACAAAACGAGGACAATGCAAGAAACTTTACGCAAAGAATCAACGAGGGAATGAAAACATAGACGAACAACACGCAAGTAAATACTACATTAAGCTTTGAGTGAAGGTAGCTTGTTACCAAGCAATTCCAGATATAATCAAGTCAGAGACTTTGAAACCAAAGATTGTTGGTTCTTCGAACCCAAGGAGGATGTAAAGCGTATCCCACAATGCTTCGAACCCAAAGTAAAGTTATCGTAGGCTATCTCTCTATCGTTATACCGAGAACGAAGGTCATGCTTTTGTTTTCGGTCTCAGTTTTGCCAGATTTGGACGCTCGATCCAAACCCCTCTCTTAAGGAAGGAAAATTGTCTAAGGAAGGGAAGGTTTAAGGTTTAAGGAAGGTTTAAGGAAGGGGGAGAGGCCTACTCGAGAGGGGACTTTAACAGAGAAGGGGCTAAACAGAGCCTTTAACGTACTGCGGACGTGACATCTAATCTGAACGAGACTTTGAGTTGAGCTAGATATGCTCAAGATATTCACTGTTACAAGGACAGTCAAATTGTTATGATTTACTGTACGCAGGGACTACATTCTAAGCAAAATCCATCAACTAACATCATTCTAATATCCATAACTTTGTCAGTTACGGCAGAAAAGAGCAGATAAATACAAACTGATGTGAAATACTAATTACGTCTTGACATCAATACAGCGCTTCAGACAAAGCATGGAAACGAGTTCGATGACTACTGCGGGACCACTTAATCTGGAACACCAATGGAAAAGCCATCAATCATGTACACCGACGAACGGAATTAAACGAACGGTTTGAACAAGTTGTTAAAACCAGCGTGGGCGTAGGGTCTTTCGAGGGAGGGGGGTTGCACGGGTTCATGTGATCTTTTCTGGAGCTCTAATGCGTATGGTCTTAACTCTTTGGTGTAAAATTATCCTCCGTTTTGTTCAGAGTGGTGATGCCCATTAAAAAGTAACCTAGCTACTTGCTTATCTTATCAATAACTCTTTGATGATCAATTTAAAAAATTCGCGTGACTTGGGCATAATGGTCGACACCTTCTGCTCCAAAAGGCAGAAGGCTTGGCAGACTTTGGGGAGATTCTCGATTTCATCTGCAGAACTCTGAAAGCGAGGCGACTTTGCTCACATTGCTACAGTAATCGGTAACTGTACTCTTTGTTGCCAAGCACCAGACTCGTCTTCGTGATTTTCACCTAGATACCTCGTTTTCCCCAGGGTGATCTGAAACCTGCCGTTTTGAAAAAATTTTGTCTTTGACTGGGAAGTGTGTTTCCGTCTCTGCGAAGTCTACAGTTTTTAGAATTTGGTAGGTTTGGAATTACCAATCAAACACACCCTTAGGCAGTGTACCGGGTGTCCCAAAAAAAAGTTCCGACGTTTGATGGAACACAGAGAAAAAGTGTTTGAACTAAACGATTTCTATTCACTCTAGTTTCATGCTAGACATTTCAACTTAAAGTTTGGCATATCGTGGGAAGAAATTAGTCATCTGAAAATGGAATCATGAGCTCTGACATTTCATGTTTATGCCCAAGGCAAAACCAGAGAGATTTGTACGGCATCATGCCTGATGGTGGTAAAAGGGGACTCCCTCAAAGACCAACGCGTACATTGAACTGACGATACGTCCATCACCTTGACAAAGGGCAAGGTTTCTGCTCACTGAGCACATTCAAAGTAAAAGCCATTTTCTAATCAGTGGAATTTGCCGAGGGTGCAGAAATTCTTTTAATGCTTTTTAATTGTGTGAAAAAGCACCTGCTCGAAATCATTTTGTGGACTGTCTTGGGACAAACAGTTTGCTGCTTTTTATGTTGCATTATACCAACTGGGAATTTCAAATGGGAGTTTTACTGTTCCACAGTTTCACAGTTTCTTTTCTTTAACTAAAATAGTTCTCAGTGCCTTGCTCAACGTGCCATATTCATATTATGCAACATTTCATTCTCCAGCTTCGTAAAGCTCGAATTGAGTGGTAAAAAGTAATAACTTAGTATGTTCCCCCGAGACCTATTCCCTATTGGATTCGATGTTCAGACTTTGATTTGAATGTGCTCAATGAGCAGAACTCTTGTTCGTCGTCTGTTGCTCATCTGGAGATTCCCCCTTCATTGCGACGATGAAGGAAGGCGTACAAGCTCTCTGGTTTTGCCTAGAACATGAACATGGAATATCAGAGCTCATAATTCCATTTTCAGATTACTAATTTCTTCTTAAAATACGCCAAACTTTAAGTTGAAATGTCTAGCATTTCACTAGATTGATTAGAAATTGCCAGATTCAAATCTTTTTTCTCTGCGGTTAATCAAACGCAGGAACTTTTTTTTGGGACACCCGGTATTATTTGTTTTGCTAGGATGAGCAGGTCAAGAGAAGAGATATTGAAATTTAAAACTGTGAAGCTTTTCGAGAGATACACCGTAGTTATTCTTGTAATATTTTGTAATGTTTGTGTCCCTATGTTAAGTGCATAAGTCTTAGGGTTGTTATATTGTTCCATGCTGCCTTTTGTATCGTTTTTTAACTGTTTGCTATTGTAAATCCTACGAGAATAAAGAAAGGATTCAAAACTTCATTTGTGGTGCAGTTAAAATCTACACGAAGGAATCACAACTTTTGCACTCAATGTATTTTTCAGGAGTTGATTAAAACAGACTCTACAATCCGCACTCGCATGCCGTTCACGGACTGGGTACCAATGATGTCCCTAATGAAGAACGAGTGGAAGTACTGAATAAGACTTCTGCTTCTTGAGAAACGGAACACGCGAGGTTAGAATAGAGTTCCCTGGTCAGAGGCCCTCTCCAGTTCCAGGGTAGTACAGCTATTTTCCACTGCCAAAGAAGTTCCTGCTATTTGTAGAGCTTCGGCGTGGCTGTGCTCTCGATTTAGAAGAAGGTCAGTAGCAGGCCGACCGCTGCAGCAGTAATAGCACTAATCAGTCCATCAAGGAGCGAAACTACGATGATTGCAGTAAGTCTACCAATGCTGAAAAGCTTTTCCTGACCTGCAAACAATACTTCCTGGAAATACCTAGAATGGGTTACTAAAGCAAGCATAAAAATGATCTTTATTGAAAATTCAAAGCCTACAAAAGAATAATACTACTTAACCCACTTATTCACACATTTGTCTGCTGCCCTGTAATTTTCTCTATTCTTTTCACCCATCCTGCCATGTCAACTGGCTCCTTTTCCCAATGCTTGATGAATGCATGAGTCTAAAACAAAATAAGAGCATGGTAAAGTACAACGAAAAATTATCATACAGAGAAGCCAGATTGGTATTCAAAACTATGACCTTTCAACAGACTACCCGGCGTCCCAAAAAAATAATCTTCTAACGAATTTTCTCAAGCCGGAAAACTAAAGCTTTGCTAGCGGGTGAGTCAGAAAAAATAGGGACCCTGTGGGGATGTGCGAAGAATTCCGGTGCATGTAAAACATTGGGGCGACAATGGATTTCTGTGTTGTCCATAGAGTGGTGTTGTCAAAAAGAACACTGCTGGTTCATTGCTGTTGTGTTTTGAATTCTTTTGGTAATAGATAATGAAGAGGGAGAAGTCTGGAACGTGAAAGCTATGAAGCTGAGAACTGGAAGTGGGTCTATTGGAGTATACAGACGGAATTCTTCGACGTAAAGTGAACTTGTTTCTTCCAGTGATCATGTTCACTTGCTATTAGGATGTGAGACAAATTACCCTTGGCATGAAATGTCCCTTTACAAGTTCAGGCAAATTTGTGACACGAAAACTTTTATTGGCATGCCGTTATGCTGCGATCGTATCTGCCTTCAGTGCAAGGATTTGGTTTCAGGGCAAGCATCTTCCTCGAAATCATTAAACATTACCTAATGATACCTAACGATCCATTCGAACAATTCAACCTCTGACATCCTAAGACGTTCAATCTGCGCTCAACAACTGCAATGCAACTCCTACCTTCAGACTTTTGAGATCAGGCCTCTCGTTTGGATTTTTAAGCAAGCTGCAAAAGAAGGAGAAAGTATTTGGAATCATTTTCAGGCGTTTGAAACCAAAAAGGGTAGGAACTGAGCAGAAGCTGCGTTAATGATGAAATCATCTGTATCCCATATCACTTTAACTTACCCTCAACCTTTCTCGCTTTCATCTGTTGACATAACAAGTAAAGGTGGTCTATTATAGGGTGCCCCAAAGCAGCAAAACCGCCAAAATATTCGCTCTTACCCGTCAACCTCGAGCTGTTTTCTCTCATCGCAGCCGTCAGTTTTCTTCAGTTCGATCAACATTCTTTTTAGGATAGCCATTTCATTTAAATGAAGCAGGAATCCCAAGGAAACTTATGTGAATCTACAAATTGGGTTGACCGTACTTTTACAGCTATGCAAAGATCTGACAGAGCAAGACAGTTACCCAGTAAAAAGTTCTACAAAATAGGCTAAAAAACCGTTAACCGCTCGTTTTACATTTCAGTTTTCTTCAGACGCTCAGTAATAGATCAAAAAACCGTATACCGCACTGATTTCCTTCCTGAAACCGTATTCCGAATCCATATTACGTCAGAATCTGCCTAACAGCCACACTATGAGAGACCGTTAGTGAAGGCATCCATTGACAATTAGAATATTACCAAAATCAACGCAAAAATTGACCAACTGCGAACTCCCATTTCCAAGAAAAACGCATATTAGTCACTGCTTATTTTCTCTATTAAATCACCTATTGTTTTCTTTAAACTTTTGCAAGTATCCTGGACGGAAAAGAGAACCAATAAATGGATTCTACAAAAGCATGTTCTGAAATAATATTGCGAATGAACATGACAGAGAGGAAGAAGAAACTTTTCGGAGACACGGTGAGAAGAGGAGGTTTACAAAGACAGATCATAGAGGGGAAAATGGAGGGAAAAGGGGACGAGGATGACCACAGACATCCTGGTTGACCGACATAATACAATGGACAGGTGGCAGCAAAGCAGAATCAATACATGAACAAGAAAACAGAACTGGCCGGAGAGCTCTCGTAAAGACCAAACCTGCGCTTTGACCTATCTGATCAAGAGAGAGAAAGAGGGTTTCTATAATGTTCTAGAAAACATCCAGGACTAGGGTTCCTTGTAAAGTGACTTCTTCCCGGAGCGGTATATGGCTTAACAGGGGGGGCTTCAGTCGCTTTGAGAGTCTTACCAAATGCCTACCATATGACCCTATTTCTTAAACACAGACTACCAATAGGGGGTATTCTGAGATTCCTGGCCACTTATAAGATTTCAACTCAGTATGCTCCTCCACATGGCAATATGCTCATTGAAGCAATAATCATCAATGAATTTTGAAATTTTCTTGCTTTAATCCATCTTTTTTTAAAATAGAAGATTATGAAAACTGAAGAAAATTTTCTTTACTAGATGCAAGCAAAAGAGCTACTTCAGTTCCATGGACTACCTTCGGGGGTTTTCATTAGATGATACTACTACTTTTTTGAGGGTATATATTTTTCAAAATTTTTGATTTGGCCTTCTTTGACTGGAGCCCTCTATTAGGCCACAACAGGAGTAACCTCCCCCGGGGGGTTTTTTAAAGGCATGACTTACGTACTAACATTCAATCTTGCATCTAATCATGGGCAAGGTTTTTAAATCATAGTCTGTGTGAAATTAGATGTCACGTGAAAATGCCCGCGAATAATATCGTTAGAAGTATTGTGGATGATAAATTCACCCCGGGTAATGTCCTCGCAGTACGGTGGAGGGTGCCAAGTACAGTGGAGGGTGCCCAGTACAGTGGAGGGCTATCTTGCAGTACAGTGGGGGGCTATCATGAAGTACAGTGGAGGGTGCGGAGTACGGTGGAGGGCTATCTGAAGTACAGTGGAGGGTGCGGAGTACGGTGGAGGGCTATCATCAGTACAGTGGAGGGCTATCTGAAGTACAGTGGGGGGCTATCATGCAGTACAGTGGAGGGTGCAAGTACGGTGGAGGGCTATCTTGCAGTACGGTGGAGGGCTATCTGCAGTACCGTGGGGGGCTATCATGCAGTACAGTGGAGGGTGCGGAGTACGGTGGAGGGCTATCATCAGTACAGTGGAGGGTGCAAGTACGGTGGAGGGCTATCATGCAGTACAGTGGAGGGCTATCATATTGCGTGTGGGGGGCTATCATGCAGTACAGTGGAGGGTGCAAGTACGGTGGAGGGCTATCTTGCAGTACGGTGGAGGGCTATCTGCAGTACCGTGGGGGGCTATCATGCAGTACAGTGGAGGGTGCGGAGTACGGTGGAGGGCTATCATCAGTACAGTGGAGGGTGCAAGTACGGTGGAGGGCTATCATGCAGTACAGTGGAGGGCTATCATTCAGTACGGTGGAGGGTGCGAAGTACAGTGGAGGGCTACGAAAACTCGATATACCAAACATGAAATGAAACCTTACAAAATCTATCATGACTAGAATTGTCCTAATCAGTGAAAAGCAAATATTTTCTATTCTGCTTCAAATACTATACTACTCTGTTTCGTCAAAGGAAGAAAGAGCACATTAATTTTAGATTCCAAAAGCATTACAGCTATGCATTGTAGTATGCATATATTTTGTTAGCTTCTGCATAAGCATAACGAACTTTCAGTTGATTTTGCGCTGATGAATGAATGTCTTCCTCAACGATCTTCGACAGTAAAATTTTTATGAAGATTTGCAGTTTCGTTTTAAGAAGAATGTTTTGTCTGTTCAGTTGGTTTCGATATGGACGCGAAGTTTGAGTCATATATGCTGAAAAAACCATCGAAAAGAAGTCCAGCCAGTTCGTATCAAAGGTTCCTAGGCCAATGTAGCAATTCCTCTGAAAGTGCACGCAAAGAGAACTTTGCCGATTATGGCGTAGAAAAAGAAGAGGAATGTGACGGGGCTGATGCTGCAGAATGTCGGCGTAGCTTGTTCGCTTTCGAAATTTCAGGATTGAAGGAATTCTTAATTCTAGCAAATAACGATGCGTGCAGATAAATTACTTCACTTGTTCATCGAGCTTTTTGCAGTACTTTAACACGTATTGTAAGAAATGCAGGCCTTCCTAAGGAATTCAAAAAGAGAAATATTTCATGTGGCAAAATATGAGGTCTCCTTTTGGAAATTTGCCCCCCCCCAAGTTATGATTCCTTAAAATAGGCCCGCTTTTTGTGCAATCATTCTTTCGTGCCAAGAAAAGAACATGCGTTTCTTATAAGGAACCGCTCACAAGTAGCGCGCGCAGGCTGCTCGTAAGAGACTCATGCAAATTACCAATAATACAAGGAAATTCCATTTCTAGGAAACTACCTATGATAAAAAAAATCTTTCCCACACTTTTACTATGTTTCTACTCCAGGGGCACTTCACTCATTGGAAATAGTGTACGAGATTTTTCAGAACAAAGGGATTTATACGGATTTTTGATGGATTTTTCTTGAAAACAAAAGGATTTTTGCCAAAGTTGTACGAGATGTTTTGGGAGTGAAATGCCCTTCGTTTCCACTTGTCTCCTGTGCAGTAGCGGCAATTCATTTTGTTGAGTAGAGAGCCAACGTCAGTCAATCTCAAAGTCGGAGGAAATGTTTTCCTTTTGAGATATTTTGCTGACAAGCCTCAGAAAGTACTTCAGTAATGTCTGAACTATGGAGAAGCTTGGAAATCGCCCGCTTTGACATGTCCAGAATGGCAAAAGTACAAATCACTCAAAATCTGAGAATTTTGATAAACTCCCACTGGATCACTCCCGACAACATGTTTCGTGACACCAGGGCCTCAAATGAATTCTTTAGAAAGTTAATGAGGTTTTCTCAGTGCTTGGTATTCGTAGGAAAACAACAAACTTTCGTCAAAGATATAACGAGGTCCCTCCTCAATACCCTCCACTGTACTTCGCACCCTCCACCGTACTGAATGATAGCCCTCCACTGTACTGCAAGATAGCCCTCCACCGTACTTGCACCCTCCACTGTACTGCATGATAGCCCCCCACACGCAATATGATAGCCCTCCACTGTACTGCATGATAGCCCTCCACCGTACTTGCACCCTCCACTGTACTGATGATAGCCCTCCACCGTACTCCGCACCCTCCACTGTACTGCATGATAGCCCCCCACGGTACTGCAGATAGCCCTCCACCGTACTGCAAGATAGCCCTCCACCGTACTTGCACCCTCCACTGTACTGCATGATAGCCCCCCACACGCAATATGATAGCCCTCCACTGTACTGCATGATAGCCCTCCACCGTACTTGCACCCTCCACCGTACTGATGATAGCCCTCCACTGTACTCCGCACCCTCCGCTGTACTGCATGATAGCCCCCCACGGTACTGCAGATAGCCCTCCACCGTACTGCAAGATAGCCCTCCACCGTACTTGCACCCTCCACTGTACTGCATGATAGCCCCCCACTGTACTTCAGATAGCCCTCCACTGTACTGATGATAGCCCTCCACCGTACTCCGCACCCTCCACTGTACTTCAGATAGCCCTCCACCGTACTCCGCACCCTCCACTGTACTTCATGATAGCCCCCCACTGTACTGCAAGATAGCCCTCCACTGTACTGGGCACCCTCCACTGTACTTGGCACCCTCCACCGTACTGCGAGGACATTACCCGGGGTGAAATTTGCGCTATTTCGCGAATAACAGTAATACAGAGGTATTGTGCATGATCTCGCCTGCATGATTTCACATTATCGAAAATTTTAACGATGCCCGCAAAAAATAACATTAGAAGTATTGTACATGACCAATTTAGCGTTATCGAGAATTTCATTTACAAAAAAATCTTATTTTAGACAGACGTTGAGTTTGGCTGAAGAAATATCTTATGTGCGGGAGAAATTATTCCAGCTTTCAAAAGAGAAATAAAACTATCCTCATTAAGAGTTTCACTGCGCATCTGATCAGATAGGGTAACCTACCATTTATTGGTGAAATCACAGAATTCTTCTGAAAAGTATTGTGTTGGTAGTCTTGGTGGAGGCTAGAACATAAACAAATAGTGTAAGAACAAGAATGGAGAAACATATTTAAATATACGCAAGCTATACCTTAGCGTCAAATCATTGCAAAACTTAGCATACCTTTCAAACATGGACAGATTTTGTGAAAAACTAGCAACAGTTGCTTTAATTGACACCTCAACTCAAAGCAATTAGTGAATGCAGACAAATGAAATTGTCTTAACAGGTAAATCAAAACAAACACTGCCGCGAAAGTTGCCCGAAACCAGTAGAGCAAACTGTCGCCTTGCGCAATCGAAAAGCTTTTTTAAGAGAAGTTATGTGCTAATAGCGAAAGAGGAAGTGTAAATCTGAAGTTGTGTCTCGCGGATTTGTTTATTTGATTCAGAGGCTCTGCCATAATTGTTT
Organism: Aurelia sp. 3 sensu Dawson et al. (2005); assembly: GCA_964020215.1. NCBI lineage: Eukaryota > Metazoa > Cnidaria > Scyphozoa > Semaeostomeae > Ulmaridae > Aurelia > Aurelia sp. 3 sensu Dawson et al. (2005). The sequence continues at coordinate 4,167,753 of OZ026580.1, forward strand.
CATTTAAACCTAAAATACCCAAAAATTATAATGCGTTCTGCTCGGCTTTTGAATCAAATAAACAAGACAGAATTTTAGATCTACCCTTCTTCTTTCGTTTTAAGCACATAACTTCTCTTATAAACCACTCTTCACTTGCACAAGGCAAGAGTTTGTCCTACTGGTTTCGGAGCAACTTTTGCGGCTGTGTTTGTCTTCATTTACAGGTTGAGAGAATTTCCTTGGTCTGCAGTCACTAATCGCTTTGAATTGGGGTGTCAATTAAAGCAACTGTTGCTATCGTATTACAAAATATGTCCTTCTTGACCTATTCGCTTTTCTAAAAGAGTCTGGATTGAGAGATACGTATTTAACAAGGTTCCAGTGGGTGCCGTTAGGCCCTTTTATATACATTTGAAAATCTTCCAAAAATGTATCTAAATGAATAGCTAAAAATTTTATAGGGGTGTATTTAAGAGGGGGGCTTGTTCGTTAAGATCGGTTCTGAGGTGGAGGTTGATCAGAAGGGAATGGGGGATAAGGAAACCAAAGTAAAGCTGTGGCAGAAGCCTTGATCAAGATGTCAGTGAGCAAGGCGCAACAGAGATGAATTAGCCATCAGGCCAGAGCTTGAAAAAATATTTCCCTTACTGCGACCAACCAGAAGTAACGCTTAAAGTCCCTGCAAGAACACGAAAGTGACAATATCGAGCTTTCTTAAAAGAGGTCATGTTCCAACAATAGGCAGTAAACTTAGGCCCCGTTCACACTGCGCCGTTATTGTTATGATCCGTTTTTGTTGCATAGATGCTACCCGTTCACATTACTCCGTTTTTGCACAAAAACGGAGGGAAAAACATCCGTTTTTATCCGTTCACATTGATCCTTCTGATAACACATACGGAGCCAAAGACATCCGTTTTTGTGCGTTCACATTGCTCCGGCTCTGTGAAGCTCATTGTTGAATATTGGAGCGTTTTCAAACACCTCCGTTTTTGTGCATTCACATTGATTCGGAGCGTTTTCAAAAAGCTCCGTTTTTGTGGATATCCACTTTCAATAGCGCTTTCGAAAACCTCCGTTTTTGTGGAGTTTTTGTGCAGATCAATGTGAACACTTTCACAAAAACGTAGGCTTTTCTCCCCGTTTTTGTACAAAAACGGTGCATTGTGAACGGGGCCCTAACATGTTTAGCCGGTATTCTATAAATGCAAAAGATATGCGTGAAAAAAAGAATTTGGATGGAATTTCGATGGAATTTGGAGCTGATTAAGCTGGAAACCCATGAGCGAAATTATTTATAAGTTCTAAGGGGCATGAGGAAAAATAAAGCTCTCCACCTGTCTCACCTTTGTTGAAGAAAATATTCTTAAAAGCTGTACACGAGATGCAATCTATGTTTAGAAACTTGCCTTAATTTTTTTAGTAATTTTCATCATGAAAAAAGAGAATCAATTGCATAATACACGAAAAAAAATATATTTTGAGAAATTTCCTGCAGGGCATTGGGGACTGAAAATTCCTGCGACCGCCCGGTCACATGGTCGGGTGGGTTTTCATGCCCTGCATCACGCATCACACAAGTAATATTCAAATCTTCTTCCATGCAACTGAGCTACATACCAGGTGTTACGGACGCAGGCAAGGCAATCCACATGATAGTTTTCTGCACCGCTCGTAGCGTTTGTTACATGATAAGGCCCATTACGAGCGTCAGCAAAAAGAGCAGGACAATACATCAAAACTTAATCATATGGCCCATCTCTGTTATGCATTTTTAAAACAATAAACAACAGATACCATAAAAAACATTCTTACCTCGTTTACAATATAATCCAACAATTCAAAAATGGCCAATTTAGTTTCAGCAGCACCACTGGCAGCACCCCCAGGGGGTGATCTTGCTCCAGGTACAACAACCGATGGCCCAGGATTTGGAGGTCCATCTGGTGGGATAGAGAATATTTCTTCTAGGTCTTCTGGTTTTGGGCCAGGAATTGGGTATCGTCCCATTGCTAATTCTACTAATGATAGGCCCATACTCCAGATATCTGATCTTATCGTGTATCTGCTTCCTTGCAAGCGTTCCGGCTACAAGATAGAAAAAGAAATTCTTGATAAATCTCGAAGCCATGAAAAAATTCAATTCGCATCCAACAATGAAAAAGATTTTGTCAAATAATTAATGTCCCTTGGAAAAGAACTGAGGTACAGCCATCTTCAACTGCCTGACTTTTCTTCATAACAGATTACTCGAAACTCTATCGAGGAAACACATCAGGGTTGGAGTTTTAAGTAAGGTATTTGAGAAACTAAATCGAAATAAGCATATTTTCATCTCCAACCCTTGATTTCCCAACACTGAAATTTTCTTCAAAGAATCGCTTTTCGTCTGAAGCTAATGCAACTATAATAATGGTCTTTGAATTTCTTGAAGCTTTTCTTCCAAGAGTATTTCATGTTTTTGAAATTGCCAAATCATTCTCAGTGGTGCTCTGATCAAAAGTTCGCTAGAGTTGCTGAACTATTACGATCATTTGTACAAATCACCGATCTTTCAAATGATGCTTTGACCCAGCTTTTGTTATATGGTAATCAAGACCTTTCCAATGACTTGAATAGAAACATACTCGAATTGACCTTACGTTTTATCCATGAAACTGGTCGGTTTGATTGAGATCTATTGCAACCTATGCAACCACCAAGTCCTTTAAAGTAAATGTTATTTTACCTTGTAAATTCTTTTTCACATCAGACTTCAGGTATTTTACCTTTACTACTGAATGAGTTGCACGTGCAACATCATCCAAAGTCATCGAAACCCTGACCTGACATCTGGTGTGGAAAAGAATCCTAGTACGTGATCCAATAGTTCTAGTCGATTGTAGCGTAGTTGTAGTTAGTTTAATGTTACGTGTCTTTTTACGCAGGCCATGGGGTAGTCATTGTCTTTCGCTCCCCATGGTATCGTACCTGTAGTGTTGCAGAGTAATTAGATAAGCATAGTTAAACGTAAAACTCATTGTAAATTTTTATATTTGAATAAAAAAAAATCAAAAGTCCTGCCAAAGCACAATTTCGCGTGGCTCTAATATTTGTTTTTAATAACCAGAAGCTAGTCTCTAGAGGCCTGTAGCAATATTTTTAAAACAGGAAACGTCCTCTCCTCTTGAGCTCTGGATTGTGGCTTTTCCTAACTTCTAACTTTGAAAGTAAATATCTCCATCCTCAACTAACAAATGCTAAAAACTAAGACATTAAAAATTAAGGTGAGCATTGACGATTACCATCCATCAAAACACAGATCGAGTTAAGCTAATACTTCAGTGCAAGACTCGATCAAATCATTTCTCATTCCTTGTGACAAAATGTGAAAAAGTCTTTCTGCATACATACCGACATGTAAGAACGTGTTCCAACGAATGAAACAGCTACAGAATCAATCAGTTGTCCACTAACACCAAAATCACATAATTTTATTTCTCCTTTTGTATTTATCAGCATGTTCGATGATTTTACATCTGAATCGAAGAAAGAGTAAATTCAAAGTCTGTGAATAATTAGATGTCCCCTGGCAGAAAAAAAGATGAAAAGTCAATGATAATTATTGAAACATTCCCAATGAGGATTGAGGCCAAGCCCTATTGAAGCAGTTTTTTAAAACCCAGCTCCTCACAGTTTAATTTTGAAACATTCCCTCTAATCGAATGGCTAGTGACTACTGAGCATAAAGCAAAGTATTACGGCCTCATACATGCTAGCCTACAAAAAATGTGTAAAACGCGTCTCAATAAAGGCTGCACAAATTAAGTTCTAGAAATCTGGAACTCACTGTGGCAATCTTTTGCTCATTGTTTTGTAGACCCTCTCTTCTTTGAGTAACAGGTCTACGCGTAGGCTACATACATGCCTGTTCAAATGCAATTTAAAACTCTGATTTCAGCGAAATGGATCACCTTTAAAGTGAGAAAAGATACCCTCAAGTTGGCATAAACAGGGTGGCTTGAAGATTTACGCCAAATGCATAGACAAAAATTTAGTCAGGCCAAACGCATCGCTCGTTTTTAATTTGAAGAACATCAAAATCAAGTTCGGAATTATGGAAACTATTAAAAATACAAAACACAGTTGAAGATCTTAGGAAACATGATTTCCAAATACTAACATTTTCCAGGAACTCGCAATTATTAATATGTATAGCTTGGCTTTTTATGGGGGGTCCATCTCTTGAATCGTGTAAGATTCATAGCTCCACGTGAAATCGCAAGGTGTACAGCTTTTCCGTAACAAATAAGGTTTCCTGTAAAATCTCAATGCCAAATACGCCTTTTCACACGGTAATTTTGTCGTCTCTTTCCCTAATGAACAAACCAACAATCATACCCCTTAAAATGTAATTTAAACCTTTAAAATGCAATTTGGTCTTTGACACAAATAGCATAGGTTTCAAATCTTTAAAAAGTTGGGTGTAAAGTTCTATGACCTATTTCGTTGAACTGAATGGCTTCGAAGAAACTTGAAGTATTTTACAGTAAATCTGCCATAGGACTTTTCTGAAATCTTCAATATTTTCAGAGATACAGTGCTTTTCTTATTTTTAGGAATTCAACAAAAATTTTCGAAAAAAAACTTAAAAACTATCGTAATTTCTAAACACGAAAGATCAAATAATTTTCAAGAAAACCATAGTTCAAGAAAACCGAAGCATCATGAGCTGAAATATAAAATAGGCTGTACTTTCGACAAATATTCAAAATTTCAGAAAAGTCCAACGGTAGAACAATAGAAAAAAGGCTAAAGTTTCTTTCAAGTCATTCAGTTTAAAGAAGTAGGTCACTGAATTTTACACCCGCCTTTTTCATAGATTTAAAGATTTGGAACCTATGCTGACACAGATACACAAAACGAACATTCAGCGATAGGCAAAATAGCAAATATTAGTTCAAACTGAAAATATATTTTTGTAAACATCTGGTATGTAAAAGTTCTAACAACAACATCCCTCCTTAGCCTGCGTGCAGGCTATACATGAAAAACGTTTAGTCTGGGCAACACCGCTCACTTTTGTGTAGTACATGCTGCAGCATTTATTTAATAAGAAAGAAAAAGTATCGTTATAACGGCCAATAACATTGATTTCCTGCGAAACGAGGAAGCGATCAAATTTGAAAATGGCTATCATGTGATTAAATCTCAAGTTTCGCTTTGGTCTCTGGGCAAATTACGTTAACAAGACAATACTCTGGAATTTTAAGTATATACCCTACGATAGACAATACATAGACGCTAAGTAGAACGGACCATTGAAACTGGTGTTGAAATGAAATGTTGATTCATACAATACGCAATATCGAGCGGTGTTGCACGGACTATACCGTTTCCTTGGGTAATTTCTGCACGCAGGCTACATACCTCTATGTATAATTTGATGCTTTTCTCTAAGATAGCTGAGTCCTCTTATAACCTGAAAGAAGTAGGTCATCAACATCACAGATACATTTCCATCACTCCACTTTTCATATGAAAACAGGGTGGAATGTATCCTCTTCGAGCTTGTTTTTCAATTTAAAATGATCGAAAATGGACACATCAGAAAATGTATTGTTTTTAGTGGAAACACCAAAAACGGAGTCATTCAAAAACGCTATTATAATATCAACTGACTTGGAGCCAAGAACAAAGCAAACTTTTAGCCCAAACAAAGGAAACGAAAATGAATGAAAACGGAGTAATAGACATTTTGGCAATTTGCAGAAAGGGACTGAGGAAAGCGTGGCCAATTCTGACGGCCTTGGCAACAGTAGGAAATCAGGGGAGCCCCTCCGCTTTGGTGATAAACGTACTGCTTGCGTCTTGGTCGCATCTTGCTGCAAACTCGAGTTACTCTCAATTCATTTAAACCTTTCAAGAGTTGCATGATACTTCTTTAGTATGGCAAGTGTTTTCTCTGAATTATCTAAGCGTCTTGCCATCCTCCCCCCCCCCCACACACATTTGTGAGTGCGTTTTGAGCCACTTTATCGCATGTGTTTGTTCTAATTTGAAGTTAGGTCTATTGACTGGTTGGGCCTAAACTGAGCCGCTGCAAAGCCGACAACATATACCTGCAATAAAGTGGCTCAAAATACACACAAAAATGGGTGAAAGGATGACCATATGGCTAAATAATCCGGAAAAAACAGTGGGCCACGCTCTCCTCAGTGTCTTTCTCCAAACTGCGAAAAGGTCTATGGAAACACCTGAAATTTTCATATCAGATCCTCCTAGTGACAACAGAGTAATGGAAACTGTTTAAGATCATCTGAAACCGGAGTGATTTCAAAAAGGAAACATTTGAAGATGCAGCAATGGAAGTAACGTCTTGGTTTCAAAATTCAATTGCTGATGTAAAGATCAACACAAAGTTTTAAGCAAAATTGAAACATTTCCAGAGAATTCTTTGTCTTGCAATCCTAAGATGTTATTGTTGGTGTCTGGAAGAAATTAACTAAAACAATTATTTCCTGGGGCACAGAATACATATGTCCTCCTTTAGAATGGTTTATGCTGGAGTTCTCATTGAGTGATGGCAGATCGTTGTTGTCGTAGATGTACAGTGAAGCAATGGGCATTTATTATAAGTCAATCAAAACAAAAACGTTGCACCAGAATCAAATTAAAACTTACAGCAACACTAATTTTGCCAAGAATTTCTTCTGGTAGCCTGTTGGTCTTTCTTAACAACAGATCTAAAGAACCACCATCCTTCAGAAAATATAAGCAGAACTTCAGAACAAGGAAAATGGTTCAAATAACCTAATAACTATAAATTTCTGTTAACATTTCATTAGATTCAAAATGGTCTTGGAAGAGTATGATGTAATCATTCAACTCCATGCATTTCCACTTTGCTGCTTTCATGCCAAAACCAAAGATCATTTGTGTCTGTGTGCCAAAAAATAAAGGGGCCAAGACAGAACCTTGAGGAACCTCTGCAAATGAATGTCATAAAAGTTGAAACTACAAACTAGCAGTAAAATTTTTCCATAGTAATAGCTGAAGAGACCAAGAGAAAAACACTTGTCAAAGTCACATTTGATAAATTTCAAACAGTTTACACTGTAACTTACCATATATTCCATACATAATGAGATTTCACCATCGCTGTAGAAATATCCATAAAATCCAACAATATAAGGTGAAATACATTCATGAAGAACTTTCAATTCTCTCATGATCTGGTTGCGAATTGCTGGTTTGATTTCTAAATGTATCATCTGAAAACAAACAGAAAAAATTATGTCAAAGCCTGGTTCACGCTGGGTCTTTTGGATCACTAAGGTCATGCAGAAAGACCCTAACAACCTAAATGTTTCATTGACAGCGCGAACAGGCAAAAAGGATGCTAAGAAACACAGAAACTGATTTGAAACTTCCTTTGTTTAGAACAAACAATGGACCAAAGTCATGTGTATATCGAGGGGCGACCATTTGGAATAGTCTAGATCACAAAATCAAACTGTTTCCCTCTCTATCAGATTCCAAATTAAAACTAAAGGAAGGATTATAAAGCAAACTTTATACATTTCATTTCATCAAGAACAAATTCTATTGATTTTCCTTTCTGTTGTAATCTAAATTCCTTTTCTTTTCAATAGGACTATCTAAAACAGGACTTTTCAAAGTATTAAGTATGTAGTATTAGGAGTTTATTGATTAACCAATTTTTCTTTCGTTTTTGTTTTTCTTTCCTATTGTGACAGGGCACATTGTTTTTTTGTATCAACTGAATGTATTTTACCCTGTATTAATAAGTTAAAATGAATGAAATGAAATGAATGAATGAAAGTCCGTCACACATCAGATGTCACCTGAGATTTGCAATAAAGCAAAATTCCTTTACAAAACAAATCCTTTGTTGTTATTCAGGGGCATTTGCTATAGAAAACCTAGTGTGAATCAAACTTAAGACAAAAAATTTGGACATGAAAATTCAGCAGAGCTGTGAAACATCTCAGAAAAGACCATTCAGGTATGATTTGATAAAGAGATAGTGCAGGATTTTCAACTTTCCTTCAAAATATCTTGGCAAGAGGTTATCTTTATCATTGGAAATGAAAGAGCAATATGAAGGACTGGAAATTTCCCTACACAAGAATTCATAGGTAGGAAAACTACATGTGAGCAAGTCACCCATTTAATTGTAATATTGCAGAAAACGTAAGAAACAGGCTAATGTCATGTATTTTGACCCTCAACCCCCTATATCTTGAGAACGCCCCCCCCCTAATCGCCCAAGCAACATCCGGATTCATATTCTACGCAAAAAGTTGAGCTAGAAAAAGTTGGTCTGGTAAATTGCCAGCTTGGGTGATAATGCTCCCCCTCCAGCCTCTAGTCTATATCAGGTGAGTCATAAAGGCCCAGTGTTTGAAATGCGTGTATAAGCAATGATACAATAGCTGGTTGAATAGTTAACATGTTCAATCATTTTTGGAATTTTCCAGGCAGACATTGGTCACTCTGTTCAGATTTTGCAAAGGATTTTCAAAAAATCCCTTTGAGAAAAGTTAAAATGTTCTAAAGTTATAAGCAAGTTTCAGTAATATGTTTACCTCACATCAATGACTTGAGCATGTTTTAGCATGTGCTATCCTCTTAGGGGAATGAAAAAGTCTTCCCTTTGAATATCCGCACAGGTGCCCCTATTAGCATGTGCCATGGCAAAGCTGATTCAGATGGGGCTATTGTCCGTCATTAGTGTACCGATCAATTCAGATCACAGACCGACAACCCGGCCAAAAGGCCTGAATTTGTGTGAACAGCAAAACAAGCAACACTGTTGGCAAAAGTTAATTTTTTCACTACACAAAACAGTCAAACAGAAGGTAAAGTAATTTCCATCAAACTGATCATCACAAGTCAGCAGAAACATGGAATTCACATGTAATAAGATTTACCAGGTAATCAAATAAAAATAAATTAAAAAGGATGTATAGACTTACTTTTCTAGCCATGATAGTTCCTGATGGCTTATGTCGAACTTTTGCAACAACACCTCCATTTCCAGCTCCAAGCTCAAAAAGTTTTTCAAAATCCTCATCCTTCATGTCCCCTATTCTTGCCTTCCGACTGTAAAATTCTTCAAGTCTTTTCCTTTGCTCTTCACTGATGTCTCCAAGATCTAACTCTCCTAGCTGTTGGGTAACTTTGTCTTCAAGATTTGTGATGGGTTTGGCATTGCTAAAAAAAGAACAATAGTTCAGACATATTGAGGGCTCAACAAAAATAAAAAATCAACTTTATTTTGTTCTCTCTTGTCACAACAAGGATTGTATGATGCCATTCTTCAAAAAAGTCAGTGGAGGACACTTTGGAGTAAGGGGGTGCAATCACTGAACAATTTTGATTTTAACAGATGTCATGCTTTTGAACAGAAACAATAGCTGTACCCCCACAAATTTTAGCAAAATGTCCACCATTGAATAAAATTCTGACTTTTTTGTTTGGAGTTCCTACAAACCAATGCTTTTCATAACTTCCACTCGGGGGAGCTTACTGGGTGAGAAAAAAGTAAGCTTTTGTTTTGATTGTTGTGGTTTACTAGAACATAATGGTAAACAAAGGGTGTGACAAACAGCATAAATTTATTTGAATAATTGACAGCATTTAAGCCTTGATGTGATGAGAGAAGAACAAATGAAAAAGTAACTTTATCATGACTTTCTGCAATAGAGGGTCTGTTCTATATGTGTCTTTAAGAATTCAGAGTCAGGATCAATAACCAGAGGCAACATTATGAAAATGAGTCCCCATAACTCTCCAAAAGTATAATGACAAGACTATGCTTTGTATCATTTTTGGACATAAATTCCTTTTCACAAAAGTTTCTTGTCATAATATTTAACAATGGCTATAAATTGCAAACATTTGCCAATAACTAAAGGCGAACCTCCGTAAAGGAGATCCATAACCATGGCCAAAGTCACAAAACATGACACATAGCTGGGCAAAATATTGCAAATGGTCCAAAACCTGGGCAAAGCAAATGAATACCAAGCCCTACAGGAGTTACCCCTTTGCTTTCTCCCAATCCTGTGGAAAAGCAATAACACACTGGCCAAGGGGACCATCTTTGATCACAATACTGGCCATATCAAGGTGCATTATTGCCTACGGTGTTTATATATACGGCATGTTCTATTCGCTGGACCCCAAGACCCCAGGACCCCAGACCCCAAGACCCCGGACCACAGACCCCAAGACCCCCGACCCCAGACCCCAGAAATAGATAAAGATACTTTTCATCATGTAAGTTTTTGATATCAAAGTGGTGGAAAATGAGTGAGAATGCAGGAAAACTGTATAACCTTACCAGATATAAGTCTAGCAAATGAAAACTAATAAATCTACCATGTAAAGAGCCATTGACTACTGTACTCTACCGGACACATGCCAACAACGGAAGGGCAACTACTCCTTATAAATCACGGCAATTTTTAAGGACATTGTTTTGTTTCCTCAAAACAATTTTAGAGATTCTTTCATTAACCTGAAATATATCGGGTCGGGCGCTTTTTGATGGAGAGACACTTGCACTGTTAAGGTTAGAAGTGGAAATAAAAAAGGTAGCGGAAAATTCCCCACCAGAGAAATTCTTGCAGTGAAAAGCCCTGGCCTGATACAGCTGATGCCATTACTCAACGATATTGTTCAAGAAACTTCTCTTAGCTCTTTCAAAATTTTGCATGGAGTTCCTTAAATTTCGGCCATCCTGGTACTGGTTTGTTATAAACAAGTTTCTTATAAAACCAATACAGAATAAACTGTAGCCGCAACATGAAACCAGCATGTTGTGAAAGCAAACCAACAGAATAGAAAGTTAGAAGTATTGCAAAGTCTCCAATGATTCTGTTAAAATCAGGAGTTTTACACTCAACTACCAACGATGGAGATAAATTTCCATCAACATATCTGCGATTATAACTCAAACTAAGAAAACTATAATGTTGCAGTTCACAGCATGAAAAACGTGCTATAAAAACGGAAGTAAACGACACTCGTTCATAACAAAACAATAGGCCTATTTTTCGCATATTCTAACAATTTCTTTGACCAGGTGATCGTAACTGTTCACGACAAAGGTGAAGCTTTATTGTCCACCAACGCTTCAAATACTTCAGATCAACAGTAATCTCCAATTTCTTTCCTGGGATTGCCCAGTTTCAATATTTTTTGGCTCTGGTACCCAGGGTTATATCCAGGCAAAATCTTAATTTCATAGTATGTTATAATTCCAAATGACGCATGCATACCTTTTATTTTACAAGAAACCCAAGATTAAGCTCGAAAAATGCATTTCTGATTTGAAGAAGTGTTGAGACATCTGTCCATTTCTCATGTCTATTACCACTTCATGGAGACCAGCATTGTGAGAGGATTATCACTGCCCTCTTTCAAGATGTCAACAATCTCAGTACTCAAATTATCTCACAAAGTTTTCCTATGTTCCTCTCTTTTTACCCATCTTCCAACACTTTGATATAAAAAGTTGCATGATGAAAATTATTTACATTTACTTCTGGGGTCTTGGGGTCCGGGGTCCGGGGTCTTGGGGTCCGGGGTCTGGGGTCCTGGGGTCTGGGGTCCTGGGGTCTTGGGGTCCAGCGAATAGAACATGCCTATATATACTGTACCTTGGCTGCATTAATTTTAGATAACAAGCAATCTCACTTCATTCAAGTCCTTTCAGAAAATATTTGTGGCAAGTCTAATGAATGTGCTCTTGTCCAGCATTATGACCACTTGTTAACAAATGCTTTTCTTTTCTGAAAGAAGACAAACCAATGTGCAGTTCCTTGCCAAGCTGTATTGTTCCAAAAATGCTTTAATCACATTCCTGCAGTGTTTCTTGAAAAATTACATATAAAAAGCTGTATCTACTGAGCTGCAATGCTGCTGTTTTCCAATATCAAAATGTTGAAAGTTTGCTGATGTCACACTAGGTGCCTTATCCTCAACGCATTTACAGCGCTGTTGTATGTGACCGTTCTGTTCACATACAATGCTGTTACAACATTTTGTTACTTGGGCAAGAATCTTAAAACATACCCAAACAACGGAATAAATACAGCAATGTATCAACCAAAATGACGGAATAAATACAGTAAGGTATCAACCAAAATTACACATCATGTAGCAATTACTTTCCTGCTATAAGAACAATGTCCCATTTTGAAACATTCTCAATTACAAATTCCCCCAGAGACTTTTTTGCAAAATCATCTAAGAGCAAAGGCTTTCAGAAAATCATCAATAACCGAACTTTTCTTCCAGAGAAACTTCAACTTTTCAGCTGGTATCGTTCTTATAATACGCTTTCTATAGGACATTGCAGTTCTTATGAATTTTTCCACAAGCACATGTTATAAACATTAACTGGAATCACACGAAATGTTTCATCAGTATTGGAAAAAATGCCCAAGCTTCAAAGTTCTCAGAAGCTCTGAATTTTGGATGGAAATATCCAATACGAAGGAGAAAAGTAGAAGAAAAAAGGAAATTTGCAAACACTGACACGGCATCCCAGTTTTCCAACAATGCATTTAAAATGCATGTAAGAAAATATTTGTGGGAAATTTTGAGTGTGCAGCTTCAAAGTCTGGATCTGATTTCTTTCACCCACATTTGAATTCTTAAGAATACTGTACTCTTTTAGCCTGCTGCAGCCTTCAATTGTTCTTCACAATTTCACAAAATCATTTCCAATTCCCAAATCAGTTCAAATCTCTTTGCATTCAATCCAGCATGTCTCCCCTTTTCTTTCTTGTGCAGTTGATAGACAAGCCATCTGGTCGAATTACTCCCACGGAAATTGATCGCAACTGATATGTGAGGTCATAATAAATAGTGCAGGTGTAAATAAGCTATCAACTATCCTTGGATTTATTCACAAGACAGTTAAGTGAGGAGCAGTCTCCAAGGAGCATGGCAGCTGCACACATGAGAATTATCACTAAATCCTCTTGTTCATGGCGGTTTTGGATATGGTGGGAACCTGCATGTGAGAGGGAACCTTTTTGACACCAGGCTCTTTTGATTCTTACGTAATTAAAAGTTCATGAATCAGGCGGCAGAGTTTTACAGTAAAGGTCTTGCACATATTAAAACATTGAAAATGATTCCATACATAATGATCAGAATTATTAAGCTATATGAAAGACAGTAAATTTTTCTGAACAAGGATTCTTAGGCAGGAAACCAAGTGCAAGGCCTGTACTGTAAATAGGAACCTATGCAGAAATTCAGAGTGCAACAACTCTAACACATTAAAGGTGTCTATACAAGAAAGGGCATTATATGCCTGTCATCTGCATGCAAAATTTTGTCAAGAAACTGGAGCAAGGGGAAATCCACCTAATAATTTCAGTGTTTATCCCTGTCTAGTCACTTGAAGGTGAGGTGAATGTGAAGTTGCAGTTTTTTATTGTTAAGTGATGGTATCGCCAAAATTGAGAAGACATATTAATCAAGTCCATGACCCATTGTTATGATACTTTGATGGTGGGGTTTGAACCAGACTTGAACCCTGTATCTGTTCTAGCTGCAAAGTCACAGGATTGCACTACGTAATCCAAGGGGCATTTCACTACCCAAAATAATGTTTGAGATTTCCAGGAATTCCGAAATCCCAAAATTTTATTAGGACTTCCCAACTCCCCACCTGATTTGTCAGAGTTTCCAGTTCTCAAGGCATTTCTTAAGGATTTCCAAAAGTTTTCAAAAATGCCATTAATTAATTGAGGTGCTTCAAAAACTAGGCTGATACTACAGTAGGTGCTACCTTGTAGGTCCCACATAAGATTTGTTACTCTTAAAGTTCTCATGAAGAAGATACAGATGCTGAAGCTTGTATGCTTGAACTGTGGAGGAAAAGTTATGTTGTTCTGCGGAGGAAGTTCTTCACTGCAGAATGATATAAATATTTCCTCTGCAGAAGCAAAAAGCTACAGCAATAAAGCACACACATGGAGCCTAACCACCCATGGTAGAAAACACAGTATTTTCCTCTTGTATGTGCTCAATGAAAATCCATGATAACCAATAACCTCCTGCACAATGGCCTACACTCTACACCTCCAGCTTTTCAACAGCCCATGCTCAGCTACATTCATACCGTAGAGCGTTGTTAAAGGTTCTAAAACTTTTTGGCTGATTTTAAAACACCTTTAGTATATACTTAGGAAGATTTTCTGAAAAGATTGCCGCTATAATGGAGCATTTGAAAGCGTTTTAAAATATTTGGGATTTCATGGAGATTTCTAGGGATTTCAGGATTTCCAAAGAATGTCCAGATTTTTCCTGGATTGCCAGGTCAAGTGTATGGAATTTCCATAAGTGAAATGTCCCTTGACTGAATTGCAACATTTGTGCCACAACATGTTCCTACCGCTGAGATGTATGAATAACTTTTTGGCATGAAAGTACTCCATGACCAGGGTGAACCTGAACGCTAATTTTTAGGAGATCTTCATCACAGAGAAGCAACTCGTCTGTATATTGGTGCACATATTTGGCAAAAAAAAAACAGACTAAAACAATGGCAATTAGCAATAAGAATTATGACACTTAGAAATATCATCAGGGTTCACCCTAGTAGATGGCTGTGTAAACTTTCAGAACTATTCCTGGTAGTTCCCGAACCAGACAAAAACTTCCTGTTTTGTGGTTGTACTTCAAAGGTTTTGTGGCAGACCTTCTCCATTTTCAAGACATTTGGAAGACAACCTTGGTTGGGATCCTGTATGCCCAGACTAGAATTGGCATATGTTTTGGATGTTTCACACCAAACCACAGATCTGTGGTGGACAGAACCTTCTACACAATGGCACAATACACAGGTTCTACCAGGGCTGTATATGTAAAGTATGGCCAATCCGAAAGACAACAAATAGTATTTAAAAATTCTTTCTGCACACTTTAGATCTCAATGAAAACTCGGATTGAAAAGCTTGCCTTGTGCAGCTGATTTCTCTGCCACCCACTCTAAATTTCAGCTGTGGCCAGACTGGAATGGGCATATGTCATGCCACAATTAAATGGAAGACAGACTCACTCCTAACAATAGAAAAGAAATTGGCGTACGCAAGTGGCATACAGCGTGCCCGAATCCCATTATGGAGCCGCAGTTCCAGGCACAAAATCTTAATAAAACAACAAAAGAAACAATACGTCTATTTTACAGTGTGACACAAAGACAGCTGCACAAGTGATTTGGATGAAGGAGCCATCTCCCTCGCATTCTAAACTTCCTTTCTTGATGAGGATGCAAACTATCTTTATATGGAAAGAAAGGGCTGTGTGCTGGACATGTCCAGCGCCAGAGCATCTAGTTTCTAGTCAATAATAATCACCAAAATTGCCTTATTTTGATCCCTATACATACAGACTGCTGCCTTTCAGTCAAATTTTTGTGCTCTAAAAAGCGACCCCATCTTTTTTAGCCCCATTCTGGAATGTTTTCTTGATAACTTTGTTTGAAACAATGAGAGAACAATCGATCTATCGTCTAAAAACAATACCAAATGGGTGCACAGGGGCAGGTTCTTGTCTGGTCAGGACTGAAGCAAAGGGGGACTGATGTTGGCCGTAGTAACCTCTTAGGCCATTTTACTGGATCGTAAATTTCATCGCTAAGGTGAGCCTTTGATGCAACCCTATATTCTAACACTCCACCCACAACCGTCTACATGAAATTAGCATTGAAATCCATACTTACTATGGTTCAGAAACACTGTTTTCTTCAACTGGCGGCATGATTTTCAGGCCCAATTTATTCTTTCTCGCTGCTTGAGACATGGCGACGGCTTGTGATCTGTTAGGCCAATGATTGTGATGTTAGATCTTGCAGTGAAGCTTCTTCTTGTGAAACTGATTCTTTAATGGAAGCTAGATAAGTGTTTGGATGAATTTCGGGCGAGATTTTGGCCCATCTATTTTCACTCTATGATTCATGTTTTCCTCCCATCCCAACGCACATCTGCAACAGAAGCCTCAACTAATTTCGGGTAACATCACATACTCCTCGAGGTGATCCTGGAAGGTAAAACATTTCGAAGACGGGGAAGAATCAAGCTTTGCGTCGCAGAAAACTCCTACCATCTCCTCCCCTCGATGTCTGGTGATAATTGTGATTTATATCAGGACTTGATAGCTGAAAACAAGTTCTATGAGGGAACTTGAATCCGATTTTTTAAATACAATGTCGATTTGGCAAAACAAAAATGGTCATCCAGTTTTGAGTAAAACTTCTGAGATAAACTTTTTGTTTGAACTGACGATAAAGTTATGGAAAGTCAAAGCTTTGGAAATTTCTGCCCTCGAACTACCCTGGGTACCAGAGCCTCAAAATTTAAATGAAAGGAAATTGGTAATTGAGGAAAAGAGAGGGGGAGGAAGAAAGGAGGAGGAAAAAATATTAAGAAATGTATTTTCCTATTCAATCCTTTCCAATCGTCTAAGACCATCATATAGCAAAATTTGATATGCTTTGAGAACAAAAAGTGCTGTTTCATGTTCTTGACGCAAAATTCGTGCAACAGATTTGTCAGTCTGCAACGCTCTTGGAGCTGAGGCCAATTATGCCCGAGCAAGATGACATGGAAGCTCTAGTCATCCTGGAAAAGTAACATTGTGGGAGTTGTACGCATGCTTGAAAGACAGACCGCTGAGTGGGAACAATATTTTCCAAAGATGATTTGATCGATCTAAATTGACTTGACAGCTGTCGATCTAAAATTGGGGACACAGCAATGACGGTCAAAATGAAAATATCAATGCAATGCAGTAAATCCTCGAATTAGAATCAATCTTCGAGCTTATCTGTGTCTCTGTCAAAATAAATTTCCGATCGGGGCTTGCCTTTCATACCTTCCAAGAAAAATTTACAATACAGATTTACCAATAATAATAATAATAATAATAATAATAATAATCAATTTCTTTAAAGTTGGCTAGTACATAGCTAAGTATAGTAAAAACACTAAAATTGCTAATTAAGGCCAACTACTTAAAAATATACAATTTATAAAAAAGTGTGATAAAATGGTTTGATATAAAAATAGCAGATAAAATGGTTTGATGCAAGAAATGACATAAAATGTAGATAATAAAAAGCCCAATCATAAAAATTCATAAAAATCCGACGTTTGGAATAAAAGGTCGACATAGTCTGCAAGAGCATTCTTCACCGTGCCACTTTTTTATCTTTGATTTAAACAATGAGAGACATTCAGTATTCCTTATATCTTGAGGGAGGGAAAACCAAAGTTGAGGCCCTCTGTATCTGATGGATTCAGATCCAAAATGTACGGTCTTTATACTTGGTAATACAAATTCATTGTATCAAACCAATTGGTTACACTACTTACAGGGTACTTTAAACGACACTGCAAGGACGATGCCACTGGGTGTAAGATACTACGACCGCTCCAGGAAAACATCATGAAATGAGGAGAAAAGCGAACTAAAGTACACTATACGCAATCACGAATTACCTCGGGGGGGGGGGGGTACATAACATGTTGAGGGTACGGGTATGTGCCGCCCATATGGGTGAGTTTTTGGGCCCCAAACTCTCTAAACAAGGGTCCTTTTTCGGCAGATTTTCCTTAAACAAGGGTGGGTTATCCAGAAATTGGCGAAAAATAGCAAAAAATGGGTGGTTTTCCGCCAAAGTTCATCATAAAAGTGGGTATGACCGCAAGTTTCGGTAATTAGAAGAGGGTACCTTTCTGAAAACCGGGCGGCAGATCCCCGTCCATCCACAAGTCATGTACCCCCCCCCCCCCCGGGCAAATTACTGTAGATATATCAGGTGAAAATGTCTGCGAAAGAGCATCACTTGCAAGATTCACATCCATATGGTTGTGCAAGAGTCGGGACAAGAGTGTATATTCCAGCGAGGAGATCAGTCCTATGAAAACCAAGAGAGGGGCAAAGCAACAAGAAGTGCTCGATTCCATCGCTACTTTGGCACTTTGGGTTTATTGTATCTCTAAATTTGTGCTGAAATTTGTGAAAGTTTAACTTGCTGAGACCAGGGCCGTCGCGATAGGGGTCGTCGGGCGTGTACGGGGTGTGACAGCCATTGGAAAAATGGTTGTTGGCAAATCAAGCTTGACCCATAGTATAATCGGCAATTTCCATTCAAAGGTGAGAAGCCCCGATTCAGCTATTCTGTTCCTCAAAGCATCGATACTACAAGAATTTCAGTCTGCAATTTACGATGGTTATTACATGAAGGTCAGTCAAAGTACCGTTGTAGATGCACAGAAGACAAGGGCGCCGGAGGCATGGAGGCAGCGGAGGCAGCTCGTTTGCTGTGGATTCCAGAAATGCTTTTTAAGCGCAAACATGAGCATACATCGAAAGAAGGAGGACATATCTAAACATCTACCGCGGGAATTTCATTTTTCAGTTCAGAAGCTGAACAGTAAATTGCCTTGATTACACCCAAAAAGTACAAGAATTGAATAGCCACCAAATCGTTTTCTAAAAAAACAAATAAAATGACCACGGTAAATGTTTAGATACATCCTCTGTCTTTCGATTTATGCTCAAATTTGCTCTTAAAAACCATTTCTGGAATGCACAACAAGCAAGCTAGCTACCTGGGTTTCAGAGAAACTTTGCGGCTTTGTTTGTTTTTAATCATTGGTTGAGAGAATTTCCTTTGTCTGCAATCGCAAATCGCTTTGAATTTAGATGTCAACAAAAGCAACTGAAGCTATTGTATTACAAAATCTGTCCTTGTTTCATCTGATATCTATCAATTCTCATTCCAAAAACTACATTTTGCTAATAAAACAACACATCTTGCTACAAACATAACAAATAAAGATAGAATAGATAAAAGTGGAAAAATAACTAAAATTATGACTTCAATCCAATCAAAAATTAAACTAATTCTTTCATCAGCGCTCTCTGGAGGGACGTTACTCACATAACTATACGCAAAGAAAAGATTTATGCTACAAAAAACTACTAAAGTTGCGGAGGAGAATGTCTCGAATAGATTCACCATTCCATTCTTGTATGGTAAGTAAGTAAGATGGTGCATGAGGAATAAAAGGCAGGCCAGGAAAATGCAGTAAAGACGAGTTACAGGACTATTGACAAATGTGAATAGCATTATAATGATGAGCCTTCTTAGTATCATCATCCCTTGCCAGAAACCAGGCTGACTTCCTATCAGAATGGAACACATTCGCCCATTGTCGGTTCGCTCGCCTTTGAAGGGTGCTTCAAATCTTCGCAAGATTTCTTCTATTGAAAATTCTTCCGATTCGTGACTTGGAAGCATTTGAGTTGCACTTCTTGTGCGTGGGATTTCTAGACTTTTATTGGTCTCTCTAAGGCATCCCTTGAAAGCTAACCAGCAAAGAAAACAAACTGGGAAAGTCAAGCTTGCGATAAACTGATTGTAAGTCAAGCGATTTAGGCCCAGCTGATTGATCCCAAAAACCAGTGCGAATGGAAAGGGTACCAGCCAGAATATTGTGAGGAGTAATGCAGCTACTTGCCACCATGTGAAGCATTTAATTGTTCCATCCATGTACAGAACAAGTTCACCATTTATTGGAACACAATTAACAAGATTCATTATCATATATGTTATCGTCGAGTAAGCAAGTAGAAGAATCTGGATTGTTGTTACTCGCATGCGAACACGAAAAGAAGTTTCATGGCTTAATGCCCGGTAAGAACATAATCTTTCGGCCATAAAGTTATAGAAATTATTGCATAAATTCACGAGAATTAACAGCACAATAACATAGATTGCAAATGACCGGACAAGGATGTTTTTGGACACAGGAGTCAGTCCTTCAAATGGACACAAAGACAGCGTGGATTCAGGATCGAGAGAGAATGTGAACACACTCGTTGAAATAGCTTTGAGCATAGCAATCGTGTGCGTTAAAACGACGTTATCGTGGTCACGAATTATAAGAACCATTTGGTAGAAATAGAATGTTATGTTGATGACATCACTGAAGGGGTCGCTGGTTCTCTTCTGCCTTTCCATGTCGTCACGAGCATCGCTTCGTAGCGAGTCATTTTCAAGATCACCATTCTTGTTGTCTAAGTTTGCGGAACTTTCTGCTCCACCGTGCCTGATTGTGCCTGCTTCTGTTTTCTCTAATTCATAATTTGAATCAAAAGTATCATCGCCGTTCTTTTCTTCGCTTCTGTCTGCATTTTGAGTCAAAGTAAGGTCTTTAGAATTTGCATTGTTTATCTCAAGTGCTTCCCCGCTGTTTACAACACCACACAATTCAGTTTCAGGTCTTTGAACCTCTTGATCATGACTAGGATGTCCCTTTTCAGCACTCTCTTTTCTTTCACTATCGTTACCAGCTATGTTTTCATCAGTTTCATCAATGCCCTTCTCGTCTTTCGAATCCACAAAATTCTGTTCCCACCACCCAAGCTGTCCCTTGAAAAATCCACTTATTTTATCCAAATACATGAAAAACCAAATATATGCAAAGCCGAACGGAAAGTATATAAACCAAAACCACATATCATTGCAATTTTCAACCCGGCTGCACTTTGCGCTCAAGAGATTCTCTGTTGTTCCGGCAACACATGATCCGCAAATCTTCCCTCTTCGAAGCGGACTGCAAGAATCATATGATCGACATTCGTCACCTTGGCAACAGTAACCAAAAGGACACGAGATGAAACGCACCTCCACAGGTTTCCCAGACATATAACCGTAGTAATTAGCCTTTGCTTTTATTTTACCGTCTTCACAAACTCCTCCATAGCGACACCAATGGCAATGCGCATTAACAATGTCCCGTTTTATGACCTTATCTTCTTTTGTCTGTACACGCAGATACCCAGATTGAAGACTATACTGATTTCTTGGACATGATTGACATCCCATTGACATCCGGTCTGTCAGCATTCCAGGCTTTCTGATAATACCATGTCCAGTTATGTTGTGTCCGACCGGACAATACACGGTAAAATGTCCCCGGATTCGTATATGCCAAGGTTCTAAAGTCGGGCTGCCTGGATGCCAAATTGCAGACTTCGAGCGACGTGATTTTCCTGGGTACCATGTTGTGTTTTCTAAGAAAAGACCAGCCGTTGCGTACAGTATGTCACCTAACAGTGGTATCACAGAATCATGCGTTGAGCCTGAAAAGCGAGAATGCAATGCCGCAAAGCTCCCTCGTGAAAATATGGCCCCACCGAACCCAGAGCATGTGTTGTTCTCGAAAGAACAATTCAATACTTCGACGCTTGTCCGTGCTTCTACGAAAATAGCACCTCCAAAAGCTTGTATGGCAATGGCCTCGTTTCCGGCCGTATTGTTGAAGAAGTTGGTGTGTTTGACCTCGAGATCAACCCCGTCCGCATAAATGGCACCGAAAAATGCTTGGGCGTAATTGTCTTGAAAGAGTGACTTGGTTAGCAGAATATTCGGCGATGGTGCAAACACTCTTTCCTTAGTGTCCCAAGAATGTATGAGATGGACAGAAGATGCAAAGCCACCATCATTGTTTATGAAAGTTAGGCCATCTAAGTGAATCCTACATTTCTTCGTTTCGACGGATGGCGCAAAGCTTAGCAATATACTTTGGCCTGAGTTCTCTTCAAAGATACAACTGGAAACTTTCATTTTAAGCCATTTACGATGCAACGAAACGGCAATAGCTTCGTTTACTTTATGAAAATAACAATCAACAATATTTACCACGGCAGCATTCCTGATAATCAGCGTAATCGCGTAGTAAGGAACATTGGAATCAGTCTCTCCGATAATACTCGTTCTTCTCATTTCTAGATTAATCAAAGTCATATTCTTCGAGTATACTGTATAATGCACATTAGTTACTGCAGTATCTGTAATGTTGATTTCCGTTAAACCATCGCTGAACCCAATGACATGTAACCCCGTGCAAAGTTGATTCAATGTGCAATTCGTTATCCGTACACTTGCACCTTTTAATATCATTAGACCATGAGAAGATGGTGTACAAGTTTTGCTTTCCTCCATCAAATGCTCTTCACCCTCAGTAAAATGCAAGTCACTGAAGGATACAACTATTTTCTTTGTGTTATGCCCTGCTATGAAAGAAAATATCTCTGCAGATATCTTTACTGTTGGGTTTGGGCCAATCCCAATAAAATTAAGTGACTTCACTATTAGAACTGGTGCTGTTTTGCTTTTATTTTCAAGTTCTCTTCGCAAATCAGATTCTTCATTACTTTCTTCCTTGTCCTTTTCCTTTTCCTGACTGATTGCTTTAACTGTTCCAGAAATAGCAATAGTTTCATTTTCTCTACTTTGCAAAACTCCATGGGCTAAAGATTTACAGGGTCTTGTTTGTTTTCTGCAATCGTTGTTTATATCATTTCCACTTTGTGAAATGTATCTTGTTTGACCTAAAGGAGTAAAAAGATTATTACAGACATTCTACTACTTGTTGTGGATCCATTGTGGACTCGCTACGGTTAAGGTTAATGGCCGACAAAATTGCTCGGTTAACGGATATCAGAGCTAAAACTCGCGGTTATGCGGATATCGAACATCCTATAATGGACCCACCTTGTTACAGTTCACAAAAAGCCACCAAACAAACAATGAACCAGTCGTAATACAGGTTGTCCCCCAAAAAGATTGTGCCTCGTTTGTATGGCTGCTGTGGAGGAGCTGTAGACTCAATTATCTCGATTTTTACACAGTCGCATAGGCAAAGCTTTAACTTCGAGTTTGAGGCCTTGTTTGAGTCAATCTGACACTGTTCTCCAGCAATGTCAAAATAAAGTCGGTCCTGGCATCCAATCAAAATGTTCACTACATTTTTGAAAAGGTAGAAAAGTGTTCTCTTATGAATAAACAATACTGCAAGCCCTTTAAAAGATTTAGCACAGTTTCAGTACGACGCTAGTACCCTTTCTTTGAGAACTTACTTTAATGTGACATTCCCTGGAGAACAATACTCGTAGAAGTACTGTGTTTGAAGAAACCATTTATTTTACCTATTCTCTGCCATAAATCAGCAACAACTGCCTCATTGATTCATACAAGGTCTCAAACTCTAAGTTGAAGGCTAACCTGTGCAACTGTATAACAATCAAGATGATTGAATCTACAGCTTTTTTCTTTTTTTTTATACTCAATTTAAAAATTTTACAAAGACGAATTACCTAAGACACTACTTACAACACACTTAACTACACTACAAAGACGATACCCCGGGGAGCATAATTGCCCTGACTACCCCGACGCCATTCCATAAAAGACATAGAACTAAACTAAAATTAAATATACGATTACAAAAAGCTACATACAACCAATTTACCGATAACTAATAGAAAGAAACCTGTTTCGCAGTTGATGTCGAGATATCAAATTCGAAAATTTTAGAAAACTAAGACACTGAGCCAGTGCTAGTAAAGTTTGGATATTGGAGGTCAGCTGTGACGCCTGAAATCAACTGCGAAGCAGACGTAAAACATTCTAAAAGGAACAAGGAGGACTTTATGACTTTTACGAAGGAAAATTTCTGAAAATTGCGTAAGGCAGGCCACTGGTCGAAATTCTTAAATCTTATACCTTAAAGATATGTTCCTTAAACGAATGTTCAAAGGTAATCTCAACAGAAAATTGATTCATGAGTCTACAGCTCTTCCACAGTAGCCACACAAACTGAACACAGTTTCTTTGGGACACCCTGCAGAACAGAAGTGAGTAGAAACGGCAAAAAGCCAAAGCTCTAGTAACATATAGAGCAGAAAAGAGCAAATTTTACATCATTTGGAAAGCAAAATACATCTATGCAATGGATGTGAGAAGTGTATGCAATGCATAATTTGAAACATTAAAAAACAACTATTTGAAAGATGTGAGAGATGTATAAAATAATTTGGAACACTGAAAAACATATATATAAGAGATGTGAAAATCAGGTACGATAGGATTGTTTTGAACTTTCGAAAAATTTAGCCTACCGTGTCTCATAAGCTGTTTCTTGTAACACAAATACGTCTAATCCACGAGGCTTTTACACCCAGATCTTTACTGTATGTTACATAAAGATTAACCAGGGAATCAAAAATCAATTAATGCCTTACCTAAAACGGAAGACATCCACACCAAAAGAAGAAAAAAAGCTTTCCTTCCAGTAAACAACATCTGCTAAAATTTTGATGATCATTTTAACACCTTTATGTATTTTGGCCTATTATTTTGATTTCTTCGAACAAGCGATGCGTATAAATTTCGTCTGCAGGTATCAATCATGTGATCTCTTGACCAACTCACCGTAAATGTAAAATCGAATATTGAATTTCTTATCATGTACCGGGCGTATTTGAAAAGGCAACTGCTCTCTAGATACACGTATTTCCTTTTGTGAGAAACTAAGAATTTTGGCCAATACTGAAAGTTTCTTAGAATTATCAGATTTTGAGTACACGGAGTTTTTTACCAGTTTCTTAAAGGTTTCATAACGATGTTCGTGTTCATTTCCTGTTCTTTCGTGAAAGTTTGGAAAAAATGCTTGTTTAAGCTTTTTTAATGTTTAGATGTTACTCAAGTACCTCCCGAGCAATATGATAGGAAACAAGTGAACATAAGGTGAAACTATGCTGAGGAGACCGATGAGCAAGACTGAACAACTCCTGAACAGGTCACCGTCAGCGTCGCATCTGCAGGGACCTTTAGCGACCAGGACGGCAACGCCAACCAGAACGTCGTCTTCTATGGTAAAACCTATTATAGTTTCCGACAAGTTACCTTCGCATGTTCTTAAAGGGTCTGTTTCATCCAGCATGCCTTGCACGTGTCGTCTCTTGGCTAACCTTTGTTTGTCGCCATTTTCATGGGCCATGAAAATGGCGACAACAAAGGCAAACCAAGAGGCGACACGTGCAAGGCATGCTGGATGAAACAGACCCTTTAAACAAGCCAAGACAAAATTCTGAAAAACAGCACGTTAGAAATAGGATTTCCAAGTTGTGCAATTGATCTATGAAGTTGTCCTTTTCAATAATTGAAAAGGACAACTTCATAGACTCTCAAGGGAAGCAAATTTGAACAGAAAACAATGAGTCTTTACAAGTCGAAGTTCGGAAACAAAGGGCACATTTGTGTTGCCGTTGCAGTCGCCGTCCTAGTTGCTAAAGGTCTCTTGTGTCATTATATGCACAGTTACAATCAAAGCGGAAGAAGCGTACCATGTAAATTCGCAGAATACTTGAAAATTCATTCTCGTGTTTGGATAGCTAATCAAATATGACTCTGTTGTTTGCTTCCGTTTTATTCAAAAATTGCTCTCATTTGGCGGAGCATGGTGGATTACGATAGGAGCTCTTTCCCCACGGGAAGCACAATGAATTAAAGTGTCGAAGGATTTTTCATGCAAAGAAGACAAAATCCAATGAATCTACGATTCTGTTTTGAACATGAGTGGTACGCTTCTCCGCTTTGACTGTAAAAACTAAAATTTGTTGGAATTCGAACAAACATCCATTGACGAAATTGTTATTGGTACTGACTCATATGGGCTTAGTACCGGTACCCCTATTTTTCGTACCACGTTCCACCACCTTCGCAAAACTGTCTACTAGTTACCGCCCCTCCGGTACCATGGAAACTATACCCTGTCACCCCCCCTCACACACAAATCGATGATCTCCAGTTCATGGTCACATGGCTATTTCATGCAATTTTACTTCAAGTAACTCCCAAAGCACATTGGTTGTTGTGGTTGCATCTTTTCAATCTGGTTGCACAGAAGGTAAAGGTGCTTGAAGCAACGTTACAAATTTTAGAGCATAAAACAGTCGTCATCCTTCACAAGGAAAGAAAAGGCAAGAATCTACACCAAGGGACACAAAAGACGAAACAAGTTGCACCAAAATGTTGGGTGAAACTCCGGATTTGCTCGAGTTTCTCCGCGGACTCCCTACCCCAATCTGTTTGCTTTTGTTCGTACCTTTTGTCCTCCTGACCTCACATGTTTCGCCAGTCTACGGGATCAAAGAGTTCCCTGTCTTCAGAATGCAACAATTTGATATGCATGGTACAAAATATGGTAAGTATCAAGTGGAAAAGTGGGCAAGAACTCCTTGCGGGCCCTGCAAGGCCCCGCATTAATCGCTCAGGCCTATCCAGAAAGGAAAGTTGTGCAGGGGAATGGCGCAGACGCATTGTATTGTAAATTGACAATGTGTATATCAGCATAGCACATTTTGCATGTTGTACAAGTAAAAATGCAATTCTGTTACCAAATTTTGTTGCTCAAGGAGATTTTGCTTATGGCAGTGCAGATATGATGATATGATGTCAGCCATCATGTCATCATGTAAATGGCATTGGAATGGCTGGAATTTGCTATTATTGGCAACAAAAGAACATTTACATCACACCCCTGTCCTCCTGTTGTTATCTGACTGAAAGCCAATTTTCTGATTTGTCATGCATCAAAATTCAATGACTGTAAACTGCGGAACCAGGGAACCAAACCCATGCAACCAGTACAATGCACAGCACTCACTGACAATTTTTATTTCTAGTATATTTCAGATATATAAAGCAATATTTTTGATTCTGATGGCCTTTTGATTTTCTCCACAGGATCAAGAAGTGCTGTTGTCAATTTAGAAGCAAGACCTTTTTCCTCAAGCAACATTGCAAGACGCTGTGCAGTTGCCAAGTTATCTGAAGTGACAACAGAAAAACTAAAAGCCAGGGTGACTGATGGATTAGGTGCCTTACTTGTCTTGCTGCCAAAACAATTTCCTGACATACCAGAAGAGGATCAGGATGTAAGCATGAAATTTATTCCAAGACATTCAAGGCTTTGTTTCAGTGCATTTCTCATCAAAGGGCAGCTGTTCTTCAAAAAATCTTCTTGCTGCAGGTAGTGCCATAATACAAAGAAAAATTTGGCTTTGATAACAGGCTAAGCTCGAAACGTCGCTTATTTCAATTTGCATCAAAGTGCTTGTATACATTTAATGTTATTTACTTGTTTAGCTGTTCTTCAAGTCTGGAAAGGCTGATTTCTGCTCCATTGAATTTTCAAATGATATCAAGTTGATTCAGATTTGATGACCTCCCCCCTGTTTTTGTCCCTCTTGCTCAATTTTATCAAATTACAGTGTAGTAGAAAAATTTGGGTTTGGATTTGGCAAGCTTTATGAGACACCCTTTAGAACAGGAGTATTTTGACCATGGACCCACTGGTGTTCAGATTCTTTTGCTTATCTCATTTTGAAAGAAAGTTAAAGGCTATCTAAGTATTTAATGATTATTTAAAGCATTTTGCAGGTGAATGTGTTTGCCTCATTTGGTCAACTCTGGTCAACTTTTCTTTCTTTTTCCTTTGGAATTGCACTCCTGGAGGGACCATTATGGAAACAAAGTTGCATTGACCTTTTAATGCTATCCCTGCCATCTTTTACCATTGAGTGTTTTTAAATTAGATTTTTAAGTTATATAGATATGTAGTTTTGCCTAAATTTTGAATTCATAGATATTGTAATTAGGTTTCTTTTCTTTTTTAATAGTGGATATAAATTTATTTTTGATAGCAAAGTCATACATACATACATGCTTTGTACGCCAGCTGGAGCACCCCTATCCTAAATATACCTGAGTACCCCCTGAGAATAATTTAAAGCTAAAACACGTATAACTCAAGCATGGCTTTGCAAAGTTTTATGAGTGCCATCCACAAGCATACTGTATGTTATTGACAATCCTTTAAGAATGTTAAGGGACAGGGCACTACAGTACATTTCCTATGGTCTCAGTGCTTGCTTTGTTCAGTAGTCAGTGCAACAAGAACCTTTGGTTTAGTTCACTGTTGCTTTGGTGCTACAATCTTGCAATTTGTTTTACCAAACGGAGCAGTGATATAGTATATCAAAAACTGCAATATGTGTATGGCAATGTTTTTAATGTGTACTCATTGCCTGAAAAATTTGTGGTACATGAATGAAATCTTGTTGTCTATCCCTATTTGTACTTCTTTTCCCATGGGGGGGGGGTACTCCCGAATTTTCACTATGGGGGTCTGTGCCACTATTTCTTTGCTGGACTGGACTCCAAGTATTGAGTTCTGGAAACCCTAAATATTGTAATTTATTTCCAGGGCCGCTATGCAGAATGACATTTATTGAAGGGGCCACCACAATGAATTGCACTAAATTGCCTGATTTGTCCATTCTTCAGATGTATGGACTTCAAATATTGAATTTTGTCTGTGTTGCTATTCACAAACCCAAATATTGATAACGTAAGATCACAGACCCCAGATATTGGCACTGACTCCCCCATATATTGAAAGTTAATGAGTACCCCTTGGGTTTTTTATGAGGAAACAAGTGTATGACTTCGGACGGCGAGGTTAGTTGTGAGGTCAGGCCCCCAAGGTCACCCATCCTGAGTTTGACCTCACTCAACCGAGCTTAAGTTCAGTTACCTGACGAGAAATGTTTATGCCACTTGGCCACTCATTCCTAGAGTAAAGCGTATATATTTTGATTAAATCCATGTCGTTAGGAAAATCCTTGCCTTTCCGCTGTAAGTGCAGATAATGGAGTGTCTTGTGAAAATTGTGTAATCAGGCATATTATAGCAGTTTGCCATTTGTTTATCCTAGTACTACCAACAACTTGAAGTTGATTTTCTTGGTACAGAAATTCCAATTCCTGTCTACTTTGCATATGAAAATAGTGACCTGCTGGAGCTGTATGACAAAATAGTGGCATCAGTTACCAGTGATGCAGCCACATCAGCTGTAAAAGGTAATTTATCTATCATTGAATCTAGCTATCAATTTATCAGCCAATTACATAGTCAATCAATCAATCAACCAACCAACCAACAACAAAAAGCCAAGATCATCTGCTTACTTTGGAAGCCTTCATCTAAAACCTGAACTTAACACAAAGGACAAGTTTTGAAGAAGATCAAATGAAGATAGATCAAATGGTGAAAAACTGATAATGAGAAAAATGAATAATGTAACTAATAAAAAACAAAGGAGGGTTATGCCAATCCAGCCAATTTTTATCCTTTTTGCTATTCAGTAGGCTAAATCCTAATATATCCTTTTGGAGCTCTACAATTAAGGTGGATCTGCACTTAAGATGGCTCACTACCAAAAATTTCAGAATTGCGAAACAGTGAAAGGTGGTTGTATACCAAGTAAAATTAAGTTCAAAATATAAGAAAAAACTAAGTTAAAGTGGCTCACCTCTGATATAAATTCCAAACTGCTACACACATGGTGTCCTATCGCTCATGATTTGACCTAAACAGATTCCGATTAGGTCAAATTCCAATTCTAATTGTTCAAAACTCCGATTAGGGCTAATCTTAGATTTAACTTTTTTTTTTTTTTATCACATAAAACATTGATACATATAACAAATTCAACTACTGTGCCACTCATTGCAGGAAAGGACACGAAGTCAGCGAGTTCCCACAATGAGTGACACTTAACAATAAACTACGGAAATTTAAACTCAAAAGAAAGATTACATCAGAACGAAAAATAAAAAAGGGAAGAGCCTGATCGCTGAGCAGAACAGAGGCTGCTTGATGAAATGGCTGATCAGCCGCCCGCCCGACACGGATCCCTATGACTATAGACAAAGAATTGGTCCTGCATGCTAACATAGAATCAATAGCGATTTAACTGCTTAACCCGCCATTAAAAGCTAACCTCCGATTACACTGCATTGGTCGAAGCTCAATTAAGGCTAATCAGGGATAAATCTGTATGTTAAATCCAATCCTCCTTGCTAGATGTATTAACTTACAACAGTTCACCAGGAGACTCAGTGTTGTAACTTTTTGATTAATTGAAGGTTAGGAAATCATCATCGCAGGTTAGTTAATCGTTTAGTTAATCGTAGGTATAACAGCTTTTCAACAATGCTCCTTAATACACCGATTTACACCGATTTGTAAACTTGGATATAGCCCTAATCCTGTTTTAGCTTAATCAGAGTTTTGAACAACCAGGCCCTGCAACGTCGTAGTTGAAATAATAGAACTTTTCAACTACACATTCAGCTCAGCTTTGCAATGTGGATCCATGGTTTTTGCTAGATAGGTAGATTGGTAATCATGTTTAAACGTGGCTAGCCTGCAAAAGTCTGAGAGAGACTTATTTCCAGCAGGGGCCACGGATGTTTTACCATCAACCCGCCGCAGCTACCAGATTTCCCTCACATGGCTCTGATCGACCCGGGCTAGAGTTACGGACAGCGACCAAACTGTCCAGCACGAGATTCGAACCTCGGCCGTCCTGAGACCTTTGGTTTACGAGTCAGTCGCCTTAAGCACTCGGCCACGCGCTCTCTTAGTAGGCCAAATTTCGTTTTCAGACAGTCAGAAATTTTAGTGTTCCTGCAAAGGATTCTGGTTGACTATGGCTCTTTATCTGAATTAAACGGAAAATGTAAACCATTGCACTCTTTTTCAGCATTGACTACTGTGGCATCTGCAAGTGCATACCATCTAGTTTCCTCAGCAGTGGAATCAAAACAAATTACTGACTTCCCAATCATCAGTCTTCAGGTATGTAGCACATGTTTGAATTTTCCTGTTCCAGAAAGAATTGAAGAGATATTTTGTTTTCAATGCAGAGCTATTCATCTTCATACAACTGTGGTACATTTTAAAAAACCTTTTTTAATGAAGTAGCTGATGATGGAATTGTAAATCCAAATTCAACCAAATTTATATTCATAACTACATTACAGGCCGTCAAAACAAAAAGAAATTCATGTTAGGGGGGCTGAAACGAGGTGCAAGCGAAGTGAGCAAAAAAGTGGGATCTGGAGGTAGACTGATGAAATTTGTCGCAGTTTCACTCCTTGATAGGCTGATAATCGCTATTACTGTGACTCACAATCAAACTAAGCAAAAGTTCGGCCAGAAATTGATGAGCCTCCCTTTGGTGCAGGAAGCCAAGCGCTTAGAGAGTTTAGGCCCATTCTACACGATCACAACTCACCAATTCTAAAACGCCCGAAATTCGTATTTCAGTGAGGTTGTAAAGAACCAAACCCTTTTCATGACCACACCCTTTTTGCTTAGATCGTTGGAAAACGCCCCATTTTCAGAAAATCTGCCATCGAAAGAAGCGATGGATCACGGCTGATAGGAGTCTTACAAGGAAAATTTTGAATTTTATGAGTTTTACGACCTCTAAATTTATTGCATTTTTGATAGATTTAGGTAGCTTCTTCCAATGTATATGAGTTCAAAATCTTCGTTCCCACGACCTCGGCTTTTACAGCCTGTTTCACTTACACAAAAATCAACAAACTTATTATTAGGGGGTGGCTGAAGCCCCCCAGCCCCCCTACTTCTGACGGGCCTGAAATCATACAGCCTATTCTATAACAAGGATATTCACAGCAGATGTATCAATGGATGGTACAGTAGCATTTCTCACATGTTTGCAAGAAACATTTGATTACCATTAAAGCTCTATGTAATCCCCCTCTTTATTAAGCCCCCCGTCTCTAATAAGCCCCTCCCTCTGAGCCCCCTCTCTTTTAACCCCCCCCCCCCAATTATGTCAAATTCCAGAAGATACCAAAGATTTTCCATTTATTTAGGTTGCATGTGTATTTGGATATGGTTTGTGATAATATTGTGTTGAATTTATGTATTTGAATCCGAAAATTGCATGTTGAATCTGCAAAATATGGGGTGAAAGAACGGAAAAACTGTCATATATATCATTTTGAATAAGCTGCCTCGCTTATAAGTCCCTCTCTTTTAAGCCCTCCTTTGGATTGCACGAAATTAAATGAGCCCCCAGGGGCTTAATAGAGCTTTCACATTACGTATTTCATCTCTAAAATTTCTAGAAAATGTATCTACTGTACAATGTCTTCTTCATAGATTTCTAAAATTGCTTTACATACAACTTATCAACAATTTGAAATTGCAGAGTAAACTGCCAGGCAAAGGATTGGAGGATCAGTTACCAACAATAGCTATTGTTGCTCATTATGACAGTTTTGGATTGATCCCTGTAAGTCAGCTATTATTTTTATGTTGTTCTTTATGTTATGTGGAATGTTTGATTTGACATTATATCTATATATTTTTATACAGATTGTTTCAGAAAAAACGCAACCCAACTGTAATTGAAATTCTTGAACAAATGATAATGTTCTAGTTGATTTAATGTATACCATCTGGAAGTACAATCTCTCTGCTTTCTAATGATCTTCAGTTTAGGCACATTAAGGAAATCACTTATCAGTTAATTGACACTTTAGTAAGTATGGCCAATTTCAAATGCAGCATGCTGAAAGAGCAAAATCAACACCTGTTTTCCGTCAAAAATTATGAAACGGACTTTATCGAAACAGTTTAGGCCTAGATGCACCAGAGGTGATACCCTAAGGTATCGAAAAGGCAAATTTATTCGCACTGGATGTATTTATCTAGGATTGTTAAATGAGCTCTTGCAAAGATGGATCTTCGTCTGTGTAAACGTCCGATCACTTTCTGGCATTTGAAATAGGACATGCGTACTAAACGGTTGATTAAGTTATGAATAATTCAACTAATACGCCTCACCTGGATATCATTGGAAAGAGGACAGATTGTGCTTTCAGATAGCATGCATCAAATTTATCAACAGATCATTGTTTACTGAAGAATCTCGAACAATGATGGGTTGCGTTTTTCAGATACACCCTGTATACTTTATTTCTTACTATTGCTTCACTTCTTAGCAACATCTTTTCAAAATTCCATTCTTATTAAGGATTGACAAAGTTGATTCTCTCTCATGGCGAATCATACTTTGGTCAATTTATAATTCAATCATACTCAAAAGTGTAAATTTACACAGTATATGCAGTGAAAGGAAAGACAAATAGCCCCCCCCCCCTCGCAATTTTGGCCTCCAGAAAATTATGGCTTATCATCTGAAATCTATCTTACAATACACTAATACACCACTTCAATAATCTAAGCAACCTCGTTTTGAAAATTTGTCAAAATTTCTTCCTATTGTTCTTGTGAAAGTTTCGAGCCCAGATTCGGATTTAGCGTCCAAACTTCTACTTTCTTGTTCTCAAAGTGCTGGCGAATGTGAACTTGATTTTATGACGATGTAAAGTCCAAAGATTTATAAAGGATTTGACCGTGAAAAATCGTTCGGGGTGAAACTTTACACCCCGAGTCATTTTCACGGTCAAATCCCTTATAGATTTTCAAACTTTAAATTGCCATGAATTAACACTACTACCGCTTGCAACATGAAAGTGTGTGGTTAGACTAAAGTTTGGGTGCTAAGCTCGAATTTGGCCTATAAAATTTTATATGAAGGAATTTTGAATAATTTCGAAAACGAGGCTATTAATTAAGTGGTGTTTATTGATCTTGGTGATCAGAGGAAATGATATGGTTTGATATTCACTGCTGCTGTGTTGTGGGCAAATTCTATAAATCACACCGAAGTTCTGCCGATCTCATCAAGTTTTGTTCAATATTATAGCTACTCCTTTAGGCTGAGCAAATTCATTTATCTCTTAACAAATGCAATGTTGAAATATTTTCCAGAAACTTGCAACTGGTTCAGACTCAAATGGCAGTGGTGCAGTTGCCCTCCTCGAACTTGCAAGACTATTTTCAAAGTGAGAAACTTGAGAGAAATTATTACCTTCTCCCGCCTCTCTCTCAATTTGTTATGAGAATCGTAATTGTGTGAATTCTCATCCTTCTATTCCCTACTTAGCTATACCTTAAGCTATATTTAGACATTAGACTTTAGTAACAGTGTACCAGGTGAGCCAGAAAAAGTTTCCACTTATGAAAATTCATAGCATCGAGAATACTTCAGGGATTTGAATGATTCGAATTCTAGTTAAAAGCCAAATGACTGAACTATTTTGTGATCTTTCTCGCCTTCTTTCAAGTACTAGAAATGTAGGTAAATTCAACTTTACAAACATTTCATGGTTGAAAATGACTGGAAAGGGGCCTAAAATTGATCAAATCACGTCTTACCATCCTTTGGCCCATTTATGAGTGTATTTTGAGCCTCTTTATGGCATGCGTTCACTCAAGTTTGAAGTAAGGCTTGTTGATCGGCCAGGCCTAAACTAAGCCACTTCAATGCCGAGGACAAATAACTGCAATAAAATGGCTCAAAATACACTCACCAACAGGTGAAAGGATTACCAGGTGTCTAAATAATCCAGAGAAAATACTTACCGGTCCAAACAAGTATCGTGTGACTCTTGAAAGGGGTAAATAAATCGAAAATAGCTCAAATTTACAGGGGTTGCAAACGAGCTGCAAGGAGGGGTTTTCCCCTGATTTCCTGCTGTTGCCAAGGCTGTCAGAGTGGGCCACGCTCTCCTCAGTCCTTTCTCCAAATTGAGAACAGGTCTATTGCCCTTGTAAAATTTTCATTGCATATACTAATCATAATTTCAGGCTGTACTCTCAGAGTGGTACACATGGGAAGTATCCTTTTCACTCAGTTGTTACTGGAATTTTAATGTGTACAGTTAACTTGTGGACTAAATTTGGCATCCATATTTTACCATCGAATCAAACAGTAAAATGTTCAAAATCATTATCAAAGGCTTTATGCAAGGATAAAAGTTTGCATTTGCAACGAGCAAAAATCTAAAAATATCACACTAAAATCGAGGTTGCACTTGTGCCGTGGTCAGTGAATAGGCAAGGAAACAATACTATGATGCGTGCGTGCTTCTTTGTTCTATTTACAGAGAAGCTTATTTAACATTGCAAATTCCCTTGAAAAGCTTGATTTAAAGCACGAGTTCGGGGCTGCTGTGATTAACGCTACAAAGATGTAAATTCTTACCGTTATTTCACATTTCGAGCTTCCCAGCGACTTTCAGTGCCTGAACAGTCTGAAAATTTAGGCCTGATCTGGTTGTTATGTCACCTTTTTCTTGCATGAGCGCACCATAAAGCGACCAGCAAGGATTAAGAGGTGAGAAATCAATAGGACAGCCTGGCTTTTGTTTGAGCGATATGACGTCATTTCTCTCAAATCGCTGATATGAATACGTTGTTTTACAAAGGGAAGGGAAAATAATAGTAAAAAAAGTATGATACACCATTCATGGCAGTATGATCTTGTATTTATCATTTGTTTTGTTTTTCAATTTTTGAGTAGGCTTGTCAAGATTTCTAGCTACTGAAAGCTAATTTAGGCCATTGTAATATTCCCCGTTTGGGGGAAGCGAGAGGGAAGACACACAGGCTACATTGCTGTTGATCCTGAACTCAATAAATATACACAGACAATAGCATTTACGTAATTCAAAGTACAAAGGTCAATATGCTAAATACTACATCTCTCCCTTTGTCTTAAAAGGAAACTAATAAACTAGAAGTAACTAAAAGTTATCAACTGCGCGCACTCTAAGATATTTCCGAACTCAAATAAAGCCACACTAAATTCGTAAATGACTTTTTTGCTGTTCCTTTGAACTGGAATTAATTGTTCCATTATTCCCTATTCCATGTTTTGTGACTAGAAGAAGGGTGATGAAAGCACAGTCAACAGATTATTGTGCTGAGTTAATCCTATTGACGAGCATTTATTTGCTCGATTTGCTGCGTCGTCGCCAATCAATGCATGTGATCAGGAAAGTTGTAGGTATGCGAACGTTTTGAACAGCGGCAATGAAGCAATAGACAAAACAAATATGCGTGGCCAGCAAACGAAAATTCACTACCTCGCAATTAGTAAGCACGCTCCTTCGTCGCGCGCAACAAATAAACTATAGTTTAGTTGATGTCGAAAAATCCGGTATCTTGAATCATTCCATTGAATTTAATTGACAAATCCTTGTTGAGTTCAGTTTGCAAACCTGTCTTGAACGCATGACTATTCCCTCTCTTGCATCCTTCTTTTTGTTTTCTTCTGCAACGCCTACTTCCTATTATGAAGATCTGCATTCTCTGTGGCCTGCTAGCATAAACTTTTATCCTTCTGCTTCTATTTTGTTTTCTACTTTGAATTGTCTCTTTTTTCTGACAAAATTCGTGGTTCTTGACTTTAGCACTCTTGGTTAGACCCTCACTCAGCACTTCGTGAGTGGGCCTGAGGTTTTGTATCATTTCTGTTGTGTGATGTCTGTGATATTACACGTTGATTATCGACAATTGAAGCAGTTCCTCAGCATTTTGTGAGAACCCTCAATTTGACAAATCTTACTGCCTTGTGATGCAAGCAAGGTTGACGAACTACGGCTTTCTGCGTATTCTCTTTCTCTTAGTACCTTCTCCACCACAATCTGAATAAGATGACTTGGGATTTTGCAGGCAAACAGACTCTTCTGATCTGTCCAACTGTGAAGTGTTCCTGTTGGTATGGGGCGTGTTCTTCCCGAACGAAAGTATTACTGGTGCTTGATCCTTGTTTATGGTCGTCTCTGGGATGTTTCTATCTAATCCTGACCTCTCTGTTTCTTTTGTTATGTGTATATTAACTGTTTTGGGTACAGTTCCCTTCTCCTTCAAAAGCGATTCAATGTTCACGTTACGCTGTTATGTTCAGTTGCCTTCAACGATTCAACTGACTAGGCCATGTCCCTCTGTAGGCTGTTGTTTATTTTCTCTTCAGGCTTGCAGAGTTTTTCTTCTCCTCCTCGAGTTAACAGTGTCTTGAATTACTGCATCTAATAAATTTTTTGATGTTCTTATTGTGTTTTTCGGTAGGTTTATCCTCGTCGCCATTGTAATATTCCCCGTTTGGGGGAAGCGAGAGGGAAGACACACAGGCTACATTGCTGTTGATCCTGAACTCAATAAATATACACAGACAATAGCATTTACGTACTTCAAAGTACAAAGGTCAATATGCTAAATACTACAGCCCACTGTGCATGCCGCATCCAGGCTTGAGACCCCCTAGTTTAACGTCTCTTTCGAAGAACGACGAGGTGAGTTGTGAGATCAGGCCTCCGAGGTCACCCATCCGGAGTCTGACCTCACTCGGCCAAGCTTATCTTCAGTTACCTGACGAATACTGTTTAAGTCACTCGGCCACTCACCCCGTTAACCCCGTTAAACGGTTTAAGCCACTTGGCCACTCACCCCATCAATCATATCAAACCGTACTTGCCCTTTAACGAATTTATAAGCCGTTGGTTTTCCTGGCATGTCTTCTCATCGTGCTTGTTCGTTATTACTTCATACCCCTTTTGAATAGAAATTCTTAAATCTCATGTGCTGGTTATCCTACTTCCCAAAATATGTATTACCTTAACTGGAAATTGATACAACTTGTTGTTCTTTTTGTCCGGTGGTGGTAAATTCAATTATCAAGGGACAAGAAAGTTTATTGATGAAAATCTAGAGGCATCAGGTGTGTACTTTTTGTAATTTTTTAGAACAACATAAATCATTTATGCTATATACCTGAGAAAAATTCTTATCTTGTATGAATAGTCTTTGGCAAATGGACATGCCTTCCCCCCAGCGATTTCGATAATTTTGCTCCTAGTTCCAGCTGCAATGTGTATTTTCTAGGAATTGTGAAATTCAAAATTAGGTTATTTCTCCCTAAAAAAAACATAAATAGTATGTGCACTGTTGCTTTGGTTTTGCAATTTTCGCTTTGTTTTGCCAAACGGAGCAGTGATAGAGTTTAGATCACAAGCTGTAATAATGGTAATGTGCCGTGTTTGTGGTTATTGCCATGCAGACTTGTGGCAAATTTGTAGACTTATTTATATCCCAATAATCTTGCACCTTGAGTGGTTCTTTAAACTAACGGTAGATTTTGTGTGATTCTTCTTTGTTCATACAAGGGTGTTAGGACACAGACGTTTTGATTGATTATTTATTTACCTTGTTTTGATCATTGTGTCTTGTTTTCTTATCTTGTTTTCTGCTCTGTTTCGTCTTCAGTTTGATGTGTGTAGCTGAACGTGGGTTTAGGCCCAACACTCTCTAGTTGTTTGAATATAACTCCCTTTTATTTCTGTGTCTTAGTGCACCTTCGTAAGAGACAGGTTTCAAACCACAAAGCTGTAGGAAGATTTTCTTTTCTTGCTTTACGGTTTGAAACTTTCTTCGTGAAGGCGCATTACAACACAGAAATACAAGGGAGTAATATTCGAACAATTGGAGAGCGGTTGGGCCATATCCCACTTTCAGTTGCACACATCAGGTGACGACGAAACAGAGTAGAAAATAAGACAAGAAACAAGATACAAGGATCAAAACAAAGTAAACAATAAATAATCACTCAAAACATCCATATCCCAACACCCTTGGTTCGTTGTTGCCATACTGTAAATTTCCATGTGTGTACATTTCAGAGATCAGTATGTTATCTGAAGTCGACTATGTCATTTGCCTTGACTCAGTTGGAAGGGGCAATAGCCTCAATTTTCATGTGTCAAAACCACCTAAAGAAGGCACTGCAGCATTTACAATCATTGAGGTAGGGCGTGTTATCAAGGCAGCTAATGTAAATGTTGAAGGGTTTATGCAAGGTTAAAGGGTTTGTGCAAGGTTAAAACCTTCATTTACAAAGAGCAAAAGAAACTCGAAATGTCCTTTTATCGAAGTTGCAAATGCGCCATGAACAATTGGTTGCCAAAAAATAATGCTGCGTCTGCATTGATAATCAAATGAAACTGAAACTAGATTTTCGCTGTTCTGTTTGTAAGCAAGCCTATTTAACCACAGCACATTCCCTTTGAGATATTGTATTTGCAAGGAGCAAAAAAGCTAGGAATATCTCATTGAATCAAAGGTTTCTTCATGCCATGAACAGTGGGTTGCCAAAAACCAATGCTGCGTCTGCATTGATAACCAAATGAAACTGAAACTATGTTTTCGCTGTTCTGTTTGTAAGCAAGCCTATTTAACCACAGCACATTCCCTTTGAGATATTGTATTTGCAAGGAGCAAAAAAGCTAGGAATATCTCATTGAATCAAAGGTTTCTTCATGCCATGAACAGTGGGTTGCCAAAAACCAATGCTGCGTCTGCATTGATAACCAAATGAAACTGAAACTATGTTTTCGCTGTTCTGTTTGTAAGCAAGCCTATTTAACCACAGCACATTCCCTTTGAGATATTGTATTTGCAAGGAGCAAAAAAGCTAGGAATATCTCATTGAATCAAAGGTTTCTTCATGCCATGATTAGTGGGTTGCCAAAAACCAATGCTGCGTCTGCATTGATAATCAAATGAAACTGAAACTAGATTTTCGCTGTTCTGTTTGTAAGCAAGCCTATTTAACCACAGCACATTCCCTTTGAGATATTGTATTTGCAAGGAGCAAAAAAGCTAGGAATATCTCATTGAATCAAAGGTTTCTTCATGCCATGAACAGTGGGTTGCCAAAAACCAATGCTGCGTCTGCATTGATAACCAAATGAAACTGAAACTATGTTTTCGCTGTTCTGTTTGTAAGCAAGCCTATTTAACCACAGCACATTCCCTTTGAGATATTGTATTTGCAAGGAGCAAAAAAGCTAGGAATATCTCATTGAATCAAAGGTTTCTTCATGCCATGAACAGTGGGTTGCCAAAAACCAATGCTGCGTCTGCATTGATAACCAAATGAAACTGAAACTATGTTTTCGCTGTTCTGTTTGTAAGCAAGCCTATTTAACCACAGCACATTCCCTTTGAGATATTGTATTTGCAAGGAGCAAAAAAGCTAGGAATATCTCATTGAATCAAAGGTTTCTTCATGCCATGAACAGTGGGTTGCCAAAAACCAATGCTGCGTCTGCATTGATAACCAAATGAAACTGAAACTATGTTTTCGCTGTTCTGTTTGTAAGCAAGCCTATTTAACCACAGCACATTCCCTTTGAGATATTGTATTTGCAAGGAGCAAAAAAGCTAGGAATATCTCATTGAATCAAAGGTTTCTTCATGCCATGATTAGTGGGTTGCCAAAAACCAATGCTGCGTCTGCATTGATAACCAAATGAAACTGAAACTATGTTTTCGCTGTTCTGTTTGTAAGCAAGCCTATTTAACCACAGCACATTCCCTTTGAGATATTGTATTTGCAAGGAGCAAAAAAGCTAGGAATATCTCATTGAATCAAAGGTTTCTTCATGCCATGATTAGTGGGTTGCCAAAAACCAATGCTGCGTCTGCATTGATAACCAAATGAAACTGAAACTATGTTTTCGCTGTTCTGTTTGTAAGCAAGCCTATTTAACCACAGCACATTCCCTTTGAGATATTGTATTTGCAAGGAGCAAAAAAGCTAGGAATATCTCATTGAATCAAAGGTTTCTTCATGCCATGAACAGTGGGTTGCCAAAAACCAATGCTGCGTCTGCATTGATAACCAAATGCAACTGAAACTATGTTTTCGCTGTTCTGTTTGTAAGCAAGCCTATTTAACCACAGCACATTCCCTTTGAGATATTGTATTTGCAAGGAGCAAAAAAGCTAGGAATATCTCATTGAATCAAAGGTTTCTTCATGCCATGATTAGTGGGTTGCCAAAAACCAATGCTGCGTCTGCATTGATAACCAAATGAAACTGAAACTATGTTTTCGCTGTTCTGTTTGTAAACAAGCCTATTTAACCACAGCACATTCCCTTTGAGATATTGTATTTGCAAGGAGCAAAAAAAGCTAGGAATATCTCATTGAATCAAAGGTTTCTTCGTGCCATGAACAATGGATGGCCAAAGAATGCATGACATAAAATATTTCATTTCCACAGATTAAGACTTAGGACAACTTTTGCAATGCTCGCCCCTTGCAATTTGTAGTATGCAGTGTCAATTTAACCAAGTAAATTCGTGTTTTCCTTTTAGCATCTATTCGGGAATCGCACTTTTTTTAATCGCACTTATACCGCATTCACACTGACACAGTTAAACCAGCTTTACTTACACTAGGTTAGATTTCAACCAATCAAATGCATTGGATTCGTTGGATTGCCCAATTAGAAGGCTCCATTCGATAACCTGGTTTAGTTAAAACTGGTTTAACTTGCAGTGTGAATAGAGTATTAGATACCTGTTTACGATTCTTTTTTTTTAACTGAGGCCCCGTCCACACGTATCCGGATATTTTTGAAAACGCATCTTTTTTTATCCGTTTTCAAAAAGATTCGCGTCCACACGAGGAGCGTTTTCGAAAATATCCTCGTCCACACGGAAACGCTGTGACACTCACAATTCGATATTCGATAATGAAATTCCATAATCTATAACGATATTCGGCATTCGAACTTCGATGAAAGAAAACAGACAAGCAAAATGCCCTCGCGTGATCCCCAAAGAACCGAGCGCATGCTCTGATGCGTCGTAAATCGATGCCTTGACGTCAGCGTTTTCGAAAAGCTCCGTTTTCACCCGTCCACGCGAGAACAGGAAAACGGCGTTTTCAAAAAGATCCACTCTGGAAAGCGTTTTCGAAAAGCTTCGTTTTCAGTGACTGAAAACGCCGTCTCAGTGTGGACGGGAACCCAAAACGCATAAAAAAAGATGCGTTTTCGAAAAGATTCGGATACGTGTGGACGGGGCCTGAGTTTAATTGAAACTTCTGATATAAGTTTTCATTCTTTGTCCACAGGAAATGAAAATGGTACGTATAGAATTAATTTGTTGTTCTTGACACCACAGGAAGGAAACTTTTGCAAGTTTGATGACAAATGGACCTTTAGAATTTAATTCTTTTGTTTGATGAGCCACTAATTGATCACCTCTCTTGAAAATTAGTTTAGTTAAAGTTCAGTGAATTCCAATATTTGATAAATGAACTGCTGCTTCGAGGTACAAACGACGCGATGCGTTAGGATCAAACTAATCGAAAATTCGGCCAGATGTTGATGAATCTCGCTCTGTGCCGTATGCCAGGAGCTTAGGCCCATTCTACACTATCACAACTCACCAATTCTAAAACGCCTGAACTACTCGTTTCATTGAGGTTGTAAAAAAACCAAACCAACCAGCACCAGAAACGAGTGAGGCTGAAATTTTCATATCCTATTGGTCAGTTTGAACATAGTCAATTATTTTGTGGAAATCTGCAATCCCATTGGTCGCACCAGTTTCACTGCGATTTTGGCCGGATTTTCAGATAGTTTGATTTTCAGTCCCAGTTGAAGCGGCGTGCCGTCATCCAGTTCAGTAAAAAAGCAAAAACTGGGACTGAAATAGTTAATCTAGCGTCGATCTTGCTTTACT
Organism: Aurelia sp. 3 sensu Dawson et al. (2005); assembly: GCA_964020215.1. Taxonomy (NCBI): domain Eukaryota; kingdom Metazoa; phylum Cnidaria; class Scyphozoa; order Semaeostomeae; family Ulmaridae; genus Aurelia; species Aurelia sp. 3 sensu Dawson et al. (2005). Next base: position 4,209,954 of record OZ026580.1, read on the forward strand.
AGAGGAACAATGGTGTACATATTCATTTCCTTAGTCCTGTTTATGGAATACATACACTCAGCTTCGTTCATTCATTTTAAAGACTCATTGCATAAGTCGACTTTGGTGCCATCTGAAAGTTGTTCCTGGCCGAAATTCTTTTTCTCTTGCTTTTCATTCTACACGCAACGGATCATGGCTGACAATGGTTCCATAAGGAATAGCTAGAATGATTTAGATGTTGTCATTGAAATGAATAAGCAATTGTTTCGTCTAGCTCACGGAAGAACTGTATCCAGATGTATCATTCAAGATGGTCCACAAGAAGATCAACTTGGCTGATGAAATGTTACAATGGGAACATGAAAGATTTTCAATACGTCGTTTACCTGCTGGTACCATATCTCATTTTGAATCACCAGAAAATCGGGATAGATCAACGATATTTTCGAAAAAGTAAGTGTTGCAGTTTTTTCTGTTGTTTTGCAACTAATCCCATGATTGTTTGGGAGACGAAGTGCTGATCCTTTTGTTTTGAAATATTGTGTTTCTTCTTTGTTGATAGCGAATCAACGCTTGGGCTCACACTGTCATGCGCATCGGTGCTATTGTTTCGTGCTCTTATTCTCAACAGTCAAGCTAATTTGTATATTACGCTATTGAAGTAAATTGTTAGTATGCATGCGATCTAGAGCCCTTTCTAGGAGATTCCTTGAGGCTAACAACTTAGCCTGTTCGTATCCCCAAGAATGATTCCTATTTATGAAGCCGTTTCAGATGATAATTGTATCACATACTTTTGTTTTGCATTACTGTTTGTTTGGTAAATGTTTGAAACAATTTGAAAATGAAAACGATTTCTAAAGCAGCTTTTTGTAATGGCGTGAGGCGTTTGTATGTGTTCTCCTGTTGAAATCCAGTGCATTCTCTATCATTCTTTTTTGTATGAAAACATGTACATGAAGTAAACAGGGATATAAAATTCGATTGCGAGAAATCTAGCCTTGCTTTTTCAATCAGAGTCGGCAAAGTCGTAGATCAACAACCTAGCAAAATACATAGTGTAAGAAAGTCAACAAAATTTCGAGTATTGGTGATAAATCCTCATTTCTGAAATCAGTAAAAATTTTTGAAAATCGATTTGAGAAGTTAGCCTTAAAGGAAACATTGCGGTTATACATCTTTTGATTGCCAAGACCATGTGGAACAACGTGCTTTATACCGCTTTTTATAGTCCGAATGGTATTGGAGAAGTTAACTGTTTTCTGAGGAACTGGTTTTACAAAACGATAAGTCGCTGCTCACTGGAGCGGAAAGCAGAGTTACCTTAAGTTTTAATTGGAAAATCCCGGGGAGGGTACTCTCATACTAGACGGGATGTGCCGCTCGACAGGGTGTAAAAATTATGTGACAGGACCTTTTCTGATAAAAATTATGCGGCAGGGTACTACAATTGATAAAAAATTATGCGACAGGGTATCATGTGGAAAGACATTTTCAGAGTTCTCTTGAAACAATGGATAGTGTATACTTTTGGCAAAATTTTTGGGCGACGACAGGGTACAGGGTGTGGAGAGATTTCCCACACACCCGGTCACTTCCCTAGTCAAGTACCCCCCCCCCCGGGGGAAGTCACACTGCCCAAGCATAAGGAAATTCTGAATTTTTTTAATTTGGCATACCATGGTATCAAATTCCTGCCTAATGATTTGTTAGTCAGAGCCAACGCCATGGGAAAGTGAACAATATCATGTTTTTATTCCTGATGCATTTGCTGTGATATGCAGATGCTCTAAAGGCATGATACATTGCAAGATCTAATCAGTGATCAATAGTTCTTAATTCATTTTAAAGGATTTTTAGCGAGCTGTCTCCAGGGCTGAGGAGAGGGGGGTCATGGGGGTCAAAGACCTGGGGCCCATGGTCATAGGGGCCCATGAATAATAGTAACTCAGTTTTTCAAGTACGGCTCAAATATGAGTCTCAATCAGGTACATGATCAAAACGAGCCCCAATAACTTCTCAAATAGCTATAATGTATTAAAACTCAAGAAGAGGCAATTTGTTATTATTTCGTGATTCTTGTGAATAATGACTAGCTAATTCGATGACATGATAATTGTATTTAGAGGCACAAATAGCTACCAGAGTGATTCTAGCAATCTTGATTTAAAAAATTTCCCAGGGAGCATGCCCCCGGACCCCTAGATGGGGGCTCCTATAGCGTACCGTTCACAACTCCGTTTGCCAGGGGCCCATATTTCGTTTTGATCCGGAGCCATAAATCCTCTCCGCGGCCCTGACTATCGCTGAAGAACTTTTAAATTCCATCCAAATGCGTTGAGACATCTCAAAATGCGCCGACAGAATCTCGGATTGAGGCCAAATATAATGTCGTTACTTTTTACACTCCCATTTCTAAGGCATTGCTAAATACTTATACACAAGTGTGAGCCAAACTTTTATCAGAGGCCGACAAAGTGTGGGAACAGGGGAACGACGTTCCCATAAAGTTTTTGCAAGATTTTTAGGCTGCAGAAAAATTAATGTTTGTCGTCAAACAGGGCAGAACCTGAACCTGTCATAAGTGTTATCTTGAAAACTAAGTTGAATGACCTTAACCCTTTCACCCCCGGAAGGGCCATATGGCCCAACAGTATTCATTGAAAACCACGAATTTCTCAGGGGGTAAAGCATTTGAAATTTTGATTGATTTGAAAGGTTATGCACATTGCTTTTTTCTATTGCTTACTGAATCACTGATTATGATACCCCCTGGAAAACGACAATCTACATTAGGTTTTCCTGTTAAGCTTGATTTCAGCCGGGCGTGAAAGGATTAACCAGGAGGCTCGTATCAAGAATTTGAAATCCAGGTCAAACCTATTATTGAGCCAAGAGCGGCTTTTGAGAGAAGTTATGTGCTTATTACGAAATCAGCTGCCTGAATGATTTTGATAGCCTCCCAAATAGTGATACTTTATTTCTGCACGAACGATGTAGATTTAGTATTTGTGTATAGAATTGATGGTAGAGTTATCTATAAAATTATCTGTTCGTTGTTTTTAAGGGTGAATGAAGATGCACTGCATAGAAATATCAAAATCATTGGTGAAGCCTTGGCCAGATATATCTTCAACTTTACTGGAAAGGTAAGCATTGATCAGCAGGTTATACAGTTAAGCCCGAAATTATTCATACCCACACCAAATACTGAGTAGGTTTCATTGTTCTGTTTGAGAGCCAATTTTACTGTGGCTAAAGTTTTGTAAGAATATGATAAAAGCCTGAAAGAAGCACAACAAGAGACATTTAAAGGAATGAAATATCTTGCAAATTGTTCCAAAATGTAACAATTCAAAATACTTCAAATGTGGCATGGATATGAATAATTTCTAGCTGAACTGTATATGGATAGGTTCAGTATCACTCAGATATTGATGGATTCAATGTTGCTGATTTAAATCCGAAAAAGCTTTGTCCTTTACTCTCGTTTGGTGATCAAACTTTGGCTACAGTTGCAAACAGAATTATATTAGAAGTAACCGTTTTCTCATCAAAGCCTCGGATTAATAGATTAATGTTGAAATATATATACAGCAGTACCCCCTCTTCATTTCTTTCTACTTAATTTTATGTTATGATGTTTCCTTTAGTTGAAATGTAAGTGGCATTCATTGTGAAGAATGGAACCCCATGTCTTTCCACGCCATGAGTGTCACAGTTTAATGTAATTGTAGTTTGTACTTTTAATTATAATTGCTGCTTTTAATTGATTATTAGATCGATAAGTAAAGCTGATAATTTGATTGATTGATTGATTGATTGATTGATTGATTGATTGATTGATTGATTGATAACCTAATCAAGTCTGCAACCCCTTGTCATGATGTTCAAGTTGTGGGGTCCTACCGGTTATCGAACCCACTCCGCCTGCCTGATCTGGCTGCAAAGCCAGGGAATTGCACCTCTGCGCCATAACAACTCTGTCTTACTCCCAGCCGCCCCTGGGTTTACAAAAACAGAAAGAGAGTTTTGTCAAACGTTTGAAAAATTGAAATGAACTGAAAAAATGGCAGAAATATGGGGATTCTTTTGGAACAAAATCCGGAAATCAAACAACTTCTTATGCATTTCCCCATCTCACAACGAATTTTCATTTCTTCCAGGCTTCGTCAAAGAATTTGGAAATCTTTTCAGGCTCGATGGTATGTTATTTGCGTGTTCTTTAAAATATGCCTAGGTGATAATAGAACTTAAAGGACTAGCCTGACAGAGAAGTAACTGCGTAAATGACGTCATCGAGCAATCTGAGATAAGGAAGTGTTTGGATAGATAAGTTTTTTGAAACGATAAATCAAAGGTTTAAGGCCCAAGGACCAAAATATCAAGTGTTGCCGAATTTTGGGATCTGTCACAGAGGGCTAGGGGGACTCAAAGTTACGAGTTTTTGCGCATGCGTGCGCAGTTCCTATTCTGTCGACTAGCCTTAGTAACATGACGAGATTCCTGTTCTGTTGAGATAGAAGTCGTCTGCCTTGAAACCATTAGGCCTCTTTACTTGCTAGAAAAGAGGTCGGGATCGAGCGTCTGAATCTGGTAAAGTTTGAGAAGGAAAACGAAAAGCACAACCCTTTCTCAGTATAAACAGTGCTAGCTGTGGCAAGATGTTGCTTCGCATCTGAGAACACTTTTCAGAGAGTGAATCAAGGATAGCTGTACTCTTTAATGAGTCACAAATGTCACAGTTTTTACAAAGGCAAGTTTTACTTGTCCATTGTGTTATTTGCCTTTATTTTAATTGAATGATGACTGTGGCCCCGTTCACACTACTCCGTTTTTGTTAGTATCCGTTTTTGTTGCATCGAAGCTATCCGTTCACACTACTCCGTTTTTGTTAGTATCCGTTTTTGTTGCATCGAAGCTATCCGTTCACACTACTCCGTTTTTGTACAAAAACGGTGAGAAAAACCTCCGTTTTTGTGCGTTCACACTGATCTGCCTGATAACAAAAACGCAGCGAAAAACATCCGTTTTTGTGCGTTCACATTACTCCGTTTTTGTGAAACCCATTGTTGCATATTGGAGCGTTTTCAAAAACCTCCGTTTTTGTGCGTTCACATTGATCAAATGCGTTTTCAAAGACCTCCGTTTTTGTGCGTTCACATTGATCAAATGCGTTTTCAAAAACCTCCGTTTTTGTGGATATCCACTTTTGATAGCGTTTTCGAAAACCCCCGTTTTTGTGGCGTTTTTGTGCGGATCAGTGTGAACATTTTTACAAAAATGGAGGTTTTTCTCTCCGTATTTGTACAAAATGGAATAGTGTGAACGGGGCCTGAGTTTGTTGTGTACCAGTTGCAATTCAAATTATGATCTTGCAAGGGTTTAATTTTGCGAATTTGTGAATCGAAGTTTGCTGTTTTCAGCCTTTGTCATTCAAATGAAATGAAACGTTATTTCGATGCTTACATTGATTGAGAACAACGATAAACAACGCGAAAAAATGGCCAACAAAGCTTTCCTGTGTATGGATTACTCAAAGTCAAGTGAAATCGTCGTTGATCACCTTGAAGAGCTCCCCGAGATGCGAAGAACCTCCTTGCCGCAGCCCTAGCATTGCTCCTAGTTAGAACGGGGTTCATGCTTTCCTTTTTTCCTCAAACTCACCGGATTTGGACGCTCGATCCAAGCCTCTTTTTTGGCAAGTAAGGCCTAGTTCACACCAGGTCGTTTGGTTTGTTAAGGTCGTGCAGAAAAACGCAAATGACGAAGACTCGGAGTTTGACTCCTTTGTCTTTTGGGTTTGCACGACCCTAACGACTCAAAGGACGTAGTGTGAACCAGGCTGAAAAAGTTCTATCAACGTGCCTTTTTCTCTTAATACCACAATGTCCATTACACCGAAACATTCAATGAGAGAGCTGTGCCTCAAAGGCAAGGATTTATTAGCGATTATTCATTTGAGAATGAAAACACAAATGCACCAGAATGTACAACGAAATTTTTGGAATTAGATTGAATCTTCAGTCAGACTAAGTTTGAATTTTTTAAGAATAAAGTCCAAAAGATTTTTGTATAATTTTTCAAAATTTCTGCTAATTTAGGTTCTCGTTCGATTTAACAATCAATGCCATATGTGTTGTAACAAAGTAGGCCTTAATAATGTGAATGAGGGTAGAAGCACTGGTTGCAGTAACAAAATATCAAGTACATTAATTGCTGGCGTCTTCACTATCATCAGAGTGGTTTGATTGCAGGGACATTTGTTTCAACCAATAGACCTTTTAGCTATTCAGCACAAGAGCCTGGATCGAGCGTTATTTTTATACATTTTTATACACGAGATTCGATCGAGTGGCGTTAGGGCTTCTATCACTATTGTGAACATTCGAAAATTCTACAAAATGTAGCAAAGTATCGTTCGATTGAGATTCTTTTTCAGAATAGCTAAAAGGTCTATTGCTTGCAAGCAAAGAACGTTCTTTATGCAGCCTGACAAAAATCAGTTTTATGCTTCCCACGAAGTTATTTCCTTTGAAGTTAGTTGAAGTTATGACTTTTACGTGAGATTATCCGGGGTACATCCAAGAGAATTAAGAAACTCTAAAACAGACCTTGCAATACCCATGTTGAGAACTGGCAATGGCCAGAAATCCTTTGCATATTGTGGGGCCAGTCTATGGAACAGTCTTGATTTGGAAACAAAGATTGCTCCCTCAATCAATGCCTTTCAAGTCCAAACTCAAGGAAATTTTTATATATATTGAGGTGTATTGTTGTAAATTTATATATCTTTGATTTAGCCATATTCTGCTCTTTTTGTTGTAAATTTTGTAGTATATAACTTTTGTAAGTAGAGGGGTGTCGCCCTAATTGAGGGTATTCTACATTGGTCGAATATTCCTGCTGAACAAAAAAATTTTCAGAACGAAACTTAACATGAACACTTTCGTAAACTCTTCACTGTTGATGATATAAAATATATTTGTCATTGGTGATGTTGTCTTTAAGAGCGAGCTACTCAAAAACATAGTGCTCGAGAGGGCCTAAATTTCCAACGTCGCCCTGATTGAGGGTATCCAAATTTTACATGGTTTCAGGTAAATTTAAGATAACTTGGTGTGAAAATTAGCAGCATATCCACAGATAAAGAGTTTTTGTTGTTATGAAATGTTTTCTGATTGTGTTTGCTGTGTTTCGTTATCCTAAACGCTGACCTTTGTTGCCGCTTTCGTTCAAAGACTTTTCAAGCAAGCTGACATTAAGTTTTCCTCCTTCGGTGAACTGAACGATGCTTAAATCAATTCATGACAAAACAATATTTTCTACAACCCAACGATAGAACAAACCTGTTTTTGCATCGTAATATGTCCTTTTACAGCAAATGGTATTCGCCTGTCATGCGTTGGCAGCGCAGATTTCGTTCAAGAACCGGAAACCGAAAGATACCACAGTACCCTCAATCAGGGCGACTTTAGGCCAATCAGACGGCGTGGAAAAAAGAAGCCCGTTGTGGCGGAAGCGGATGTCATGTCTCTGAAGAAGCATGAAGTACTTATTCTGGACAAGCGGAGCTTGGCGAGAGGCCATTTGTTTGTTGTGAAAGTTTTAACAACGTCAAGAAACCAAGCAAAAAGAAAATTGTGCATCGAAACGTGAAAGGAAAAATGGCGGATACTTACAGTTCCGTCTCAGGTGAACTTCGTTGCGCACTTTTCCCTCTGTTTGTGGACGGAATTTTAAGAAACACCAACAAGAAAAAAGGTAGCAAATGGAGTCACCAAAATAATTTCACCCACTTTTTGGTTTCAACTAGACCCAAACTCCTGTTATTCAGCAACAAACACAAGACAGTTAAAATCGGTCAAAATGCGTTTACCCTCAATCAGGGCGATACCCCTCTAGTTTTTGCAAGGCCAATTGTAAAACAGTACTAAAATTGAATTGTACCCAGGTTAAATAATTTTAAAATGAAAAAAAATTCAGTTGTTTAGCAAGTGTGATATCTTTTAGGAGCCAGACAGAGTGTTCATATCTTCTTGGTTGGAACAAATATCCAAAGAAGCTAGAAGTGCACAGCTTATCAACAAAGATCATGTGATCCTGAAGGCAAGCGAAGAAGTAAGTAACAAAATAGAAACATCAACGATTGAGGCGAGTTTCTGGTCAGCTGGATTTTCCGAGCGCACTGAATTCTACACAATTAAAATCGTTCAGCCCTAAATTTCTATTCAATTTTCTAAGCGACAGTGAGAGAATTTCCAACCGCTCGAAAAATTTCACCGACTGGAAACTGGCCTTTGCAGTCATAGTTATACATACTTTAGAGTGCTAATGCCTTTCTTTCAATCGATCGGCGTCTTTAGATCTTGTTCCATAACCAATTACCGAACCTTAAAACGAATGAACGTAAAATGAATGTACTTACAGTAAGAAAAGATGTTCCAGTGATATGAAATATCATGATAGCATTAAATAATGGTCTGAGAGTATTTTCGTCAAACAGTTGTCCCTCTCGAAAGCTCTTTCATTTCGATGCAAAGGCTGTGAATTCTAGCGTAGCCAGAAATCTATAGTGTGCCCATGCTGATGCAAATACGAGTTGCGCATTTGGTCAGTTCTAATCCTTGGGTTTTGTGTTCTCGTACCCCGAAAGCCCCTTCCTAAATGCAATACACTTGGAAATTAGCTCCACATAATGTCGAGGCGAAGGCTGTATTTCAAAAGGAATGATGTAATTTCTGGAAAGCTCCATTGTCTCAGAACGTCGTCAGATGAAATCCGAAAATGAAGAAAGATGAATTAACGAGTGGACTCATTTAGAATTTTAAGAATAATTGTAAATATATGTGTTCCATAGATAAGCACCAGATTTACGTAACTGTTTGTTGATATCGTTTTTTTCGAAATATATAAACCATGGTTTCAAATTTCTGCCTGATCTTATATCAGGGAGAGCCAACGCTATGGGAAATTGACCTCCTTGCTTTCAAAATACTTTGTGCACGTTCATTGATACGTAAGCATGTAATTGAAAGTATGGTACAAAGTGCTGTATTTATATTTTGTTTAACTGCAATATGATAGGTATATTTTCCTTGTATGGTTTGAAATCTTCACGCTTCGACTAGACGAGATTTATAGGGGCTACGTCACGTAACGCAAACAACCTTCTTTCAAAACGGCGATTTTGCAGTATTTTTGATAGGCCATATCACAGAGATTTTCCAATAATTTTCTCAAAATGAAGTTATTATTTTGAAGATGGACTCTTGAATTTCGTGGAGAAACAAACGAGACACTCATATGCAGGGATTATTAGTGGATATTTAGGAGTAACGTTATTGTGGATTCACCCTATCCACCAAAATCTGTGCATAATACAATGGCAGCGTGTTGGCAACAATATAGATTTTAGAGGTTACAGGTTTGTTTACGGTTACGTGACCCAACTCCTTGAAAGAACGCGATGAGAAATACAGTCATTGAATCTTTATTAATAATACCTCTATTTAGCGTAAGACATCGAGTTGAAAAATTGTTACATCATAAGGAAAGCGCAACTTTGTGAGAAATTTTAAAGCAAAGATAGCGACAAAAATACTGTATTCTAAATTAGCTATTTATGTTACAAAACTACATGCTTTTTGAGCAACAGTGCCTCTCTTAGCAAAATTTTTACAAGTTTTTTCTTCATTTGAAATTATGCAATGGAAGGTGTTGTGGCACAGCGGTGTAATCCTCTGACTTTGTTGTCGGAACAGTCAGGCGGAGTGGGTTCGATACCTGGTAGGGCCCCACCACTTGAGCGTCATGACAAGGGGTCGCGGACTCGATTAGTGCTTCGCTGCTTCTGTGATCCCAGTGCTTGGCGCTAAAAACCGCAACTTCTAGTGTTTATTTCTATATTGATTTGTCTTTCTGCTTGCTGACAGGTTCTCAAACGCTACACAAAAGAAGTTAAAAGAACAATTGTGCGGGCTGACAAAAAGTAAGTTGCATTTAGGTTTAGAAATCCCTGATTTTAGTTTGTGAGGTCTGTACGCGGATTTATGAGACAGCCATTAGAACTGTTTAAAGGCTATTGGAAGCAGTTGTGCCATAAGCCCCAACATGATTACAGCTATTGGACATATCGAATAGACCAGTTTCACAGTTAAATTCCATTCGAGGTACGAGATGTGATTCCCTGTACAGCGAGAAATCTACATCATGTCATTATTTTGCAAGGACACGTACAAAACTACTTCAAGCGTTGCTAAGAGCAATGCATGCTTTTGAGATTTAGATCCACATGGTATCGAGGCAAGTGATGCTCATGGAAGTATTTCAAAAGAATTGACGTAATTGTGAAAGTGGTCTATTGAACAATGATTTTCGTTGCAGGCCGGTGCTGGCTATCTCTCTCTTGAGTCTCCCTGAAAATATCTAATTTCGTTGTTTTTATATGCAAAAATGACAAAGACATATTGTTTCTTTTTTCCTGAGTACGTTTTGGGCCACCCCTGAGAATTCCCATGGAACGGCCTTGCATCGTAAACAGTGCTGCTAACAAAATCGCTCAGGTACCTGCACTTGGATAATAGAATATTTCGTTGACTTTATGCCGAAAATATGATGTGCCAAATGTTTTTAGATATCCAGAAAATTTGATCTTTTTAACCGATTTTAAAATGTTCTTCGCTAAACAACCGACTTCGCTTGCTAAATAACTGATTTCCAAAACTTCAGTATATCCGAATGCTTGAATTGCAGATGAAAATTTACTTTCGGTAAAGTTCGGCTAAAAATAATTGATCAATGCGAATGATCCCTTTTTCACCAACTACAGAGACATGCACGAAGCTGTCTCACAACTTCAGGCCCCTTTTCACACTCATTTCGTAGGAATTTGATTATGATTCTCAAGGGTATCGCTAGTTTCAAATGAAATCGTTTCATATCTAAGTTAGTCTCCATCTCTCAAGCGGACCTTTGGAAGTGACAGTCAGTAGAACTCTCATGAGTAGAACCTGATAGAATTGCTTCATTTTTGCAAGTTGCATTTATTAATTAGACTTATGACGATGAGTCTCTTGTTTCCCTGTGCTCTTTGACTTGATGATGGCGCTATAGTCAACAGAGACTCATAATATTACTCCGAAAAACTAGGCCCTATTTAGGCCCAAACTTCGCGATTCCCAATCAGATTGCAAGATTTGTGAATTACTATTTTTATGGTGTAAATGTGATAGTACTTTCGATTCGATTGAAGAAAACAGGGCCAAGTTTTTCACTGTTTGATAGACCTTTTAGCTATTCTACAAAAGAGCCTGGATCGAGAGCTACTTTTGTGCAGTTTTATACACAATGTTCGATTGAGTGGCGTTAGAGCTTCTATCATGTTTGTCCGCATTCGAAAATTTCATATAATTTAATGAGATCTGGTTCGATTGTTATTCTCTTCAGAATGGCTAAAAGATCTATTATGAGTCCCTGTTGAGCAAGGTTTACCGCGAGGATACAAGGGACTCATCGTCATAAGTCTATTTCTTAATGTCAGATTAAATGAGATTTCTGATCAATCAAAAAGCAAAACACTTCGACTGTTTTTAGTCTTAGATATTTTCACGTGACATCAAATTTGAGACAGACGTTAATTTTATGCATGTCTTCTTTCCAGAGACCCAGAATTCATATTTTACGATAGTTTTGACGCAAAGATGTCTGTATACAGGTTTGCCTTTTTCTTTATACGAATTTTTCCCAAGCCTTGAACCCTTTTTTGGGCAACTTATTAAGTACTTCATAATGAGCCCAAAGTATGTTTGTTCGTCGCAACGTACATACCTTAAACTCGAGAGATTTCCGCTGAACTGTATGTAGTCTTTCTGGCATCTGTAAGAGAGATATATTAATTAGATTGTATACCCAGCTCATTTTGATATTCTTGTATGCTGCAACACTATCATCTACCACGTGTGCAAAAAGACACGACAGAGAAAAGATATTTTTTCAAGTATTTTTGGTAACTTGGGTATAGACTTCAAAAATGAGAAAACTTCAGATTTACTCAAAGGCTAAGAATGATAGAGAAAATATCAAAATTTTTTGTTTCCAATTTGCCAAAAATAATGGAAAATATATAAAAAGTTTTTGTTTTCAATATGCTTAAAAATGGAAATTATATCGAAAGTAATTGTATCAAAGGCTTTTGTTTTCAAATTGTCAAAAAAAATGGAAAATATATCAAACTTTTTTGTCTTCACTTTGCCAGAAAATAATGGTGGATATATCAAAATTTTTTGTCTTCAGTTTGCCAAAAATAATGGAAAATATTTAAAAAGTTTTTGTTTTCAAATTTGTCAAAAATACAGGAAAATATATCAAAATTTGTTATGTTTGGGTTACCAAAAGTAATTGAAATATATCAAAATTTAATCTGACCATTGCTAGTATAGAGAATGATAATTGCTTGAGTTTGTAACAGTTTGTACTAAAATTTGTCTAACGTGGTTCGTTTTTTGGACAACGGGTATAAATATTTGGAATTGCAGTTGGAAAAATACTTACAGCTCATGAAGCTGCCAAGGTTGTGGATGATTTTAATTCCTTGATAGACTGTAGTGTTGCAACTACGTAAGCATCGACGAAGTGAGAACTTAAGTTTGATTGTCCTATGTCTTAGGAAGCAGCCATAAAGTATCTGCTATGTGACGATGGATGATATTTGGATGGGCGATGAAAATTCTGCCATGACTTTTTTGGGCCTATGAAAAATAATCAGATGTATTTTATGGAGCCATAACATTTTTATTATAAAATGTTATCACTAAAGTTTTGCAACGGCTGCAAATGCTGCAAAAATTATTTTCTGTTACTTTTTCCCACTTGACACTTGCTTTTCTGTTCATTTCTTTTCTTCTCCTCTTGTTTAGCTCTGAAATTACACTACCTTGTAAAATCATCGAGCCTAAATTCTAAAAACTAAATTATTGTATGGGATCATGAAAAATATCCTAGTTCTTGCTATTGGGCCATAGATAAGTGGATAGGCATAGGATGGGCCATTAATTTTTTTGCGACTTTTGGGAAATCATCCATCCCCATATAGCAGATACTTTATGACCGTTCCCTAAACAGCCTGCGTGCGGCCTTTCTTTTGTAAAGTTGAAAGAAGCGGAAAGTTGAAAGATTGCGCATCACTAAGAGATTTATTGTATGGCTGACTCAGCAAAATGAAATCAATGAGCATAATCTGGTCTATCAGACTGTTCGATTTCAAACAAAACAAAACAACAACAAAGCAAAACAATACAATACAATACAATAGAAAACAAAGATGCTATGGAAGGTGATTGTGTTTCAGTTCAGGAAATATGTAACCAAGTTCTAATTGGCTCACATTACAATGGATTAATTCATCAAAATAAGAGAAATTGTTCACTAATACGCAATCTTTCTACTTTCCCGTTCTTTCAATTTACACCAAAGAAAGACTGCACACATGCGAATGTCTTATTGTTTCTTCTTGTTTTATTCATCAGTGTTAAACCCGCTTTGTTCGACCTTTTCCTGGCTGTTGGAATAACCTTGTATCTGGGTGTGGTGTACCTGACAATAGAAGTAAGTTTTACAGTCACATTTAAGTTGTACTTGAACATTTTGATATCTGCTGTCGAGCCTCTTCAGAGCATTATCTATCAAAATTCTGTCTACCGGGTGAGTTAAAGATACAGTGCCCTTTTGAAAGGCTACTTTTCCGTGGATATCAAGATTTTTTTATATCCAATATACTAGAAGTAAATAATATTTATCAAATGCTGCTATTGCTATCTTACTTTTGCCGCGTTCTTGTTCCATGTTCATTCGGCAATCAGAACAATTGCGATTGTTTTGTGGATAATATTGGCATTGCTTCATAACATTTGGATCTAGGTGGCCAACTTTGAAATGAAAATTTTTCTGGTCACATGAAAATTTCAGATCGACCTGAAAACTTGCATTTTGGCAGGTTGCTGCTGTCTTTTACATTCACTTTTGTTCTTATAGTTATTAGAGACAAATTGATTTGATTCTTTCAACTTTTGTAGCTGTTCACTTTCATAATAGTTTTGAGTTGGATGTTTTCTTTTCCTTGGGTTGATGGTCAGGGCAAATTCCTGTGACTGGGAACAATTCAGATTATGGAAAGTGACAGAAACCACTTCAAAGAAAGTAGCATTGACTGCAGTGGCTAACAATTGTAGGTAGTTTTCTAAGGAAAATATGTTTCTTAAACTTAACAGCACTGCCTTGCCATTCATATCTGGCATGCCCAAAGGATTTCTGGCATGAGAATCAAAAACATAAAACCCTGAGTTGGGACTGTGAATAATTGATATCATGTACCCTTCTAATATGAAAATTGCAGAGTTGTCATTTGTGAAAACATTTTGAAGCGATGTATGCAAAGGAATGAATGGGGTGAATCATTATCATTTTGTGTATTACAAAAGAAAGAGCCTTGAAAAATATCACCAAAAATAACTGAGCTACCTGAATCATCAAATTCATTTAATTTGCTGTGTATGTCAATTTTTGGTCTTGCAACAGTAGATTTTGTTGCAACAATGGGCAATTCACTGTTCATCACCACAAGGGGTGATTCACTCTCTCTTTCCACAATGGGAAAGTCACTGTTGGGGGCCTCAATAGGGATTTCCAATGTATTGGCTTTTGTTGCCATAAGTGGCAATACCACAATGGGTTTAGTTACACTTGGTGTTACAAAGGACAAGTTATTGTTATCTTCATTTGCTGTTGCAAAACAGACAGTTGTTGGCAGCTGCTCAACTGATAAATTTGGGCCATCAGGAATAAGTGCTCTTTGTAATGCATCCAAGAACTGGGAATCACCAATGTTCAGAATTTCATCAAGTGTCTCAGGCTGCCAATTTGTAACTGCCAATTCATGGTGGTGGTAAGCAAGTGAGGTTAGAGCCATAAAACCACACTGTCGTCCACGTGATTCTTCACTGAAAGATGCATCCCCTTGGTGTAGGTTTGCTCTTGCAACTAAGGTAGGCAACTCCACAGCTGAATTTTCAGAATGGCTGTTGGTCGATGTAGTTGTTGGTCCTGGGTTCAATTCAACATCTCCTGCCAAGAGCAAAACAAAAAACAAGGAGAAACTTGAAATACTAACGTAGGTATCATTTGGTCTAACACCACAGCTTCTTGAAATTTTCCTTCTCAATTTTGAGTATTGATTCTTGATCCACCTCCTACCAGTGGCTAGCAGTGGTTTCTGGTTTTTATGAGTGAAAGCGAAAGCAACGCATGGGCCTTCGTTGATGACGTCGTCCTGCCACCTCTGAAATCAGCCGCTGTAAAACAGCACAAGATCAACAAAACAGAGAGGATGAATAGGAAACCCCTCATATTTTGAATGAAATAAGAAGTAAAAAATGATGTTATACGTACCAGAGCGCGTGAATTTCCTCCTCTTCTTCTCGCAATGATCGTGAGCCTTCCTGAGGTGGTCGGTGAGCCTTCCTGTCCTGAGGTACAGCGCGGTAAGCATTGTTATTTGCGTTTGCATTGAAAATAACCCTACCAAACAACGATCCAAAATTCGATCCCGAATAGATAGCTGCTGCGCATGCGCAGCAGCAAAAAATTTGCAAGAACAGAATTACCGAGAACAACACTCACAAACTACTACACTACAAGGATGATGCCATGAGGAGCAGAAGACCTGACTAGCCCATGGCAATGACATAGAGACAGGTAACTAAAACTAGATCTAAGTGTGTGTTTGATTCGTGCCGATTCTGAAAACGGTAGGTTTGGAAGACTCGGAATTTGTGTTTGATTGACTCCCCAATTCCGAAAACGGCAGGTTTGGCGGTTTGGCAGGTTAGGCAGGCCCGCTGAACCTTCTGCTCCAACGGATAGAAGGTTTGGCAGACTTCGGAAAGATTCTCGATTTCATTTGCAGAACTCTGAGAACGAGACAACTTTGCTCGCGTTGCTAAGGTAATCGGTAACTTTACTCTTTGTTGCCAAGCACCAGACTAGTCTTCGTTTTTTTCAACTGGAAACCTCGTCTTCGCTAGGATAAATCTGAAACCTGCTGCTTTGAAGAAGTTTATGTTTGTTTTAGAACTGTGTCTCCGTCTCTGCGAAGTCTACCGTTTTCAGAATTTTGTAGGTCTGGAATTACCAATCAAATACACTCTAAATATACAATCAAATGCTAATACAAAAGGCTACGCATGAACAATTTCTACCGATAGATACTGAAGTCATGTTCACATTGGATGTCGGGCAATAGACCTTTTAGCTATTCTACAAAAGAGTCTGGATCGAGCGTTATTTTTATACATTTTTATACACGAGGTTCGATTGAGTGGTGTTATGGCTTCTATCGCAATTGTGCGCATTCGAAAATTCTACAAAATATAGTAAAATATCGTTCGATTCTGATTCTTTTTTAGAATAGCTAAAAGGTCTATTGCTGTGTTTTGGATGTATCCGTTTAGTGTTACGTCAGATAGACGCTAAATTTTATTGAAATTTGAAATGAAGTGTGAGTTAAACTGTCATCTGGACCGATATAACACTGAATTACCCAACATGATCCTCATGTGGTGATCCGCCATCATTCCGACTTCCAAGGCAGTGATCGAATTTGACAGTAACGATCAAATAGTACTTTTTGCAGTTTGTTTACTCCCATTTACTGGTTTCACCCATTTACTGGTGTAAAGACAGCGACCACGTTGACAGCAAAGCCTTTTTCATATTTTAGGCCCCGTTTACACGAGATTGGATCCAAATGGATCCGTACCTGAAGTGTAACGGATAGGCCTTGCGTTTACACGGGACTCAACGGATCCGAACCCATTTGGATCTGCTATCCGTACCCAAACGGGATCACTTTCGAAGGTTATCCCGTTTGAATCCGATCCCAAACAGGTCTCGTGTAAACGGGTGGGATCGGATCCAAACTGGTACGGATAGGAAGTGACACGATTTAACTGAAAATCCTTTGTTGACATTTCAAAGAGGGGAATCAGAGATGAGAAAGAGTTTATTAGAGTGCAAAATCTCAAAGGATCTGATTGAAATAAGAGAAAAGGTTTACTAGAGTGCTGCTAAGAGTTCATAAATTCCAAATGGATCCGATCTCGTGTAAACGCAAACAATTCTGGATCTGATCCCGTGTAAACGGGGCCTTAGACACAAAACATCGTGGCAGGATGAATATAAGTGCGACAATTTTAAGCATTTCAAAGCTTCGTTGAATTTGATATATGGCTGCATTCTCAGTAGGCCTACTTTACTCCACCTGGTAAAAAATTAATATAAAAAGAACCATCACCTCAATTACTTTCAAATAAACGTCATTTCATTTGTAAAAGACCAAACTCTCACTTCATGTTTATTTAATGGTCGAGAAAACCAAAATAACAGTGGCAGGAGAAAGTTTGTCTAGGCCTTGAAATTTTTCCACAGTACGCCGTTCAGTAAAATGATTCTTTAAAATCAATTAAGATAAAACTAAGGTAAATGTTTTATGTCAAAAGGCAGCTAGTTATGTAGACATTACAATAAAAAATAGCCAGACTTTCTTTGATTGAAGAGGAAGGATATTTTTAGCAAAATCTTCAGTAGACCCACTTTACCCCGTAGACCCACATTACCCCACCCTACCCTAACCCTACCCAAGAAAACAATTACAAACATCTCAAACATGCGGAGATCGTGTTTGTCCACCCGGTAGATATTCGTAGGCAAAGCGATCTTTGGTGAAATTTCACTTGACAAACTGTGTACCGTAATGAAGGAATTCTTAATAAGGAATTAAGAATTATAAGAATTAATTCCGTAATGAATAAAAGTATTTTCTTTTCAGAACTTCCCAATGATCTTGGAACTCCTGCCGAAACCAACATCAAACGGAAAATCACATCACAGCTAAGAATGACATTGCATCAAAACTGTATAGCTTCGTCGAAGTGGAAGAGAAAATGGAGGCACGAATATTCGAGTATTCTGAGACTTGACATTTTAGTATATATACCGGGTGAGTCTGAAAAAACGCGGGGCGTTTGGCAGACTGGCACGTCGCATTTAGCCATCTGACTGTCGTGAACTAAAGTTTTTCGTGGAGCAAAAGTCTAACTTAGGCCATAAACCTTTTCCCGTTGGAGTAGGTCACATGTTGCATGTTTTCAAAGGGATTTTCTTCGTAAGATCTTGTTTGAGAGTATTGCAAACCGATTAAATCTTTAACCAAGCCCCTTCAGCATTTTAGCCTTGCTAAAGTTCCAGGTACACGTGTGTGTTATTATCAGGGGAGGAAGAAAGTTTTAGAAAATGGTGTTATCAGCGAGCAGGAAGGAGCTCTATGTGACTTACCCCGTTTACACGATGCCAGTAGAATACACCACTTCGATTAAGCAGCCTCGTTTTGGAAATTTGTCAAAATTCTTTCCTATTGTTCTTATGAAAATTTCGAGCCCAGATTCGGATTTAGCACTCAAACATTAGTCTAGTTACATGTTTTTAACCTGCTGGCATTTGTGATGTTGATTTTATGACAATGTAAAGTTGAAAGATTTATAAGGGATTTGACCGTCAAAAATCGTTCGGGGTGAAACTTCACACCCCGAGTCATTTTCACGGTCAAATCCCTTACAGATTTCCAAACTTTACGTCGCCATAAAGTAAACACCGCGACTACTAGCAACGTGAAAACTTGTGGTTAGACTAAAGTT
This sequence comes from Aurelia sp. 3 sensu Dawson et al. (2005), assembly GCA_964020215.1. NCBI lineage: Eukaryota > Metazoa > Cnidaria > Scyphozoa > Semaeostomeae > Ulmaridae > Aurelia > Aurelia sp. 3 sensu Dawson et al. (2005). Next base: position 4,228,682 of record OZ026580.1, read on the forward strand.
TGGGTGCTAAATCCGAATTTAGCCTCCAAAATTTCATATGAACGAACTTTGAATAATTTCCAAAGCGAGGCTGTTAATCGAAGTGGTGTATTTGAAAACGGTATAAAAAAAGTGCCGTTTTTGCCTCCCATTTACACGATGCCGGCAGAATTTGGAAATTCTGCCGGCAGAATTTTGTTTCGGTTAGCAAAGCGGCAAAGTTTGTAATTCTGCCATTTTCAAATTCTGCCAGCATCGTGTAAACGCACTTTGCCGGCAGAATTCTATTCCGCTTCCATCACGAGGCTAATATTTTTAATCCTCTCTATTGTCTTTATTGTCGTAGTTGTTTAATCTATCTTGATTGATTATTGATGTCAGTTGTTATTGTCTATGGAATTAGCATAAAATTCTACCGGCATCGTGTAAGCGGGAGGCCAAAACGGCACTTTTTCATGCCGTTTTCAAATTCTACGAGCATCGTGTAAACGGGAGCTCATTTTCCAAGGCGGCATTAAATTCTGCCGTTTTCAAATTCTACTGGCATCGCGTAAACGGGGTCTTAACAAAGCATGGCACCGTTTGAAAGAAATTTCTCCACAAGACGGAGAAGCACACGTTTTTGATGGCTTTCAAGTATATTTTCTGTGCAGGGCAAGAACCAGACTTATGACGATGAGTCTCTTGTTTCCCTGCGCTCTTTGACTTAATGATGGCGCTTCAGTCAACAGAGACTCATAACATTACTCTGAATAACCTGCCCTCTTTAGGCCCAAGCTTCGCGATTCCTACAGTACCAATCAGATTGCGAGATTTGTGAATTACTATTGTTACGGTGTAAATGTGATAGAATTTTCGATTCGATTGAAGAATCGAAAACACTCCCACGGGATTGAGATTCGAAGCTGTGATTCCATCATAATTCCAGTGATGATTGAAGAAAATAGGGCCAAGTTTTCACTGTTTCATTATGAATCCCTCTTGAGCAAGGTTTACCGCAGGGATACAAGGGACTCATCATCATAAGTCTAAGTAAGAACGGAGAAAAGCACAATTTTCAACATTTGGACCACATTTTATTTTTGAATGTTAGTTGCATACTTTTTACTCCACAGACCATGGATGTTGGGAAACGTGGAAGGTGTTATTACATTATTTATCGTTGTAAAAAATGAGAACTGTCCGGCCTAACTTTGTGTGTTTTTTTCTGTTTTATACTCTCCGTTGTCCTGTCGTTTTAGCATTTCCAGTCTGCTGCCACTCGCTTTTCACTCCACATTGCAAAGGGTCATATTGTTTTAAATAAAATTGTATGTTGTTCGTAGCTTCAAAGACCGAACAACATACAACAACTTTATTTAAAACAATATGACCGTTTGAAATGTGGGCTGGAAAGCGCCTGGCAGCAGACTGAAAATGCTAAATTGACAGGACAACGGAGAATATAAAAACTGAAAAAAAAACAGAAAGGTAGGCCTGACAGTTCTGATGCTTTGCAAGGATAAATAATCTAATATGACATTCCACGCTGCTCAATACCCATGCACAGACTAGACTTATGACGATGAGTCTCTTGTTTCCCTGTGCACTTTGACTTGATGATGGCGCTTCGGTCGAGAGAGACTCATAGTATTACTATGAAAAACCTGGCCCTACTTAGGCCCAAACTGAGCAATTTCTTCAGTACCAATCAGATTGAGAGATTTGTGTATTTACCATTGTTAAGGTGTAAATATGATAGAATTTTCGATTCGATTGAAGAATTGAAAACACTCCCACGGGATGGAGATTCGAAGCCGTGATTCTTTTGTAATTCCATTGATGATTGAACAAGATAGGGCCAAGTATTTTACTGTTTCATGATGAGTCCCTCTTGAGCAAGGTTTACCGCAGGGATACAAGGGACTCATCGTCATCAGTCTATGCACAGACCGCCAAACGTGTTTAAATTTTTATGACTCACCAGGTATGCTGAGTGGATTACCCAACATGTGTTCCTAGTGTTTAAAGTTTGATAGATTTTCAGTCGATTCAATATTTCAGAGTTCTAGTTTTCAGAATCTGTTGAACGCTGACAGCTTTATTTGTTTTTTACTCCAGACCACATTTGTCCTTCCATCAGAAATCACTTATAAGAAACTGTTGTAGGAACTTCAAGAAAACTTCGAAAATGTACGAGAAATGATCAGAAGTCAGTTCGAATTAAAGAGAATAGACATAGCTATATCGACTAGCCGCTAAAAAGATTAAAAAAAGAAAGGTCCATAATAGACCTTTTTACTTTTTAAATTAGGGGTATGGATCGAGAATCCAAATCTGGCAAATTTGTGAAGGAAAGCATAAACATCACCTCCATGCTCTGTATAAACACTGCTGGCTGTGGCAAGAGGTTGATTCGAATTTCAGTACACTTTTCAGAGAGTTAATCAAAGATAACTTTGCTCAAACTGAATTAAAATGTTCCTGTCAAGCTTTGTTTGCCTGTTGGTCTTGTTTCTCGTTGCATTCTTAGGGTTTCATTTGGCGAGTTGCGAATCGAAGTTTGCTATTTCAGCCGTTGTTATTCAGTTCAATGAAAACGCAAGGATATTTTCGGCCGGTAGCCTTTTTTGATACATCCTGTATATTTTATATTACATGCTTACATGGGATTAACAAAAAAAAATGTATTACCATGCCAAATTTCAAAAACATTTTTGAGAGATGAGCTTCTTCCAGTAGTTTGCTATAAAGATGCGTTTAGTTAAATCCAATATATTTCGAAATTCTGCGGAGTTTATAATAAGTTTAAACAGAAATATGTGAGAAGTTGAGAGACAGATGTCCAATTGGTCTGGATTTTGGGATACTTTGCATTTTATGCCCATTCACACTGACGCTTTGAAAGCAGCTTGATGTGTAAGCCAAATTAAATTTCAAGAAACCAAACGCATTTGATTCGTGGATTGACCAATCTAAGCGCAACGTTCCATAACTGGTTTAATTTACAAATGTAAATGTGGTATTCAGTAGACAACGAAAAATCCCTATCGTTAAGGTGATCTGAAGTTATAAAAAATTCATTGGTGCAAATGAACGGCGCTGTTGACTGATAAAAAATCCTGTTCAATTTTTTTGATATGTCATTTTGTTTCAAGTTAGCCATTTATTTTGGCTTTTGGATTCGTGATGAGTACATTTCACTTTCAGCGAGCGAAGCGTGTCTAGAATAAGTACTTCACGTAACTTTAGAAATGTGACATCTTTTCCGCCACGGCGGGTTTCTCTTTGTAAGCTATCTGATTGGCCTAAGGTCGCTCTAGTTGAGGGTACTGTGGTATCTTTCGGTTCTTGAACGAAATCTGCGCCGCCAACGCATGACGGGCGACTACTATTTGCTATAAAAGGACCTTTTACGGTGCAGAAACAGGTTGGTTCTATCAATAGACTGTAAAAATATCTTTATATCATAAATTGATTTCAGCATCCGAGCATCGTTCAGTTCACGGAAGGAGGAAAATTTCTGTCAGCTTGCTTGAAAAGTCTTCGAACGAAAGCGGCAACGAAAGGCAGTATTTAGGATAACGAAACACAGCACACACAATCAGAAAACATTTAATTTTCGCATCAAGTTATCTTAAATTTACCTGAAACTAATTGAAAGTTTGGATACCCTCAACCAGGGCGACGTCGGAATTTTAGGCCCTTTCGACCACTACGTTCTTGAATAGTCTACCGGCTCCGGAATTTTAGTCCAGTAAATCTAGGGTTTGACCTAGAACAAATTGCAACAGAAATGATTTTTGCGGGATCTAATAGCTTAAACAGTGCTAGTTAACATACTAAAAGTCTAAGAAAATCAGAGCATCGGAAGACCACCAAATTCGACATATTTTTAAAGAATGATCCTCTCTGTTCCATGTTATATACGACAGTTGCGAAGTGGAAACAAAACTTGTCAATTTCTTAAAACGGTATTGAAATCCTGTATCATATAAAGTGCGGACTACTGGAACATGGGATGATTGGACATATTGTTCTTTAAAATTCAGAAAAAATTGGCTTGTTAGCTTTCATAAGTGAAAGATATTATTCTTTTAGGGTTAGCCTTTGCCGTTGGGGTACGTTAACAGTGCGAATTACATGAGCAAGTTGTTTTTAGCTGTAAATCGGGAGGAAACATGCTTTCAGTGGCCTATGAACAAATCCCTTAATCAAAAGTAGAAAGAGTTTATGAAACAAGGAGCACTAACTTGCTACGGTCGCCCGAATGATTAATGTAAATAATTTCAATTCCCTATTCAAACAATGTGCGAAATGAATAACAAACTTGATGTGCGAAATGTGTCGCAACACAGGTCACATAAATCAAGTTCCAGAAATCTGGAAACCGTAATAGCAATCTTTTGCTCTTTGTTTTGGACCCTCTCTTCTTTTGAATGATGGGTCTCCTCGTAGGCTACACGTTTTTTTTACAAGAAACTGGTTTATAAGAAACTAGTACTAAGATGGCCAACATTTTAAGAAACTCTAGTACTATGTCTGAGAAGTACTAAGAAACTTTTCAAAGTTAAAAGCATGAATTTTATAGCAAATAGATCGTTAGACCTTTATCATTGGGCAATATTATCAAATCATTTGTGTTTTCCACGTAACAGAATACTGTTTATTCCTATATGATGTTTTAAATATCAAGAATCGTATCTACAGCAGTGTTAGCGACCACATTGACAATTCATGCATTCAAAAAGTAAGAAATCAATTAAGAAACTTTTAGTACTAAAATTGACGAAATTTCATGTTAAATTAAGAAACTTTTAGTACTATGGTCTGATCCTAGTTCCTTATAAAAGAAAAGTGTACGCTCTCAGATGAAATTTACAGGGGTTGGTAGGCGGTTTCTTAAATGTGGAGCAAAAATGCAAATCAAGACATTTCTTTAGTAGAAAACTAATGAATTTTCGCAATCAGGAGTCCAACACTTTCGTGCGCCTTCGGGGCGCCTACTTTCTACCGAAATTTGAGCGCCCTCTCTGCCAGCTGCCCCTCCTTCAACTTCAGGCTGGATCCGTCCCCGTTCCCCATTAAATCAATTCAAGCCTTTGCAGCAGCATTTTCCCCTTGAATAATTGGTTGGTGTGGCTTCTTCATCTCCTCATTTGCCTCATTTGATTGGAGACAGCTAATTACTGCTGACTTGGACATCGACGAAATTGTTGCTCGCTGGACAAATAAACTCAGTTCAATAATAGAGAAACATGCACCACTTATGGTGCGTCGTGTCTCAGAAAAGCTTTGTCCATGGATAACCTCTGATCTCAAGAATCATATAGAAAAGTTCGAAATAAAGTAAATTCTCTAAATACTCGTTTAAAACGGCAATACTTCACAAATAAGATTGATTCTTGTGAAGGAAATCTTAAAGAAACGTGGGCTACCATCAACAAACTAATCAACAAGAAGTCCAAAACTACGTCCATATCGGCAATAAAAAAGGGTGATTCTATCATAACTGATCCTCAGGGGATAGCAGACTCAATGAATAAATTTTTTTGTAGTATTGGAGAGAAACTTAGCAAGGAAATTCCTGATACTGGTAATGCTTTTCTAGACAGTGCCTCTGATGGTAGTACCGAGAGCGAGAGGTTCACTTTTTCGCCACTTCAACCAGACCATTTGCTGAAAGTTATAAACAAACTTAAAACATCTCATAGTTTTGGTGTAGACAACATTTCCAGCTATTTTCTTAAAGTTGGAATGCCTATTTTAGCTCCTTCATTGAGCGAAATATTCAACTTATCCATGCCTAATGACTGGAAAATTGCCAGGGTTGCACCAATTTACAAGGATGGTCCGACTGACGTGGATTCAAACTATCGGCCTATCTCGGTACTGCCAGTAGTCTCGCGCCTGTTTGAGAAGCTAATCTGTGACCAATTCTATTCTTTCCTCAATGAACACCGTCGTCTGTTTTCAAAACAATCAGGATTTCGGAAATTTCATTCCGTGCTTACCTGTTTGTTAGGATGTACAAACGATTGGTATCTGAACCTCGATAAGGGACAATATACTTCTGTCACCTTCATTGACTTAAAGAAGGCTTTTGACACTGTTGATCACCAAATATTGATAAGAAAGCTATGTGTTTATGGAGTTGCGGGGAAAGAGTTGAATTGGTTCAGATCTTACTTGCAAAATCGTAAGCAGTGTTGCAAGGTCAATGGGCACGTTTCCAGCATGGAGTCAATTAAGTACGGGGTTCCCCAAGGTTCTTGCCTTGGGCCTTTACTATTTCTTATATATATTAATGATCTTCCCCTCTCACTTAAGTTTGGAGAAGTTAATATGTATACAGACGATACCAGCATCTCCTACTCCTCGGACTCGGTTACATATATTAATGATTCAGTCAATGAAGACTTGGATCACCTTAAGAACTGGTTGGAGGGTAATAAGCTATCTCTAAATGTAGCAAAAACACAGAGCATGCTAATCGGTAGCCGAACTAGACTCAAAAAGATCGGCATGTCTGAAAACCCAGAGCCAGCCCTGAAATAGGAGAGGAGCCTATCTCTATGGTTAAGCACACTAAATATTTAGGTGTTCAGATCGATCAGCACTTACTATGGGATGAGCATTTAAGTATTATTACCAAAAAAATTTCTCGAGGTTTAGGAATGCTGAAATACTCAAAGAGATGCCTCCCATTATCCACCATTCAAAGAATGTGTAAGAGTCTTGTAGAGCCTTACTTCAGGTATTGTTTACCTGTCTGGGGTAATTGTGGTACTACTGCTCTTCAAAAAGTGCAAAAGCTGCAAAACAGAGCAGCCAGGATAGTCACAAATAGTCCCTATGACGCCTCCGCATTACCGCTAATTAGACAACTTGGCTGGCTAAATATTCAACAAATGATTGAGTTTGAAACAACTAAGATTGTTCACAAGACATTGCACAATGAAGTACCTGAATATCTACAAGGTCTGTTTACTAGGGTCTCTGATAAATGCGTCAGGGAATTACGCAATTCCAAACTAGATTTGAACCTTCCGCTGTTGAAAAATCCTTTGGACAAAAGAGCTTTTCATTCAGGGGAGCAAAGCTTTGGAACAAATTAGGATCCGAAGCCAAAACTACGAGTAGCTTTTCTGCTTTTAAGAAAGCTGTCACGCAAAATTGACTCCATATATTCTTTTACTTTTACTCTATTTTTTTTTCTTATACGTTAGCTGCGGCATAAAATTGTAAATAGGTTTTTTTTTCAATATTATTTTGTTTAGTTGACAGGGCAAGCTGTAAAGCAGTAATTTTAGTTATTGAAGTTTTTACCCTGTATAAAGAATTAAAAATGAAATGAAAATCTTAGTCCAGTAGATCGAGATTGAAACGAAGAATTACAACAAAAATTATATTTGAGAGAATTGATGGTTTCAGTAGTGCTATTTGATATCCAAAACGTCTAGAGCCAGCCAAACAATTGAGATCTCTGCATTATGTTCGTTCGAAATGCAACTTTTTTCGGAATCTTTGCAGAAGAACAGCACCAAAGGTGCAGCTTCCCAACAGTCCGCATTTTATACGTTGGGCACTTTCAATACCAATTTGTGAAATCGACAAGCTTTTTTGTTCCTCTTCAAAACTATATCGTAAAAGATGGAACAACGTGGATTACCCGGTAAAATACATCTATTTTCATGGTCTTCCGATGCTTGGATTTTCTTAGACTTTTGATATGCTATTTAGTAGCAGATGTAGAATGGTTTGCCATGAAAAAAAATCTGTTGCAATTTGTTCTAGGTTCGACTAAAATTTGCCTTTCGTTTACTGGACTATTTAGTTTCTTCCGAGATAAGACACGTGCATTTTACGAAATTCTCACTTCCTACACTCGGCTTCAGTCGAGCTTCCCAGAAATTTTCAAGTTGTCAGACTGAATACACCTGAATAATACCGGGTGAGCCAGAAAAAAGTTTCCATCTTTGAAAATTCATAAGGGAGCGGTCATAAAGTATCTGCTATATGGGGGTGGATGATTTTCCAAAAATCTAGCAAAAAAATTTATGGCCCCATCCTAGATTCCTATTCACTTATATATGGCCCAATAGCAAGAACTAGGATATTTTTTTATGATCCCATAAAATAATTTAGTTTTTAGAATGCAGGCTCAGTTTACAGGCAGTGTAATTCCAGAATTATAACTTAATAACGAAGCACTGGTTAGCCACTGAACTAAACAAGAGAAGGAGAAGGAAAGAAATGAACATAAAAGCAAGTGTCAGGTGGGAAAAAGTCAGACTACATTACATAAGTCCCTCTAACTTACGCTCGTTGTTGTTGTTGTCATCGCTTCAGTTGAGGGACTTATGTCCTTACGCTTCAGAATAGGGACTAATTAGGCCAAGTCCGCCGCGTTCACGGCGCGACCAATCAGATCGCTACTTTCTTAATATGGTCAACCCACGTGCCTATTGTTAGCGTTTGATTGGCTCATTAGTTCGAAATTCGACTTCTCGAAGCGAAGCGACGCTCGAAATGACGTTCGAAGGGACGTTCGACTTTTCTTTCGACGTTCGAAGGATGGAAGATGTTCTAAGGTTCATCTGATTTTTCGTAAGATTTTAGTCCCTGTTTAGAATCCGTTTGGTCGTGAGTCCTTTGTATGAGTGAAATTAAAACATCAGATTGTAAATGTTGAACGAATACAAGGAATCACGTCGTCAGTCTAGGAAAAAGTAACAGATAACAATTTTTGCAGCATTTGCAGCCATTGCCAGTCCATTGCCAAACTTTAGAAATGTCAAAGTATGACTTTTTGTCACCAATTGTCAAAATACGTTCTGTAAGTTTCTCAGTTGATGTGATCTGACCTGGATTCACTTGCAGTTAAGGCACGAGCGGATATGATAAATCACACAAACGTCGGTTATATGATTATATACAAACGCTATGTGCAAGGTTAACGGCTCTCCAGTGAGATCCGGAATTAACGTGTAGCTGGTCGCATGAACGATAATCAAAGATCAACTCAAAAGTTACAGAATATATTAGAAACTACGCGGAAATACGAATTAAGACTAACCAATCAAATATAAGAATAACAGGAAAATGACAAACATGAGATTTGGGTTAAAGGACCAACCTAGGTAATAAAACAACTAGTCATATACTAAAAGTAAATGCCGAAAAGGAATGAAAGCGAGGTTCATACGTAATCAATGCTGAAACTATGTGAAATGATACCTAGTCATAATCTGAAAGGAAAATCATTAAAACTTGGATGAATAAACCAAAGCTGAAGGAAAAATATATTCAAATGAATGAACTCATAAAAAAGCTAAAAAGTGCGTATCGTCACAGAAATAACATTTTATGATTATGGTCCCATAAAATAAATCTGATTATTTTTCATAGCACCAAAAAGTCATGGGAGAATTTTTTATGGCCCATCCAAATATCATCCACCCCCATATAGCAAATACTTTATGACTGCTCCCTGACAGCAAGAATATTTCACAGATTTGAATGATTCCAATTCTAGTTAAAAGCCAAAAGGTTGAAGTATTTTTGTGATTTTTCTCCTTGTCTCACGAGCACTACAAATATGGGTAAATTCAAGTTTAAAAAGATTTAATGCTTGCCAAATTACTGAAAAATGGCCTGCAACATCGATCAAAGCATAAATGACTCCTTGCACAGAATAATGAAGGAAATGCAACTTCTCATGGGTGAGCGATATCTTCTGGACATTAATTGCCATGGGAATGAAGATCTTCCGTAATTGTTTGAAAATCGATGTCTTATAACTCTTGAGGGAGGTAAACGCCCAATGCCTATTCTTCGGTGTGAATAGAGTCCTCGAGTCCTTACGACTTGATCAGTATTTTAATTTTTAGGCCCTTTTCCCGTCATTTTGCAACCATGAAATTTTTATAAAATTTACCAATACTTCTAGTGCCGGTAGGACAGCGAGAAAAATCACAAAATACTTTGATCTTTCGGCTTTTAACTAGAATTTGAATTGTTCAATTCCGTGAAGTATTCTTGGTGCTATGAATTTTCAAAAGTGGGAACTTTTTTCTGGCTCACCCGGTACTAGAGTAGTGTTGGGTATTATGGAACATTTAAGGGATAAAATTACATTTTCACCTTAGCTCTAAAGACAAATTCGGCCACACTTGACATTAGCAGTTAGGCCTAACTATGCTCTAACGTTTGAACAATTCATTCTATTTCTCAAACGTTGGTTGTTGATAAGCGTGACAAAAAAACTGTGCCCCGGTCAACTCGGGCATTGTGGAACAGGAACATGCTATTTTATTGTTTGTGTACCGGCCTCTATTCAAAACTTCTCAAGAATGGCAGCCAGAAACCACGTTCGTCTGATGTCCTTCCTTATCAGCGATATGGAGAGTACACGAAATACGAAATGCTGAAGCAGCATAACCTCAACAAAAATATGGCGACGGATGTCTGAAGAGTTGCATCAAGTGAAATTGGTGAACTTTTATCTCATTTCCAAGCATCTAGGCTTCATTTTCTGAAAAATGTTAAACAATGATACACGTTTTTCTTTTATAAGAAACTGGTTTATAAAAAACTAGTACTATGACAGCCATAAATTTAGGAATCTCTTGTATTATATTAGAGCAGTGCTAAGAACCATAATTAAGAACCATTCGTAAGCCAAATCCAAGAAAGTCATGGGAAAATTGCTAAGAGCCTTTATTTTGAGTGCTACCTGACAAATTTTATGTTCTGAGCCCAAAGAACTCTCTTTCTTGCTAAATGTTTGCTCTGTTCGTCAAGAAACAAATACATGGTAGTGGTAGAAAACTACATGCATCCAAAAGATAAGAAACAAATAAAGAAACTTTAAGCCTGAAATTTTCATGTGAAATGAAGAAACTTTTAGTACTAGGGCTTATCCAAGTTTCTTATAAAGGAAAAAATGTGTACCCGAAACCACTCTAGATACAACATGCTCATGTTATCATATCTCGTGAAATATAATAAACATCTCGCTCACCTTTGTGGAATTCTTGCCTTGCTGCGGTACTTGGGTATCGTTTGTTCATTTAGTTTCTTGCCGTCTATCTCTTTCAAAGACTTCGGTGCTTCAACCTTCAAAAGACTCTGTTCTTCCTGTTCTATCTTACTTGCCATGTGTGCTCAGTGTGTGTGCCATTTGCAAGCAACATGTAGGCCGTTTAACAATCATTGCAGCAACTGGATGATCGAATTTGCAGCGTGTGCACGTTAGAAAGGGCAATATTGTTGACATTGAATGGAGTTTCCTTTCACCAAAGAGTGCTGTCTATATGCAGAAATTTTCTAGGAATTCATTTGTCCTTGGAAAGCTCCGTTGGGACACGAAACTCGAATCTGTCGTCAAATTTTTCAATGAAGCCTCTCTGGAGAGAGAACGAGGCGAGAGTGCTTTTCCTTTTCCAGTTCTCTGCTTCTGCTTCTCTGCATTTTCAAATGGAAAAACTTTTGAAGGTCTCTTGGGACCAAAAAAGAACTCTGTTTGTGTGTTCTTGACACGCATCTTCTCAACAAGGGCAGATTTTGTAATACAATAGCATCAGTTGCTTTGGTTCACACCTCAATTCAAAGCGATTAGCGATTTCAGACAAAAGAAATTCTCTCAAGCAGAAATTCAAAACAAACGAAGCCGTGAAGTTGCTCTGAAACCAGTACAGCGAGCTCTTGTTTGGTGCGGGTGAAGGGACGTTTTTAAGAGAAGGTACGTGCCTATAACGAAAGAAGAAAGGGTAAAACTGATGTTCTGTCTCGCGGATTTTGTTTGTTTGATTCAGAAACCGAGCAGAGGGCATTACAATTTTTGCATATTTATTGCGCAAATGTACACAGTCACTCCTCAGCTCCTGAATCAAATAAACAAAATCCGCGAGATAGAACTTTAGATTTACCCATCTTCTTTCGTTATAAGCACATAACATCTCTTAAAAACCTCCCTTCGCCCGCACCAAACGAGAATTTGCCGTACTGGTTTCAGGGCAACTTTGCGGCTTCGTCTGTTTTTGAATTTCTGCTTGAGAGAATTTCTTTTGTCTACATTCGCTCATCGCTTTGAATTGAGGTGTGAACCAAAACAACTGATGCTATTGTGTTACAAAATCTGCCCTCGTTCATCTTCTCGTAAAAGCCTTAATGATTTCAATCAAACATTTTCCTGGCTCCTCCTCTGGTTCCTCCTGGTCTTTATTAGACTTATGACCTGGAGCCCCTTGTTCCCCTGTGCTCTTTGACCCTTTGACTTGATGATGGCGCTTCGGTCAACAGAGACTGATAACATTATTCTGAAAAACCTGACCCCATTTAGGCCCAACCTATGAGCTTCCTAGAAAACCAATCAGATTGCCAGATTTTTGAATTACTATAGTTACGGCAAATGTGATGGAATTTTTGATTCGATTGAAGAACTGATACGATAACTTTCCTACGGGTTCGAGATTTTAAGCCGTGATTCCATGAAGGCAAAAAATAAGGTCAGCTTTTCACTGTTTCATTATGAGTCCCTGTTGTGTTGAGTAAAGTTTACCGCAGGGATGCAAGGGACTCATCATCTTAACGCTAGGCTCCCTTGCCTTGCACAATGCGGTGCTTGGTGTGTTCATTTTTCCAGAACATTGTGTTTACAAAAGCGGGTATGAAAATCAAGTAAATCAATGTTCATCACAAGGTCAAGGGAGGCATTTCGAGCGGTTTCAGCTACAGTAAATCTGTTAACGCAGATTTTAGCAAGATTTATAAAAAATTTTCATTCGAACTATTTTACCCAATTGTTACCTATGTTACCCCCAGTAAAATTGTATTTTACCCCCAGGAAAACCTATTAATGGGCAACAGGGAGCAAAATAGCCCACTATCTGTTGCCCCCAGCGAATTTTCTGCTGATCCTCGCTGAAAAGCCAAATTCACCTGCTGAATAACTAGTTCAAAAATTGCGATATCCGAATACTATGAAATTTACATTCGGTGAAATTCCGCTATCAACTCCCAATCAACTTGGAGTATCCCTAAACAAACAAACAAACAAACAAACAAACAAATAAACAAACAGGGATGAGTACTTGCTCATTTTCTGCCATGAATGTACAGTTGTTAAACATGCAGAGACGGACGAAGGAAGCATCGCAAACTTGGGGGGCACGACAGTTCTGGGACAGTTTTCCGTAAGAAAATGGGGGCATTTTCTAAAAAGAAACGGACACTTCTTTTTTTATTGCAAAATCTTAGGGGCAAGTGCCCCCAGTGTCACCCGGTTCCTACAGCTATGTGCAGAGATCATTGACGTTGTTTTTAAAACAGTTTATAAATATATAAATGCTCTCGAATGTCAGCCATTAGCTTTCACAGTCCTTTCTCCTACAAAACGAGGCTAATCTAACAGAACGGAATATAAGGTATAAACGAGTCTATAAAATGAACTATAAATGAGATACCCGGGGGGGGGGGGAGGTAACATAACATGTTGAGGGTACGGGTATGTGCCGCCCATATAGGTGGGTTTTTCGATCCAAAATTCTCTAAACAAGGGTCCCTTTTTCGCCAGATTTTCCTTAAACATGCGTGGGTTTTCCAGAAATTGGCCAAAAATCGTCGAAAATGGGTGGTTTTCCGCCAAAACTTGTCATAAAAGTGGGTATGACGGCAACTGTCGCTAATTAGAAGAGGGTTGCTTTCTGAAAACCGAGCGGCAGACCCCCGTTCATCCACAAATCATGTACCCCCCTGGGCTATGTTAACATGATGTTAATCAAGGTTTTAACTTTGTCAATAAGTTAAGTGGACAGACTGTACATGTTGCCAACAAAAAATGGACGACAAAAGCCTAAGCGCACGATCGTACGAAGACAGCATTCCAAAGAATACCGCGCAATGAAAAGATCAATAAATACTCTAGAATTGACAAGCTTTAGCTTGCAAACCACAAAACGATTTTTATACAAAAGGGGCAGTTTTATAAAAACCTACATGCCCGTTCTTGTCTGTAACTTTTGCTTCCTACTTTCCTACTTGAAGGGGGCTTTGGGATTTCATGGGTTGCGGGTCTGACCAAATTAGCTCTTGGGTTTCGGGATTTACGTTTCAATCGCACGGGTTTTCGGATTTTGAGATGTGTCAAGGGTTGCGGGTTTGGCCATTTCCATTTTTGTGCTCGGGTTTTAAGTAATTCGATAATTCGATCATTCAAAGTTCCTAGTTTCTTGGGTTTTCGAAGTCATACAGTCCATGTAGTTGACTGAGATCGAAACACCATCTTTCGAATGCTTAAAACGATGCCCAGAGAGTCAGTAAAAGTGAAAATGCTGAAAGGAAATAATCCCGAAATAATTTAGCATTACTCAACCTGGTTCTAAGGGCCAGCTTCCGAGATGTCGGGCCTGGGAACGAGGTTGAGCATTACTGACGAAAATTGAAGATATTTGTTCAGAAGTGCAGTTTCGGACTCTAGCTTTCTTGCCTGCGGGCTTTCGGGTTCTTGCTACTTTTGGTCCGGGTTTGCGGTTTCTTGTACCCCAAAAAGCCCCCCCCCCTCCTCCAAATTTAAGCAAAACGATACACCATGTCTATGGAGTCTTAAGAGGTACACCACATATCTAAGAGTTGAATAACTTGAAATGATACCAAGAATGATTTCCTGAACTCTTACATCAAAGCTCTGAACTCAGATGAACCAAATCACCTAACCACCGTGAACATGGGTGGTAGGAGCCTGATGTGTTGGTCTCCACCAAAATATCATAAAGAATTGTTTCAATGTTGTGTATTTCATTTCTTTCTGTTTGTTATTTTGTGTACTATTATTCGTGACAAGTTCCACTCCTTCAAATCAGTGCACTCAATGCGCTTTTGCCGTCATCTTGCTGCTCGCGATCCTCCTTTTCGCTTTATGGGAATTTCACGACAACTCATTCCAAGGTACAGAATCACTCAATGCAAGATGGCGGCAAAAATGCATGGAGAGGAACTTGCCACAAAGACAACAAACATGGAGAAGGGGAAATACACATTGTTGTAAGTCTAAGTGAATATATTGAAGCATTTCTTCATGATATCTTGGTGGAGGCCAACAAAGCAGTATGCTACCACCCATGCCTGGTGAGGAGAATCCTCAAAGCCCCACGAAAATCGATGTTCCACATCGAGAGGGAAGTTGTGGAATGCTTATGCGAAAGTGTAACAGCAATTTAGGAATGCAGGTGGAACAGACGTTAAAACTCCAAATGATATGTCGCTTCGAGAGGGAAGTTGAAGAACGCCATATTTGAACTTAGCGGAAACAAACTGGCACGAATGCAAGTGAACCAAGGGGCGGTCCCTATGGCTATAAGGACGCTGGCACTTAGGTCTGTCCTTTTGGTCTTTTCCCTAAACTATGTCCTAGCTTTCACAACAAAGCCTCGAAAAAGTGGCTTTCATTTTTCAGCGATTCTGGTGTTCCCTCAACAAATTCTGGACGACTAGTTCTTACTAAAACAACGTTCAACTGATATGTGGCACAAAGTCGGGTGGACAGGAGCAAAGATATGCGTCGGCTCAAGAGGGAAGAAGACGCACGCTTTTAATTCAGAAAATAAGATCAATGCTTCTGCAAATGTATTGAACTCCAGGGAGGGCATGCTGTGAGTAACGTCGATTACCAAAAAGGGATATGGGGTGAGTCAATGAAACAATTCCAGTTGAAAGTCTACCGCCATCAATGCTATTGGTAAGTATATCCGTTACAGTCAAAGCAGGAGATGCTTGCAACCTTTGTTTTCAATCTTCAAACAAGAATCGGATCTTAATTAGATTTTTTTGTTTGTTCATTGTGGTGTCAACGCAAAGAACTCCTATTGTAATCCATTGTGCTCCACCTAACGGAAGCAATATTTGAATAGAACAGAGGCAAACAATAAAGCAATATTGAATAATCATCCAGTCATGAAAGTCTATTTTCAAATAATCTACGAATTTACGTGGCACGCTTCTTCTGCTTTGACTGTAACAACACGCTTTAATGCGGGCTACTCACTTAGGCAAATGAGCTTCCATGAACTTCACCGCATAGCAATGAGAATTTCCAATCATTGAGGGTTGCCTCACTTCTAAGACTACGCCGTAGTATCGTTCCAGGGGGCACACATAAACCTTTTCATTTCAGTCGCAAATTTGTTTATGAAAGTCCGTAAGTCCCAGTTGGAGCAAAAATAAAAAAGGTTGTTGTTGCTGTCATTGTTGTTGTTGTCGTTGCTGTTGTTGTTGCGACGACTGAGACTATATCGTGAGTCTGCACATTAACGTTTGTGATATGTTCTGTTAGTCAGTTGCTTCGAAATGCAAGATAGTGTTCTGTTCATTGTCAACTCTCGGCACACTTTGGTATCTATAAATAAGAATATAACATATGGGGACGAGAATGGCTACATCAACGCTTCAGCAACAGCAACAAGTTGTAAGGGCCTGTTCATACGGGAAAACATCTCTCTTGCCAGGCCCACGGCTGAGAGGCGAGATTCCATCTTCCAATATAATTTTTTGTTTTTATTTCGCGTTGAGATGACGAACGCAACACCACTGGTAAAGTGAAGTCCCACCTCACTAGAGGTGGAATCTCACCTGGGTGAGGTGAAATTTTTCGATGTAAACGAAACACCACCGGTATGGTGAGGTGAATTGAAATTATTCGTTGATTCTCGTCGGCCAGTTCATCTTGATTTCACGGAAGAGGGACTTTACTCCAACTCGCCTCTCAGCCCTGGTACTGACAAGTGAGGTGAAAATCTCATATAAACAATGGCTGAAATTTACCTCGCCTGTCAGCCCCGGGTCTGGCTGGTGAGGTGTTTTTCCTTATATAAACAGGGTCAAAGAAGATCAAATTTAGAACGACAACCAACCAATCGCTATCAAGAGCTTGTTACTCAAGTTTAATAAATAACTTAATTTGTTTAATCGTGTTTCTGTTAAAAGGGGATTGACACTCCAACCCAGACCCCTTATTGTACATTTTAATGTTCTTGTTGTGTTTTTCTAGTCAGAGTTGTTTCGAAATGCAAGATGGTGTTCTATTTGTTGTCGACCCTCGGCACACTTCGGTTTCGGTTTAAAAAAGAATACAACAGGCTGTTACAACATCTAGATAAAATAACATATATAAAACTTTAAGCGATCGCTCTGAGCAAGTTAAATTCTTACAAATATACTCTCAATACTCTTTCAAAATGTCATGAAAACAGAACCCCTTCGTATCGGAGACCGTTCAAGTGAATAACTATCGACAAACTCTTTTCTGTTTGTTCATTAATTTCGAATCCAAAGGCAGGGACCCTTTTCAAAGTAGTATCATCACAATCTTGCTTCTTCGATGTTTCAGCTCTATGTCTTTCATCTGAAATTGAGCCTTGCGAAGAATTGAATGCTCTATTTGTTTCTGTTATTGGCAAGGCCTTCAATGAAACGTCAGTTGCATTATTTTCACAAGTAAGGTTAGACTTACTGAAAATTGTGTGGCTTTCGTCTGTTTTAGGCTGATCTTCATGAACATGGTTTGCGTAGTACGGCGCCTGCGGTGTAGAAGCAGAGCTTATGGTTTCGATTCGTGCATCATCTGACATGGTACGGCTTACAGCTAATGATAGAGGCTGCTGGAGTACTGGCATTATTTTGGTACGGTTTGCAGCTGCCTCCACAGCGTCGCTTCTGATCAGTCTTGGCATTGCAATTGCTGTTTTGTGAGAAGAAGAAGGAATCCAGCCAGGCAGTGGTGGGGATTTTGTAACAGGAGATTTATTAGCAGATCGGGGGCTCGTGAGGGGAGGTGAAAATATCTCAGTGGACGATTTTCGTTGGGAGGTTACGTAGCAACCAAGGGTTCGACACTGGCATGGAGACTTCGTCGAGCAATTTCCGGTTGAAAGATTTTTAGAAGCCTGTTCTCGCTGATCAGGAGAGCTGGAGAGAAGTGGAGGCATTGTGGACGGGGCTGAGAAAAGACTGAAGGCTTCTCGGCGATCAAAATAACGAGATTTCGCAATCGACGGTGAGGCTGCTGATGCAGTCATGAAGGTGGCTGAAGGGCTAGTCATAAAGGCGCCTGAAGGATATGTATGCTTGGCCGACATTCTTGCAAGAGCATCGGCATATGACTCTGGACGGGTAATTTCCTCCCTTGTAATGTCGGACTGTGTTGTTGAGCCGGAGTAGATATTTATATGTCTTTGTGAGTCCTCATTTATTGACTCAAGTGTATCATTGCGGATATCTTCAATTCTGATCAAGGGCGGGCATGGTTCTCTTACAGTATCAACATTTGGAGAAGAATCCGCATTATCACTTTCTCGAGAAGCATTGATCCTCAGAACTGGTGGAGACTTATTTGTAAATTGCCTCGACTGTGTCTTAGGTTCCAAATATACTGATGATACAGCAGTGATTTGCTCCGTTCGCCGCAAGATTTCATCTGAATTAGGCCCGGTGTCTTGTTCTTCTTCAGTGTCATCAACAATAACAATCCTTTGAAAATTTGAGCTGCCTTTTTGATTGTGTTTCTCTTCATTATGTTTCCGACGCTACAAAAGAAGGAGCGTGTTCTTAGGAAAACCATGTGCAAAAGAAAACATATAAATATACTGACTGAATGGCGCGCTTTTGTGTTGCTCTGACCGCTTCCCCTTAAGAGATAGCGTATGATACTTCGCAGTGGACTGTTTTATCACAGGAGAGCGAAGATGAAACCATACAAACGCCAAAGCTCTTTCCTTCGCCTTACCTCTTGATTCGCTGTGATAAGACAATCCACTGCGAAGCACCATGCGATGCGCAGTCTGTTAAGTGGGAGGTCGTTAGAACAATGTGTTGCACAGAAGAATCGACACAAAACACACCTTCTTTTAGTATATTACATGTTTCATTTTGTGCACTGCAAAACGAAGGGTATCACACCATCAGTAATCATCATCATGAGTTTTACAAAATAACATGACAAAACGACATGACTGTAACAAAATGTGTTTGACTAAGTGATGCGAGTCAAAAATAGAAGCTATCTGGTAGTAACTCATGCTAATCGGTTTTGTATCGTACAAGAAAATATTAGGCACTCGGTCTTAATGCACAGACCTCACAAGCTCATCAGTGTGTACTTTTAAGACCTCTAGCTTTACTTTGCCCATACAACACAAAACCGATTAGTATGCGCATAAAAAGAAATAGGTCATAGAATTTTATAACCACTTCTTTACTCCAATTTAAAGATCTGGAACCTATGCTCCTCCACACGTACCTTACTTGCAACTGGCATTAAATCATTATCTAGGTGTCTAGCTACCGGCTTTCCTCTCTGTCCTGTGATATCTCTGCCACAGCACGAACACTTGAGACATCCTTTATTAGCAACCCACGAAAGATTTTCCCTTGCAGCATCGTCTCTCATTCTATCAACAACTGTCTGCGTAGCAGCTGCAACTTTATCTCCCTTGAGAATATCGTCATCATTTCTACCAGCATTTAAACTAGGCTTGGGTCTATCTGACTCGCTGCTCTCAGGAAGCACTTCAATTACGTCATCTTGGCTTTCAAAATTCATTGACAATAATGGCTGGTTAATGCCATTGCACGACTTGACTTGCTGACTTTGTATCTCAGATGTTGTCCTGGGAATTGCAGTGACGTTATCTTTTGTCACAGGCTGATCAACCACTGGCGGATAAAGTGGCGCGCTGAGTACTTTCCCATCTGGAGTGACAGTTACCACGTTCCTATTTTGGGTCACTGGTGGCGCAAAGACGCTGACTTGCGAGATTGGGATGGTCTGGCCAGCGACGACATTATGTGCCCCTGCTAAAAAGGTATTAGCAATCCCCCATGGAGCAACTGTCACCAGATTTGCATTTCTTACAACAGAACTGCCGGTGATGATGTTGTTATTTGTTGCAACAAGGGTTGTTGTCGTCACTTTTGGTAAAATTGGCTTTACGTAAGAGCGCATAATTGGCTTCACCTGTGAAATCGATATAATGTTTGGTACAATATTTGTCACACCATTTTGTACCATTGCCATATTATTTTGTCCCGTTGTCACAGTTTGCGCTGTTGTCACTATTTTTGTTGGTTGATCAGCAGTGGTTTTATTTGCTATGACATCATCTTCCTCTTCTTCCCCATTTTCTTGGGTATTTTCATGATTTGCCCATTTGATGAAATCAGGTACTGGTTTGCCCATCTTCGTGCATTCAAATTCGTAAAGATGGCGAAGATAGCTAGAAAGTAAAGAGAAACAGGTATCAACAAGTTATTTAATCAATCAATCAATCAATCAATCAATCAAATCAACCGATCAATCAATCAATTGATGAATCAATCAAATCAATCTTACCGGTCAACCAATCAGTAGCTAGGTAATTAGACAATCAACTAATCAACTAATCAAATGATTAACTTATCACAGAATGAATGAATAAATGAATCAACCAATCAATCGATCAAATCCAGCCAATCAATCAATCAATCAATCAATCAAATTAATGTAATCAATCAACCAATCAATCAATCAATCAATCAAATTAATGTAATCAGTCAACCAATCAGTAGCTCAGTAATCAGACTAATCAACTGATGAAATGATTAACTTGTCACAGAATGAATGAATGAATTAATAAATCAATCAATCAAATCAGCCGATCAATCAATCAATTGATAAATCAATGAAATCAATCTAACCGGTCAACCAATCAGTAGCTAGGTAATTAGACAATCAACTAATCAACTAATCAAATGATTAACTTATCACAGAATGAATGAATAAATGAATCAACCAATCAATCGGTCCAATCCAATCAATAAATCAATCAATCAAATTAATGTAATCAGTCAACCAATCAGTAGCTCAGTAATCAGACTAATCGACTGATGAAATGATTAACTTGTCACAGAATGAATGAATTAATGAATCAATCAGCCAATCAACTAATCAAATAATCAACTGATCAACGAATCATGCAATCAATTAATCGAATTGATCAACTGGTCTGTCGGATTGGTTTGTTGATTCAATCAATTGATTAAATCGATCGAACAAATAATTTATTTACAGTTCTAAAAGTGGTTTCCCCTCCACTAACGAATGAATGCTTGTAAGGGAGTGCATGTATGTATGCGAAATTTTGCCATATAAAACTAGGGACAAAATCTTGCTACAAGTGTACAATATAACACAATATATAAAGGTTGAAAATGTAATTTAAAACACTCCCAGTTACCATTAAAAGGGCAGTGCGACCTTGTTTTCATAATGGTCCCCCCACAGTTGTCTTGAAAAGCAAAGACAATAGATGGATAGTTTTGCTAATGGGTTTAAATGCTAGTGCTAGGAGATGCTTCTCGAAAGAAGTACGTAGATTTGCAAGAAACTGAAACACTTGAAATTCGTAAGAGAAATTAAACTTCGTTGTGCGTGACTCGACAAAGAAGATCACAAAATGTCATGTCACGCACGTTTGATCTATGTCACGCACGCTTCCTTTTATTTCCCACAGGAGTTTTGAATTTTGGAATTTGGGTAACGGTAGAACTAATAAGCCATTTTGAATTTACTCAAGAATGTTTGCTAACCAACAAGTCTTCGATAACGCTATATTTTCTGATTTTATACCAATTTGTCGAAAAATGGCCAAGCCAAAATCTTGAAAATCCCTTCCCGATGGCACGTTCTCGTATCCAAAATAGATGTAGTGCCCCCTAGACTACATTACATAAGTTCTTCCAACTTACGCTTGCTGTTGTTGTTGCTGTTGTCGCTTCAGTTGAGGGACTCATGTCCTTACGCTTCAATACAGGGACTAATTAGGCCAAGTCCACCGCGTTCACGGCGCGTCCAATCAAATCGCTACTTTCTTAATATGGTCAACCCACGTGCCTATTTTTAGCGTTTGATTGGTTGTTAGTTCAAAGTTCGACTTCTCGAAGCGAAACGACGCTCGAAATGACCTTCGAAGGGACGTTCGACTTTTCTTTCGACGTTCGTAGGATGGAAGATGTTCTAAGTTTCTTCTGATTTTCGTAAGATTTTAGTCCCTGTTTAGAATTAGACTTATTACGATGAGTATGAGCGAGGGGTGGGTGGGTGGTAGCGATTACTAGGACTCATCGTAATAAGTCTAGTTTAGAATCCGTTTGGTCGTGAGTCCTTTGTATGAGTGAAATTAAAACATCAGATTATAAATTTTGAACGAATACAAGGAATCACGTCGTCAGTCTAGTGCCCCCACCCCCCCCCCCCCGGGGCACTGCATCTAAGGAGAAACAAAACTAAATGCAGTTCAGCCTGGCGGTAACAAACAAATACTTTGGCAGACAAGCTGCTTTTCAGACAGGCCTGAAATCCTCCAATGATGCGCTTCTCTGAGTTGACTTAGGCACTGAAAGAAATCAAGGGATTCTAGAACTGAATTCATAACAAAAGTAATAACTCACTTTGTTCGCAAACTGAAGGCAGTTATAGGCATTGGAAAGTCCAATTCACGAACGACTCTGCTCCATCTTCTTTTCTTTACGACCTGCAGAAAGAACCCTAAATCTTAGGAATTTCGGAATGCGAAGAAGAGTGGGTTTTGAAGACAAAGGAACACAGCCGAAAAACCGCATAACTAGAAATAATCTAAAAACTTCAATGGACATGATAAACGATAACAAATCTATTTTGAACAAAAACATATGTTTTGACCTCGAGTATAAATCAGGCCTTTATAGCTCCAAACCAATTCATGTCCCGTTTGCAACGTACCAACTGCCGATTGGTTAAAAATTTGACACACCCTCTGCGCAGTTGAACCCCTTCCCATCGAATTGACACAGATACACAGGCAGTTTTAGACAACCTCGTCCCCAGGGTGTTCTTACGTCATGCGTTGATCACGAAGCCGAATGAAGACCCTTGTACACTTTGATCAAATACGCCCAGAAAATAGGTGCATTAGCAGCCATTGTGGATTTGCAGGTTTCTAGACAACGCTAATCATGCGACCTCGATTCCAACCAACGAAACAACACTGCGACCAGCGGCATGCAAAATGCACTCCTGTTGCACTGCGATTTTCACTGCGATTGTTGTTGCTTGGCGATAAGGTTGCATTGCTGTGAGTCGAATAAATAGGTAGGTTTTGAGAAATAATCTCTGCCAACTTATTGATTTGGTCGTCCAAAAAAAAGCAAATCAAAGTAATTATATAGATACCTGACAAAATCCACCATGGCACTTCACAACTTCGTACAACTTGAATAGATCGAGCGGGTGCCTCCCTATAACTGGTACAACTCTCATTGGTCTCTCTAAAGACAAAAATTACAATAGGATTTAGGAAGTGGTCATTTTTGATACTTGGGGCGGAGGATAATTTCACACAATTAGAGAAAATTCCATACCCCATCTTGAACATCTTGATTTTTCATACCCCATCTTCACTGAGTTTTAAGGCATTTTATGAGTGGTTGTGAGAAAAAAGCAGCAGATGATTTAGGCCCAATAGATCTTTCAGCTACATTTTAAAAAAGAATGCGAATCGAACAACAGATTGATACATTTTGTAGAATGTTCGAATGACCACAATAGTGTTAGAAGCTCCAACACTACCGGGTGAGTAAAAAAAACGCCGGGCGTTTGAAAGGCTACTGCTCCCTGAATATATAAGCAATGATATTTTTCAATATTTTATTTAATAGCTAACACGATCAATTATTTTTGGAAATTTTTCTGGCTAAAATCGATCACTCTGTTCAGATTCTGTAGGCAATTTTCCAAGATGAGTCCCTTTGAGAAACCTTAAAAAACGTGCTAAAATTACAAGCAAAAGTCCCTAATGTGTTTACCTCAAAGTGATGACTTTCAGCACGCGTTAGCATGTGCTTTCGTTTTGGCCGGTTGAAAAGTCTTCCCCCTAGTGTGAATAATTTATTCAGGGGGATTTCTTTCTCCCATGAGGACAAAATACATGAGCACATCCAAGAGTCATTATTGCTAGGAAGGAGAACAAAGGGAAATTTTGCTTGCTATTTTCGTTCGTTTTTGCAGGTTTTCGAAAGGGGCTTTCTGCAGAAAATCTCCTATTTCGACGGAAAGGAATTTGACATATCGGGAATAAAGCAAGTAAAGACAGTTTTCAACATCATTGCTTTGATATTCAGGGATCAGGATTTTTTCAAACGCCGGGCGTTTTTATTGACTCAACTGGTACTTTCAGTACGGAGCTTTACAATTTTTACAAGCGGAGAGAAATGAGTCGTAGTTGTAGCGATAACACTTCGGGCAAAAAGCAACACTACATGTAGTCGAGTCTACGGAGCCACTTGGTGCTGTTCGAAATTTTTGATCCACGTGCTCGAAGCACTGATCTGTGTTTCGAATTCGAAGCCGAGTTGCTACGTAATGAGCGTCGCATGTCAGCCAAGCAGATCGTATGATAGAGTTGCTGCTCAGATCATGACCAGTCTAAGTTCATACTGTTTGTGACAATTCTATGCTGACGGTTAAGACATTCCAGTTAGGAGAACAAATTTCAATTTGTTTAGGGCGAATTCTTTTGGGCATCTGAGCAAGGGTGTTAGGACACGGATTTTTCGAATGATTATTTATCTACCTTGTTTTGATCCCTGCGTCTTGTTTTGTTGTCTTGTTTTCTGTTCTGTTTCGTCTTCAACTGAGCGTGTGATTAGGCCCAACCACTCTCAAGTTTTTCGAATAGAGCTCCCTTGTATTTCTGTGTCTTAGTGCGCCTTCGCACAAGATAGGTTTTAAAACCGAAAAGCCATGGGAAAATCTTTTCCTGTGATTTTCCTGTGTTAATCAATTAAAACATCCGTGTCCTAACACCCTTGATCTGAAGTCTGCGAAGTCTTCTGAAAACGGAAGACTTAACCAGACTTCGCAGAGAAAAATGCCAAAAGAATGGGAATCCTGAAAAAATGAGAGTTCGAATGTTGTTGTTCGACCGAGCGCATTGAAGCCATTGCAATACAATGAACTTTTGTTATGCCAATCCTAAGAGAAAAGAATCTGCAAATGTCATTGTTTTTCGAATGTTTTTGAAAACTTTTTCATTCACGAAACAATGCTCTCTGCGATCTTTCAAAAGTGCGCCAGCTTTAGGAGCAGAAGGTTTCGGAAGCCTCGGATTCCTACCGTTTTCAGAAGAGCCCAAAAGAATACGTCAAAAATCTCTCGAATTTCTACCGAAAAACAGAATGACCAAAAGAATGAGCTTTTAAAAAAGCGATCTGGAATCTGCGAAGTCTTCCGTTTTCGGTAGAAGGGTACCAAAAGAATGGGATTTTATCTCCTACCAACTGTACCGTTTTCAGCAGATGCCCAAAGATAGACCTTTTAGCTATTCTGAAAAAGAATCTCAATCGAACGATACTTTGCTACGTTTTGAAGAATTTTCGAATGTGCACAATAGTGACAGAAGCTCTAACGCCACTCGATCGAACCTCACGTATAAAGGTGTATAAAAATAACGCTCGATCCAGGCTCTTTTCCTGAATAGCTAAAAGGTCTGTTCTCTGAAAAAGAATTAAAATAACGCCTTTTCGAAAAAAATCAAGGTATCACACAATTTTCACGATAGAACTATAGTCTATAGATAGAACTATAGAAGTGTGATGTTTCAAGCAAAGTTTTAAAGATTTGAGCCTCATGCTGTGTACCTCCAGGTATGTTAAGATATTTCCCCAGGGAGGTACTTCCGAATTTTCAATACAGGAGGTCCGTGCCGCTATTTCTTTGCTGGACCCCAACTATTGAGTCTAATTTCTTGGAAACCTCAAATATTGTTATTTATTTCCGGGGCCTCTATACAGAACGAATATCATCGAATTGGTCACCGTAATGAATAGCATTAAGGGCCTGATTACATGGGAGTTTTCACCATAGGGCTGAGATTTCAGCCCGCCTACCCGAGGTGAAACTCCATCTCTTCTTTCTGGTCAAAGGCTTAGAATGTAATGATTATTGATATAAAAGAAAGATTTGTAGACCCAAATACTGAATTTTTGTCCACGTTCCTATCCACAGAACCCAGATATTGATTTAACGTGAAATTGCGAACCCCAAATATTAGCACGAACTCCCCCGTTTCGAAAGTTATTGAGTATACCTTTTGGGGATAGATCTCACCTCTGCTCAGAAGGAATCTGATGTATTCTTCAAGGAACAGACGTCTCTTTGGGTCATCATCCACAAGAAACAGCTGAAAGAAAATACAGATTCTCATGACTTCCAAAAATCAATTGCGCTAAGCATAGCGGACACGTCTTTTCTTTTGTCCCAAGATGCCCTGCGTTCTTAGCCACGCTCTAATCAAATCACATTTTCGCCTAAAATTGACCAATCAGGTGTCATCGTTGTGCTTACGCCAGCATTTTGCAGCAAAGCTTAGGCTATTTTATTACCGTTTTGACTTCAACCTCCATAAATTTAAGACAATTCCTGGAAAAAATATTAATAAGATCCCGAAAGCGGTTACAACACAAATCAATACAGACACAGTAAACTGTAAGCATAAAGTATAATACATAGTTTATTGTTTCGAGTTCTCTTTTCTTCTCCTCTTATCCCTTTGTCTTTCGCATGCATTCACTCTTTTCTCGTTCACTTTGTTGCAAGTTTTGACGAATCATATGTCTCCATTCAGTTCTATTCTCTACCTTAGCCTTCCATTGTCCAAGTGCGTTACCACACTTCAGCGCACTTTTACCCGTGCCTTTATATATCTAAGTGTTGCTGTTGCTCGACCAACAGGACGTGTTCCTTCAGTTGATTCACCATATAATAAGGATGTCACTGGACGATCAGTTTTAGGCATGAGTGAAAGGAAACAAAATGTTTATTCGTTAATAAATGTATACGCAAATCACACCAGCTTCTTTATCGTTGTTCCTTGCCGCCTTTCCTTGCTTTCCTTAGCAACCCTACCACAGCTCAACTCGTTGATTCAAGTATGCAATGGTCTATTTCAGTTTCTGTGTAAAAGCGATGCTGTCCTCGGTTGTTTTTGTGATTCAACGGCAGGAAAACGAGGAAAATGAATGAAAATGGAACAAGGAGGCTGGGGAAAATAGGATTCATTGTTCTGAGTCCTTTCAAAATTCGTCAGAGGCGCGAGCATTTTCCTCGTTTTCCCGCCGTTGACTCACAAAACCACAAACGAGGACAGCCTCGCTTCTACACAGAAACTGAAGTTAGGCCATAGCCATCGCAAACTTGAATCAAAGAGTTGAGCTGAGGTAGCACTGACAGAATGTAAGAAAACAGCATACGATACAGGTGTCATTTTGGAGAACAAGAAATAAACTTGAATTTCTTGCACAACCTCCGCAAGTTATAATGATAATCTAATAACTGGTCTCATCTCTATCAATAGATACGTGCAACTGCTGTACCTCGTCTCTACATCAACCAACCTCGCCCATCCTCGCCTTTCGTCCCGCGCCGACCCTCTGCACCATCGCTTACCCTCTCAAACCTCGCTATCCTCGTCTATCCTCACCATTTAGCACACTCGCTTTTAATCATGTTGTTTCCCTTTAAAGTTCCAGGCCGCAACAGTAACTTTGAACAAGGGGATACTTGGGATGACAATTGATCAATTCATTGACAAGGCTCGCCACGATAAACTAGGATAAATGTAAAAACCCTTAGATAATGCATGACCCAAAAAAACCATTGTGGTTAATTCGGTAAAGATAAAACCAAAAACTAAATCAAGCATGCACTAGAACGATGGGAAAGCTCAACTGTTGGAATTTTTGTTGGATTCAAAGGATAAACTCGTCACTTGTCCCAAAACCATCAACCAAAGGTGGCCAAAGGCACCGATTTGAAAATGGGTTTCTTAAAAATACTAAAAAACAGGAAAGGTAACACAAAATTATAGGAGGTGGAATGAAGTCGGAAAGAAGGAGAGAAGTCTTCCTTGCCCTATCACAGACTGCGGATTGACCTCTCGCCTCGCCTTCATTCACTACGGCTGACTGCACCCGAGGCTCTCTCACCCGGCTCACATAGCCTACGTGCAGACCCTAGATATAAAACTGCAAATCGCTCCCGTCCAGCCTTGGTAAAACGTAAAGATGAAAGTTGAAATAAAAAATGCCTTTACAAATATATCGTTCCCCGTTCCCCGTTCCCCGTTCCCCGTTCCCCGTTCCCCGTTCCCCGTTCCCCGTTCCCCGTTCCCCGTTCCCCGTTCCCCGTTCCCCGTTTTAAAGATAGCCATTCGCTGCAGCACGAATGACTCTCATCAACCACTGATTTCAGGATGAAATTAACAATCATCATTTACAATTTCAAATAATAATAATAATAATAATAATAATAATAATAATAATAATAATAATAATAATAATAATAATAATAATAATAGAAAAGAAAGGTTTAGGGAAAAACCGTTGCATTCTGCTTACTTCAAAGAGACAAAAGACGTTAAAGATGAAAAAGAAAGTTGGGAGTGGCTGGCCAATGGATACCTAAAAAAGGAAACAGAAGGAATGCTCATGGCAGCCCAAGATCAAGCACTCAGAACAAACTGGGTATCGGTTATGATAGATAAAAGACAAGGATCTGCAATGTGTCGGCTGTGCGGGGAGAGGGATGAAACTATAAGCCACATTCTCTCGGAGTGTAAAAAGCTGGCACAAAATGAGTACAAGAAATGGCGTCATGATAAGGTGGCTGCCGTGATACATTGGCATCTGTGTCACAAGTTTGGATTTTCTTGCGGATCAAAGAACTATGAACACTTTGTAGATAACACAATTGCTGTACTAGAAAATGAAGCAGTTAAACTTCTATGGGATTTCTCCATGCAGACTGAGTCTAAAATCGAACATAACAGGCCAGATATAGTTGTCATTGAGAAAAAGTCAAAAACATGTTATATAATAGACGTGGCATGTCCCTTCGATACCAGAATTGAGAAAAAAGAAATGGAAAAGAAAGATGCTTACGGTGATCTGAAGTACGAGATATTCAAAGTATATAAAGGTGAAGTCAACAAAGTTTTTATCATTCCAATTATCATCGGAGCGTTAGGCTCAGTGACCAAAAGATTCAAAAGTTACCTAGAGCAGCTGAAGTGCGATGTTCACTTGGAAGTAGTGCAAAGAACCTGCCTTCTGGGATCAGCAAGAATACTGAGGAAAGTTTTGGACACAAAGTAGAAGAACAGGAGACAACATCAAGAAAAGATTAGTTGAACAGTAGAAGCCTACCTGCTAAAGCTACGGGAAGTAGCCTGCTGGTAGGACGCAAACCAGTAAATTACAACAACACTGTGAATGAGTACAATAATAATAATAATAATAATAATAATAATAATAATAATAATAATAATAATAATAATAATAATAATAATAATAATAATAATGATGATAATAATAATAATAATAATAATAATACCAATAATAATAATAATAAAAACTATGGAATGTCAGGAAAGTGGTGACAATACCAATTATCATCGGAGCTCTTGGTACGCTGAGCAAGAACTTTAAGAGATATGTTGAGCAACTTGAAATGGGACAGATGACATCTTTATTACAAAAGACTTGTGTACTTGGCACGGCGAAGATAATTAGAAGGACTCTGGACACCTAAGATTGAGGGATTCAATCCGCTGCCCAGAAAAAGCCGCCAAACAACAAAAAGGCGTGAAGAAAGGACAATAATAATAATAATAATGATAATGATAATAATAATAATAATAATAATAATAATAATAATAATAATAATAATAATAATAATAATAATAATAATAATAATAATAATAATAATCAATTTCTTTAAAGTTGGCTAGTACATAGCTAAGTATAGTAAAAACACTAAAATTGCTAATTAAGGCCAACTACTTAAAAATATACAACTTATAAAAAAGTATGATAAAATGGTTTGATATAAAAATAGCAGATAAATGGTTTGATGCAAGAAATGACATAAAATGTAGATAATAAAAAGCCCAATCATAAAAATTCATAAAAATCCGACGTTTGGAATAAAAGGTCGACATAGTCTGCAAGAGCATTCTTCACCGTGCCACTTTTTTATCTTTGATTTAAACAATGAGAGAGATTCAGTATTCCTTATATCTTGAGGGAGGGAAAACCAAAGTTGAGGCCCTCTGTATCTGATGGATTCAGATCCAAAATGTACGGTCTTTATACTTGGTAATACAAATTCATTGTTATTTCTTAGGTTATAAATATTGTCTCGCTCTCTGAAGATCTCATTCATAAAAGGAGGGTTCAGATTGTTCTGTGTTTTAAATATTTCTGTCATTAGGGTTTGTAAATTCTTCGTGTGGATAGTAACCGCTTTATCTCTTTCTAATAAAACGTCAAAACTAGAATCATAATCTTTGTAAGCAATTCTTAAAGCCCTTTCGTGTATCTTATTAACTTTGTTATTCAAATACCTACTGTGGAACATCCAAACCATATCTTATTGCACTAAAATTAACCGCCTACCAAATTAAGTAAGCCGAAGTTAAGAAGCACATTATTTAAGCCTGAATGCTCTGAAGTTGTGAAAAATATGTAGAATGATTAAGGCGCACACTTGTCAAGTGTCTTCGAAAACTATGAAAGGGTAAATTCGATTTTCCGATGCTATGTTTTTAGTGCCTTTTCGACCTGATAGACAAATTCGCCAAGGCATAAAGGCAATTGAGGCGGAGGAAACTGATTCTGACGATGATATAGAAACAAATGATGATGTTGATGGTTTCGTTCTTGAACTCGGATCTACATGTGAGCTCAAGACAAGGGACACATTTGAATGCAACATTTTTATCAAGTGCCAACATAATTACAAAGCGAGGATGGTGAGGAATGATTGCAAGCAGTCTGAGGAAGCTCATCAGAGCTGCTATTGCAAGTAACTAAAAACATGTCGTGTCAAAAGTCTTTAAGGAGCAAGAAAACATTGCTGAAAAAAACCTCTTACAGATAAAATCCTGGGCACATACATTTTCACAAAAAAATGTCATTATCACAACAATGGCTTTTGGCAATATAATCTCAATTATTCAATAATTCTGCTTTGTGCTGGAAGATGTTTCTCTCTTTGTGAGGAAGGAAAGCTTGTCCAAAAGTTGCACCATATGGAATGAACGCTGAACATGTCAACAGGAAGCAGGGGGCTCGAGCTTCCCAAAAAATTTCGAAAGCAATGATGCTACGTCCCAAACATAAATTAGATTTTGTTCTCTATTGTAACAAATTGCTAGGTCGAGCAAAAGTTTCCCTGCTGAGCAACATTTCCTCTAACAATATCAACGAATAGTTTTAGTGTAATTAGGTAAGTCTTGTTTCTTTCCGTATCTGACCCTGCTATTGTAAAACAGAGCATTGTTAGACGAAGCGGTTTTCTCTTCGCACTGACCTCCTCCATACTCGATCTGAAGTTGAGGCAACTGTACTACGTATTATAACATTAGTGAACCGTCGCTGTGTACTGCACTACCATTCCCACTGCTGCTATCAATGTAACAAGGAAGTTGCAGAAATAGTAGTGTCGTGAACACTAAAGTTTTTAGCAGCACTTACTTAACTTCGTTAACAGCAAGTTAATAAATTAAAATTAGTTAAATTGCCCTTAGTAAATGAGAAAATTAAGCCTTATGTTTGTCTGATGATGAGGAAAGATTTACGAAAAGGTTGAAAAATATCTGAAGGGCAGCCAAGCTCAAGCAGCCTTGGACCTATTTATGGGAGTGTAGCTTTAGCCCATGCATTCTTCAAAAGACAAGCTCAGCAGATTTTTGGAAGAACTTTGTCTCCAAAAAAAAAAAACGTCGAGGAGAGCCAAGCACATGAAAGTTTAATTATTGTTACTTGTACGGGATACTATCAGTGAAAGTCTTTCGGATTTCCTCCAGAGGAGCCAGACGGCCGTCGAAGCGCTTTGGAGTCTGCGCAGTATCTTTCTCAGGGTCATCGCCATTCATCGTTCCTTTGTGAAATTGCACATGCCACAAAACGCTTCGCTCGTCCCATTGATCAACGAGCCAATTGGAGTTAACGTCTTTTCCTTTGTAATTTACAAAAGGGGGAGTTCGCAGTATTTCGAACGATTACCATCCAAAAAAAATCCAGTTGCTCGAAGATTGCTGACAAGCGAAGTTTTCCATGTGAACAAGTGTAGTGCGAAGGGAGTCAGCACTAATAAATTCACGGGCAGTGTAATTTTTATTGTGCGACGCGGCACGCGCGGTAAAGCTGATTCGATCCATCTGTCGCATCTTGGTCGCATTGACACGCTTCATTGTTCAACGATTTAAATGTGATCTAGACACTTTGAAAACTGAGCTTCGGGTCAAGAGAGGTTATAGCGTAATGTTTCAACTGCAGCTTTCATTCCAACTTTGACAGCAGGGCTGAATTTCACCGAAAAACCAATGATAAGAATAGCACAAATTTGAAAATTGTATCCAACGGTAGCCCACAACTGGCATGTGACGCACATTCATGAACGACTTGCGCAATTAAAACAGAAATTGCACGAATAAAAGTACTTTTGCGGGCGGTTAATTTTGCTCTCTGTCTCTCACAGCTCACAGCAAATCAAGATTCAGTATTTCATGGGATGACGTATTCCGTGCATCTATGTTGCTGCTGTTGATAGCGCCCACATTCGTCGGCAAAAAGACGTACGAAAGTACGAAAGCGGAAAACTATGCCCAAATGGAAATAATTTTATTCTCAAGCGAAAACTGCTCTCGAGCATTCTCCGCCCGAGCGGAAATGCAGCCATAAGGAAATAAAGCCATAATTCGTCAAATTCCTTTCCTTGTAGAACAAATTCCATCCTGAGGGTGTCATCTAACCATAGTCATCTAACCAATCTGCCTTCGTGGAACATCCCGAGCCTGATCCTCAGGGATGCAGGAAGCAGTTCTTATGGGGGAGCACAGCTCTTACAGGTTATCAACAGCACCGTTTAAAACTGAAGGGACGCTTCCACATCAAATGCATCACATCAAATAAGACAGCGACGAGGGCACTTCAAAGTCAAAATAAGGCATATCCCGAAACTTGTGGCCCACTGTGCCCCAGGGGGTGCACTCTATAAAATTTTAGATAGGGATGCTCATTTGGACAGATTTTTAATCTACCCAAAAAAATGACAGGCCCAAGATTTTCAAACCCAAAAAAATGACGGAATTATTCGAGAGCCCCCATAACTATCCTTTTTGTAGAACAAGTTAAATTGAGAAAATTGCACCGTGCAATTCTGCACAAGATAGTCAAACTGATATTGCATTTGGAGACCATCACAGCAACTCTTATGATTTGTCGAAATCATCATGTTAACAACCAACTATTCTTTCTAAAAACCATATCAATGAATTGACACATAGAGTAGGCTGATTCAGTGTAATTGGGAAGAAAGAATTATTCAACAACCTATAGTACTTCCATTAATTGATTGAGATTATAATTTTCTAAATTCAAAGTTCAGTAACCAAAAAAATGCCACAAATTTTCAATGAACCCAAAAAAATGACGGCAATTTTGTCAACCCAAAAAAAATGACGCCAACTTAGCGAAACCCAAAAAAATGACATTTTCGTAAATTTCAAACCCAAGAAAATGACACGAGCATCCCTATCAAAATTTTCACAAGTGCCCCCCCTGGGCACTGTGCCCCCCTCCCCCCGGCAATGCTCCTTACTATCTACGTCTGTGCATGAACACGAGACCTTATAGGGAGGTGTCCCTTGAATCAAGGCTTGATAGATGTGTGACTGCAGCTTCTCGCCCTGTCAGGGACCCAATCGAGCCGAACAATGAATGGAAGGGGCGGCAAGTCTCGACAACAACTTTTCTTTGGACCTGGCTTGGGACCTTCCCTCTGCTTTTCGTTTCTGTTGCGTCATCCATTCGTTACAAACAGAAAAACAAGCATTGTTGATTAAAGTAAACAAATATAAACACCAAAAGTAAACAAACAAACCTCATTTACATCACCAGTTTCGTCAGAATTATTCGTCAGCATTTTTCTCTGCATCGATTTTAATTCTCTTGTAATTTCTTCTTTCTTACACTCCTCCCAAAGGTGTGTTCATTCACTACAACCGACTGTTGTCGCACTTTTTCTGTTCTGCAAACTTTTACAACTCTTTTTTTGATAAAAATATAGATATTTCCTGAAACGTTGGCCTTGAATCTACAAATTGAAACTCTCTTGGGTCTCTCTTGTCGACAACTGGTGCTTTCATTTCTTTCTCGTATTTGGAAACAGGCTAGGGCACATCACGTTGTTATGTGGATGGTCTCGCTCGAGTGCTTGCATCCAATTTCCTCTCACCACCCGTAGGCGAGAAAGACAACAACGAAACAAACCGATATGCTTTATTGACTGCTTTCTTCTCACAAAAGCTGCATTCTTTGATTTCCTTCTCGTGATCCAAATCCACAGGGTCAGGTCAGACATGGTCAGACCAGTAGCGTAGCCAGGGGGGGGCAAGAGGGGGCGGCCGCCCCCCCAATCATCGCCAGAGATGAGTTTTGTAATTCTCCCAAATCCGTTGAGAAACTGAAGGAGGGGGGGGGGGGGGGTCGGCTGCATTTTTCTCCAACACTTGTGGCAGCGTGATTTGTCAATGTTATAAAAGAAACAGGAATGAAATTTTTGCCCTAATAAGTGACATCTTGGTGCGATTTAGCCAACAAAAGTGTGGCGAATTCGCGCCAAAATTGATACAGGACACAAGATGAGCGTAAGATTGTATTTAGAATTTCGAATCTTTGCTATTTCAATCATTCATGAACTAAAAACTTTATTAGGTAATTAGACAAGTAAAAGTTTTGCGTAATTACAGTTTCCCATGCACCATTATAGGTAACGATCCTCGTGCTTTCCAGTAATTGCTTGCAAGCACATTTTCCCAAGGTCAGTACTCTACCACAGATAGTTTGAGGTCTCTTTATATGGAAAATAGCCCCATTTCTAGGATTTAAGGTATACTTTAGTGCAAATTTCGTAGATTTATTGCATGTACAGCAAATATTGTAGTGTTTATCGAACTTTAATGTGGACAATTAGAATTTGAGTAAATCGTATAAATAGAGGTCCCAAAGTTAGCGTAACTCAGATAGCAGGCCCGAGGGCCAGAAGGGGCACAGAAATCTATGACACTCAGCAAACTGTAAGTAACCTATACTTAAGCTACAAATCTACTCGAACTTAGGCCCATTTGAGAATCTAAACACAAGTCGTTGTCTTTATGCATGAAGCCTTGAAGGCTATACTATACGAATCTAATATTCAATCAAGTTATTCAACAGCAGTTTATCAAGTTGTTCGTTAGCATTTAATCAAGTTGGGTTATATTTATTTTGATACAGTCCTCTTAGAAAATTCAGTCAAGTCTATTTTTTGCGAACCTACATCTACAGACGTCGGAGCCTAGCCGTTAAGGGGGTTTCCTGACATTTGGTCCACCGAGCCGGATTCTATTAATATTTCTCAGTTGCAGTTGACTTTGGAAATTTGGTTAAGATGTCTGACGACGAAACTATGCAGCAAGTTACAGGTGCAGTTGCAGGTGCAGGTGCAGTTGGAGGAGAAACAACAGGAGATCAGCAGACCCAAGCACAGATATGGGGCATCAAGACACCTCAAATGCAACTACACGAAGCGACGCAAATTCGAGCAGTTGACGAGAGAACACTTCTCATCATACAAAACAGTGTACCAGACATCATGAGGCGAGGCAGACGAGTCGAGCTTGAACGCACAAGAAGTCGAATGGAGCAATATGTGGCGAGCCTGAAAGGAGACAATGAGCGAATCACACAGTTCATGATTGAGACGGGACATTCAGTGGAAGAGGTGGCACAACTGAATTACGACAATGAGATGCAAATGGACACGTTCCAAGATACCATGGAAGAAATATCAAACAGACTTTCAGAAATCGACAAAAGGGTACAAAAGGAGCAAACCATTGAAGTCAAGGAAGAGAGAACAATGGATTTCAAGACTCCAAAGCTACAATTACGAAAATATAGCGGAGACCCACTCAAATGGATGGAATTTTGGGAACAGTACCGATTTGCAGTGCATGATCGCAAGATGCAGCCTTCGGCAAAAATGGTGCAGTTGCGAGAACTGTTGGTGGGACGAGCAGCAGCAGTCATTCGTGGCCTTCCACTTTCCGATGCAAATTATGATGTGGCAATCAATCGACTTCATAAGGAATTTGGTGACGATTCACACCTCAGGAGCGCACACATCAAAGCAATCAGAGACATACAACCAATCAACAATGCAGCAAATTTGGTGAAACTCAGAAGATTCTACGAAGACGTGGCGACCAACTATGCGGCTTTGGAGTCGCTAGGGTTTGCAACTCATGTTCTTTGCCTCGTAGAAGAGACAGTGATGAAGTTGCCCAGGAGCATTCGATTCGAAATCACGAAGAACGAACCAATGTGGACGAGATGGAACTTTGAGCAAATGTTGGAGAAACTGTGGAGCTATTTAAAGGCATGTGAAGATATTGAACCCACCACGAAGAGCGAGAAATCCATATTGAACACAACAACAAACAGAAACTTTAGGCCAACAGGTACAAATTGTGTTTATTGTAGCAATAATACTCACAAATCCTTTGAATGTCAACAGGTTTCTACAGTCAAGGACAGAATAGCTATTTTGAAGCGAGACAAGCGATGTTTCAATTGCACACGAGTTGGTCATTCAGTCGAAGAATGCAGGAGTCGAAACACGTGTTATCACTGCAGAGGGAAGCACCACTCATCGATATGTCAGAAGCAAGACAATGGTACAAAAGAGGAGGAGCAAACAGTCAATTCAGCCCCCGGGATGCACATCAAGAGTGGAGCAGTTGCATATCAGACAGTGCAAGCGAAGATAGGAGATCATCAATGCAGAGTGCTTTTGGACAGTGGTAGTGGTGGTTCATACATTAGCAGAGAACATGGAAGAAAGCTGAACGTGCGTCCAGTTCGAACAGAACATCGTGTTATCGGGACAGTCAATGGCGATATGGAAGTATCTTGTCCGATATACAAACTAAGAGTGGATGCAGTTGGTAAGTCAAGGGAATCATTTGTAACTGAATTTGCTCAGCTCGATTTGTTTATGCTTAGCTCTATTCCCAACAGCCATCCAGAAATCCAGAAGAGAAACTACCCACACTTGAGAAACTTGTGGTTTTCAGACGTTAGCAAGGATAAAACACTGCAGATTCACGCAATCATTGGTGCAAAAGATTTTGCGAAAATCAAAACAGGAGCAATTGTACGTGGGAACAAGAATGAACCAATCGCAGAAGAAACAACGTTGGGATGGACATTGATGGGATCACTTGGAGACAGCACACAGGAAGCAGAGTCGATCACATATCTGATGATGGACAAACCAGGCTCAATCAACGGCGAGTTGAAACACTTATGGGATCTCGATGTACTTGGAGTGAAGGATGGAAGCGAGGACGTGTACGAATCATTTGCAGACAACATATCACAGGACAGCAGCGGAAGATACACAGTGAAGCTACCTTGGAGAAAGGGACAATTCTATTTACCAGACAACAAGAAACTCAGTGAAACAAGACTGAGAAGTCAATTCAAGAAGCTGAAACGCACACCAGAGATACTCGAGCAATACGATGCCATTGTGAAGGAGCAACTCAGAGAGGGAATTGTCGAGCCAGTACCTGAGAAACCAGACGGGCAGCGTGTTAGTTACATACCTCATCACCCTGTGATTCGCAGCGACGCAGAAACAACAAAACTCAGAATAGTATACGATGCTTCAGCAAAAGATCGTAAGTACAACAATTCATTGAACGACTGTTTACACATTGGACCCTCATTGTTGCCTTTGCTATTTGACATTCTGTTGCGATTTCGTCTTTACCCTGTTGTTATACTTGGCGATATTCAGAAGGCATTTTTGCAGATACAGGTTGACAAGAAGGACAGAGACTGCCTAAGATTTTTGTGGTATGAAAATGTGAAGGAAGAGCACCCAGTGATGAGAGAGTTGCGCTTTACGAGAGTCATCTTTGGCAGTGGACCCAGCCCGTTTCTTTTGAATGCAACAATTCGAGAACACATGAAACAGTATGCAGAGAACGATCCAGATTTCGTGCGTCAAGTGGTGAAGAGTTTATACGTCGATGACTATGTTGGAGGGTGTGACACAGTGGAGCAGGCCATCAAGCTCAAGAAGAAACTTGCAGAAAGATTCCAAGACGGGAAGTTCAACATGAGGAAATGGAAAACAAACAATGCAACACTGAGAAAGGAAGTCGAGGAAGGGAGCAAGTACGACGCAGACGAAACAGCACGGGAACAAAATCAAATTCAAGACAGTAAGGTGTTAGGCGTGTTATGGAGACCAGATGATGACAAAATCGGCGTAGACTTCAGAAAATTACTTGCAGTGAAACATGAGCCGACACAAAGAGGTATGTTGAGGTC
This sequence comes from Aurelia sp. 3 sensu Dawson et al. (2005), assembly GCA_964020215.1. NCBI lineage: Eukaryota > Metazoa > Cnidaria > Scyphozoa > Semaeostomeae > Ulmaridae > Aurelia > Aurelia sp. 3 sensu Dawson et al. (2005). The sequence goes on from OZ026580.1 coordinate 4,267,154, forward strand.
AATTTCTACAATATTTGATCCTCTAGGCATAGCATCTCCAGTATCGATCACAGGAAAGATAATCTATCATGAAGTTTGTCTACAGAAGCAAGGTTGGGACGATGAAATTTCCAGCGAGCTAGCCAAGAGATGGAACATGTGGACAAAGGAAGTTGCAGCACATCCAGTCATATGTACAGACAGATGCATGCTCAGTGAGACTTCAGGAGAGCTGACAGATATTACGATTCATGGATTCTCAGACTCAAGTGTCGCAGCATGTTGTGCAATGGTATACTTGGTGGTGAATCAGAATGGCATAAGAACGACCAAGCTGCTCACAGCAAAATCGAGAGTCGCAAAGCCAGATTTGTCAGTCCCAAGACTAGAACTTGTTGGTGCACAGTTGTTGACAAGATTGGTGAAAACAGTTCATGCAGCCTTGGAGGGATGGACAATTTCAGAAACACATTGTTGGACAGACAGCAAGACAGTTTTGTGTTGGTTAGCAAACAAAGGCGAATGGAAACAATTCGTACGATCACGTGTAAATCAGATCCTAGCAGAAGATTACATATCATGGCGATACTGTCCAACCAGTGAGAACCCAGCAGACATTGGCACACGAGGTATGACACCGGAGCGACTTCAAACGTGTGAACCTTGGTGGCAAGGACCACAGTGGCTGCAAGAGAAGGAGCTATGGCCAGACAGTGAAAATGTGACAGACGATCAACAAGCTAACGAAGAACGCAGAGAATCAAATTTGGTGTCAGTGATCAATGAGAATGGTGCTGGACTGACAAGGGTATTTGATTTGTCAAGGTATGCAAGCGCTAAGAAACTATTCCGTATTACTGCGTATGTCTTACGATTTCTGAAAGTTTGCAGGAAGGAAGAGGCACAGAGGAGTCAGACGTTGTCAACAAACGAAATTCTCGAAGCAGAAAGGGTGTGGATACGGCATGCACAATCAGCACACCAAGCAACAGTCAATCAGAAACGACAACTGGGTATTCAAGTAGACGAGCAGAACATCCAAATTTGCCATGGAAGATTTGACATTCCTGCCACGGAGCAGCCAATCTACTTGCCCAAACAAGATTCCTTGGTACCCCTGATAATCGCAGATGCACACAGGAGAGCGTTGCACATGGGGGTGGCATCAACATTAGCAGAAGTGAGAGGAAGATATTGGATCCCAAATGGCAGACAAATGGTGAAGAAAATCGTGCACAACTGTCAACACTGCAGGCGGTACAGAGTCAAAGCGATGAAAGCACCAGAAACAGCAGCGTTACCAGCATTCAGAATATCACAGGGATACCCATTTCAATCAACAGGAGTGGATTTTGCCGGCCCTATTTACTACAAAAGAGGTAAGAAAGAGCGCAAATGTTACATCACTCTTTTCACTTGTGCAACTAGCAGGGCAGTTCATCTTGAATTGGTAGAAGACATGACAGCAGCAACATTCAGACGAAGCTTGAAGAACCTCATCACAAGAAGAGGAACGCCAGAGATGATAGTTTCTGACAATGCGAAGACATTCCAGTCAACAGCAAAATGGTTGAAATCAATACGAAAGGACAACAAAACACAATCACTGCTCAACGATTTAGGAATTACTTGGCGTTTCAACTTATCCAGATCTCCCTGGTGGGGCGGATTCTTCGAGCGTATGGTGGGTCGTGTCAAAAATTCAGCAAAGAAGTCAATGGGAAGAGCCAAGCTGACCTTTCCGGAACTGACAGAATTGACGTTAGATGTAGAATTTGCTCTAAACAACAGACCACTAACATACCAAGGAGACGATTTGGAGATGGAGCCATTAACACCAAATCACCTCATTCACGGACGACGTTTGAAGCCATTCGACACAGGAGCAATTATAAGCGATGAAGAGACAACTCCAGCGAAGAAGCGCCTTCGATATTTGAATCGAATGAAAGAACACTACTGGAAGCGATGGCAATCTGAATATTTACGAAGCTTAAGAGAACACCACAGGATTGTTGGTGAAGCAACTGACATCAAAGAGGGTGACGTTGTACTGATCAAAAACGAGAATCAACCAAGAAATACATGGAAGCTGGGAAAAGTAATCAAAACAATCAAAGGGAGTGATGGAATAACCAGAGGAGTAAGATTGCAGACAATGACGAATGGCGTGACAACATTTATTGAGCGACCATTGCAACACATTTATCCCATGGAACTGAAAGCAGAATTACCGGAAGTGACAAGAGATCAATCAGTGACATCAAATGAGGAACCACGAGCAGACAGGCCAAGGAGGCAAGCAGCTAGAAAAGCACAGGAAGAGATTCAGACACGATTGTTTTTAGATGAAGAAGAGGAAAATCAAATGGACATTTGATTTGGGGGTGGTGTGTGGCGAATTCGCGCCAAAATTGATACAGGACACAAGATGAGCGTAAGATTGCATTTAGAATTTCGAATCTTTGCTATTTCAATCATTCATGAACTAAAAACTTTATTAGGTAATTAGACAAGTAAAAGTTTTGCGTAATTACAGTTTCCCATGCACCATTATAGGTAACGATCCTCGTGCTTTCCAGTAATTGCTTGCAAGCACATTTTCCCAAGGTCAGTACTCTACCACAGATAGTTTGAGGTCTCTTTATATGGAAAATAGCCCCATTTCTAGGATTTAAGGTATACTTTAGTGCAAATTTCGTAGATTTATTGCATGTACAGCAAATATTGTAGTGTTTATCGAACTTTAATGTGGACAATTAGAATTTGAGTAAATCGTATAAATAGAGGTCCCAAAGTTAGCGTAACTCAGATAGCAGGCCCGAGGGCCAGAAGGGGCACAGAAATCTATGACACTCAGCAAACTGTAAGTAACCTATACTTAAGCTACAAATCTACTCGAACTTAGGCCCATTTGAGAATCTAAACACAAGTCGTTGTCTTTATGCATGAAGCCTTGAAGGCTATACTATACGAATCTAATATTCAATCAAGTTATTCAACAGCAGTTTATCAAGTTGTTCGTTAGCATTTAATCAAGTTGGGTTATATTTATTTTGATACAGTCCTCTTAGAAAATTCAGTCAAGTCTATTTTTTGCGAACCTACATCTACAGACGTCGGAGCCTAGCCGTTAAGGGGGTTTCCTGACAAAAGAATCAAAAATTTTCTGCTCGCTTCGCTCGCACGTCCATACTTGCCTCATCACTGTATCATCTTGGGATCATCTTTGTACCCTGGCCTGCTATCATGTCCAGGCAAGGCATGCAGCTTCATTAGTTTCTTTGAAACCGACCTAGGCACCACTTCAACTTGGTATGTGTATGAGTCTATTTGGCACAGAACATACAATACAATTAATCACATCTTTCGAATTTTTCTCGCTTCGTTTCGCACTTCTATCAAGAATTCCTCCTTCCATGTGTACTTATACTGCCACTTGTTTTCTTGAACGATTTCTGCATTTTCCTATATATCCAGCATTACAAGAATTTATGAATCCAACTTAAACCTTCCTTAACTTTAATCGACAGTGCATCTCTTCTACAGTGATGTGACATTTCAACCATCCAGTGAAATTCTGTTTGTGCTTCTCAAAAATTTTCAGCTCGCTTCGCTCGCATTTTCTTCATGCTCTGTATACTCCATAGATTACTCCAGGGCCCGAGCTGGCTCTTGACAGCCCTGTCCATAAGCATCGTTGCGCTTTCTAGAGTTTTTATCAGTGTTTCAAAACAATTCAAAGTTCAGACTTTCTCAGCTGTTGTCCTTTTACTTGTTTTGTCTCAGGCACCCATGGTACTAAATTGCGAAATTTTGGCGAGAATTCAGATATGACCAGGGACGCACATTAGGGGGTGTGGGGGTGAGACACCCCCAATATTTCCAGAGTCGGTCCAAAATTTTTGTCATAAGCGAAAAGTCGGTCCATGACGAAGCTTGGATCTATCTTGGATAGTTCGAGTCCAAGTTGGTCCGACTTCTAAATGTTTTAGGCAGAGGTCGGTCCATGACGACGGTTGGAAATTTTACAAGCAATGCTCGACAGTAATCGGCTTAGAATCATTCTAAGCCAAAGTAGAAGACGGCATTTAAAAAAATTTTCCGAGATATACTATTGCAGAAGTGCCCAGTCAACGATTGGGCAAAGCAATCATTGGATTGTGAGACTTCTAAGACAAAGCAAAGGTATTTTTGCCCAAACATTGGTCTAAATGTACAGTAGAAAGCTGTTGGAAATGTTCAAAGTTTCCAGTCTGGCACTGGGGTGTCGATAATGGCAGGGCCACTGAGGGGTGCAGTTTGCCCCCAGGGTCTAGGGGGCCTCATATTTGAAGATTTCTTAACATTCTGACTAGAGGAAATTTTCTGAAATGCATTTAGGCCATTTTAAGCTAATCTAAAGAGCGTGATTGCAAAAAATTTCTGCTCGCTTCGCTCGCATGGGGTTTCATTTGGCAGTTTTGGTCCTGGGCCCCCAAAACTTCTCGGCGGGCCTGGTGTCGGTGGTGGTAATTGTATGGCGTTGGAAATTGGACACCACCGCCTGACCTGACAGAAGAAACCTTCACCGTAAAAGCAAAACAGGCAAAGTCGAATCAAAAAGCTTTGAGAAAATAAGTGTGAGGGGCTGCTCTTTCACTCTTACAGCGATTTTTGCTTTGTTTGCGATTGATTTTCCTTGCGAAAAAATTCTGCTTTTCTAAATGGTGTTTACTTGAAATCTATCCTGAAGATGCCAATTTATGAAGAAACCTGTCACAAAATGTCAAAAATTCTTTTTAGAAGTGTTTAGAAGTGACAAACATGGGATCAGGAGAGGTGTTCTAAGCCAAAGTAGAAGGGGTGTCCTCAAAAAATTTCCTGGGGACCTCGCCCCCAGACCTCCTCCTTTTCGCACCCTCAGTTAATCTGTACTGCTTGTATCAAAGTTCCTCAAGAGTACAAACAGCCTGTATACATCCAGTCGGTCCAAAAAACTTTAGTCGGTCCAAACATACTGACACCCCCCAAACAAAATTTGAATGTGCGCCCCTGGATATGACTGAAAGAAAAAAGGAAAGCTTTCGTCCCTTCCATTATAAGAGCGGCACCGAAAGTTTTGTCTACTTTTTAGTTACGGTGCATTCTTGGTTTTCCAGTGGCATACCTGAGAGGAATGCGGGATCCGAAGAAATTTTTGAACAATGTTGGCAGAGGCATTCTAAGCCAGAGTAGAATGCATGTCATCAAAAATTTTTCTGGTGACTCGACCCTGGACCCATCCATTTCAATGTCCCCACTTATCTTAGCCTGTAAATGCCTGTCGTCAGCCGATCCTTATTTGCTACTACTCTGGAAAAATCTCATCAAAAGATGATTTGAAGAACCTGTACACTGAACAACAATTTCTTTTGTAAAATTTTCTTGCAAAAGATTCTGTAGACTGACTAGACAATGATAAAGTAGCTAAGAGAGACAATTCCTTGAATATCAAGATCGAACGACCAGCACCAAATCATTTTGCAGTAAAGCTGAGAAGATTCATTTCGTATTTTGTACTTGATGTGTTGGACCGCTTGTAACTTCATTTCATTCATTTTTTATTTTTTATCCACGGTAGCCCCGTCAATCTGCATTGATTGCTTTACAGGGGGCCGTGCAAAAATACATATAATTTCCAAATTTAAAACCTAATCCTAATTAATTTACAATTGTGTTTACAAAAACGAAAAAAAAAAAAATCAAATGAATGTACATAAAAAAGATCTTTAACCCTCCACTACGTCTTTAAACCTCCTTTTGAAGGTAGAAAGGGAGGGTGCAAGTCTGACATCAGAGCTTAATTGATTCCACAGCTTAGGCCCACGAAATGATATTGACTTCTGCCCATTTGCCGTTTTGAAGAGAGGAACACGCAAGTCAGCTTCGGTATTTCTAAGTCTCATTGTGTTAAGCGCTGAGTTCTTTACAAACAGCTCGGAAAGATATTCAGGCGCAAGACTATTTGTTGACTTAAACATTATGGTCGCTGTTTCACTTAGAATAATGTCCGAGATTGTTGGCCACCCCAGCTTTTTAATCAGACCAGTTGCTGAAACATGATAGCTGCTATTCGTAACAATTCTGGCAGCTCGATTTTGCAGTCTTTGGAGGGCATCAATTTGAGTTTTGCCGCAACATCCCCATACTGAGCAACAATAACGAAAGTGGGGCTCAACAATTCCTCTGTACATTTTACTGAGCGTTCCCTGTTGGAGAAATTTCTTTGCATATTTCAGAAAGCCTAAAGCTCGAGAGACTTTGTTTCTCATACCCTTTATATGCTCATCCCAAACAAGATGACAATCCAACTGAACACCGAGGTATTTAGTCCTCTCGACAGTTTCTATCTGTGTGCCATTTATGAAAAAGGACGGCTGCTCACTGACTTCTTCGGAAATCCTCTTGAGCTTTGGACGGGATCCAACTACCATTGCGTGAGTCTTAAGGACGTTTAAAGACAGTTTGTTTCCCTGAAGCCAATCTTTTAAACAATCTAGATCTTCGTTCATAAATTGGTTTAGATCATCGATGTTATTTGATGCAAATGAAAGACTAGTGTCATCTGCATACATGGTCACTTTACAATTATGCAGAGCACGCGGGAGGTCATTAATATAGATTAAAAATAACAGGGGACCAAGGCATGAGCCCTGTGGAACACCGCAAGTGACATCCTTTATGTGCGACAATGCACCATTAACTTTGCAAAACTGCTGTCTGTTATTGAGATATGAAACGAACCAAGAATGTTCCAGATCTCTGATACCATATCTAAGTAGCTGAATAAGAATTCTTCTGTTGCTTTCTTAGAGTAACTTGCAATAATGAGGATAATTTCTTGATGAAAATTTAACAAAACGTCCTGCCTTTTGTGTTCTATGTAGTCATGTTTATGATGCAAAATATGACTGAAAAGGGCGTTTCCCTCATTTTCCGAGCGTCTGAAGGGCGTGGCCCCCAAAAATTTTCCCGGGGCCAAGCCCCCGGACCCCCGTATTTCCTCGCTGCGCTCGCACTCTGCCCCCCCCAAAGGCAGGGACCTGGCTACGCCACTGGGTCAGACTGACTACTATTTCTGCAAAATGACGAGGTACACATATTTTTTCATAAGAAACTAAGGCCCTGTTTATATGAGGAAAAACACCTCACCTGCCAGACCCGGGGCTGAGAGGCGAGGTAGATTTCAGTCACTGTTTATATGAGATTTTTCACCTCACCTGTCAGCCGCGGGGCTGAGAGGTGAGGTGGATTAAAGTCTCTCTTCCGTGAAATCAGGATGAACTGACCAATGAGAATCAAAGAATAAATTCAATTCACCTCACCATACCGGTGGTGTTTCGTTTATATGGAAAAATTTCACCTCATCTAGGTGAGATTCCACCTCTAGTGAGGTGGGACTTCACTATACCGGTGGTGTTGCGTTCCTCATGTAAACGCGAAATGAAAGAACAAAGGATTTTATTGGAAGGTGGAATCTCACCTCTCTCAGCACCGGGTCTGGCAAGTGAGAAGTTTTTCCTCATATAAACAGGCCCTAAGAACTTTGGCCAGAACTGAAAGTTTCTCAAGACTTAGTCTTAAGACTTGAACATTTCAAAACAAGGAAGACATCTTTGAAGTCTTTCCAATGCTTGGATGGAAGTTACTTTCTACGGAATGTCCATGCAAGTTTTAGAATAATTAGTCCTAAAAAGGGCGTTTCCCTCATTTTCCAGAAGACTGAATGGCACGGTCACAAAAAATTTTCTTTGGGGCCACGCCCCCCTAGGGCCTGTCCCCATAGATCACTCCAGGGCCCGAGCTGGCTCTCTCGACGGCCCTGCCTTTGGTACTGATTTATGATTGAGGAACCAGGAAGGATTTGCTCCTGAAGAGTGAAAGTGGAAGAAAATTTTTAAGATAATGGACAGCTCATGTGACTATATTTTTTTCATGTAAACAAACCCCAAACATTGTTCTTCTTTTTCCCTCTCGAAGCGTCAGAAGTAACTTATGGAAAGGATTATAGCGTTGTCATAAATCCAAGAATTCTTTTCAAATTCATTGCCTTTTGAGGTGGATTTGCTCTTGGCAAATGTTTCCTTGTCTGAACCCGGGGGTGCACTACATACATTTTGGGTACGGGGACGTGCCATTGGGAAGGGTATCGATTTTCCAGATATTGGTATAAAGAACGGTATCAATTTTCACAATTTCGGTATAAGGAACGGTACCGATTTTCAAGGTTTTGGTATGAAATATAAGGAAGGATATACTTTTTCCAAAAATTGGTATAAGGTCGGGTATACTTTTTCCAAAAAATTGGTATAAGGAACGGGTCGAGGGGGGGGGGGTAACTCCTTTAGGGGGTCGGGTATATATGTGCCTTTGAGAATTCAGAGTTAGGACCCATAACCCAGGCAACATTTTGAAAATAAGTACCCATAAACAGGGCAAAATTTTGAAGTATGACCCCATAAACAGGGCAAAATTTTCCACAAGTATCATGAAAAGACCATATTTTGTATCATTTTTGGAGGAAAATTCTTTTTCACGAAAGTTTTTTGTCATTATATCTAGCAATAGCTATAAATTGCTAACATTTATCCAGAACTGCGGCAAATCTCCGTAAAGCAGACCCATAACCAGGGCAAAATTCACAAAACATGACCCATAACCCGGGCAAAATACCGCAAATTGACCCATAACCCGGGCAGGCACATGTATACCATGCCCCGTATAGGAGTTACCCCCCCCCCCTCGGAACGGGTATGTTTTTCAAACTTTGATGGCACGTCCCCGACCAAAATCTGGCCAAGTGCACCCCCCGGGTGTCTGAACTGATTCACACAAGGTCGTTTGGATCGTTAAGGTCGTGCAACGACCTGAAAGACAAAGGAACAAACTCTAACGACCCAAACGACCTTGTGTGAATCAGAGGATTTACGATACAAGCTACATTCAAAAGTATCGAGGACTGGATTTTCAGTGAAGAAAGACGAAATCGGCTAACATTTGCTTACACCCATTTCAAGTCATGTGACCAGTCTCTTGATAAACTTCTTTTGATTTCTCTAACATATTTCGTGCCGCGCAAAGTTGTGCCATGAATGAAAAAACATAAGATCCGTTTGGATGATTACAAAGTCCGTCCTGAGCTAAACAAGCATAAGAATATCTGATTATTGATTTCTTCATAACCTCAACTGATCGTTGATTCTGTTTTTTGCTACAGTCAGAGAGATGAGTGTTGCTGCTAAAGTCGCCTTCAATGGAAAATCGAGCGCCTAGTATAAGGACAAGAATCGCCTCAAGGTCAAAGGCAATATTTTGGTCTTTATGTCAAACGAGAATGATACGCAAAAATCAAAAGTCATTACCCCTAGTTAGCTTATAGTTCGTGCACAAAACTATTGGTGCATCTGTGTCAAATGAGATGTCATGTGAGATTTACGATAACGCAAAATTACTTATGCAGAACCCTACAGAACGTTTCAGTTGTTGCTATTCGCGGGCATCTAATTTGAGACAAGCAGTCACGAAGATTCCTCTGTGCAGAATGATATGCATGAAGATGTTTTGGTTCAGTGTGATCACGTCCCTTCCCCCAGTCCATGGCGCCATTGCTTGCTGGGATTCTGCACCTTTCGTCTCAACTTCACCTGCGATGATTGCATCCGTTGCTGTGTAGGAGGGGGGTCCTTCTACCTTTGGTTATGCTGCAAATGCTAGCCTCTGTGCAGGCCGCCGGTTACATCATCCTCTAAAGTTGAGTTATTTGCATAATGAGTACTATCAATAAGTGGCTAATGATTCGTTCGTTCTAGAAAACGATTGTTTTGACATAATTAAGCTGCTAATGAAGTCAAGAACGTGCCAATTCTGGGTGAATTTGTTGCTGTGCCAGGGTAAACATCCTAGTAATTTATCCATCTTATGGTGTCAAATCTGTCTAACATGAAATAAGCCGACGTCAAATTCTGCTATAGGATCGCGGGAAGCTTCTGTGTTGTATGCGCTTTCTGTGCGCTTTCTTTATCTGAGTGCTCATTAGCAGCGGTAAAACGTTTATCAATTCCATTAACGAGCGTGACTTACTTACTTACTTACTTTCTTTCTGACTGACATCGAGTGCCCTCTTAGATTACAAAGTTGGACTTTGTAATCAAAAAGTAGAACAATACTAAGATTTCCCAATGGTCATATGACTTGAAATGGGTAAAACAAACCTTAGCCGATTCGGTCTATTGACATGGTATTTCTTGGCTGGCAGAAACTGCCATTTTGAAAGTCGAATAATCATAACTTCGTCGCCGCTAAACGCCCACAAGTCGATTGTTTCTTTAGCTACACAATGAAGCGGGATGTTTCAAAATTGTCGAATACAATAGATTATATTTTTGACCTGGTCCGGGCGCGGGCAAGGTTTTTAACCATGTGCCGGTTCCCTTTAAGCATTTGCATGAGATTATTCAACCAAGGGCATTCTGACGACATGCAAGTGGCCTAACCCTAAGCATGTCATCATCCTAAATTTAGTTAATTCGGGTATCACAACAAACAAGATGGCTAAAGTATTGATTTCCTTGACTAGTTGAGCAAGTTGATGGTATTATCTCTGCTTCTCATCTCTGTTCTCCTCGGTGTATATCAGTTTGTAACCCACAGCAAGAACGATAAGCCCGCCATTTTGCAGTCTCACTCGAACATGTGACAGCCTTCTCCTGTGCAGCGAAACGGTAGACATGGCGAAGTTTGGGCCAAAATTAAGGCCAGGTTTTTCAGAGTAATATTATGAGTCTCTGTTGACTGAAGCGCCATCATCAAGTCAAAGAGCACAGGGAAACAAGAGACTCATCGTCGTGGGTCTACGTGGTACTTAGGATACATTGTCTGAATAAAGCACTTGAAACGGACCTCAGTTGTTAAACTGATCCTCTCAACTATTACAGAGAAGTTCGAGCCTCAAATGATAGTTTTAACTATCAAAGATTGTGTATCATGAAGTGGAGGGCTCTATGCTTTTCGTGTTTAGTTACAGTGTCAGTGACCGTCAACCAGAGAAAGGGCAAAAAGAAACATTATCCACAAAAGCAGTTCTGTTATCTTTCCGGTCCCTTTCAAAGTTATCTGCCCGATTAACTTGGACATTGACAAAGTAACCTTGGTCTTCTGTGGTCTTAGCCTGCTCAAGCACCGTTGCCCGCTAACCAACCACCATATTTTACGGTGTGGAACACTTGATACTGGACAAACTATAAAAAGTGGGAAATGAAAATCGATCTCGTGGTATCTTGACAGACGTTTCAAATCTTTAAAATGACTACCACCTAATTATTTGGTTTGAATAGAATAGAACGTTAGCTGCTCTGGGCCGTCGAGGGCCAGCTTGGACTCTCGAGTGATCTAAGGGAACTGTAGCCCCAAGAATCTTTTGTTTACCACGCTCCTCAGACTCGCGGCAAAAGAGGGAAGTCCCCCTCCCGGGGGTGGGGAGGGGGTACCTGACCAAATTTGGACGGGGACGTGCCATCGAGGACGGGGTCTATCGAGGACGGGCGCGTCCGGGTATTTCAAAAAAATACCCGTTCCTTATACCAATTACGAAAATTGTGAAAATTGACACCGTTCCTTAAACCAAAATCGTGAAAATCGATACTGTTCCTTATACCAAAATCGTGAAAATCGATACCCTTCCCGATGGCACGTCCCCGTACCCAAAATATGTATAGTACCCCCCCCCCCGGGGTCCCCCTACTGACTAACAGTTTAAGACTAACTGTTTAAAATATTGCTTATACATTCCGTGCCAAGGTTATGCCAAAAATTAAATTTAAGAATCAAGGACATCGTTTTATGTTAGTAAAGCCTGGATCACAACAGGTCGTTGCAGTCACTGGACTATCGCTACAGTGATTGGAAACGAACGACTCAATCAGCCAAAAAGATTAAATATTTATCATTTCATTTTATCATTATTTAAAACACACGAAATCCTTTCAGCAAATTAATATCCTATTAACAATATTTCTATAAAGGATATGAGAAAAGAAAAAAAAAATGGAATATTGCTGCTCTACCAAGGGGTCGTGTTTTGGTCCCGTGAAAGGTTCAAAAGATAATCTCTAAGACCTGTTCTAAAACGAGCGATTGAGTCTCTTTCTCCAATGCCGTCAGGGATATCATTCCAGTTTTTGACACCAGAGAAGTAGAAACTTCGCTTTGCATATTCTAACCTAACTTTAGGAATTTGCAGATCTCCATGGTTTCTGGTTCTATACTCTGAAATCATGGATCTTTCAGTGAACTTATGGCGAAGATTTTCGGGACAGAGGTCATGCAAGATCTTATATGTCATGACTCCTTGGTCAAAGGAGATCAATGACTTTACAGAGAGCCATTTGCAAGTCCATCCGTCCTTATACTTGGCATTCGCTATTAGCTTCTTTGCCCTTGTCTGTAATCGTTGCAGTTGGGATAGTGTGGTGTTGGAAAGAGTACTCCAAACGATGTTGCCATAGCGAAGATGGCTTTCAAAGAGAGCTTTGTAAACTTGATCAAGTTTCCTTTGCGGAAGGATGTTTTTCAGCTTTCGTAAGGAGCTCAAGCCCCCTTTCAGCTTATTTTTGATAGCTTCGTACTGCTCTTTCCAATTAAGGCTTTCGTCGATGTTGATCCCTAGGTATTTTGTCTTGTCAACCCTTTTGATAACTTCATTATCGAGGACAAGATCTGGCAAATCATTACCTATCTTATTTAGTTGTCGCCTGTGGCCTATAACCATGTATTCACTTTTGCTGGCATTCAAACTAAGTTTATTAATCCTCATCCAATTCGATACATTTTCCAGCTCGTTTTTCAAATCTGTTAGAAGTTCATTCAGGTTTTCTGATGCGATATTCACACATGTATCATCAGCATACATATTTGGGATCGTGCTTTTTAGACAATTCTCAAAATCATTAATGTATAGTATGAAGAGTAAGGGTCCCAAACACGAGCCCTGCGGAATACCACACTCAATGCTGCTTTTGCTGGAAGTGGATCCGTCAAAATAACAGAACTGCTCCCTATTGGTCAGATAAGAAGTGAACCAGCCGTGGGAAGCACCTTCAGCACCATACTCTCGCAACTTCGACAATAGGATCTTATGGTCAACGGTATCGAATGCTTTCTTGAGATCAAGGAATATACTCAAGTTTATTTTCCCCTCATCAGAGTTCTCGAACCATGGGTCTATAACATTCAATAGACATGTCAGTGTACTGTGTAGTTTTTGGAACGCAAACTGGTTCAAACAAAGCCTTTTTTGTCCCTTTAGAAACTCCATTAGTTGGTCGTGCACGATCTTTTCTAAAATTCTTGACGCAACTGATAACACTGAGATAGGCCGGTAGTTGTTTACATCTGTTTTCGTGCCCGCCTTATGAATAGGTGTTACTCTGGCTAGTTTCCAGATCTGGGGGAAAATACCCCGTTCTAAAGATGCATTGTATATCAGTGTCAGTGGTTTCGAAACTAAGTTTATGGCATCTTTCAGTGTTTTGACGGGGATTCTGTCAGCACCAGGAGACTTCGAGTTATCCAGAGCTTTTATAGCACGTTCTACATACCCTACATTTACTGGCTGTAGCTTAAATTTGGTTCCTCCGGTTTTATCTCCAAGGTACTTAAGAGGGTCATCGGAAGGCTGAATTTCTATTTTCTCCGTTAACTTAGGTCCAACCGTTGTAAAATGTTTGTTGAAAGCTTCTGAAATTTGTGAAGCTGATTTTAGTTCTGTGCCTTCAAAAATGATGTTTTGAGTTACAGTGTGATTTGAGTTCTTATGTAAAACCTTATTTATTGTTTTCCACATAGCTTTCGGATCGTTTTGGGTTTCATCAATAAGGTTATAGTAGTATTCCTGTACCCTGGCACGTAGTTCAGAAATGACTTTATTCCGCAACTTCTTATAGTCTGACCAACAGGAAGCATCTTTCTCGGACCTCTTTTTTGCTAGATCACGTTCCTTCATCAGGTTTTTTATTTCTACAGTAATCCAAGGAGCGTGATGGATTGTTATTTTTCTGCGCTTTAATGGTGCATGCACCTCCAGAAGAGATGAGATAACACTATTAAAGACCGAGGCCATGAGATCAGGGTCGCCATTAGTTGGGGCAAGCATCTCGTTCCAGTCAATGGCTGACAACTCGTCCAGAAATAGCTGCTTATCATAGTTTCTAAGTCTACGTGTTTCGACTATTTTCACTTGCTTATCTAAAAGTCGCTTTGCATTTATTTTCCTAACTGCAAAGATAAGGTAATGATCGACCATTCCTAATGCGAACGGCATTTCAACGACCCTATGACACCAGCGACTAACACGCTAACACGCTGGGATAGAACCAGTTTATATAAAATAGAGCTATCACTACTAGGGTTTGTAACATGTTTATCATTATCAAGGCCGACGGTTCTTGCAAATACTCTTTTTACGGCAGATAAACTGTCATAAAACTGCCCTGCAGAGGTTTATAGGAATAATAAATTTTCATAGCACAGAATGTTTACGAGCCACTTTGGGGTCTTGGCCCCGCACCTTTCTCCTCCTCTTCCCCCATCACGACGGTCCTGAGCTACTTTGCTTTCTTTTAAAGCATGTTCGGCACATGGCAACAAATATCCAGCAGTCTAACGGGGTTAGTGGCCGAGTGGCTTATACAGATTTCGTCAGCTAACTGAAGTTAAGCTCGGTCGAGTGAAGTCAAAACTCCGGATGGGTGACCTCGGAGGCCTGACCTCACAACTCACCTCGGCGTCCTTCGGGAGGGACGTTAAACTAGGGGTCCCATGCCTGGATGCGGCATGCACAGTGGGCCTAAATTAGCTTTCAGTAGCTAGAAATCCTGACAAGCCCACTCAAAACAAATTGAAAAACAAACTTCAAGTCTCGCTCTTGTCAAACAAACAAACACTTAGAGGCCCTTTACATGGAGACCCGACATGAAACTCGTGCCGGCATGAGCTCATGCCAGCACGAAAATGCACTCTGTTTACATGAGTCCCGACATGAAACTTTCAATATATTATCATATCAATTTGGTTTTCATGTCGCCCCGATGAGAAAATTTTTGTTTACATGAGGTTTTCCATGCCGGCATGAAAAGGCGACATGAAATTTTCATGCCGCCCCGAAATGAAAGTGTCATATAGCTCCGACATCATGTAAACACAACAGTGGCTCAGACCAGCACCCGATATGAAAACTCGTGCCGGCATGAGTTTCATGTTGGGTCTCATGTGAAGGGCCTCTTAGCCTCCCTCCATAAGGACCCTCAAGTTACGCTCATACCGTTGAGTTGAATTATTGATGTTGTTGTGAGGGACTTATTTCCCTAGGACTGTAGAAACGGCAAAAAATGTCAATCGGCGACGAGTTTCTGTCACCCCGTCGTCTGCTGGTCAAAATGAGGCTTCGAGGAAGGCAGCTTTTGCGATTATGGCAAGAATGATCATGATTTACCGAAGTACTGATACCTATTTTTATGGTATAGCAGTTCTAGAAACAGATTTTTGAGGCATTTTAGACCCGGTGGTCGTGAGAAAAATTTAACAGGTGATTTAGGCCCATTAAAAAGAATTTGAATCGAACGATAGCTTGATACAGTTTGAATGTACACAGTAGTGATAGAAGCTCAACGCCACTTAATCGAACCTTTTGTAGAACAGGAACCTCATCCCTAGGGCCTTTTGTCATATTGGGACGGAGACAAACTGCAAACTTGACACAGCTGATCTAGGCTTGGCGTAACACAGACTGCTGCATTGATACACAATGATTTCTATAATTTATGACACCACCGGAGAGCAGGTGTTTTGATGCTCATGTGACCAACCAATCCTAGGGCCTTTGCGTCTCCTTTCGAATATGACAAAAAGGCCCTGGGGACGAGATGGTAGAACAGCTGAAAGGTTTCAGTGCGGAGTTTTACCGTTTTTACAAGCGATGGGAAGTTAGTCGTGATTGCAGCGTTATCAATTCAGGCAAAAAGCGAAACTACGACATGTAATCGAGTCTAGGTGAAAATGATAGGGCTGGTGGAGAATTTTCCCACCACTTCGTCTATCAACAGATGCCCTGACAAACACACATGATTATGGTGGTTCAGCGACCTGGCTATACACGACACAGACAATCTTGCTTCTTATCAGTTGACATTCAAACTGACCCCTTTCTTCTGGACATACGGTCATCTGCAAATTCTGTAATCGTTTTAAAAAGGGTCATGAAAAACAAAAAGGGTCGAAGATAAACGAAGCCACCTACCTAGCGACAACAAATGTTTACTTGGTGAACCCGTTGCGAACTCCCGTGGGATTTCCTTGAATGAAATAAGTTAAAACATGAAAGAACAACCATTCTTTTTATTACATTTTGATATTTTCCTATTCCTATTTACAGTAGTGAAAGAATAATGTTTTTGTTACAAATTTTTATACAATATCTATAAAAAAGACAAACGCATTCTAAGCTTTCTTGTAAAACTATTGAGAGCATACTGGTGTTTTTCTTACCAAGGTTAAAATAGCCCCATGGACATAGCTTGAAACCTGGAGCTAACTTCACACCAAATAAAAGCATTGGTTCCAAATAAGGTTCCAAACCTTTAACAAGGCTGAAGGCTGGTGTAAAAGGCTATTGCCTATTCTTTTGGGAAAGAAAGCAATACTCTTTATCCCTAACTGATTTGTCGGGGCCTTGGGCATTTATTTGTAAAAGACTTTAATTTCCCGGATAGTTCGGTTTGGGATAGAGAGCATTGCTTTCTTGGGATGTAAACTGTAGCATGGACTCTCAAATATTCATTGAATATTTCCATCTTTAAGCATAAAAGAGTGGAAGGGCGATGGATGCAACTGCTGATTATGTAAAACTTTCGTAGCACAGGTTAGGTTCTTGAACTGGATTAGAACTAAATTAGAATTAGATTTAGAACTTTATTTTTGACATTGATTTGATAAAAAGGGCCTAATAGATCACAGTGCAGCAGTTGCTGCGACGATAGAACCACGACCTTGTACTATGTTAAACAAAGCTGCCGGAAAATCGCAGGAAATGAGCGATTAGCGATTGGGAGTGGGCTACGAGATAACTGTATTCCCTCGTTTTGAAACTTCAGTTTGGTAATAACGCATTTTAATAATCATCGCTTGACTGGTACTCTAAATGCGACATCTGGTAAATATTTCCCCACTT
Organism: Aurelia sp. 3 sensu Dawson et al. (2005); assembly: GCA_964020215.1. Lineage (NCBI taxonomy): Eukaryota > Metazoa > Cnidaria > Scyphozoa > Semaeostomeae > Ulmaridae > Aurelia > Aurelia sp. 3 sensu Dawson et al. (2005). The sequence goes on from OZ026580.1 coordinate 4,284,375, forward strand.
CAATTAAGCGACCTTGTTTTGTAAACTTGCTAAAATTTCTCCCTGTTGCTCATATGGAAATTTCGAGCCATGATTCGGATTCAGAACCCAAACTTTTGTCTAGTTATTTGTTTTTACACTGCTGGCGATTGTAATGTTGATTGTATGACAATGTATGAAAAATCGCTCCGGGTGAAACTTGAAACTTGACCGAATAATTTTTACGGTCAAACTTTACATTGCTATAAAGTTAACATTACGGCTGCTAGCAACGCGAAAATCCGAAGATAGACTAAATTTCGGATGCTAAATCCGGATTTGGCCTCTGATAAGTTCATATGGAACAATTTTGAATAATTTTCAAAACGAGGCTGTTAATTGAAGCGGTGTATTCGGTTGGTTTCAAAGTCATTCAAAGTTGCATATGTTTCAAGCAAATTAGCAAAGTCTTAAACATAGTTAACACTGTTAGAAGATCGAAGAAATTGGATAACATTCCGGATACCGTCTTTTGGTTTTTTGAGGCTCAACTGATTGATTAAGGAATGCAGTACGATTTTCTTTCAGTTTGAAATTAACTGCGGCCAATTAATGCGAATTAATGCGATTCTGCAGAATGTGCGCTTGCATTGTTTACCGTATAAGCGTAATCCACTAAGGTATGTTTGGTGGGAGGGATTGCACGGATCAATTCTGTAAAACCACAATTAATTAGCCTGCGTACATACTATACCCGAGAAAACGTATAGTGTGGGTAACGCCGCTCACTTTTGTGTAGTGCATGCTTCAGCATTTATTTGATAACAAAGAAAAGTATTGTTGTAACAGCCAATAACATCGCTCTCCTGCGAAACGATGAAGCAATCAGATTTGAGAACGGCTATCATGTGATTAAATCTCATGTTTCGCTTTGTTCTCTAAGCAAACTACGTTAATAATACAATACTCTGGAATTTTAATCCCCCTGCGGGTGACAATACACAGACAATAAGTACAAAGGCCATTCAAACTGCTTTGAAATGAAATGCTGACTCATACAATACATAATATTGAGCGGCGTTGCGCAGACTAGACCTTCTCCTTGGGCATTGTCTGCACGCAGGCAAAAACTGAACAAGGTCTGCCCAACAAAACTGCATTTTTTCTACGCTAGATTGATTATAGACAATTTACAATCACATTTTTCGAAGAAACTTGGCTCCGAACTTTGCAGTACGCTTTCTTAACTTTTGGGCCAAATTCCTACAGTGTGGTTTGTTGTAGCATTTCTTTATTTTCATACAATTAAATTCCAAAATTTACCATAATTCATCGCCTGGTTATCAGCCTACGAAGATTGCTAATATAACTTTTTCAAACTAGATAATTACAAGAGAGAACCAAATAATTAATAAACATTATACTTTTTGGTATCACTTGGATTGGTAGTGCACTTTTGTCTCAAAATCTTTGCAACTAATCAAATACTGAAAAAGATTCTTAACTTCGAGTCTACCTCTGGTCACTTCTTGTAAAATTTCTTAATTTTCTGCTATAGGCTACATGAGGGATTTATGCATTATACCAGATGTCCCAAAATAATGTATCGGTGTTTGCTTGAAAATAGAGGATGTGCCAGAAACAAGTATACAGATTTGGTTATGCACAGTGATTAGAATTTTGCTTGGATCATCAAATGTCAAAATACTCCTAGATGGTTAACTTAACTCATTTGTTAACAATGGTGCTTCGAGAGTTAAAATATTAATCTTAAAAGTTCAGATTTGCCTCTACGTCCAAGCCAGAGCTTTGGCCTTTTAGCCTAAGCAAATTCCTGCAATCGAAATTTAAGTACTGCGTAGCAAGCACTGCGTAGCTGTGAATGGGCTGCATTCACGCATAGTTCGCCAATAGATCTTTTAGCTATTCTACAAAAGAGCCTGGATCGAGCGTTATTTTTACACATTTTTATACACGAAGTTCGATCGAGTGATGTTAGAGCTTCTATCACTATTGTGCACATTCGAAAATTCTACAAAATGTGGAAAAAAGTCGTTCGATTCTGATTCTTTCCAGAATAGCTAAAAGGTCTATTTTCTTGACGTCTTCGAAACATCCACAGTTTGGTTGACAGGACGTCAGATCCTCAACACAACGTTCAACAAAGGAACTCGGTTTTTCAACAGTCTTTGCTATTTGCAATTATTTGCGATACTGACGATGATGACAACGATAACGATGATGATGATGATGATGATGATGATGATGATGATGATGATGATGATGATGATGATGATGATGATGATGATGATGATGATGATGATGATGATGATGATGATGATGATGATGATGATGATGATGATGATGATGATGATGATGATGATGATGATGATGATGATGATGATGATGATGATGATGATGATGACGATGATGATGATGATGCTGATGATGATGACGATGACGACGACAACGATAACGATGATGATGATGACGACGACGACGATCTTGAACAGGCAGGACAGGCAGGTAGGTTACCAAACGACTCATTTCTGACTTTCACAGCAGACACGATTGCCTAGCTTCAAGGTTACGACCACATCCATGTTAGGGCTAAAAACGCAACGACTTATGTAAAGAAAACAAAGAAAGAAATATTTAGTATAACAATAGTTACTTGTTTTACCATGCCACTGTTTCGATTTCTACCTTGTTGTGTCAGCTTCTGTTCCAAACAATTCTTCTAACGATGGCTTTTCTTTCATCAACTCATGTGCCTAAAATGCAAGATTGAAAACAATTACAGATTGATTGATTTGATTTGATATTTTTTACCTATGGTAGCCCCTCAGTTATTTCGCGGGAATAAACTTTCGCGAATTCTGTATCTTTCAGGACAGCTAGTAGACCATAATGATTTTGATGTAGACACGCAATCACACAAAGAGATCGCAATCACTACTTCTTGAATTGTGTGGTATTAACAGATGCAATAAACCATAAGAATTTTGTTATTTGGGGCATTTTGAGGTAGACATACGATCATACAACGAGATCGCAATCACTACTTCTTTAATTGTGTGGTATTAATAGATGCAACAAACCATAAGAATTTTGTGATTTGGGGCATTTTGAGGTAGACATACAATCATACAACGAGATCGCAATCACTACTTCTTGAATCGTGTGGTATTAACAGATGCAATAAACCATTAAAAAATTGTGTTTTGGGCTTTTTGGGGTAGACATGCAATCATACAACGAGATCGCAATCACTACTTCTTGAATTGTGTGGTATTAACAGACGCAATAAACCAAGATAACCCTGATAGGCTTCTTATGTGAAAGTATGCTTCATCAAAACAGGGTGTGTATACCATGGCATAAGAAATACTTGCCTATTCCAAAAATCTGTCAAAATTAAGGAAAAATTTTCAAAATATGCACAGTTGTACAAGAAACTAATAGAGGGGTGTCGCCCTGATTGAGGGTATTTTACGTTAGTCGAATATTCCTGCTGAACGAAAAAAGTTTCAGAACGAAACTTACCATGAACACATTCGTAAACTCTTCACTGTTGTTGATATAAAACATATTTGTCATTGATGATGTTGTCTTTAAGGGCGAGCTACTCGACAACATGGTTGTCGAGAGGGCCTAAATTTCCAACGTCGCCCTGGTTGAGGGTATACAAACTTTCACATGGTTTCAGGTAAATTCAAAATAACTTGATGCGAAAATTAGCAGCATATCAACGATTAAAGAGTTTTGTTGTTATCAAATGTTTTCTGGTTGTGTTTGCTGTGTTTCGTTATCCTAAACACTGACCTTTGTTGCCGCTTTCGTTCAAAGACTTTTCAAGCAAGCTGACATCAAATTTTCCCCTTCCGTTAACTGAACGATGCATAAATCAATTTATGATTTAGGCAAAATATTTTTTACAGTCCACTGATAGAACAAACCTGTTTTTGTACCATAATATGTCCTTTACAGTCAATAGTAGTCGCCTGTCACGCGTTGGCAGTACAAATTTCGTTCAAGAACCGGAAGATACCACAGTACCCTAAACCAGGGCGACTTTAGGCCAATCAGACGGCGTGCAAAAAAAAGCCTGTCGTGGAGGAAGCGGATGTCATATCTCTGAAGTTGCGTGAAGTACTCATTCTGGACAAGCGGGGCTTGGCGAGAGGCCATTTGTTTGTTGTGAAAGTTTTAGCAACGTCGAGAAACAAAGCAAAAAGAAAATTGTGCTACAAATTGTGAAAGAAAAAATGGCGGATACTTAATGTTACATCTCAGGTGAGCTTCTTTGTGGACTTGTCCCTCTGTTTGTGGACGGAATTTTAAGAAACACAAACATAAAAAAATTCAGCAAATGGAGTCACCAAAATATTTTTGCGTGCTTTTTGGTTATAACTAGGCTCAAACTCCTGTTATTCAGCAACAAATGCAAGACAGTTAAAATCGGTCAAAACGCGTTTACCCTCAACCAGGGCGATACCCCTCTAGTCTGAGGCAGTATTGAAAGTTTCTTGAAATTAAAAGAACTTGGGTTTAAGATTTACACCGTCATTTCTAGAGAACTGAGGCATATTGGCATAAATAGACGAATCGATATTCCACAAAGCTAGAGACATAAACATCGACGTTTTCATGACAGTGTGATCGCAATGGGTCGTTTACAAACAATTTCATTTCATCCCCGCATCAGCCTCGCAGCGGCAGACTCGTCGTAGACGGCTTTTATGGGTGATTGAAGTTGTCAATTCCAAATGAAGCAGCAGCTGAATAATTCTTGAGACAGGGACAGAGAGACGGGCATCGATCTTTTGATGTTAACTGACTGCAAGAACTAGCAGTTACAACACAGAAATCGATCGATATTCAGATCTTCTAAGCCAATAGAGCAAGAAACGTCCGTATGTATGTATGGATGTATGTATGTATCAATTTGCCATTTAAAAATATTTACAAGTTATTACAATAAATATAAAAAATAGATACAATACAATACAATGCAATACAATACAATACAATACAATACAATACAATACAATACAATACAATACAATACAATACAATACAATACAATATAATATAGCTTTAAAGTTAAACACGTAAAAGGAAAACACCCCTAATTACAGTGGCAGGGATTGCATTAAAGGGTCAAGCTGACCTTATTACCATGATGGTCCCCTTAGAGGTGCTGGTATAACAGAACATATGAAAAAAAAGGATAATAGGAAAGTACTGTAGTTATCAGTACAAAATACGGTTAATACTACAAAAACATGGTAGGGAGAGATGAGGAAGGGTCTTAGCAGAAGACGTATATGTCATCTTCCTTTTGTGTATATTTTGGAAAAAATTTTCTTTGATCTTATGTTTGAATGTATTTGGATTGCTAGCTGATTTTAAGTCAGACGGAAGACTATTCCATTTTTGTCCAGAAGTACTTTTCGAAATGGAAATTGTAATTTAAACTTAGATCTTCGCGTTTCATTTGTTTTGTCTTTCAATTTGTTTTGAGTGGGCTTGTCAGAATTTCTAGCTACTGAAAGCTATCTAGGCCCACTGTGCATGCCGCAACCAGGTATGGGCCCCTAGTTTAACGTCCCTTCCGAAGGACGGCGAGGTGAGTTGTGAGGTCAGGCCTCCGAGGTCACCCATCCGAAGTTTGACCTCACTCGACCGAGCATAACTTCAGTTACCTGACGAGAACTGTTTAAGCCACTCGGCCACTCATAACTCACCGCGTTATTCGGCCTTGGTTGGCTGGTAACAATAATATGCTGCTGCAGTTTGTTTTCAATTTCCACAATGCAGCACCCACTGACTAATGTCATTTGTAGCAATAACTATAATCACACTAAGCAAACAAGGGCAGATTTTGCAATAGCTACAATGGCATCAGTCGCTTTGGTTCGCACCTCAATTCAAAGCGATTAGCGACTGCAGACAAAAGAAATTCTCTCAACCAGTAATGCAAAACAATCGAAGCCGCAAAGTTGTCCTGAAACCAGTATGGCAGACTCTCGTTTGGTGCAGGCGAAGGGAGGTTCTTAAGAGAAGGTATTCGCTTATAACGAAAGAAGATTGGTAAATCTAAAGTTCTTTCTCGCGGATTTTGTTTATTTGATTCAGGAGCTGAGGAGTGACTGCGTACATCTGAGCAAAACATATGCAAAAATTGTAATGCCCTCTGCTCGGTTTCTGAATCAAATAAACAAAATCCGCGAGACAGAACTGTAGATTTACCCTTCTTCTTTCGTTATAAGCACATACCTTCTCTTAAAAACCTCCCTTCGCCCGCACCAAACGAGAGTTTGACGTACTGGTTTCAGGGCAGCTTTGCGGCTTCGTTTCTTTTTGAATTTCTGCTTGAGAGAATTCCTTTTGTCTGCAGACACTAATCGCTTTGAATTGAGGTGTGAACCAAAGCAACTAATGCTATTGTAATACAAAATCTGACCTTGTTCACTAAGCAGGGAAACAAATAAAGAAGAATTCATACCCTCTTGAATTCAGCCTTGATCCGACAAAATGCGTTCCAATCGTAAACTGATCTTGCTGTGTTTGTATGGTCAAATGGTTCTACAAACAATATAAGTAGCAATATATGTAAACTGGTGAAAATCATGTTAAAAATCACCGGAAGTTCAACAACCCGGGGGGGGGTACTTCACTTTGGGTAAGACGGGGATGTGCGCTAGTTTTGGGTAGTTTTTGGCCTGAAAATTCTGGGATTGGGGTATCCTTTTAATGGAAAATTTCTGTGATTGGGGTATACTTTCACTCGGAATTTTCTGGGATTGGGGGTTACTCAAAATTCTGTAATGGCTGTTGAATGAAAGTACAACTTGATAAATTTTCGAGCAACACGTGGTCAGTTTCAGGTGAACTGATTTCAAGTATTTTTGTGTTGAAAAACGTCCTCAGATCAGAACCTCGTTCCAATGGCCACTTGGAACCAAAATAATCGTTCCCAGCCCTCTATCCCTTATCCTTTTGACGTCGAATTGCTTTTGTTACTTCTTCGATTGGGTATCAATATCTGACATATATTCTGGGATTGGGTATCAATATCGGACCAAATTTCTGGGATTGGGTCGTAACAGAAATCCTTGCGGCGCACACCCCCGTATGAATTTATAGTGAAGTACCCCCCCCCCGGGTTCAACAAATATTGCTGTAAAACTTTTTCAGTAGATCGTCAGCCCGAAGAGCCCCTAGTCGCATCTCACCAAAGCTGAGCAAAGCAACCCTTCTTTAAATTTGGTTTTAAAAGCTTCCGAATTCTTTCCAACATTAGCACCAAAGTTTCTTAAATTTTGAAGTCATTCAAGTTGAACCAAGTAATTCGCCAACAAAGATTTGTTCTTGGATAAAATAGTGAAGATGAAAGTGCTAGTTTCTTGTAAAGCAATGTCTCTAGAGAAGCGTGTACCAGACTTAAGTCCCCAAATCCCCCGTTTCCCAATTCGTCGACGTCATTTCTGTCAAAGAAAGAAGAGATACATAAGATTCAAGGTCATAGGTCTAACTACCTATACCTTAGTTGCACACAACAGAACCTCAGCAACCGTAGAAGCTCTATGAAGCCCCCGGAGGGCTTTTTTTAGTTCCGGACACTCTAGAGGGGGGGATTATTGGAGTGGGGGGCTTATTCACAAAATCGTATGACAAACATATTTATCGTAAGTCGCGAGCCCAAAACGGACAACAAGATACACTTTCAAAAACATCCGGACACGTGTGGACACTTGTTGACTCAGTGTAGTACACTTTCGAAATTCGTTAGATTTTACAAACTGTTCACGTCTATCAGATACTATTCAATGCAGAGGTTCCTCTTTCATTTCGCACTGAAGGGGATACTGCGTAGCAGGGAACCTCAGCGTAGGAAAGTACCAGTTAGACTCTTTCGTAGAACCATGGTAGAACAGCTGAGTAAGTACAGGAGAATCCCGCATAAAAGAACCTCTTTTGGTAAGGACCTTCAGGTTGAAATTTAATCTTTTAAACCTATATAATTGGTTTCTTGTCTTCAGAATTCCTCGGTATTTTCACGAATTCTTGACATTCTGATCAGAATTCTTCAGTCGTCAAAAGACTATCAGATTTTTAAAAAAGAATTCTTACCTAAGAATTTTCTCAAGAGTTCTTGTACTGAAAAACAGCATTAATGTATGCCAGGCTTGGATTGTATAAAAGAGCCTTTTTAAAGAGTCACTGCTAACCATGATCCTTTGTGGCGCCAAATTCGACTTTCGTATTATCTGAAAGTCGTTTCTGGCCTAAATTTTCTTTGCCTTGCTTTTCATTCAGCGAACAAAGGATCACGTTTGACAATAGGTCTTAAGCATAGATAAAGGTGTAGAGTCAAAATTTTGATATTTCTCTTTCTTCAATTTCAAAAGGAGCCTAAACAACGGAAATACCTCCCATACCTCGCACATGCCGTCTCCTGTGGTTTGTTTGCCCATAATAAAGAATATGCGCAAAGCCTAATGGTTAGCAGAGGGTCTTTAAGAACCTTGCAGGCTGGCATTTAGAATAATATCCATTAAATTAAGAACCTATTCAGGCTGCCCAAGGAGAACCCAGGCTCTTTTATACGGGTTTCTACTGTAAATCAAATGATTAATGTTTCAAATCGCTTTGACGTTTAAAGGCAATCATGCATTTGATTGGGTGATAATAAAAATACAGCCGTAGAACTTGCTCACAACGACCAGCCCTCCTTTGCTCTACATTAGCAGATTCACAAAGACATCTTTTGTGTTGAGTTTGACTTTGTCGCAGCCAACCAGATCAAGGGTGCTAGGACACCGATGTTTTTATTGATTATTTATTTACCTTGTTTCAATCCTTGTGTCTTGTTTTTTCGTCTTGTTTTCTGCTCTATTTCGTCTTCAAACTGATGTGCGCGACTGAATATGGACTTAGGCCAAAACGCTCTCTAATTGTTCGAATATTACTCCCTTGTGTTTCTGTGTCTTAGTGCTCCTTCGCACTAGAAAAGTTTCAAACCATAAAGCGACAGGAAAATCAATTTTCTTTTCAGGCTTTGCGGTTTGAAACCTTTCTAGTGCGAAGGAGCACTAAGACACAGAAACACAAGGGAGTAATATTCGAAAAATTAGAGAGCGTTTTGGCCTAAATCCATATTCAGTCGCACACATCAGTTTGAAGACGAAACAGAGCAGAAAACGAGACAAGAAAACAAGACACAAGGATCAAAACAAAATAACTAAATAATCTATCAAAATATTGGTGTTCTAACACCCTTAACCAGATGAGTGAAAGACTGCCTTAAATGTAATCAACTCTGGATTACACCACAACGAAATTCTCCCTTGTTGGTGATGAATCCTCATTCATTTCTTTATATTCATTCACAGAGTCTCTTTTCCTCTCATCATTAAAAATATAACAGTTAACAGTTCTGCACTGTTTTCGAGTTTCCAAGATAACAACTAGCCTCCTCATAGATCGTATGTTTACATATACAATTGTGATCTGAAGATTGAATTAACTTAGTTTATAAAATTTGATAAGAATAACTAGAGATATTTTCAACAAATATTAATCGTTTATTTGGGCGGCAAAAAATTCAAGTCACAGCAAATGAGACTGGGATAATACAAATAACTTAGATCGAGTAAAACAAAATGTTTTGAAAACGAGTGACGAGTTGTGAGAAAATTCAGTTGCTTTTCAATAGCATGGGCAGGCAGCCTGGGAGACCATAGCGACTTTATACCTGGGTGTTCCAAAAGATTATTGGAATTTTGAAACATATTTAAATGGTTCTCAAAGACCACATTGTTCGCTGTAGCATGAGCGATAGGATACACACAGAGTGATTGGGCCTAAGTTACTCTCAGTGGTTTGACGGACGTAGTTAATTCAGTTTGGAATTAATATGTAATAATGTAATGATTACTTCCTGTCGTATCCTAACCTTGCAATTACTGCCAAATACAGCCAGCACCGGAGCTAGATTTCCTCCCGGGGGGGGGGTACTTGACTAGGGAAGTGACGCGGGTGTGTGGCAAACCGCTCAACACCCTGTACCCTGTCGCATAAAAAATTGCCCAAAAGTATACCCTGTCGCATAAAAATTTTGCCAAAATGCATTATTTCATGAGAACTCTTAAAGGTATCCTTCCACATGATACCCTGTCGCATAACTTTCTTATCAATTGTAATACCCTGTCGCATAATTTTTATCAAAAAAGGACACTCTGTCGCATAACTTTTACCGTAAAAGGACACCCTGTTGAGCGGCACATCCCGTCAAGTCAAGTATGGGAGTACCCCCCCCCCCCCCGGGGATTTCCCTTCCACGACAAAACATTCGACTTTCCTGTCGACGGTTAGCAAAATGTGTTTTCGCTCCTCCTCCCTCAACTTTTCAAAACTACGCTCCTCCGTACACACCTTTTCAAAAATACGCGGCATTCGTGGATTCACAATCATTCGTTGCTTGGTTAGATATCGAAAAATAACGAAACCGTGAACAGAACAGACCTAAGGGAAAACAGCAGTGCGCCTAAGATTTTGAAGTAACTTGAAAGAACAGGATCTTGCAGATTCGTTGAAAATTCACTGAGCTGCAAGCGCTCAAGATAAAAAAATATTGCAACAGCTGCAGCTGTAGCCAGAGACATATACATTATTTTGAATGCAAAAGAGCTACAAGATCGCGGTGAAAGGAGATTATCATACTTCTCGTTAACATCATAGCAAACCGAATAGGACTTCGAAAAAAATTCAATGCTTATAATCATCGTTAAAATTTGCTAAAGAATTCAGGTATTCAAAAAACATCAACTGGCGAGTTTCTTATAAGTGGGTTCTTATGAAAAATACGTGCAATGATAACGACAGCTCTCTTAGGAAAGTTGTGAATAACAATCAAGCAAAGAATTAACTGATAAACAAAAATTACTGCATACCTTCGATGAATATTGGTTTTTCTCTCGCCTCTGGATTCAAAGCTTTCGGAGTTGCTCTGCCTAATCGAACACTTACAGCTAAGAATTCCCATCTGTGAGGATGAAAATGAAGTCAGATTCACCATTTATGCTGGGTGACACAAGGAAAAAATACATTACCTACTGGGCGTCCTAAAGAAAGTTTCCCAATTTGAGCTTAGACTTATGACGATGAGTCCCTTGTATCCCTGTGGTAAACCTTGCTCAAGAGGGACTCACAATGAAACAGTGAAAAACCCAGCCCTATCTCCTGCGTTCGATCATGATTCGATCGATCGAATCAGGATTGAACGACTGCCGTAGCTCTGTTCAACTGTCACTCCATCGGAAACAAAATGCGATGAAAACTTCATTGAAAATTCCCTTGCTTTCATGTTTAATACATCAATTCAGACAAGTATGTTTCCAGACTCATGGAAAATTGCTAGGGTTACTCCTATTTACAAAAATGGAGATAGGGCTGATAAGTCAAACTATCGCCCCATATCAGTCTTACCTGTCATTTCAAGGCTCTTTGAAAAACTTATAACCAATCAGGTGTACCAGCATATGGAAGATAATGGTCTGTTTTCATCTGGCCAATCTGCCTACTTACGCCTCCATTCTACTGTAACCCACTTACTTAAAAATACAGATGACTGGTACAATGGGCTGGATCTTGGTAAGCTTGTAGGCCTAGTTTTCATTGATCTTAAAAAAGCTTTTGACACTGTTGACCATGAGATTCTCTGCCAGAAATTGGTGCACTACGGTGTCCAGCAGCGGGAACTCGCATGGTTTAGATCATACCTGTGCAATCGAAAACAGTTCTGTCGGGTCAACGGTGTCAGCTCAAAAACTGAGGGTATAGAGGTCGGTGTTCCACAAGGCTCATGTCTGGGTCCCCTTCTTTTCCTTATTTATATCAATGATCTACCCGAAGCTGTCCAAAATTCAACCGTTTCCATGTATGCTGATGACACAAGTCTGTGCTACCAGTCTTCGGACATAAATGAGCTGAACGAGGCCATTAATAACGATCTCAAACAACTGGACATTTGGCTTCAAGGCAACAAACTTTCCTTAAATGTTGCTAAAACAAATTCCATGCTTGTTTCCACCAAGCAAAAGTACAATATCCTCAAAAGTCGAAACGAAGATTTGGATTTGAAAATTCGCGACAATGAGCTCGAAGTAATCCAAAAAACAAAATACCTTGGTGTGCAGATCGACAACTCTCTTAACTGGAAGGAACACATCAAGACTGTCTCTACCAAAGTTTCAAGAGCTATTGGCTTTTTGAAACACGCCAAGACGTTCTTAAGACAGGAAACGTTGATGACTCTTTACACAGGAATTGTAGAGCCACACTTTCGATATTGTTGCTCTGTTTGGGGCTGTGCCGGTTCGACTGAGCTTAATCAGCTACAAAAACTTCAAAACCGAGCTGCTAGAATTATAACCAACAGCGGCTTTGACACCCCTAGCAGACCACTTATCGACCAGCTGGGCTGGAAGACCATTGAACAACTAGTCGCTAGTGAATCTAAAACAATGGTCTTCAAGTCCCTGCATGAACTGGCTCCCCAATACCTGTGTGACCTTTTCACCAGAAACTCAAAATGCTCTTCGTATGTCCTGCGCAATTCAGAGACAGATTTAAGATTACCCATGAAAAAGTCAAGTAATGGGCAAAAATGTTTTTCCTATCGAGGAGCAAAAGCGTGGAATGACCTTCCTGCCGACACCAAACAGGCATCTTCCCTGAATAGTTTTAAAAAATCTATTTAGGACTTTCTTTTTTTTTTCCTTTAAATTAGACTGTAAATTTGTAATAGGTTTTTATATTAGGGTTTTTTATATTGTAATTTTTCTTTTTATTCGGTAATTTTAGATTGTATATTGTTAGTAATGTTTTTAAGTGGAGGGCCCCTTGTAAACCAACTCTGTTGAAGGGCAACCCTCCTTAATAAAGTCGAATATCAAATATCAAATAATACCACGTTAAGCAGACATTTAATCAACGAAACTTTGTATAAATCTAAAAAAGGAAATTCACTTTACCTGGTGAGTGCAAAATAAGTCTTCAACGCTACATTTTCCATGTTTTTAAAACCAAAACATACCTGAGAAATCTTCAGCCACCTGCCGTAGCAACTTTGTTCAAAATATAGTCAACTGCATCATTCGAATCGGAAATTCGGCTCTATTGCCGGAAGAGCCTAGCCTCACGACATAGTCCCAGATATCGCAAAATAGCAACAACGACAACAACAACAATAACAACAACAACAACATTTCCTTTTTTGCTCAATCTGGGCCTTATGGACTTTGATATAAATTTTTGAGACGGAGATGCACACGTTCACGTGTGCCCTTTGGAACGAGGCTGCAATGTAGTCGCGGAAGCGAGGCAAGTGACCCTCGACAGTTGGAAATTCTCAATGCTGCGGTGAAGTTCATGGAAGCTAATTGGCCTTAAAACTGAGGAACTCCTGATTCACAGTGAAAGGTTTGTTGATTCTTGGATTGAGGAAACATTCGTATGGATACTTGTGGCTTTTGTTCATGGCTAATATCACTGTAAACTTGAATTCTGAGCTGTTTTAACATTGAAGGCTCGAGGCGGCAACTTAGGCCTATCCACCATTGCCTGGTGTTCGTACAGTGTTGCTATGGTTTCCATACCTAGTTATGAAATCGACAGGGGAAAACTTCATCCCAAATTTTAGTATCAAAGTCCATAAGTCGTAGTTTGAGCGTCCATCAGTCTATCAATAGCGATAACTACGAATATGCAATCAGTCTAGGAAGAGCCATCATCAAGTCAAGGAGCACAGGGCAACAAGAGACTCATCGTCATAAGTCTAATTTGAGCTCTCTCTTATTCTAGTAACATGAGTATTGTAAGGAATCCATTACACAGGGTGTCTCAAAAAAATTGTTCGACGTTTGATTAAATATTGAAAAATAATGATAACATGGATACGCTCGAGGGGAGATAACCCTGTCTATAAGATTTCGAAATAATTGCCGAGACCAGAATCTTGCAAATCGGTTGGAAATTCATTGAGCTGCGAGCTTTCAGGGATTAAAAATATGCGAAAGCTGAAGCCAGAGACGCGCAGATTACTTGTAGTGCAGAAAGGCAGGCAGTTCGAGGTAAAAGAACGCTAACAAATAGCATACCTCTCGTTGATATAAAAGAAAACCAAATAGGACTTCCAAAGTTATTCATTCCTTAACATCATTGTCAAAATTTGCTTATCGTTGCATTTAGCCAAAAACAGTAGCTCCAAACATAATCGACGAGAGACTGAAGCTGTTCCCTCAAAGCACCCTTACGCTTGCAAGTTAGGTTATCGAAAACTCGTCAAAATCCAATTTGGTTTGCCCTAAAACAATTGAGAAATAACAGAAGCCTATGGGAATTTTACCAAAAATGCTATTTCGAGGCTTCTGGTTTCAGCTTTCGCTCAAACTTGAACTTCAAAGGCTTGTAACTCCATGAACTCTTAGCGTATTTTCAAGATTCTCGTGTAAAAAATCAAGTTGAAATCTCAGGAAAAGGGTTCCATGACCAAGCGCCTATTCAGCATATCGTTATTTTTATATATTTAATCAAACATCGAACAATTTTTTTGAGACACCCTGTACGTCGCCCAACTTGGATCTGAGTATTTGTTTCAAGAAAGAGCTAAAAACAGTTTATCAGTAAAATCGAAAAGATGGGGTCCTGTTATCCGCACCTTGGCAATGTGCTGAGCAGTTGCCGAGTTTAAATATTTGAATACCAAAACATATCACCAATCTATGAAACTGACATAAGGCTGTATGCCTTTACACCTACGATGTAAAACATGCTTAGTCACGTGCATGTTCCGCAAAAACACGGAACTATTTTCATAGGTCAGTAACCAACTATTGTCTTCATATCGTTTAGGCCAACGCGAAAAATCTGATTTGGAGATGGATGCAAACTCAGACGAAAATTTGAGCTTTCAGGATCAATGTTTTAGCTCTCAAAGCGCTGATATCAACATATGAGGTATCTATGTTCAAGTTGACTATCGAGGAAAATTTAGGAAAATTTTGAATTCACGTTACTGGAACGAGCCAACCAAATCTTCTGTACACTTTTTTGGGACACCCGGTAGATTGCACCTACATGGTGTCCCAATAAAATTGAGCCGCGTTTGTGTGGCTGCTGTAGATGATCCATGGATTCAATTATCTCAGTTTTTACACAGTTACATTGGTCGGGACAACTTAGAGTTTGTAACCTTGCATGAGTCAATCTGACAACTGGTTGCTAATTTATGGTAAAGACAAGGCAAGGCAAAGTAAGTGGTTGCTTCAAAAATAGCACTTCTTTTGTCATCCAGCGATGTCAAAATCCAGAAAGTTTCAAAAGGAAATGGTTCTGGCGTCATATTAAAATTTTTGATAATTATTTCAAAGGGTTAGCAGTGTTTTGTATTCATAAAACAGCACTTCCTACTTTTCAAAAAATGTGTTGAAAATTTAAATACGATGCAAGGGTCCTTTCTTTAAAAACTTACATGACTTTGACATGGCTGGAGAACAACATAAGTGCTGTTTTGATCCAAACACTAAGACTGCGTTCACACGATGCCGGCACATTTTGAAAACGGTGAAAAATTCAACGGATAGGCCTCCTGTTCACACGAAAACGGCACATTTTTTGCCGGCAAATTTTGAAAACGGTAGATTTTGAAGACGGAACATTTTGGAAACGATATTCTGTGAACACTTGTAAATGATGAAAACAGAAAATTTTTCCACGCTTTTTGAACGCGACTGATCGCTTCTTAAAGAGACACAATAGCAAATAAATAACATTTTTCAAAAATTTTGTCAAGTAAACAAAATTTCCCCTAAATTATGAACAAATCATTATGAGCTTTTCTGTTTCTTCGTGGAATTTGATGGGGGCTGCAAATAAAGGAGGGAAAAAATGGGTGCGAGCGGCGCGAGCGACCGAATTTATTCACGAGAATTTGTCGCTGAAATTTTCGTTTTCGTGGGAACAATACGACCGAAGATTTGGATGTCGACTGGTAAACGTTCCTCAGTACAGAAAGGGCAGTCAACAAGAGCAAGAGTGGAAAGAAGTTTGTCATGACAAGCTGTGAATAGGCCTGGTGTCGACATGCTCCGGTGCCGGCGAATCCGCTTTGCAGCGAAAATTCTAATGACCGAGAATTAATAAGACGAACTCACGCGATGAAACCGATAAATTGTTTCATGCGCACGGAACCGTAGAAAAGTGTGGGTATAAAATTTTCGTTTCCCCTTCCTTTTCATAGTTTTTCGATACTTCCAGATGTCGTACGAAAAGGGTAAACACATTTTCGGAAAGTACGAGGCCTCAACTTCATGCTGGAGACTTCTCGTCGTGATTTTCATACATGAAAAAAATGCGATTGTGTCTCTTTAAGTGTCTGCACACTTCTTTTGCATCAAAGTCTTGCAACGAGCTTTTACCGGCAAATTTCCAACCGTTTTCAAATTGTTCCGGCATCGTGTGAACGCTAGCTCAAATTTTGCTACCGTCACATTTTTCATCGTGTTCAAAATGTGCCGGCATCGCGTGAACGCAGTCTAAGTTTGCCTTTCCTCTGCCATAAATCACCAACCCATCACCAACTACATGTCAGATTGACTCAAACAAGGTCTTTTTTTTATTCGATGAAAACAATTAAAAAGAAACAAGAAACAAGATTTATAAACTACGTGCCATCCATAGCGGGAAAGGACATATTGTCAGCGAGTTCCCACTATGGATGATATTCACAATTTTGAATATACGAAATTAATTTTACACAATACACATACACCAGGCCCGTAGCAGCTATTGGGGCCGGTCGGGCCCACCCCCCCCCCCAATAATTTCCAAAAGTTGCATTTTTTTCATTCATCATATATAACGTAGAAAATTGATTGAACCAACAGTGAAATTACTCTCCAAAAAAAGTGTTCCCTCGTGCCCTCCCTCTTTCAGTACTGTCAACGTCCCCTAGGTGAGATAAGAAGATAAGTATAAACCTCTAATTGGGAATCTAGAAATGGGAGCTTCTTTCCACTTTCCTTTCCTAATTAAACAGTTCAAGCAATCACCAAGGGGCTTGTGAAGTGTGTATTGCGATTCAAGACCAATCTTAGGTCAACAGCAACAAAAGAACTCGTCGTAGAATCCGATGCAAGAAAATATGATTTTAGAAAGTTTAGCCCCGTTGCCATTAGAAGCCTTTTGTCAAGTAACAAGAAAAGTACCAAGACATTAACAACCTAGATCACACACATCTAAGGTAGGAAAACTTGCGATGCTTTTGACCAAGTATTCTTGCGTCGTGGTTCAGCTAGACTGCTAGAAAAACACTTCATAAATTTCTTATTTCACCTGCGGACCCCCGACCATAAAATTACTTTTCAGCATTCACAGAAGGGCGTTGCCAAAAGAAAAAAAAGGCACAGCACGAAAATTTTTCCGGGGGTCCGCCCCCAGACCCCCAACGGCTTTATGCCTTCGGCGTGAATTGGTGCCCCTCCAATCTGAAAAACGCTCCTACGGCCCTGCATACACAAAGGGACTTGCATCAAAAACAGATACATTCACACATAGTACACATAAACAGATACATTTACTGATATATCAAGCACGAATTCTTTGTTTCCAGAGGTCATTAAGTTTCGTAATCTACACGATCAAAACGCTTGGATGATTTGATGTACTTAATTGTAGCTTCAAGAATCATTTTGTTGATGATATATGGAAATTCAGCGCTGCCATACAATAGCAGTGAACAAAAGTAATTATCATCAAGGTTAGGAAGATCTAGGTTAAGAAATTCTGAGAGTTCGCAATGGAGATTCACACGAAAGTTGGTAAATAAAGGGCAGTGCAAGAGGAAATGCTTGTTATCCTCATTTGCTGTACCGCAGTTACAAAGTGGACTAGCAGCGTTGAATCTGTGCCTGAACCTATGCTCATTTAGGGCACTGAGCTGCAAACGCAATTTCGTTAAAATTCTGATACCCTCAATATCATATATGCTGTAAACACAGTTTTCAGTTGGACGTATCTTAGAGAGCAGTTTTCGCTTGAATTCAGCAATAGACTTAGAGCATCTCGTATCACTATCAAGTAAATTCCATTCAAATGGTTTACTAAAAAAAGTAAATTCCATCCTAACAAGGTCTCAAACTCTAAGTTGAAGCCTGGCCTATGCAACTGTATAAAAACCGAGAAAGTTGAATCATTCATTCATTTTTCATTTTCATTTTAAATTATTCAAACACAAAATCCATTCAGCAATACAAAGTAACAAAAGAAAAAAGCCTAATTACAATAATACATTATAATATATACATATTTACAGTGTATCTATCTAAAACCTATTATGAAGCAGCTGCTCTTCCAGGGAGTCGTGTTTTTGTTGTCTTTCAGCTCTTGAAATAACATTTTAGTTGCTTTTTGAACCTACTAAGTGTAGGGAGTTCTCTGATGCCAATGGGAATGTCGTTCCAAGCTTTCAGTGCCGAATAATGAAAGCCTTTCTTGACGTATTCAAGATTGTTTCTTGGGATTTGAAGGTCCCTGCAATTCCTTGTTATGTGGTTGGAGAGCTGGGTCCTTTGATGGTATTTATCCCAAAGGCTCTCGGGACATTGCCTGTTGATTATTTTGTATGTCATAACTGATCGATCGAATTTTATCAGTTGTTCAACGGTCAACAAGTTATGAGACCAGCCATCCTTTTGTCTGGCGTTATCAATGATCGAACGTGCTCTATCCTGCAGACGCTTCTTTATAGTAGCCACACAAACAGGGCACAATTATTTTGGGACACATTGTAGTTTTGCTGGAATCAAAAGTCCTTGACACATATTGGGTTTGTTGGGGGAGACGCAGTACCAAATCTTTATTTTTGACACATTGTGTTTCAGTTTTGTTGTCAGCGGATCAACGTTTGGGCTCACACTATCATGGGCATCACTTCTATTGTTTCCTGCTGTTGCTCTCAACCGTCAAGGTAATTTCATATTTCGTGAAGAAAATCATTTCTGCGAATGCGATCTTGAATCCTTTTTTTGGGAGGGGGGGGGGATTCCTTGAGGATCACAAACTGAGGCCTGTTCGTGTTTCCAACAAGGGTGGACCTGAAAGAACTTCACATGTTTGAAACTTATCATGCGGAGAGTACTCCAGGCATCAGAATGGATAAATGTTTGGTTCCTAGATGACACGCTGCAATATTTTCTGTCATTTTCTTAAGCATTACCGTAAAGGCTCTAGTAAAACTCCTCTCTAATAAGCCCTTCCCCTCTCGGATAAAGTTTTAAACAAGCCCCCTCTCTATGAAGCCCTCCACTCGTACCAAATTCTAGAGATTACCAGCGATTTTGCATATGTTTTGCCATGAGCGGTAGGAGACTGCTGTGTTAGCCTAAAAATGCTTGAATCGCCTCATAAAGAAACATATTCATTCAAACTTACGACGATGTGGTTGTCTCTTTCTTCTTCATCGTCTTTGGCCATACATTGATTCTACGCAAGGCACAACGTGGAACCAATTCAACATGGCAGCATGACAACGTCTACTAGGCCACAGTATACTTGCATATTGGTAGAAATATTTGGCCAAAGACAATAAAGAAGAAAGAGACAACCACAGCATCGTAAGGATGAATGAATATAACTCTTTATGAGGCAATTTACGCATTTTTAGGTTAACACAGTAGTCTCCTCCAGCCCATGATTTTGCTAGACAAGCTTCCAGACAAAAGAGACTCGGTAATCAGTCTACGCCTGGGTCTTATGGTCATCTCCCTACAAGACCAGTTAAAAAAAACAGTCAATGAGATTATTGCACAAAAATGTTTAATTGAAAGTGTTTGAAAACATCGAATTTGCTTTCTTTTGCACAATGTAATAATCTTACAAGATTAAATGAGCCAGATTGGGTCCCTTTGACACAAGACTGCAAGAAACTCAAACAATTTTCTCCTTTAACATTTCTAGGCACTGCGGTTGAACGGTCTTTAACTACCTCTAACTTAAGCCACCTGACTGCAAGATAAGACTCGATTCAATTTTAGCAGGAATAAGCGAGCTCAGCTGCCTTTTGATTTTAGGAGGGTGTTTTCATTAGTATTGTGGTCGGGTTCTCTTCAAGCGCTAAAATGGACTGAGTGTCTGATCATACAGAGAAAATTATAATCACCACTTTGTGGTTTACAAAACTGAAGTTTTTTCAATCATGTTGCAACAAATACGCAAACTGTCTCTCTAATCCGTGAAAAAGGTGATTTCTCTCTTTCATTTAAACTGTAATTCATAGCCGATGACTGTCTTACAACATAAGGCAACGGCCCCGCTCACACCGTACCAGATAGCTATCGTCACGCCGCAGTAGTATGAGGGGTGCTGTTTACATTACACGCTTTTTTTATAAGAAACTGGTTTATAAGAAACTAGTACTAGGATGGCCAAAATTTTAAGAAACTCTAGTACTATGTCTGAGAAGTACTAAGAAACTTTTCAAAGTTAAAAGCATGAATTTTATAGCAAATAGATCGTTGAACCTTTATTATTGGGCAATATTATCTAACCATTTGTGTTTTCAACGTAACAGAACGCTGTTTATTCCTATATGATGTTTTGAATATCAAGAAACATATCTGCAGCAGTGTTAGCGACCACATCGACAATTCATGCATTTAAAAAATAAGAAACCAATTAAGAAACTTTTAGTACTAAAATGGACAAAATTCCTTGTTAAATTAAGAAACTTTTAGTACTATGGCCTGATCCTAGTTTCTTATAAAAAAACGTGTATACCAGAGCTATCCGATACAAGACGCTCCATAAAATCGCAGCAAAAATCACTTCGCCTCGTAGGTGATATGAAAATCACGCTGGCATGGCTTTAGTATGATGTAAATGGTGCTATCCCATACTTTTTCCTCTGCAACCACATTTCTTTTCTTTGGGAACAACGAGAGACGATGAAATTGAAAATGAAGGATTAATAAACAATACTGGATTGCTGTCACGCATTTGATTGGAAACGTAAGTCATAAAATTTAGTTTTTTCAAATGGACTCAACTACTGACGGGGCAATGTTTCCTCAGCGCTGGGGCAGGAAGAGGGCCTGGTGGAGCAACGTCCCACCATCAGATATGTTGAAATACATGTATATGTGTTGCAAAATTGGTGCAAAGTAACCCATGAAAAACTTGCAATAAAATTCGAAGTATATGACTCACCTAAAATGGTTTGAAAAATAATCCAAAAAGCCTTCTAGAAGCTCTGCAACCGATTGTTTATTTGCAGACCTAAGAGATAAGAGAAAAAAATGGATGAGAATATCAGCAAGGAAGTAAATAATACCTTCACAATTTCGCTGATTGTGCCGGGTGACCCAAAAAAAACTTCTTGAGCTAGATCATAGCTGGCTCCCTGTAATCAACCGTTTAGGATTCCATTCTCAAAATCTGCCGTTTTCGAAATCTGCCGGCAAAAAATGTGCCGTTTTCGTGTGAACGCAGTCTAATTCACGGATTTTAATCATTCAAATTCTAGTTAAAAGCCGAAAGATCAAAGTATTTTTGAGATTTTTCTCGCCGTCCTACCAGCACTACAAATATAGGTTGATTCAACTTTACAAAAATTTCATGGTTGCAAAATGACTGAAAAATGGCCTAAAACATCGATCAGTGCATAAATGACTTCTCGCACAGTATAATGAAGGAAATGCAACTTCTCATCGGTGACAGATATCCTCTAGGCATTACTTGCCTTGTGATTGAAAATCTTTCGTACTTGTTTGAAAATCAATGTCTTATAACTCTTGAGAGAGGTGAAACACCCATGGTCTATTGTTCGATTTGAATAGAGTCCTGACGGTTTGATCAATGTTTTAGGCCCTTTTTCCGTCATTTTGCAACCATGAAATTTTTATAAAGTTGAATTTACTAATACTGCTAGTGCTGGTAGGACAGCGAGAAAAATCTCAAAAATACTTCGATCTTTCGACTTTTAACCAGCATTTGAATGATTCGAATCCGTGAAGTAGTCTTGGTGTTATGAATTTTCAAAAGTGGGAAGTTTTTTCTGGCTCACCCGGTGCACACATATAAAACCCTAGTCAAGCTGACTTGCAAAATTGTAGATTCTTATACGTGGGTTTTTACTGTACCTCATAATGGGCAAGGCTATCTGATAAAACAGCCTATTAGGTGATTAAAAACATCTTACAGCAAGCTTTGCCATACTTAACGGGAAGAAACATTCGCGGTTTGCGGAGAGGAACTTTCGCATTTTTCGTCTTTTTAAGCTAAATTCGCGAGAGTTCATTTCCCGCGATATGGAATGAATTGCCTTAGGCCTTTGTCCTTCTACAGCATACAGACAGAAAGCCTGGCTTGTCTATGTTTAGGTCAAAGTTGAGATATCAACTTTAATCAGTTGTCTTAAATTTCAATTGAATTCAAAACTGGTCATGGGAATGTGGATAAAGTGCAGCTTCAAGCAATAACCTCGGGAAACAGGATCATCTATTGCTATTTTCTAATTCTTCTAATTTTGTTATTTCTTTGCATCAATAAAAAGGTTCACCTTTACGCATACAAAATTGAAAGGAAAAATTGAAACCTAACCTGTTGCAAGGAATCATTTCAGCAGGGTCGAACATTGGTAAGTGATCCAAACTCAGGTCATGTCGAAAGAAATCCTGGTGGTAGATGAAATTCACTTGTCAATTCGATTCGCAAAATTCAGTGCGCACAAGGATTAAAATTTACTTAGAGCAATGAAGAGTATTTATAATAACAGCAATTCTGCCGAAAGATTTGCTCTCCGGTACCACAGAGAAGGGATGGCTTTAAAACTTTGGGGGTGGAGAAAAATTTGGAAATCTAACAAGTGAAGCGGACTAAATATTTTAATCATTTAATGTGAAAGTGGTATTTTTAGCAAACCATTAATCAATGTCATACAAGGTGAGAAAGCTTTGAACACCTTCAATCAAATTATCAGTAAGGAGTACCAATAAGACTTGATAGGTGGGAAAATATTTGAGAGTACCACGCCAGAGCCATTGCAGAAGATATGTTCATTCATAATGAAAATTTTTCATAACCCCTCCATTTCATCACTAAGTCTTCAAAGATCCCTGGTCTTTTAGCTGTAAGTTTTCGCGGCCCCCTCTCTGTATTAGGCCCCGTCCACACGTATCCGGATATTTTTGAAAACGCATCTTTTTTTATCCGTTTTGGGTTCCCGTCCACACGGAGACGGCGTTTTCAGTCACCGAAAACGAAGCTTTTCGAAAACGCTCTCCAGAGTGGATCTTTTTGAAAACGCCGTTTTCATGTTGTCGTGTCGACGGGTGAAAACGGAGCTTTTCGAAAACGCTGACGTCAAGGCATCGATTTACGACGTATCAGAGCATGCGCACGGATCTTCGGGGATCACGCAAGGGCATTTTGATTGTATGTTTTCTTTTGTCGAACTTCGAACAGCGAAGTTTGAATGTAGCAGCGTCTTCGTGTGGACGGGGATATTTTCGAAAACGCTCCTCGTGTGGACGCGGATCTTTTTGAAAACGGATAAAAAAAGATGCGTTTTCAAAAATATCCGGATACGTGTGGACGGGGCCTTAGGCTGTTTTAGCAGCAAGACGCGGACGTCTTTGAAAACGCAGCTACTTTTTCACGTTTTAGAGCATTCTAATTTTCCAGCCTTTTCCCTCCCGGAAAGCTACTCACAGAGAAACAAATTCCCAAAGAACTGCTTGCATTCTCGCATTTCCATCATTTGTGAATGTGTTCATATAGCATTTTGCTTCCCTTCTCGACATCCTATTTTGTCAGTGAGGCCTTCAAAAGTACAGTTTTCAGGTTGTCAGTTTCAGAATAGAACATACGATAAGTCTCTCGAGACTTGCAAAAGTTTTGAAGTTGATTTCTCTTTGTAATTCATAGCCTCGAACAGAAGAATTATGCCGTCGTCTTCTTGACTCGCGTCTTCTTGCTAAAACAGCCTATTAAAGGCGCAGGGTCACGTAACCGTAAACAAACCTGTTCTATCTATTATCTATATTGTTGGCCACACGTGGCCATTGTGTTCTGCTCAGATTTTGGTGGATGGGGTGAATCCACAATAAAGTTACTTCTAAAAATCCACCAATATCTCTGCAATCCTACAACGTATGAGTGTTTGGTTTATTTCTCAAGAAAATTCAAGAGTCCATCTTCAAAATAACACTAATATTTTGAGAAAAGTAGTGGAAAATCTCTGTGACATGGACTATCAAAGATCCTGAAAAATCATCGTTTCGAAAGAAGTTTGTTTACATTACGCGACGCTGCCCCTTTAAGTTTGATGACAAATTTTCTAAGCAGCATATACTTTCTGATAACAAGTGACGGAAAAGAATAGAAATTCTCTCAAGAGAAAACAGTGGTTCCTAAAGATTCATGAAAACATTCATGATAAATTTCGTTCTCCAACTGTTTTGAAGTTGCCACCAAAATTTTTGGTGCCTACTGATTGGAAGGCCTTTGTTTGAGATAAGCCAATCAGTGGCTCAGGTGTGATGGTCACGTGATACTTAACTGTCTTTTGTTGTGTTCGTTATAAAACAGCCGCCGGGTCATGCCATTTATCTCTTCTTCGCATGAACCAAACTGAAAAGTGTACGACGAAACGCGTATTTGGTGTGATAACGTTGTTGATTTTCTCGCAGGTTTAACAGCTTTCTCTCTAGTTACAGGTTTATCTTATATTTTGGTTATCGCTCTTTTACAGGAGTTGACAGTGTCTCCCTGCACGTTACAAGTATATTGTACGTCCATTGGGTTTATTGTGATGAGTCCGCTATTTAAGGCTATATAAAAATTTTGTTTCACAAGACATTTATTTTCCTTAATGAAACTGCGAGGAGAAATGCAAGGCTTTACAAAAATCATAGACGGAAGAAGTTTTAGTTTCAGATAGCTCAGATTGGCTGTGTAGTTTTCATGGCCCCCTTTATCAGATTTAAGATTATTAGTGGGCCCCTTTTACAGCCCAAAATTTTGGCGGCCCCTCTAAATATCTTCCAGCTCCCTACTCGGCATTATTAATGACTGGTCCCTAAAGCAGAGCGAATAAATCGACAATAGACCATTTCAAAGAGGTCTGGGGCTGCGCGCCACTTTTCTGGAAGATGGCGGATCCGGTACGCGAGGGCATCCCCTGCTCGATGCAAAACCCAAATGTGGCTGCATGGGAAGAGTTGCTGTACGAAATCTAGCATTTACCTCAACTTAATGGGCACGACAGGGATAGCAAAGATTCACAAACCGAAAAAACGGCTTCAGACGACATCTCCATCAAGTTTTTGATGTTTTGGAGAAGCTATCGTGTTATTTCTTGAGTTACTGTGGTTTCGTATGTGAATGGCCTACTTTTAATTTTGGTTGATCTCGAGTGCAACAAACAAATGTCTTTAAACCAAACAAGACCATTAACTTGAGAAATGGAACATAAAAGTCAGAAATTTCGGGCTCTGCAGGGAGAAGGGGATTCCCTCGTGCACCGCATCCGCCATCTTCCAGAAAGGTGGCGCGCAGCCCCAGACCTCTTTGAAAAGGTCTATAGCTGCGATAGCATTTTGACAACAATAGATCATATCATATCTAATTTGCAGGAACTCACCTAGTGTTCCAGTGTTGCAATTTTACCTTCATTTGCAGTTTTGACGTGCTTCAGCAATTTGCTTAGGCCAAACGAAGGCAAATTTGAACTTTCTAGCTGAATATTTCAACTCTCAATGCACCAAAATCAACAATCAAACATCGAGGAATATTTCAAAATGACTAGACATTCGTCAAAGCACAATTTTCATTGATAGGCCCAACCAAATCTGATTCCTTTTTGGGATACTCGATATACCAAATAATAGAAGTTTAAGTCAGTGCCACTAGAAGATAAACATCAAGATTGTCACTCTAAAATATACTGACAACTAGACATACATTCATACATTAAAAACAGAACTATGAAGGGTACTACTCACCGGATACTGTTGTTGAAGAGATGGAATTACTGGAATTTTTGTGCCAGCTAAACATAAGAAATAAATCGTAAAATAGATGATGTTAGTATCTATGGACCTCCTTAATCTGCGCAAGCGCCGCTCGCAGGCACAAAATATTATTCTCCGATTGTCAGCAGGCACTTTTCTGAATCGATTTTTTTGTTAATCTTCATCACTTCACAATTACGACCTTGGGTCAATCTTCGTTTTAAAGATTGAAAGGTCAAACAGAATTCTTCGCAAACAAGGGCAAAGAATCTACTAGTGAATGCCAAGTATTTTTTTTAAATATAAATTCAATATAAAAATTTACAATTTACGAATTACCTACGACTACGAACGATCTACTATACAATACCACAAAACGATACCAAGGGGAGCAAAAGATCATGACTACCCCAGGGCCATCCACATAAGAATATTAATCTAAAACTACAACTAAATATACAATTACGAGAAACTATTACGAACAATGGAACAGAGAAACGAGACTCTGTGATAGGGGAACGTTACAAAAATGAACATGGTGTGGTGGCTTAGTTACATTTGGCTTAATTTAGTCGACTGGTTGTGTGAATGAAAAGTAGAGTCAACTTGAGTATATTTCTGTTGACGTCGTTTGGGAGGCCTTTATCACCAAATAATAAAAGTTGCGTCAAAACTTCATTTGAAAGATCAATATATCCAAATGGTCGAAATAATGAAAAAACTCCAGCGAGAAGGTTTCGACGTTGAACCTCAAACGAAGGGCAAAGCAACAAAAAGTGCTCCGTACTCTCAATACCATCGTTAGAAGGGCACATTGGATTTATGGTATCCCGAAAATTGTGCTTAAATTTGTGAAGGTTTAATATGCTAATGCCAAGTATCAGGACAGATGCACTTGTAAATTGTTCACTGTAAAGTCTTGACATCCTTGACCAAGGAGGCATGACATGTAAAATCTTGCATGACTATAAAGTTAACCCTTTCACCGCCGGAAGGGCCATATAGCCCAACATTATTCGTTGAGAACTGCGAATTTTTCAGGGGGTAAAGCTTTCAGAGTTTTGATTGATTTGAAAGGTTATGGACATTGCATTTATCTATTGCTTATTGAATCACTCATTATGATACCCCCTGGAAAACGACGATCTACATTAGGTTTTCCTGTTAAGCTTAATTTTAGCCGGGCGTGAAAGGGTTAATGAACGATCCATGATTCCAGATAATGGAACCAAAAGTCGTGGAGATCTGTAGGTTCCTACAATAATGTTAGGATATGCTAAGCAAAGTTTCTACTTCTCTGGTGTCGAAATCCGGAATGATATCCCTGGCAACATTCGAGAAAAAGAATAAATCGCTTGTTTTAGAGCAGGTTTTACAGAGTATCTCTTGAACTTTTGAAAGTACAGGCCTAAACACGACCTCTTGGTATTAAATTTTTTTCTTTCTTTTTTCCTAAACATATACTGTTAATAGGGTACTAGTTTGTTAATTTTCCACGCTGAAAGGAGCATCATCTATTTGATAGAATGAAAATGAAGACGAAAAATCATATTTTCTTGCGACAGACATATGTTGGTGTTTACAAGACTCAGCATAACTAGTGACTAACTGAAAAAGCAAGCAGGCAATTTATCGGTATTTAATTGTATACTACATCCAATTTTACTTACAGACACATTTTGTACTCAGTTCTGCGCTGGCAGACACAAAATATTTTAAGGAGGCCCGAGTATCTAAGGCTATGTTAATATGGAACAGGGGAGATCGCTCATACTAGGACTCATAGTCTTTGGGGTTGACGGTATTGCGGTTTCTTTGTATATTGACGTCGGTTATTCGGTAATTTCAATAAAATTTTGCGGTATTCCGGTTTTGGAGAATTCAGCGGTGAACGGTTTTTAGTACAGCGAGGCTTTGTATTCGGTATTGCCAGAGAAACTTTGGAATTTTTGAATGAATCTGATGCGTTTCATATGAAAGAAGTGAAGTGATGATGAAGCAAACATTGAAAGTGGCAGCGAGGGTCAGCTAACTTTCTGCTTGGATCATGCTCTAGGTATAGTAGGTAGAGCCATAAGATTCAATAAGCGACCAGTCTGAATTGACTACCCTTCTAGATACAGAATATTGGTGTTCTAAGATAGTCCATAGGTGTCTGATTTCACAGGAGGCGTGGCCACGGGGGATATGGGGGGGCAATTACCCTCCTATCTTGTTGAAAAATGGTCCTTGAGCTTTCTTTAAAACTCAAGAAGAAAATGGCAGGGAAACACGCTCGGCAAGAGGCTCATATTAGCTCATATATGTGTCGCCAAATTTTCAAAGCTTCCATTTTAGTACAGGTAAATATGGAATCAGAGGATGCCTTATAAGCCAAAGTAACTGCTGCTTCTTCAAAGAAATTTCCTCTTACTCTGATTTATAGAATAACAGTCACGAAATCATCAAAGTTTCCTTGTCGCTAATGGCAAGCATGACATTGGAAAATGCATTCTAAGCCAAAGCAAAGGGCCTGGTCCCAAAAATTTTCCTGGGACTTCGACCCCTGATTTATTTCCCTCTCACCTAATGTGACATGGCCACGTCGCTTGGTGGTTTCTATGGATAACAAATGAGCATTGTTTTGGTTAGTAGTGCAAATTGTAGCAAGAGGTTTCAACGATGCACAAGCCAACATGCTTCCAGTCAAGAATTTTTTGGAAGTTTTTTCAACAATTGCACAAGCAAGACAATACCTTTCATATGGAGTTAACCCCCTCTCCGTTGAGCTGTAAGCAAATGGTACGGAACTTGTGCACTTTCTCCATAATTTTCTTACCTGGATGGGTCCAAGGGAGGAGAGATTTGTATAAGATAAGTGAAAAAATGGACTGTTCATTCACCTTCAGTATCCAATAATGGCTATAATAAGTTTTTCTTCATCTTCGGTAATCTTTAGTTTCAAAGTGCGGTATTGCGGTAAAAGGGAAATTTTGTTGCGGTTTTACGGTATCACAAACCCCCAAAGACCCCCCCCCCCCTCATAATATTACGGCATCTTTTTGGACTGACTTTTTTCACTTTTGAACGCCCTTTGGAACGAGGCTACTATATGCACAGTTATGTACAAAGTAAAAAACAAAATGCAAAATCATAAGAATTTGTGCAAATTCGATTGACTGGTGTTGACCACCGACGGATGCTCGCAGGTCAAAAGCTGATTTTCAAGGAACTCGGCCAGTCTTACGAACAAGAATACCATGAAAACAGTTGGCGATAATGTCAATCCTTGTACGTATGGTACTATTTTGTTGCATTCGCTTAGTATTAACTGATTTACTCAAGGGTGTTAGGACACGGATGTTTGATTGATTATTTATTTACCTAGCTTTGATCCCAGTGTCTTCTTTTATTGTCTTGTTTTCTGTTCTGTTTCGTCTTCAACTGAGCGTGGTTAGGCCCAAGCGCTCTCAAATTGTTCGAATAGAGCTCCCTTGTATTTCTGTGTCTTAGTGCGCCTTCGCACAAGAAAGGTTTTTACAACCGCAAAGGGAGCTCCATTCGAACAATCACGCTCAGTTGAAGACGTAACAGAAAAGAAAACAAGACAACAAAACAAGACACAGGGATCAAAACAAGGTAAATAGATAATCAATCAAAACATCCGTGTCCTAACACCCTCTTGATTTACTGCGAAGATTTGAGTTTCAATTGACGAATACAGGTGTTTGTGTTTTTCTGCCAAGGCCCTTATTGAAACGAGGCAGGAATAGTCATTCAAAATAATGGTGTTTCATTATTAGTCGTTGTTTGGAAACTCTGGCAACCTTTCAATAGCGATAAAACACGGCCATATAATCAGTTTACCTTCGAATGCTAGGTAGGAATATAGAAAAAAGCCTGCGAATGGCGTATAACATACCTTGAAGAAAATGAATAACCATGAGAACAAGAGAATAACTCGACAATGTCCCCTGACTTGCGTCGTTTATCCTTCTGGAGCTTGCCCATTTCTTTATAATCACTACTAGTGGTCGCACCCTGCTGTCAACTACAAACAAAACAGTACAAGCCATGCTGTGAGAAATACAGTAGCTAAACAAATATGACAATTCGTCCACACAGTATGGAGTCACAGCAGCTTTGAAAACATGATACTCTTGCTTTGGAAGTAAATCCGCATAACATATCCATATGTTTCAATAGGAAACTTGCAAAGAGTTGCATAACAATCTCGCTCGCCAAAGTGAGTAGGGAAAAGCGATGTAGCAATTATAGGTCAGCCCTAATTCAATGCTGTAATTGCACATATATGTCGTTCCTTAAGTCAAATAAAAATTCTGCCCAAAGGAAGCCGTGAGAAACTTGCGTTTCTGATGCTACATAGGCAAAAGTACTACCAACTGCAAAAGTTGTAATTTGATCGTAGCTTCTTGGAAGTCAGCCTTCCTTTCCGATGTTCACTTTTCTACCCTTTAAAATGAGTCGACCAGTTTCCAACCTTCTTAGGATTTATTCATTTTGATAAATAAATGAGACACTGAAAATTCCAATGCGACACTATGTTTTGTAATGGTTGCAGTTACCCCAACTTTGATTTTCAAGAGCGAATTGATGTTGTCTGGACGAAAAAGAAAAATCACTGTACATAAGTCTCAAACTTTGGATTCAGTCTTTTCAGATCCAAAGCATGTAAGTTTTAAGAATATGAGTTACGTACCCCTCGAATATGTCCTCAGCAAATGAGTATTTCTGATTCCCTAGAAGAAAATGACGTTGTTATGTCAAGTAATGGCTTGATTTTAAAATTAGGAAGAACACATTTCTGTTTCCTTTGCGTCTGCTTGGACAGAGAGATCAACTAGTTTCCAACAATGGCTAGTAAAAAGTCGAGCATTTTCACTTCAGGGGTGGCGCCAGGGGAGGGCTAGGGGGGCTACAGCCCCCCCCCCCCCGTCGGAGGCATCTAGCCCCCCGGTCGGAGGAAATTCTGGGTTCTCGTCGGAGGAAATTTGGCAAAATAACGCACGGAAACACCATTTTTCAGTCATTTTAGCCCCCCTGTCGGAAGGTCCAGCCCCCCTGTCGGAAAATTTCTGGCGCCACCCCTGTTTCACTTACTAAATAAGTGACTAACATTTTACTCTTCAAGATCTCAATGTTTCGAGCCACAAGCTATTTTTAAGATATTATTCATTTTGCTGCGACATTAACACACCTGGGAATTTGTTTCAAAAGGCTCTAGCACCAACGGCATGCATTGCAATCGTTAGTTTTATTCAATTCATCAATTTCACTCAATTCAAGTCCACTTTTCAACACACGTATATCAATTTCAGTCATTCCGTACGAAAGAGAGCCTTCCCATCTATGACGTGTTGCTGAATTGAGTTACATCACAAGATTATGTTCAAGCAGTTTGAAATTAAAACTTAGCCCATGTTAGGCCTAACCAAACATCGTTTGGGTCCAAAAGCCTGATGTCTATTGCGTCAAAGATTTGGAACGGCCTACCAAACAAAATAAAGTCAGCAGAAAAATTTAAAGGTCTTAAGCTTTTGATAAACCAATGGAATGGTCCCAACTGCAAATGTAGTGCCTGTAAATGCCTACCAAATTGGTTATGTAACTTAGAAAATATGTATTTTGATTATTGCTTTTGTTTACTGTACATTCGATTTGGAGTAGTTAACTTGTATATTTAAATAATGTATACATTGTTAGCCACAATAAATAATCGAATTGAAAAAAGCGATACTTAGTACGATAGAAAATCGATACTTAGTATTTAATAGAAACCAAAAGTTATAATTAATCTGTTCAGATCCCTAACTTATATCAGGCAGATGAGAAGAGATTATGTTTTATGACGCTTTTCTCCTTTATGAATTTTGTGTCATTCAATATTTGAGCAAGAAAATTGTTTCCATATTCGAAAGTCTTACCACTGAATTGTTTATGTTGACATCGCATTGACAAGAGCTGCAAAATAAACAAAAGGGCTTGCAATATCCAATTCAAAACGGATTTAAGTTTGGTTTTGTAGGTAGAAACACCGCAAAACGACAAAAAACAACGGCAAATGAGTCGGTTTACTGAGAATATATATTTTGCCAATATTTCGTCCTCCCATGCAGGACTTCTTCAGGGCTGTTATACGATAGTTACATTTAAGATTTGAATATGAACATCTTACCTCACTGAGTCACGGAACTTGAGAATGGGAACTTTTGCTCTTATAACTTGAAGATCTTTTATGTATGCTGTCATGAAAAAGAATCTAATATCATTCCAGCAAACTGTAGAATTAGCCAAACATGAGTGTCTTGCTCATAAGAAGATATGTTGAAACTTTTTGCGAGAGAAAAGAACGTTTATGAACATGAATATAATCGAAGGCTTATTTCATAAAATTTTGCGAAACACCTTTTCACTCAAATCGCTCGTAATTATGGAATGGAAAGATAGCTTTGGGCCAATAAATTTGTTGTCTTCGTTAGCCTGTTTCCTATGCAATGAATTTTTAAGAAATGAATTTTCATGATAAACTACATAAATAAGAGTGGGCAACGGCCTAAAGATTTGTTCTTTTCTGACCTATCCAGTATCTCCAGATTAATAAATACTGGCAATTCTATTCAATTCGATGATAAAGAGCTATGTCATTAAGCCCTGCCTGCCCTACTGTCAGGAATCAGAGTTGCTATTCAGTTCCCAATGTTTTTAAATTTACTTGATGGGGTCTCTAAGAAAATAACAGCCCTCTAGGAGGTAAAAAACTTTCTCCTCTGTAATCTAATACAATTCTATTCTTTCAATGGCCACTCTGCTTATCTGCTGCTATAAATCAAAGCTAGGCATACAAAATATAAAACTGTCTTCAGTACTTCCGTCACTTTGTACAAGGAGACCTTAACAGATTACCCATGGAAGCAAAAGTACCAGGCAAAAGAGGAAGAGCAAGACTAAACATTTTGGGCCCAGACAACATGAAGAGCTGATGTGGTTTGAGCTATGGTGAAGCCGTAGTGATAGGTCAAGATAGAGAAAGACGGGGAACCATATCCTCGGGCAACAGAGGGCGGAACAAACCCTCGAGAAACAGAGGGCAGAACATTAAGAAGATGATAAATTGTCTTATTTCATTGTCTCTACCATAAAAGCTCTAGTAAGCCGCCTCTCAATTAAGCCCCCCTCTCTAATAAGCCCCTACCATTTGAGCTAAAATTTTTAATGAGCTTCCCTTTCTATTTAGCCCCCTCCACCACTAACTGTATATCAAATTCCAGACGTTACCAAAGATTTTCAATTCTGTAGCTTCTGATACAGTAGTGTCCCGCATATAAGAAACAACATTTTGAACTTCAGGTCTGATATGTTTCTTATAAAATGAGATATAAACTTCCAATCAGGGTGAAGTTTCTTAAGTTTCTTATCAGAAAAATCATGTACTATCAATGAACTACTCCGACACAAGCTGTGTGATTTTCATATAGAGCACACTATTTTGATTTTTATTGTAAATTTTCACTACCAAGAAAAGCTACAATTATTCAATGAAGGTGCTTTTTGCTTCATTTTCATGCAAAATTATTGTTTTCGTTTGAATAGGTACAGTATGATTCAACTGCAAAACAGAATTTGTCATGGTTTTCAAATCTCTGATATATACATAGTTTTTGAATAAGAAACAAGCCATTTTCAGACCTGCACCAGTTTCTTATAAGAGGGGGTATTATTTCAAAAATAAAGGTCTAGTGTTTCTTAAATTCATGTTCTTATATGCGGGACACTACTGTATGGCTTGGGATAAAACTATGTCAAATGTATGTATTTGACTTGTAAAATTGTATGATGAATCTGCAAAATGTGGGGTAAAAGAACTGATAAAGCTATCATATATATCCTTTTCAGCAGACTTTGTGAATAAGCCCCCTCTCTGGTAAACCCATCTATGGAGTGTCCAAAATTGAATAAGCCCCCGAGGGCTTAGCAGAGCTTTACGGTAATTTATCGATGGCATAACAATTATAAACCAAAAGGGGACCAACTTACGACAATGTTTCAAAAGTTTCTGTAGCCTTCTTAGATAGACAACAGCTTCAAATCTTTGGTCCACCTGAAAAGAAAGATGTCAATATCTAAGAAGTCATTTTAAAACACATATTCTGTACGCAAAGTCAGGAGAGCTGCCAACTCTCTGTAGCTGCAGGCTGAAGGAATCGCGAGGTGTAAACAAATCGAGAAGAAGGACAAGGCCATAGATGCAATAAGTTTGTTTTATGCACATACTAACCGGTTTTTTGTTGTACAGGAAAATATAAAAGCCGAGGTCTCAATGCACAGACCTCGCAAGCTCGGTCTGTACTTTTAAGACCTCGGGCTATATATTTTCATGTACAACAAAAAAAACCGGTTAGCATGAGTTTTATTACCTGATATGTTCTAATCTTGACTCGTATCATTTAGTTAAATACATTTTGTTACTTTCATGTCGTTTGAATTTATTGTAAATCTCACGGGCCTAAAGCAGTAGCTATGTAGACTGATGCCTTTTCGTCCCTTGTTTCCCTGCGTTCCTTAGTCAAGAGGGACTAATAACATTACTCTTAAATAGTGGGCCCACTTTAGGCCCGCGTAGGGTGGTTCCGTATTCACCAATCAAATCGCTAGAATTCAGTTTTTAACCAATCAGGGGCCGCTATTCAGAACGTCGTTGTTGTTGCTCTTAAAGAACGGTTGAAGAAGCTTGGAGCTCTCGCAGCTTCGATGGATCCATTTGGCTTCTACAGAGGAAGATTACTGTCTGAAAGGTATGCATTTTGTGTTTTGTAGGTCAAGACAATATCATTCTTTGTACTAAAAGTTTCCTTTTCAATGTTCGAGCTCTTTAAACCTGATTTTGAAGCGATTTTGTTGAGTGTACGAGACCTCCCACCTGTTAAGGCCATTTTGAAAAATCAAAGTACGCAGGGAAACAAGGGACAAAAAGGCATACGTCTAGTAGCTGTGGCGACAAAAACGCGTCCTTGTATCGAATTATACAAGGCTACGGGAAACCCACGGGAAATGTGTGATTAACCCATAGGAGTGGCGGGATTCTGTATTACCTCGTTTTTGAAACTTCAGTGAGGTAATAAACCAGCATATTAAACTAGCAATAACATTAGTGAGTGCCGAGTGCCGCGTTTTGGGAATGGAATAATTGCATCAATGAATGAAATAAAACAAAAGTAATAGGCCTTCATAATTCTGTTTACATTACAAGATGCCTTTGCCCCCCCTTCCCGTTATGGAACCCCTCATTCTTGCAGTCAGCTCAGTTCTGCTTGGCATTACTTCACAAAATCATTCCCTGTCTCCCCGCCTACTTTCTGATGACCATAACAAAGTCAGTCAAACACGCATTCATTCTATGGAATCAGGGACAATTAAAAAGGCTTTGATGACACCGCCTCTGATGTTTTATTGTGTGATAAAATAGATCATCAAAGCGAATTGCAGGATGGCTACATTTCCACAAACCGAAAGAAAGGGCGACGGGAAGAGAGATATCGCAACTTGTTGTTTTGAAATGCTTTGCTGCAAACGCAGCAACTACCTTACTCAGTATAGGGTTACCCAAAAACGTACTCCTGCCTGAAAAATCACTAACATTTAATGACATGGCCAATTTTCAAGTTTCCTTTTTTGGCACGTAGATCAAAAGAGCCAATATTTTTTTCAAAAAATTAGCTCTTTTCAGGGCTGCCTGGTTTTGAAGCATGCTGCAAAAACCACTGGTCATTAAAAGATGAAATTTCTTTTGTATACCGTAAAAGCTCTATTAAGTCCCCCGGGGGGGGGGGGCTTAAGTAATTTTGAACACTCCAGAGCGGGGCTTAAAAGAGAGAATGGCTCATTCACAAAATCAAATGACATGGGTATATATGAGAGCTTTCCGTTCCTTTTCTTAAAAAAATGATATGTATGAGAGTTCTTTCACCCCATATTTTGCAGATTCAACATGCAATTTTATCAGTCAAATACGTAAACTCAACACAGTATTATCTCCTAAGTTTTATCCCCCATCCCCTATGTCACCCTAAGTTTCATGTCGGGTGTATGTAAAAGGCCTCTATATATGCCTGGGTAACTGAATGTGTGCTGTGCGAAAGTTCAGCTGAAATCTGGTACAAGAGAAAAAATGACAAAACAACAGAAGGAAGAATCTTTCTTCGACCTTGCTTTGCAAGAAGGCAAATAATTGTTCCACTAGCAACACTTACCATTCTCCATGGTGTAATCATCAAACAGAAGTCAGCATCACTTGACTGCGATGCAAAACCATTGCATGATGACCCAACGAGATGTAAACTCGCATCTGAAAAAACAAAAATTACGATAACAGGCAGGTCTACTCAATCTGTAGCATTACAGGTAGCCTGCATGCATCCCCAACTGTTTCCGTTGAGTTGAATTTTCCTATAAACCTTTCAGCTATTCTAAAGAAGAATCTGAATCGAACGATATTTGTGTAGATTTTGTCGAACTTTCGAATGTGAGCAATGGTGCCAAAAGCTCTAACACCACTCGATAGAACCTTGTGTATAAAAATGTATAAAAATATCGCTCCATCCAGACCCTTTTTAAGAATAGCTAAAAGGCCTATTGAATAAAATGATGTCAATCCAACGGGAAAATTAAACTCAACGGAAACAGCACGGCACGCACGTAGGCTACACTAGAGGGTGTTTCAGCAAAATCGCAACCCTCTTTTATTCGAGATTCTTGAGGAAATGATGACATTTAAATAAATTTGATACATAACATCTGAAGGCATAATCTATCTTCCTTTCCAGCAATATCCAGGGAAGGCATAAAAATCTATCCTTGCGACAGCTTATTTCATTATCCTTAACAAATGCATCGTATGGGAATAAATTTGGCTTTTCCTATCTTTGGGTATCACCTTAGGGTAACGTCTATCTTTTGGCGAAAGTGGTCGAGCAGCTTATACAGTTTTCGTAAGGTGATTGCAGTTAAGCTTGGTCGAGTGAGGTCAAACTCCGGATGGGTGACCTTGGAGAGGGACCTGGCCTTGCAACTCACCTCATTGTCCTTCGGAAGGGATGATAAACTAGGGGTCCCATGCCTCACCGCGGCATGCAGGGTGAGCGGTCGAGTGGCTTATACAGTCTTCGTCAGGTGACTGGAGTTAGGCTCGGTTGAGTCGATCGATATCAAACTCCGGATGGGTGACGTCGGAGGCCAGACCTCACAACTCAACTCGTTGTCTTTCAGAAGGGACGTTAAACTAGGGGTCCCATGCCTCGATGCGGCATGCACAGTGGGCCTAAATTAGCTTTCAGTAGCTAGAAATCCTGATAAGCCCACTCAAAACAAATTGAAAACAAACAAACAATGCACAGTGGGCCTAAATTAGCTTGAAAACCCTGACAAGCCCACTCAAAACAAATTGCTACTACTACTACCTTAAGTGCATCTAAGCCTCAAATAATTGACAGTTCGTACGGTAATAAAGGTGTTTATTCTGAACATACAGCATGCTACATTTAAAATTGGCCATTCGTACAAAAAAATAATTAAAAGATAAATAATTCCATCGATGTATCCAACCTGCATATCATTAGAAAGAGGAAAAATGGTACTTTCAGACAGAATGCATCTTAATTTGCGAAAACCGCATCATTTTACTTAGATTTTCAACTACAGTTAGGCTGCGGTTTTTCTGAAACACCTTGCAGAAGTGACATATCTTTAATGGTGCGTGCATCCTGTTTCTAAATTTCATCATCGAACTGATCAGTATACGATGAAACGCGCTTTTGGTTATTCGATGTTGTCCTTTGTTACTTGAGAATTACTAACTTATTTCTTTCCTTTCAGATAGTAAGATTACTTCGATTTTCTCTGCCAGATTTCAACAGTTTTTTGTCCGGCTACAGGTTTATGCAGCTGTTGTTCTTTTACAGGAGTTGAGAGTCTTCTTTTACAGATTACGGAGTATTTATTGCATCTGTGGGTTTATGAGTCTGTTATTTAGGGCTATATTCTAAATTTTAGTGGCCAGAAGACCAGAAATTATGTATGCAGCAAGCGAAGTTGAACAAAAGAAAAGTCCTTCATAGAAGACACGTTAAACTCTAAATAATGTTTGAAAAGTAGAAATGTCGCTTTGAACTTTGTTTTCAGATTCTTGTGCCTTTTTTTCTTTATTTTCAAAATTTTTTTTGAGTGGGGTTGTCAAGATTTCTAGCCACTTCAAGCTAATTTAGGCCCACTGTGCATTGTTTGTTTGCATTCAATTTGTTTTGAGTGGGCTTGTCAGGATTTCTAGCTACTGAAAGCTAATTTAGGCCCACTGTGCATGCCGCATCCAGGCATGGAAACCCTAGTTTAACGTCCCTTCCGAAGGACGACCACGTGAGTTGTGAGGTCAGACCTCCGAGGTCACCCATCCGGAGTCCGACCTCACTCGACCAAGCTTAATTTCAGTCACCTGACGAAAACTGTAGAAGCCATTCGGCCACCCACTCAGAACAACTTCCAGCAACTTTTCGTGATTCTTCATAATTTTGTCCGTTTTGCCCAATTTTATCGTCACTCTTCTGGTTTTGTGAGAAATAACTTACAGCAGCCTAACCTTTTATTTTGACTGAGGCGCTTAGGTAGGTAGGTAGGTAGTTATATTTAACGTGGCTAGCCTGTGAAAGTCTGAGAGACTTATTTCCAAAAGGGGCCACGGATGTTTTACCATCAGTCCGCCGCAGCTACCCGCCGCAGCTACCAGATTTCCCTCACATGGCACTGGTTGACTCGGGCTAGAGTTACGGACAGCGACCAAACTGTCCAGCGCGGGATTTGAACCTACGGCCGTTCTGACCTTTGGCTTACGAGTCAGACACCTTAACCACTCGGCCACGCGCTCTCTGGCCACGCGCTTCCGGAGTTTGTGTGAGCGGTCTCTGCTCATCGGACTGCGGCCACGGTGGCATCAGCTGGGGGGATTCT
The DNA here is from genome assembly GCA_964020215.1 of Aurelia sp. 3 sensu Dawson et al. (2005). Classification (NCBI taxonomy): domain Eukaryota; kingdom Metazoa; phylum Cnidaria; class Scyphozoa; order Semaeostomeae; family Ulmaridae; genus Aurelia; species Aurelia sp. 3 sensu Dawson et al. (2005). The sequence goes on from OZ026580.1 coordinate 4,323,404, forward strand.
AGGATTAAATCTTGGGAGTTTGGTCCTCCGGTTTGGATCTCTGCTCCGTTCTCCCTGCTTGCGCAATCGTGGTGAGTAGTGGGCTGTTTGTGCAGAATTTGGGGGTATTTCAGTCTTTTTTGGTTTTACCTTATCTTGCTTTAGTGTGTATGTTCCTGATGTTTTTTGTCTTTTTATTATTAATTCATCATCGATAATTTCTTAAAACATTGAAAGTGGCATTTGCAGTGAGGGCTCGGTGACCAAACCTCTTTCCTTGCTGCAAATGCCACAGTATCTTGTATCATTTTGCTGTTTTTTAATTTCAGATAAAAGAGAAAAAAGACTTTGTGCTCCTCCATGGTGGCATATTTCGTGTCTGTAACATTGCGACAAGGAATCGAGCAAAAACATTGGGAGAACAAGTGTAAACAGTCTAGATAACAGGATGAAAACATTTAAAATCTGAAAACTGACCTGGAAATTCTCTCCTAAAAATTGCCAACAGTGTTGATCGAAGTCTCAATTTCTTTTGAAGTAGGTCATCAGTTTGTTGACATTGGCTAGATAATCGCAAGATTTGTTCAGACAGCTAAAAAATAAAGAGAGATATATGATATGTTATTGCTGAAAGAATTCAGTTGTTCTGGCAAGATCTTTGAAACATAGGATGTTGTTTCTGTAGATTTGAAAGAAATTACTCTTGAGCACCGACTAAACAGGGGGATGGGGTGTGAGAATAACTGGAGGTGTGGAAATGGTTCCATATGATAATAGTTGATTTCGGAACAATTGGAGGGAGGCTGGAAATCTGAAAATAGTTGTTTCTTAGTTAAACATATCTTTCAATGGCGACGCCACTGGAGTACTTGGAAGACCCAGGGGGGCATGTCTCTCTGGATTAAAAAAGTCCGCAAAAATTGTCCAAGAAAAATGATATGAAATTAGTTGGGTATACCTTTAGGCTGAAATATTACGTTAAAATCCCCACAAGTCTTTCTGAAATTTTAGGGCTGGCTCCACCATTATGTGGCAATGCAGTGCCCAGTTCCTTTCTCACATGAGGATCGGACAAACGAATGAGAATAATGTTAATCAATCTATTTATGTATATTTGCTTAGGACTGTATTCTTATTCAAAGGGATCATTCAAATTATGTTGACCCTGTCATTTCGATTTTTCAAGAATTAACAAAAGAGGAGTTGGAATAAAAATGAGGGGTTGGAAGATTTTTCAAAAATTACACGTACTCAAGAGTCTTGGCTATTGAAAGATATATAACTCAAAATGCTTCCGTTAAAGTTGATTTATCTCCAAAACAACAATATATATAATCTAAAATCTTTCAATTTTCTTTCACTCTATCTAGCTACATGTGCTCTACAACTTTGCTAAGTATGATTGAAAAAGCTACTTGCAACTTTTCATCCCTCGTATCCCTGCGCTTTTTCATTTGTTGATATCATTTGGTCAACAAGGACTCATAACACTATTCTGAAAACATGGACCCAATTTAGGCCCGCATAGAGTGATCCCATACTCACCAATCAAATTGCTAGGATTTAGTTTTTAACCGATCAGGAGGCATTATTCAGATAACTGTTGTTGTTGTTGCATACCAAAAAGCTGTTGATGAGGTCTAGAGTTCTTGCAGCTTCAATGGATCTATTTTGCTTCTACAGAGGAAGATTACTACCTGAAAGGTATGCATTTTATATGAATGTATATAGGTATATGGAAATAAATCCAACCTGGAATGGTGATATGTCCTTGTCCACTATGCGGGGTCTTAAATACTTGGCCAGTAAAAGGCTGACTGCACCAACTTCACTTGTGAAGAAATGAAACAAGAAATAAAATTTTGTGACTTGTAGGTAGATTTTTTGAGCTGTTTCAGAGATAAATCCATGAAATGAACAAGGAGTTTTGAACAATAATTAGCGAAGCCAGCCTTGATGGCATTTCGATTTATACATCTTTCAATTGCAAAGACTATGTAGAACAGCACCTATTTTAGTGTTTTCTGATAGGCAGAAAGGCAATGGAGAAATTACTGTTTTCTGAGGCAAATAGTTTTGCACGTTGGTATGCCACTGCTCATTGGAGCGGGAAGCAGAGTCACCTTAAACTTTGGCTATACATACCTTGTCCATCCCACTCATGTTATGTTTCTCAATCTCAAGATTGTAATTCCTCTTTTTCTTATTGTCAGGTTCATCATCAATGATAACAAAATCTTTCTGTTGAATCATCCCACTGTCACTCCTTCTTTTTCTGTTTTGGCTATTTCCCTTATTTGGTGACTGCACGTAACTATTCCTCCTATTCATAAACTGTGGCGAAGCCTGTTCTTCATTTCTCCATGATGGTGCTGAATTAAACCTATTTCTGTATTGTTGATTTTGCCTTCTTCCATCCATTGGATTGACTGGTGTTAGAAATACAAGGTTGTTTGAGTTGGATTGTCTTCTGTGAGAAGAAGGCATGGCCATTTTGTCCAGTTAACATGCAAATGTGGGATTCATGAGTTTAAGGGTAATTGCTTTTATTCATTTGAATGCATCTAAGGTTCTGTCGGAAAGATAATGCAAAGAAGTTAAAGTACAGTGGTACGTATATGAACAATATACTGTATAACTATCTGAAGTACATTATAAGGCTACAATCTTGTAGGGATCTCCCGGGACATAGTCACTTAGTAAATTGAAAAGAACATAACATTCTCTTTGGTAGAAGTTCAAAATTGGCTCACCAACCATCAGCAGAAAAATCTGAGACAGTCGATTGGAGATATGTCATAAGAGATAGACATCTGTTTTCTATAACCCAAACGGACTCCATCAAATTGTTCTATGCAGAACAGCCGCATAAATGGATAGCACATACTATTAGACGCCCTAGTAATGAAATTATAAAGGAACCAACTTTTCATCAAACCAAGAATGTAAAACGTGGTAGAAGAATACAGTCTATGTTAGAAAAATCACAACAGAGATCACAAACACTGAGAAACAGCAATACCTGAGGGGCTGTTTTAATGGAAAATGAACACGAACGCCATCCTGTTCTGGCAATGACTACCATATATTTTCAATATGAAGATGGCAGGGGCGGCTGGGACTAAAAATATTTAGGTATTCAAAATTAGGAAAGGGAGCCTTCCCAGGACAGGGGTCCGGAGCATACTCCCCTAGTAAAAAATGTTTTTAAAACATTCTTAAGCGTTGCAGAGTGCCCTTCATAACTTGTTCATGAGAAAAATCATCTTCAGCAATCATCATACAACAGATATTAACAACGTGTCAAATGTCAAAAGTTGTTAAAATCTTCTAAGACATCTAACCCTTCAAAGTTTGGAAAAGACTAGTAAAATCCTTGTACCTGTGAATCCCAGCAGCTGCAAGTGCACAAGAGGAAGAGAAAGGGCCTTGGGCTTTAAACCGTGAGGGTTGCCGTTATCATCAAAGATCATATTGCAATCAAAACTCGCGGAGACTTGCCGCCTCCAGAAAGCCACCAAAAGGGCAAGGTATTGAGATTTAGACTTGAATACCACGGCCTCTCAGAAGGACCTCATCTTCTCATAAATGCGTTCGCATCTGCATTCTGAAGGTCGCTGAAACATTCCTTGGTACTAGTAAATGTTTTACAAAGTAAATCGCGTAGAATCAGAAAGTTTTTTTCATTCAAGATGTTAGAAATTTGAATTAAATCAAGGACCCCTTTATCGATGGGCATTTCAATCCCAAAAATCCGTATATCTTTAAGAAAATTATTTTGTTTTCAAGGGGAATTCCTCAAAACCCGTAAAAATCATTTGTTTTAAGAAAAGATCTTGCACGCTTTTCCGAATGGGTGACATTGCACCCTCGCCCTTTGTAACTTACAGGATAGCCATAGAGTACACTCTGAAACATGGCTTCTACAAGGTTAAAAGACACCTTCTAAAACTTACCTGGACGCTGCTCGAGAGTGAACTGATTTCTTTATTTTGATCAAAAAAAAAGGTTGTTGAAACACCCCAACGATACTCATTTCCCAAAACCCAATCCTTCATACACAATGGCAGTCGAAAGTGAAGACACAAGGAAACCTCACCGTGGTATTCAGAATGAGAACTGAATATGTTCAGTTCAGAAAACCTTTGTTGTCTTGCTGAAAGTTCAATGGCAGTCAGTCAACGTCACAAAGGGCCATGGAAACAAAGACTTAGTATTCAGGATGGCCTCTGAATACCTCACGGCCAACGGGGTCGTAATAATCCCAGATATCAATATCCACTATTGACAAAATTCCTCAATGGATTAGCGATCTATTATCCACTTTCTTTGAGACAAAAAGGATGATAAATATAGTCTGTGCATCATTTCCGACATCACAAAAGGGTCTTTTCATCAAACCCGGCATCTCTTGGAGAGAGGTTTTCTTATTGGAAAACGTATTTTCGAGGGTCAGAAAAATATAAGAATTTTTTTGCAAAAAAATAGGTATTCAGTGAATACCTTGAATACCCCTCAGCGCCGCCCCTGGAAGATGGTTAAATCAATAGTAATGATAATAACCATAAAAGAAAATGTGTAAGACCTTCACATGAATATCTACATGCGATCCACAGACAAAGAACCTGACAAACCAGGTGGAGATGGTGCAAAGGAGGGCAGCACCTTTACTGCTGAGCAGCTATCAATATACAGCAAGTGAAGTACAATATACTATACTTAATCATATCCAATGGAGCGGGATTTCCAGGTTGGAAAACTTGCATTCACTCACAACTATGAAATTGTGTCAAACTTGCTACTCGCAGCTAAAATAAAAGGTAACACCCACGAGATAACAAAAGATCTATTGCTAATTTTACATCTTTGGCAGCTTTTTAAAAGTCTACTCGCAGGTCGCACCTTCAATTTTTTTCACTTTCTACTAGGCTCAGGCCAAACAGGCATGTTTTCCAACCCGAAAGGTCATGTTGTATGAAGTCCTGAAGGAATTAACAATGCAGATCTTACGTCAGTGAACAGATCGTCAAGACATACACACAGAGGAGCCTACATTCCAATTTCTTGTCCATAAGACTACCCCAAAGTACTCTTTTTACCCAAGCAAGAACTGTTGTAGAATGCAATGCACTCCAAGAATATGTAGCCTTAACTGAATCACCGCATTCACACCAAGACCTTTTACGTGTGCAAGAAAAGTCCTCTGTTGTTCTTTGTTCATCAGTTGTTTCTTTTCATATTCATTTAAAAACAACAAGATATAAAAACAACAAGATTAATTAACTACGTGCCATCCATAGTAGGAAAGGACTTATAGTCAGCGAGTCCCCACTATGTATGGCACTTACAATTTAATATAAACTATTCTGAAATATCAGTTGTCTGTTGTCAATACCCTGTTGTGCTTCATGGGTGTGAAAGTGGCACACTTTCCATACAGGTGGTCATGGATGGCATGGGATGGCATCAAGGCGGGTATCACAAATATGTTTGGTTAGTGTAAACCGACCGACCAACCTCAAAACAAGAAAACCAGAGATTCCGAGTCGGGTGTAAAAATTCCTATTAAGGTTTTTGAGTAATCTTACCATATTTGAAGAGTTTTTGTTCAAAAATTTGGCCCAAAACAGATCACCAGATGGATGGCTGGCACCCATTTTCCTCTTCTGTCACTCCATATCCTAAACCTAAGCCATAATATGACTTTTATGGCAGGCATACAGAAGGCTTTCGATGACGCCTGGTCGGTCATCTTCTGTTTCCCGCTGTCCTCTCCTAATAGCCTCTTTTTGATTTGAACCAATGAGAGGGTTGCGAGGCAGCGACATTGCGCAGCGCCCAGCAGCGTGCATCAGGTTCAATGGGGTGTCTTCGCTTTTATGCTGGCTTTTTCAAGAAGTTTCCAGAAAAGACGCTCTCCTTTTGGATGAATAACAGAGGGAATTTGCCAAATTATCATTGTTGCTGTTCTTATAACATTTGTGATTAACTCACCATCGCAACTTAAACATCTCTTTTTGTGTCCTTTGGAGGAGCCGCCTTTGGGAGTATGACACGTAGTGATCTGTTCTGTGAGCTTTCAAGAAACGACCGAAATTCTTTGGCCCAACGCGCCTCAGAAATGAAGTTTCGCCAACCCAAACAAAGGATACCAAGGCAAGTTTTTGTATTTTTGCATTAAAAGTTTGAAAATAGATCATTTTCCTTGGGCAGTTTATACTGAAATCCCGCCAAGAGATATCCCTCAACCGCTTCATTCAGGCCTTAAGCCTACAAAATGCCCATGGCATGAGAATTCCATATTTTGACCACAATTTTAGGGACCGTCCAAAAATCCATTTCGTCACGGATAGCGGAATTTGGCCGTTACGGGGGGAGGGGGTTTATTACTAATCCGTTAAGCGTGACGGAATGGAATCTAACAATGTTTTCAATCATATTTTACAAAGTTTCATCGCTGGATAACTTAAAGCAGAGACAGAAACGGCCTAAGAAGAGGTTCTCCTTGTCAACAGTTGAAAGTTTCTAACGATCGCAATGAAACAGTTAGCGAGATAAGTAAACACTAAATTCTGTATGTCCGTTAAGCGGAGGGGGGGGGGGAGGGGGTATCTGAAGTTAGCGGCCAAATTCCGCCATCCGTGACGAAATGGATTTTTGGATGGCTCCTTAGAAAATCCCGAAGTATTTTTATGCCAACCGACCGACCGACCCTAATTTGAGAGTCCGATTTTACACTAATCAAACATATTTGTGATACCCGCCCAATAGCCAAAACATGCCCCATGCATTATTCAAATAATATGGTAAATTGGTTGATTAATCAATGCAGAGAAGATACCTACCTACCAACTGAGTTTTCCTAAAAGCTGAATTTAAAAGCGAGCCAATTACATGGAGAGCAGAAACAATGATGTATCTCTGAAAACCTCGTCTGAAAACCTCGTACAAAACTTAAGCCTTCTTGTGGTCAGAGATTTTTTGGGCCTATTTTGGAGTGCTACCTTCCAGTTGGACCTTTAAAGTTAAGACATCCAATGTTAGTGTTTCCTTCTTTAAGCAAGCAAGTACCCTGTCATAAAAAAAGAATATACTCACGTATTTGGTTCAAATTGTACAAAGTTTTCTTCACGAAAATAACTTGACGTTTGGCGGGAACGACTGGAAATGGCCTACAGCTCTTCTTCTCACAACAGACGGTGGACTGGGACGAGGAATTAAACCTCACTTTCATTTCCTGCCAATGGGGGGGGGGGGGGTAGGGGATTGGACAGAGTGGCAATGGGTGGGTGTTTTGCCAAAAATGCTCTAAACAGGGTTTAATTTTTGGTACATCTGCGCAAATAGTTGAAAATAGAAATTAGTCATAACAGTTGTTAAAAGCAGCAAATTTCGTCAATTAGAAGCTTCCTGAAAACTGGGTGGCAGACTCCTGTCACTCCCCACATTGCATGCCTCAGGACTTCTGTTTCTCAGTTGTAGCATAGGTAGTAGTAGCTACATTGCAGTTTGGGACTTTAATTTCCCCAGAACAAGATTCACATTCAGATTCAGAACAAGATTCAGATTCACAAAAATCTCAAAAAATATTAACAATAACATAAAACATTAGTATCTTACATGAACAAAAACTAATTTACTGATTAGAACACTCAATCGGCTCCATTTTGAGGGGTCATTCAATTTCATACATCTGGGGGGCTTTCCAGGAAAACGGGGAATATGTCCTGATGTCTCCAAACTCTAAGAACGTCTTGGCAAAATTACCCCCATCTGCCGTCCAAAAACTGTAAAATTTCTTGATCAAAACTAATTTACTGATTAGAACACTCTATCGGCTCCATTTTGAGGGGTCATTCAATTTCATACATCAGGGGGGCTTTCCAGGAAAACGAGGAATATGTCCTGATGTCTCCAAAATCTAAGAACGTCTTGGCAAAATTATCCCCATTTGCCGTCCAAAAAACTGTAAAATTTCTTGATCAAAACTAATTTACTGATTAGGACCTTCTATAGGCTCCATTTTCAGGGGTCACTCAATTTCATACATCTGGGGGGCTTTCCAGGAAAACGGGGAATATGTCCTGATATCTCCAAAATCTAAGCACGTCTTGGCAAAATTACCCCCATCTGCCGTCCAAAAACTGAAAAATTCCTTGATCAAAACTAATTTACTGATTAGAACATTCTATAGGCTCCATTTTCAGGGGTCACTCAATTTCATACATCTGGGGGGCTTTCCAGGAAAACGGGGAATATGTCCTGATATCTCCAAAATCTAAGCACGTCTTGGCAAAATTACCCCCATCTGCCGTCCAAAAACTGAAAAATTCCTTGATCAAAACTAATTTACTGATTAGAACATTCTATAGGCTCCATTTTCAGGGGTCACTCAATTTCATACATCTGGGGGGCTTTCCAGGAAAACGGGGAATATGTCCTGATATCTCCAAAATCTAAGAACGTCTTGGCAAAATTACCCCCATCTGCCGTCCAAAAACTGAAAAATTCCTTGATCAAAACTAATTTACTGATTAGAACATTCTATAGGCTCCATTTTCAGGGGTCACTCAATTTCATACATCTGGGGGGCTTTCCAGGAAAACGGGGAATATGTCCTGATATCTCCAAAATCTAAGAACGTCCTGGCAAAATTACCCCCATCTGCCGTCCAAAAACTGAAAAATTTCTTGATCAAAACTAATTTACTGATTAGAACATTCTATCGACTCCATTTTGAGGGGTCATTCAACTTCATACATCTGGGGGGCTTTGCAGGAAAGCGGGGAATATGTCCTGATGTCTCCAAAATCTAAGAACGTCTTGGCAAAATTACCATCATCTGCCATCCAAAAACTGTAAACTTTCTTGATCAAAACTAATTTACTGATTAGAACACTCTATAGGCTCCATTTTGAGGGGTCATTCAACTTCATACATCTGGAGGACTTTCCAGGAAAACGGGCAATAGGTACCGAAGTGTCCGAACATCAAGCACGTTTACATAACTTTACCCCTGTCTGTCATCTCAAAACAGTAAAATGTTTCAATCAAAACCAATTTACTGATTAGAGCTGTCCATTAGCTTCAATCTATTGATTTATACAGTACAATGTCATACCTTTAGGGGGCTTTCCAGGAAAACGGGGAATATGTCCTTAAATGTACAAAATCAAACTATGTTCTGGTAAAATTGCTCCCATCTGCCATTCAAAACTGTAAAATTTCGTTATCAAAACCAATTTACTGATTAGCGATGTCCATTAGCTTTATTCCAAGGGGTCATACAATTTCATACCTCTCGGCGGCTTTTCAAGAAAACGGGGAATACGTCCCAAAGTATGTACACTGTATCTTCGTCCATCATTCCATCATGGTACAAACAATCAAAGAGTTCTATTCTGCTGACAGGACAGGGCTACAACGATTTGAAATTGAAAGGCTGGTCTGCACACACGTTGCTGGCAACATATGCAAAGCGGAAGTCCAAGATTCATTTCCATTGTTGATAGAAATCCAGACTGAGCTGAAATTAGATTAAACCATCACTGACCATCCTTCTTTCATACCATGTAATTAGTTTTGATTGGAAAAAAATTTACTGTTTCAGGTAATAGACAGGGATAAATATACAGAGAAGTACTTGCAGTTTGTATACCTTAGAGAATATTTTCCCTTTCCCTGCCAAGACGTCCCCACAGGATGAAATCATATGATCCCTGAAAAGGAACTGCTATACTCAGTGAATTAGTTTTGATAAAGAAACTTTCCCGTTTTCTGATGTCAGATGCGGGTGATTTTGCCAGGAGGAAGCTGCAGTTTGTATACTTAAAGACATATTCCCTGTTTTCCTGGGAAGCCCCCAGAGGTATTAAGTTCTATGACCCCTAAAAGGGAAGTTAATAGACTGATCTAATCAGTAAATTAGTTTGGATAAAGCCCAGGGGAGGGACTTCTATTGGTATGTGCAGACACAGTATATTTTTGAAAAACCCAAAAATAGACTAAATTCAGGAAATTTTAGACCCCAAAAATATACTCAGCCCAAAAATATACTAAAATTAGGACATTTGAAGACCCCAAAGATATACTCACAGCTTCATGGTACATGAAAATTAAAGGTTTTATAGCATTTTCGGCAACTGCTCTGCGATATTTTGGTGAAAAACTCAGCCTAGCACTCACCTTCTCCAATTTTCTCATCAGCAACCCCAAAAAAACATACTGATTATGCTCCAAAGCGCGTACCCAAAGGTATACTAGACAACGTTTTACAAACCCAAAGAATGTCTGACCCACCCGTCACTTACTAATAGGGAGTCCCCCCTGGGGGATAAAGGAATTTTACAATTTCCGAAGGCTGATGCGAGTGATTTTAATAGGATGTGGTTAGATTTTGTACAATTAAGGTGGATGTATACCAAAATTCAAGAAATCGACTTCATATCAAAAAAAGACATTTTTCCGTAGAAACTGAAACTGAAACCTACAAAAGAGAACATAAGAACACTTAATATGGCTCTCTGAACAAATTTTAACACAGTGAATTTTTGTACAAAATGTAACATGGTAGCTATCACCATGGAAACATAGACAATTGATAAAACTTGAGAAAGGATATCTTCATTTCTATAATTCAATAGAGGTTGACACTGATACCAAATAATTTTTGATTGGTGTAAATGAATATGAGCAGAGGAATTTATCACTATAGCAACCGTTGCCATGGGAACCTGGAAATATTGTTTTTTTGATATAACAGTGCAAGCAAACAAAATTTTTCAAATTTTCTCTGTTCATATCAGTACTGATATCAAATCACACACTATCTCAAAATATCAACTCTTTCTGACTCACAGTTTTTAATATATCCTTTCTTGAAGGTGAAAAATAACGTTTTGAGAAAAACGCATTTTAAGATTTTTATGTGAAAGGTAAACTGGCTGGTTCTTTAAAACATTTTTTATGTTTGAAAAATCTATTCCTCTGACATCAATAACCAATCATTTAATAAAATGAACTTACAGATTTCAGTTTCTGGCATAGGAAGATGCTTTTTATGTCTTTTTTGAGTGTTTCTGACCTTTCCGTTGTCCATTTTTCTGGTGTATCTTCAACACTACATCTCTCTCGTCAACAAAATGAATCTTGATTTCATCACCTGTAGTTCTTGCAGTTTTCTTTTTAAAGTGTTTAGGAATCTCAGCTGTTGTTTCTGCAAATTTACCAACTCCAAATCCACCTGACAAATATGACACACCAGTAACATTCTTTTTCTTTCTTGCTTGACGAAGCTGTTTCCGTCTTTTCCTATACTTGCTGTTGCATTTAACTTTCATGTTCTGAATTCTGACTTTGTTTTCTGATCTATAACCAGCTGCTGTATTAAAACCTAAGTCCTTAATTCCAACTGCTTCTAAGACTGAACCCATACTGGCAGCTCCCCTGTTCCATAACAAAACTGATGATCCCACTGCACTTTCAAGTTTTGTTCTGCCAACAAAAACACGTTTTGGGCATTTTGCCCATAAAGTATTGTTAAGTGCTTCATTTTGGTTTTGAGTGAAACCTTTCATGCACCTTTGAAGCAGTGTCTTGCTGCTGAGCCTCTCAAAGATTGGCCTGAGCTCATCACGAAACACTGATGGCAGACATTTGTCACTGGAATAAGTGCTGGTTTTTGATACACAATCGTTTTGAAACTTGCACCAGGAGTCTAAGCCCTGTGGACAAAACCTATGTTGTTGAAACAAAGTCTCATCTTTGCCAAGAATGCTGTGGTAAAAGATAGCCCAAATAGCTTTCTGCATTTCATTGATGTCTTGAGAATTCTTTCTTATGGCATTACCATAATGATTCTGAAAGGTATCAATAACTGCATCACTAAGTCTTCCACGTCCACCAACTGAGAAACCATCTTGAAGTTTTGATCCTTTCTTCTGTGCTTTATACTTCCTCAAGCTTGTACCCATACGTTTTTGAATGTGGCCTACACAGTCTTCCTTAATTACAAGGTACTCCTCACCAAACTGCTTGAACATTGCATCTGCTACTTCACCATATGACGAAGAATCCCCATCTCCAACGTATGTTGTATACTTCAAGCCTTGCTTGGTGACTGATCTCTTAAATATGTCAACAGCTGCCTCTTTCTCCATTGCCTCAGCAGACAACCTATGGTTAATGCTACATGAATCTTTATGAGTTTCATACCAATGCAGATACTTGTCAGAGTCTCTTGGCCATAAACTTCGGCTGCGGCATTCAAAACAAACTTTGGATTTCACCTCATAGTCAAGTACTTCCCCTGTATCCATGGAGATAACAAATATCACACCAAGGAGAGAGGAAAAGCCATACCTTTTCTGCCATGTACCATCAACAGATACAGCGACAGGAAAGGTATCATCTTTAATATCAAGATCAGCACACTTTGGATCAGTGGCTTTCATAAATCCCTTTAACTTCACTGAAGCAGCTTTCAGACATTTTTCACACTCTTTTTCAACAGATGACTGAATGTCCTTGACAACTGCATTGTATGCCTTTGGGGTCAATGGTGGTGGCAAATCTAAAGTTGAGCAAAACTTCTGTAAGCCTGTCTGGCCAATACCAGTTAATAAACCTGCCTGAATGAGACGTACATTTATTTCAGAACGCCCATGGTGCAGCTTGTTCCCTGTGTCACATGTAAATTCATGATGGCAATGAGTACACCTGAGGATCAAAGATTCATGTACCCCTATTTGTTTGCTGTTATCTTGCAATAACTGAAGCTTTCCTTTTGAATTTTGACAGCTGGCACAAATCACAGCTGATAATATTTCTTGCTCCAAACAAGAACTTGAAATGATATGGTTTCCATGACTTTTTACAATTTTTTTGTTTTGTGAATCTATTCCAAGTTCAAGTGCTCTTCTTCTAGTAACAACTGCTTCATTTTGTTTTATGATGAGAGGGCAGTTTTCATTGATCTTTTCCTCCGACCTGTTCCTCTTTGGTGGTGAATGAGCAACACCGGAAGATGGCGTACTGACAGGGCCTAAGGAAGCAACATTACCATCACTTTCTGTCAAAGTAACCTCTTGTTTCCTTTTACCAGAGAAAACTCTAGCTCTCCTTTTCCTGTAAGTTGACCTTTGCTTACTTCCAGGCATAATCAAATCGATGAGCAATGGTGCAGTGAGTTTAGTCTTTGACTTTACTCCATGCAGCACACCTTTGAATGCAATTAATTCACTCGTTCAACTTTCAAAGTACTCCATGTAAACACGCAGATGGTCTCCAAATAAATCCAATTCAACTATAATATGCAAACAGTTAAAACGATACTTAAAAACTTTCTGGGGGCACGAATAGAACGAAAAATTGTTCCCTAGCAACCGAAAATGTTGGTTGTCAAGGATAGGACAAAGAACTAATTGATGATTTACCCTATTTTGAGTCAAAGTTTCAAAAAACTGTAATATCCATTAGATTCTCCATGCTTCAATGTATTAAAAAGTATAAAAACCTCAAAAATGAAAAAAAAATTTTTGCCATAAAGAATTTGGTATACATCCACCTTAAGGAGATATTCCCCATTTTGCTGGAAAGCACCCTAAAGGTATGAAATTGTACAAAACACTAGAATGAAGCTAATGAACAGTTCTAATCAGTAAATTAGTTTTGATAACGAAATTTTACAGTTTTGAATGGCAGATGGGAGCAATTTTACCAGAACATAGTTTGATTTTGTACATTTAAGGACATATTCCCCGTTTTCCTGGAAAGCCCCCTAAAGGTATGACATTGTACTGTATAAATCAATAGATTGAAGCTAATGGACAGCTCTAATCAGTAAATTGGTTTTGATTGAAACATTTTACTGTTTTGAGATGACAGACAGGGGTAAAGTTATGTAAACGTGCTTGATGTTCGGACACTTCGGTACCTATTGCCCGTTTTCCTGGAAAGCCCCCCAGATGTATGAAATTGAATGACCCCTCAAAATGGAGCCGATAGAGTGTTCTAATCAGTAAATTAGTTTTGATCAAGAAATTTTACAGTTTTTGGACAGCAGATGGGGGTAATTTTGCCAGGACGTTCTTAGATTTTAGAGACATCAGGACATATTCCCCGTTTTCCTGGAAAGCCCCCCAGATGTATGAAATTGAATGACCCCTCAAAATGGAGCTGATAGAATGTTCTAATCAGTAAATTAGTTTTGATCAAGAAATTTTACAGTTTTTGGACGGCAGATGGGGGTAATTTTGCCAAGACGTTCTTAGAGTTTGGAGACATCAGGACATATTCCCCGTTTTCCTGGAAAGCCCCCCAGATGTATGAAATTGAATGACCCCTCAAAATGGAGCCGATTGAGTGTTCTAATCAGTAAATTAGTTTTTGTTCATGTAAGATACTAATGTTTTATGTTATTGTTAATATTTTTTGAGATTTTTGTGAATCTGAATCTTGTTCTGAATCTGAATGTGAATCTTGTTCTGGGGAAATTAAAGTCAGTTTGGGGCACACCCCTTCTTGGCTCTGTTCACATTTCACAACTCAAACAGGCTACAAAGCACAGACTAGGTCTTTACAAAATCCTGTTTTTTTTTAATCTTTTCAGCTCCAAATTATTATTGATACTGCAGTTACAATGAAAGTTGTCCAGTGTTGTTCCAAACACTTTGAAATTGCTTCACCTACATGCTTTGAAAAATCATCTAATTTATGAAAACCGAACCCCAAAACATAATGGCTAAAAAATTTCACCATCATTGTGAGAAATTCCCCCATTTCACAGAGGAGACAGTGCATTGCTGATAGGGAAGCCAATCATGATTCAGTTATAGTTTCATTTTCAATCCTTAAAGGGGCAGGGTCACGTAACCGTAAACAAACCTGTTATCGCTATGATCTACATTATTGCCCACACGTGACCACTCTGTTCCGCTCAGAATTTGGTGGATGGGGTGAATCCATAGTAAAGTTACTTCTAAAAATCCATCAATATCTCTGCAATGCTACAACATATGAGTGTTTGGTTTGTTTCTCTACGAAATTCAAGAGTCCATCTTCAGCATAACACCTGTATTTTGAGAAAAGTAGTGGAAAAGCTCTGTGATATGGACTATCAAAAATACTGCAAAATCGTCGTTTCCAAAGACGGTTGTTTACATTACGTGACCCTGCCCTTTGAAGGCTCTTATTCAACCAGCATACCTTGCACTTGTAGCCTCTTGGCTGGCTTTTGTTGTTGCCATTTTTATGGGCCATGAAAATGGCAAGAATAAAGGCCAACCAAGAGATGGCGCCAGCAAAGCATACTGGTTGAATAAGAGCCTTTAAACAGCCTATAATTTCGAGAAAACCTGCCACTAATATTTTCCCCTCACAAGACCTAAGGTTAAAGGGACAGGGTCACGTAACCGTAAACAAACCTTTTTATCCCTATAATCTATATTTTTGTCCACACGTGGCCATTGTGTCCTCCACAAATTCTGGTGGATGGGGGTGAATCCACAAGAAAGTTACTTCCAAATATCCACCAATATCTCTGCAATCGTACAACATACGAGTGTTTCGTTTGGTTCTCTTTGAAGCTCAAGAGGACATCTTCAAAATGACACCTTCATTTTGAGAAAAACAGCAGAAAATCTCTGTGATATGGCCTATCAAAAGTACTGCAAAATCGTCATTTCGAAACAAGATTGTTTACATTACGTGACCCTGCCCCTTCAAGGTAAAGTTGCAAACAGACTGCAGAAGTAGCTAAGAGAAAACAAAGTCCATGGGCCTTTGTTTCTGCCTGACAATTCTGGATGCAATGTAAAGCACAGTTCCATTGCACTGCACCACATCTAAAAGTGTCTGGGAAATTTGTGACCCCTGACCTCCTGCCCTTGACTGCCTGCCCATTTCAAACCATTTAGATGAGGAAAACAGGCAAACAAACAACAGTCAAATTTTTCAGAATATTTCATAAAGTTCAAAAGAGTTATTGCTTGTCTTTTTGCCTCTTCATTTGTGTAAGGATTGATGATAATTCATCACGCTTCTTCTTCCCTCTTCTGTGGGTGCCCAACTACAATTTAAGAAGCAACTGTTATAATGATGAAAATAAACATGTAATAGACCTTTTAGCTATTCTGAAAAGAATCAGAATCGAATGACATTATGCTACGATTTGTACAATTTTTAAATGTGCACAATAGTGATAGAAGCTCTAACGCCACTCGCTCGATCGAACCTCAAGTATAAAAATGTATAAAATTAATGCTCAATCCAGGCTCGTTTGTAGAACAGCTAAAAGGTCTATTGTTTAAAGGTGATCTGAAGCGAAAATTTTTATTGATGCAAATGAATAGCATTTTTAGATGATAAAGAATGTCTTCTATAATTTTGTGATACCTTGTTTCATGTTTGAATTATACACTATTTTGTATGATTGGCTGATGACGTCATTTTGTTTGCAAAAGGTATAGAAACTGTACATGGCTGACTATGTTTTTCAAAGGAAATTGACTCCAAGAACTTTTCTTAAACTGGCATGCCTTTCTAAAAATCATATCAGTCCACGAGACAATTTCTACTTAATTTAGTCAGCTCAACTTAAATGTTTACGACAACTGTAACCTTTCAAAGATCAGATGCACCTATCATTCCATACATTATCCTAGTAATTTGCAAACAAAATGACGTCATCATCTCAAAATTGATATCAGTGAATAACTTGAAAATGAAGTGAGATATCAAAGAAGTTTAAACAGGAGTCCGTATCATTCGACAGTGCCGTTAATTTGAATAAATAAAAATTTTCGCTTCAGATTACCTTTAATGAAAACTTTACTATCTACAGGTAGTCTGACTTTGTTCTCAATAAACAAAAGAAAGGGTCTACAAAAAGAAGAAAAAGGCTTGCTACTGCAGCTCAATTTATCATAGTTCTCTTTCACACAATTTGTAGAACCATTCTGCAAATCTTGAGTTTCCAGAAATCTAGCAACTGCTGTAGCAGGCTGTTGCTCTTTGTTTTCTACCCCTCATCTTCATTTGGAATGATATTGGAATACCAATGCTACAGTTTTGGGGCACTCTCTATTTCTTTATAACAAAAGAATGTATATCATATGAATAGTATGCAATCAATGATTGCACAAAACCTAGAACAAATGTTGTCTCTCTGAGAAATTCTTTACAATCAACATTTATATTCCATAATGAATCAGTCAATATACTTCATCAAAGCCTTTCAAATTCAAAGAATCTTGGCATTTAAAATTCTGTTTCACCATTTCTAGCACAATCATCTATTAGAAATTTTGTTCTCTGCAAGTTTTTGAAAATTGAGAAATACTATATAGAAATCCTCACCCTCTTTTTAACAAACTTCAGTGCTCTTTTGTCTTTTTGCACTTTCAACAATTCCATAGCTCTTTTTTCATAAGGGGCAAAACCAACTACTTCCTTGATGATATCTCGGCAGAACTTGACTCTTTTGTTTAAATGCTACAAAGTAAATGTCAAAATGCTTCACACCTAAAGCTTCTCATACACATACATCCTTAGCCTACGCGTAGACCCATTATTCCAAAAGAAGAAAGGGTCTACAAAACAAAGAGCAAAGGCTTGCTACGGCCGCCCAATTAATTATTCTAATCTTCTTTTCAAATTCCTTGTGAAGCGCGTCTAAACAAAGGCTGCATAAATTAAGTTTCCAGAAATCTAGAAACCTCGTAGCAAGCTTTTGCTCTTTGTTTCGTAGACCCTTTCTTCTTTTGGAAGAATGGGTCTACGCGTAGGCTAATACATCCTAGAATGAATTGAATCATTGGTAACCAGATAATGTTTCTTGACACAGCCATACTTGTGCAACTGCCCTCCCTATTTTCTCACTGATATATTTTCATCAATTTGCTCTTAATCTATTTTTATGTTGATTCCAAGATTTGAGGCCATTTTTTAAAACCTGTTTCACTTTGTTGTGATGTCACAATGAAATTAATGGGAACACCAATGACCTTTGTCATTTATGAATCCTTGCTTAAAACTTTGTCATCCTGGCAGATTCAAGCAGATTTTGGATGTGTGGAAGAGAAGACAATTTTGCATCGCTTGATGTAGGCTGCAATTTTGTATCATTTTGTTTGGAATAGTTGCTGAGTTGTTGTTTCAGTTGGACCGAAAGGAAAAGTAACGATGAAGTGTTGAGGTCAGTGGGCGTAGAGAAAGAGTTACTGAACGGAATCAAAGAACAACAAATGAAGTTTTTCGGACATATAGTTAGAGAAGGAAACATAGAAGAATTGATCACAACAGGAAGAATTGAAGGCACTAGGGACAGAGGGAGACAAAGAATAAAACAGCTTGACAATATCAGAGGTTGGTTAAAACTAGACAGGAGCTGCGAAGTAATTCACAGTTGCAGAGATAGAGAGAAATGGAGGTCCATGATCGCCCAAGCCATACGGCATGGCACCTGAAGAGAGAGAGACAGTTGCTGAGGCTATCATTGTTTAAAGTATTGTTGTTAAACTTATCTGTGACATTACAACACAATGACAAGGAACTAAAAAAGAGTATCAAAATTAAAAATCAGCATGAAAAATGAAACTAATGAATGACAAAATAAGCAGAGCAGTTGCACAGTATTGTCCATGTCATGAAACATCACCCAATTACCAGTAATTTTAATTAATTCAAACAAGGGAGTAAGAACAATGACAGATCCAGACTGCAACAGTCAAGTCTTTGGATGATTGGCCCACAGTCCTTGGTTTCAGACCCAGTTGGAAGGGTGGTACTTAAACATCCAGGGCCAAAGAACAAGAGTATTCAAAATGGACAATGATAAGCAATAAAGGACCCTTCTTTTACATCCTGAGGAGTGAGGTCTTAGTGAAGATTGCCCTCTCTACATCCTGGATTTCAAATGAATTTAGATTGGAAGGTTTGCCTTGCACAGACAATTTCTCTGCTGCACACTTCAATTTTCTGCTGGAATTCCACTCATGAAATTTTCATGAAGCAACAAAGGAAACAATTGGTCTATTGTTTAGTGACACAAATACAGCTGTGCAAACAACAATTCGGATGAAGGGGAGATCTCCTGTGCATTTTGCAAACTTTTCAATCAGGAAATGGGTCTAACAACTTCCTCAAACTCACTTACCCCTTTTCTCCTTGATGCTCTTGCTTTCTGGGTATTTTTGGTTGTTTTATGGCCTTTTGAGAGACCTACTGACATTTCAAGTGCAGGAGCCATCTTGCCTGCAAAAGAACCAAAACAGTGGCTAATCAAAAAGACTGTTTAAAGAAAGAGTGCCAAAATAGCTTCCTTAAAGCTGTTGATATTATTAACAGGCTTTAGGTCAAGGTGTACAGTGTTCCAGATTTTAGGTCCTAGGTAGGAGAGACCATTTGAAAAAGGTTGATGGAGTCAGTTTTTAGACCTTCAAGTGACCTGGATCTGGCCAGCTGGTGACAGCAGCTACAACGTATAGGATTGGGGCTGAATCATCAAAAATTTGAAAACGTTTGTTAAAGTGCATTGTTCAAATCTTCCCTTCATGAGGAGCCAATTTATATATATCTTTAAATTCTTTGATTCCTATGTGTTCTATCATTCATATTCAAGCAGAATCTGATACATTTATTTTGAGCTGCTTGAATTTTTGGTTAATTTTTTATTAAGAATTGGAAACCAAGCACTGGATGCACAGCAAAAGTGGGGCTAGACTGGTGCATTTGCTAGTAACCTATGAAAAGAAAAGTCAGAAAATTTTGTTTTCTTTAGAGGGACCTTAGCCTGCCATTGATTTTACCAATGTTCCTGGTAGCCATTGATTCACCAGACAGGTTCTCATCAAGAATGCAACCCAGATAAGTCACAGAAGTATTATTAGGTTTTGATGTTACTTCTCCAGATTTCAAGTTTAGCAGCCAGTTTGTTTATTTTTTCTACCAAAAAGTCCAGGGTGCATTCCATGTAAAACGCACATCGAAGGTACGCCAAGCCCTAGCTTTCAAATGCCAGGTATTTTAAGAAAGAGAGAAGCTGCTAAGGGGTTGTCCAAAAATTGACTAGTGATCGCTTAGCGGTATTTGGCCGCTAACTTCTCAACCCCCTCCCTCCCCCTCCTTAGCGGACTTATTTTATATTGTGTCATTCTGATGATGCAAGCTTCCAGTCACCTCCAATTATTATGGGCCTAAATCGACCGCTCATTACTTTGCTGCATGATGTTTTGAAGCAACGGCAGCAAAGCTAGTAAAAATCATCGTATAGGGCGAGTGAAATGGAAAATAAACATAGATTTTTTTGATTAGGATTCCTTAAGTTCCACCAATGATCACTTAACGGATTTTGATGAAACCCCCTCCCCCCTTAGCGGCCGAATACCACTAAGCGATCACAAGTGGATTTTGGACGACCCCTAAAACAATGAAATCTTCAAAATCTAATGATTGTAAGAAACTTCTGTACTGGCTCAAATTCTTAAGAATCTTAAAAAGAAATACATGTATAATCAAAAGAAAACTGCTAAAAGATGGAGGACAACTTCAAATTAACACTAACTAGGGGGCCGTCCAAAAATCCATTTCGTCACTGATAGCGGAATTTGGCCGTTACGGGGGGAGGGAGTTTATTACTAATCCGTTAAGCGTGACGGAATGGAACCTAACAATGTTTTCAATCATATTTTACAAAGTTTCATCGCTGGATACCGTAAAGTAGAGACAGAAACGGCCTAAGAAGAGGTTCTCCTTGTCAACAGTTGAAGGTTTCTAATGATCGCAATGAAACAGTTAGCGAGATAAGTAAACAGTAAATTCTGTATGTCCGTTAAGCGGAGGGGGGGAGGGGGTATCTGAAGTTAGCGGCCAAATTCCGCTATCCGTGACGAAATGGATTTTTTGGACGGCCCCTCTAGTAGTAGGGAGGTCAAAGGCATCCACGCGATGTTTGGAAATCATGGCCGCAACGGGGGAAATTTTCATTTCCAAAATACAGCTCAAAGTTTTTAAGGTTTAATGTTCTCAAATAACTATAAATAATACATCAAATTGTTCATGAAGGCTCTGTGAATTCATTTCTGAAAAGAAATTAAGGTTTTTCTGCACAATCTTGGTGATTTACCTAAAAAAGTGACGACCATCCTTGCTGCGCGAACGCCTTCGTCTCGCGGTACGCAAAACTTGATCGACGTCCGGCCACTTGCGGCCGTTTCGGCAGCGGATCACAGGTCTGAATGAGTTGAATTGATTACCAGCGTCAAGAAGAGGCTGTGACGATTCTAACCTCGTTTGGCTTTTCAAAATCGGCTGAGCAGAAGTTGATGAACGATCAATCGGAAGTTTTCACTTGCAAATTTTGTACGGAAGAAGGTGAGTTAAACTTGAAAGCCAGGCATCATTTTGAAGCTTATTTTATGTACTTTCATATGATATAACTTGTTGTTTTATTTACTTTGGGCCTCCGGGCCCGAAATCATATTTTCGAGCCATGACTAGGCCAGTTCTAGAAATCTTGCGAATCACAAAATTTCCTAATCACGTGTTATTCTTTCTGTCGACAGGAACAATGACAGGAACAAAGGGAATCAAGATGGCATAAAGTATAATGGCGGAGGGTGAACAACATGCTTTGACCAAAGAACTTGCACCTTCTTTTCTTGATGATGGAATTCTGACTGGGAATTGGAATGCCACTGATTATAAACTTACCTATCAGATTTTTCAGTGAATCCTAACTAGGGGTTTGGAGTCCCTTGGTTTTCCCATGTCTAGCAGCATTGTAAATTTGTAATTAAAGAAGATTTTTTGGCAGGCTTATCAAGAAGCCTTGTAATTTCAAAAAAGACATAAGAAGATTCTTATTTGAGATTCCTGATTAGTTTAATGTTGTTTTTGAAAGCTCACACTTGACCAGATTGGAAAGTTTGCCTTGCACGGCCGATTTCTCCGCCGCGCACTTTAAATTTCAGCCACGGTTCCAGCCGCGAAATTTTCGTAAAACAACAAAAAGAAACAATAGAACCATTGTTTAGTGACACAAATACAGCCGCGCAAGCAATTCGCACGAAGGAGAGATCCCCCGCGCATTCTGCAAACTTTCCAATCTGGACACTTGATAAAAACTTTTTGTTTTGTTGACGAATAAAGTGTGTCTGATCTATGCAAAAAAAGTCTTAAATTCTACTTGGGTTAAAGTGATCTAATGGGTTACTGTCTTGAATGGTGCTACAGGAATGAGACATACTGCTACTGAAGCCAGAGATCAACTGATTGATTTTTTTATAGAAAGGATAGATGGGCTTCATAGAATTTAAAAGAGGGCTGTTTTGAATAAAATAATCGCTGTAAAAACTTTCTTTGTGAATGAAATTATTTACCCTCTACACCCATGGTTACTGTTTAATCTGACTTCTTTTGAGCAACAACAAAATGGATAGAATTTCATTTCATGAAATACCTGAAAATCCATCCATTTGATCACAAATAGCTTTGTTGCCATGGAAACAATATATCTTGTATCATTTCCATGTCAACAAAGCTATTTGTAATCTAAGCTATTTTTAGAACTAAACTGATCCTTTTGAATAGTTTGTATCTACTGACTAATGAAACAACCATTTGCTGCAATTTTATGAAGAAAACAATGCAAAGGTTATGGTTGCTAAGTGCGTGTATAGTTACCATGGCAACTAAAGTTATTTTTAGAGGCTATGTTATTTCTTTCTAATGGCTTTTGTTGACAAGATGAATTTCATGTGAATTGCTGCAATTTAAACCACAAAAACTGATGTTTTCATTGTTGCTAGGCGTGTCCATAGTTACCATGACAACAAAATTTATTTTTAGAATCATATTTAGAAATTTCAAACTTTGTTCTATTTGTGTACCAAATATTTCATACATAGTTCATACTGTTCTTGAAATATTCAATAATGAAAACCAGTACCCCATTCTGCTTAGGTACCACTCAGATCAATGAGCTCTGCAGGATCATTACCAAATGTTGTTCCAAAAAAGACCGAAAATTCTACAGCTTAGTTCAAAATTCTGTAACTTTTCTTGTGGTTGGGCTATTGAGACCAAAAAAATTGCAAAATTATGCTAAAAATTAGCTCTTTCAAATGAGCTATGTCAAGCCTCCTTTTAATCAACTTTTAAAAATGGCTTGACCTCCCTACTAGTAGATTTTCGAAAGCCGTCACGTCATAAACCAATTTTGTTGAATAAAATGACGCCGCTACGCCAACTTATACGCCAAGATTTTTGGGCCTAAAACTGCATGAAATGCAAAACCTGGCAAAAAGTATTGAGTTTGTTCACCTATTCAAACCATGGAATGACGACAGGCCTATCTCGGGACAATGACGGGAATTTTATAGGTTTTTAAAAGAAAATTGATGTTAAAATTTAAATATGACATAGCTTGAGATTTTCAACCAGAGGAAAATAAATCAGGATAGCTCATCTCTATGATCAAGATGGATTCGTGACAGTAAAACTTTTATTTCGCACTCACCTCGGCGTCTTGTTTTCAGAAAAGGCCTAATATATGGGAACGAGGTGACAAGAACCAAAAACGAGACTGCGGATTTGTCTTTGAGTTTTTAGGGGGGTGCTGCCCTTTTTGTGGCTCCCGGTTCCCCTTATCATTTGGCTTATAGGGAATGTGGTCAATGTGGCATTTTATGTCAATTTTATTTGGAAACTTCTGGGAGCATGAAAATTTGTGGATCTTAGAGGTGATATATCAAAACCCTTGCGATATTTCCGTAAATATCTCTTGCCAGATTTTTGAAAATTCTTCCTGCAGATTTTGTATTTTCGATCTTGTTTCCGTTGGCTTCATCTCCAGTTCCTTTTGTGGTATTTTCTCGGTTTTCATGGCTTTCTAGGAGGATTTTTGACGGAAAACAAAGGAATGATGGGGGAATGATAGCCCCTCATGAGAATTGATCTCGTTATTTTACGTCAATGGATCGCTGTTTCACGCTTCCCCCCCCCCAAATTGCTTGCCTGCAGTGCCTCCAGGGGGGTTGAAGCCGTTGATGCAATGTAATGTAGGTGGTTGTTGTTGTCAAAAGAGACAAAGCAGTCGTCAACCGTGGGCGGACAAACGTCCTTTCACCCTTGAAAAAACTACTGTCAACGGCGGAACGAAGATGAAAAATTGTATGGTAGAGACGGTAAGGCTTTAATGATTATCTAATTAAACTGTTTTCATTTTACATATGAGAAAATCAGCTGCAGTGAACCAGTTTGGGCCAACTTTAGGCCTGGCCTACTGGCCATCATACAAAAATTTACAAAGGACAAGTCACAGCACAGCATGATGTATTGACGACTCGATCAAATCATTTTACTTTTGACTGAATGAAAAAGGGAAGAAATCATTTCTGTTTAGAAATAAGAGTAAACGGAACGTAAAGGTATGAATTGGTATAGCCTAATGTTAAACAGATAGCACAAAATTAGCACATCCGATTCGAAAGTCTCCCAAGTCTTAACACACGAAAATTGAAATGCATGAATCAAATGTGTTTGTTTGGAGCTTTTGCAGTGATCAAGAGACCAGACAGTTAGGTTGTCTGTTATTAAAAGATAGAACAGAATGCACATTAGGACACTTCAAATATGATGGGGAATAGGAACTAAAGTCCACCCCAAACAAATCTAATAAAAGTCCATCTCAAAGCAAATAAGGGGTCGTTCAAAAATCCACTCATGATCGTAATAGGGGCATTTGATTGGGCTGCTGGGGGGAGGGGGTTTTATCAAAATCTGTTAAGTGATGATCATTGGTGGAACTTAAGGAATTTTATTTGTTAAATAAGATACATTCCTTCAATCAGGATCATGTTCAGGCCAAATTTTATGTAATTATTGAATCACAGACCAGATGACCTGCCTATGTGGTTTTACAGCCTGATCAGAAATCCTGCAGGAAGCGAAGGGCTACGTTATACTCAATTGACAATGGCCGTAGGAACATCGTAGGCCTACCTCGTTTTATTGTGATATTATTCCATCGTCGCTCTGCAGTTTTAGCGATGTTAGCCACCGTACCTTTTTTTATGTTCCCGTTTTGCTATGAATGAGCAATCAACTCTGTTTAGGCCAATATTTTGGCACAGCCTCATAACAAAGAAAAAAGGTGGGGTCCGCTAAGGAGGTAGGGGGTAACAAGGTTTGCGGCCCAAGGCCGCTAAGTGATCACAAGTGGATTTTTGGACGACCCCTAAAGTCCATTTTTCAATTCAAACTGAGTTGCTTTTTTTCTGAAACACCCTGAAGAAACTGGAACAAAGTTGGAATGGAGTGATTGCTTTCCTGTGTGAATAGGGCCTAACGTCAAGGTGAAAACCATGGACCTCACAGACTTTGCGGACCTTGCAGACTTTCCATGGCCATAAGTCAGTGACTTTTTGAGTCTGCGTTTTTAGATCTGGCATAAGGTGAAAGTAAAAACCATGGACTTTGCGGACATTTTGAAAAATGATCGAAACTCTCCCTCTTGACTTTTCAATTCATTGGAAAGACATTCTGGAAGTTTTCGAACATGTCAACTGTGCATCTCATTGCATTTTTCTTCCACTTTCTTTCTGATTTTCAGTTGTATTGTTGAGGTCGGTCTTACAGCCACAAAATGTCTGGGAGGTCTGTGGTTTTCACCTGGCCCTAGCATCAAGGTAGAATGCTAGGGATAGTGAAGAAGGTCATCTCATTTTCCATTATGTTATAGATTTTGAATAATGGATGAAGAAACAACAAACACTTATATTGGAGTAACAGCAGGACTGTTGGCAGTTCTCCTAGTCCTTACTTTGATACTAGCTGCATTTGTATGGTTCAAAAGCAAACAAGCATTTAGAGGTGGTAACATCAGACGAAAGAGACCAAGATTGAAAATAAACATCAAAGATGTCCCAAAGACAAAGCCACAGCCTCCTTCAGCAGCATATCAGATACTATCAACAACGGATCCACCTGAATTCACTATTCCCCCAACGCCAACTATTGCAACCCCAGCAACTCCAGAATCCCCAATGACACCCAGGCGCTTATTTCATAGCAGTCATTCATCGCTGACATCACCCACGACTCCTGAATCACCAAGGGTACAACACCCATCATATCGTTCCCCCCTAGCATCACCAAATTCTCAAAGAAAACAGACCCTCCCCTCCCAGCGGATATCAGTAACATCATTGTCAGCTCCGGGATCAAGTCCTAAATCAACCAGAGAGCAAGGTGATTCCTCTCAACGTCCCTCTGTAGTGTCAATTGCTGCTCCAGATTCTCCCAGAGCACAACATCCCTCATATCGTTCCACGATTGGATCAGCCTCGTCTCCAAACTCACCCAGAAGACAAAATGAGCCACCCAAGCGTATCTCACTGAGTTCATCTGCACCAAATTCACCAAGAGAGCAAAATCAGCCCCTGCAGCGCCCCTCATCTTCCCCAGCCCCGGAACCAAAGATGCTACGTCCTCCTTACAAGCGTTCATCATCAACCAGCCCTCCTTACATCAAAGTCACAAGCTTTGCTGAAACCACCACACAACCATCATCTTTTTCTCCTGTTACAACGCCACGTAATGCAACGAATTCAATGCCTGCAGACTTATTATACAGACGATCAGCATCCGTACCAAGTGAGGCATTCTTTTCAAGAGAAAAAGGTGGCCTTCAAGAGGTTGACTCTTCAAATCTTTGGAGATCAGCTATTTCAAAAACAGTTGCTGCAAATCTGTTGAGTCGTCCTCTAAGAACTACCAAAAAAGCATTGTATCCAACAAATGGCATAATCAAGTTTTGTTTGAAGTATAATCCCTTTGATATGGAATTGTTTATCAAGGTAAATTACGTTATAATTACGTGCTGGGCCGGGGAAAGTCTTACAGATTTTCCAGTCTTTGAAAAATACCTCCCATACTGGGCACATCCCATCCTTGGTTGTTTAGCAAAGAAGCTTGCAAAGCCTACATGTTCGCAGAAGGTCTTTAATTGATAAATTGTTCATGATTTACAATGCATTTATCTTTCTCTCAAATGAAGAATTCCTGAAAATTAGCTGCCGTGGGCCTTTCCCTAAACAGCAGCAAGTAACTGGCTCAGTCAGAATGACGTTTCCTTCAGCTTTCTCAGCTCTCAGCTCAAATATGATTATGCTTTCCCATCAATGCTGGAAATCAAGTAGCCGAAACTTACGTAATTTTGAACAGGTCATTTTTAGCTGCCTTTAGGCATATTGTGTAATACTGTAATTCCTAATTTCAGAATGAAACACTTTACTTTAAACTCGAAAACTTTCGGACGGAAAAATCTCGCAAGTTTAAACTTGCTCCCAGTCTATTTCATCATATGTAATAAGTCTATCTGAAAGTTAAATACGAAACATTTCGCTCTTCTTACTCCCACTTTTTGACGAAATAGACTTGGGGCAAGTCTTCGGAAGTTCCATCCAGTTTGAACGAAACGTTTCGGATGCTTTTTCGAGAATTTCGGACAAACAGTTTCCAGACAAAAAAAAATGTTGTGTAATGCCAAATACAAGTTACACTTTTTACGTTGATTGGTCATGTGCAACTTGAACTAACCATATAGACTACAAAAGCATTCAGCAATTCAGGAAAGGAAATTATTCTGAGAGCAGTTTTAAGATTGCAGACGACAAGAAGCGATACTTATCGACTTAAGAACATTGTTCCCGACAACTACAGTGAGTTTCTGGAAACTCATTTGGGGAGTTTGGTACCCTGGGTACCAGAGCCAAAAAATAATAAAAAGAAAAAAATGAAGAAGGAATGAGGCTCTGGTACCCAGGGTAGGAGTTTGGAAGCAGGATCGCCGATGGCAGTATATCATTTTTTTTAACAGTGGCATGGGAGAACTTTGTTTCTTGAAATTTGCAAAGAATTTAAAAGATTTGGAAAATTAAGCTACATGAGAAAAAAATTGTCTGTATGTTTGATCGTCCGAAGGCTTTCGATTTTATATACCTAAAATTATGAGAAAAATACAGGAAATTGAGTTGAGGTTGCAGGAAAATGATGGATTCAGAATGTTACTAATTGGTTATGATGACGGCCTTGTGGCCGAAACTGGCCTTGTGGCTCTGATGACGTTGCTCTGATGATGGCCTTGTGGCCAAAACTAGTTAGCAGATAACTGAAAAGAAATAAACAGCGCAAAAGATCAACTCGATGCCTGCTCTCTGGAGATGTTGTCCCTCTTCTTCTTTATGATGTTCGCTATGAAGGTGTTGTGGCGCCGTGTTATTATCCACTGACTTTGCAGCCAGAACAGTCAGGCGGACGGGGTTCAAATCCCACCAGCACCTTTGAGCATCACGACAAGGGGTCGCGGACTCGATTCGCGCTTAGCTATTTCTGCGATCCCAGCGCTTGGCGCTGAAAACCGCAACTTCACCTTCACTATGTAGCATTACAGATTGGTTGCATTTCTTTCTTTCTTTTCCAGTATGATTTTTCAAACAGTAATGGATATATTTATATGGCTCAGAAAGCTTAACATGCATTGTCTAAATGCCCATGGATGTCAAAATCTGAGGCAAACAAGTGTCATATAATAATGGGACTTTTGCTACAGTTTCTTCTTGCTTCATTGTTCCACAAATACTGCATCAAGTGGGGGATTTTTTTGGAACACGCAGTACAAGCAAGGGCGATATGAATTACGCAGTTCCCTTGAAGTTAAATCTGGGAAGGAAAAGATAGCTGCGATGCGAGGGAAAATCCTCTGCGGAGGAGAGCAAGGGAAGCGGGTTGGTGATGAAGAGAATTTCCTTTCTAGTGGTCGTTCATTCTGGGAAAATACTGTGAGAGAAACGGTCTACAGAGGCAAACTGTAGGCTATTAAAAGGGGAGAAAGATGATGTTTACGGAGGTACTGCGAGTAAGGTATGAACAATTTCTCCTAGCAAACAAGCACCGATACATGTGAGTGACACATGCTGTCCTGATCTGATTGGGCCTAAACCAATACTTAACTGTCAACGGAACCGCGCATTTCATGTCGCCCTTTGTACAAGGACAGATTTTGTAACACAAAGCATCACTTGCTATTGATTAACACCGAAATTCAAGCGATTCTCGATCGCAGACGAAGGAAATTGCGTCGACCAGTAATTGAAACCAAACAAAGCCGTAAAAGTTGTTAGGTGGCTACCTCACTCGTGGTGCATAACAGAAATAGTTTTTAAGAGCAAACTTGAGCATGTATCGAAAGAGGAAGGATATGTCTATACATCTGCCTCGGGGATTTTTTTGTTTAGTCCACAAACTGAGCAGCAAGTGTTTTAGTTGTACCCATAAAATACCATTATTGAATCGTCTGCCAATCTGCTTCTATATCAAACAAATAAAATGGTAGAGGCAGATGTTTAGTTAGATATATCCTTCTTCTTTCGATACATACCCATATTTACTGTTGTTAACACCCAGTACAATCATCCCAAACACTTTTCCATGTAGTTATGTCTCGTTCAATTCCTACCCTGACCATCCCCTCGGGTAGCCTGGAGGTCAACAAAGATTTCATGCTTTAATGCCTAGAGGCCGGAGAAATTTTTTGGCGAATGCCGGAGGGCGGGGTACTGAGAAATGTCACATTCCCATGTAACTTTATAAGCAAAGGCACTCAGTATTGTCAAATGCTCCGGGGACCGGGGAAAGTTTGACAGTCAATTACTCGAGGCTGTCCCAGGGGAGATGGTCAAGGCAGGAATTGAACGAGACATTAAGCACGACAATGTCTTTATTTTGCTTTAGGTATTGGACCTGATCGATCTTCCATTGACGAGAGAAAAAGGAGTTTCATACCCATATGTGCAAGTATTTATTCTAACGGATGATGCAAGCCAGAAACCATTATTTTATGAGGTATTGAACTATACAAGAGAGAAAACATGCAATTTTGCTGGACTTTCTATCGAAAAAGTAAGGGCATCAGTGTTGAAATTCGTTGTAATGGATTATGATAAATTTTCAAGAACTGAATTCGTCGCTGACATCCAGTTACCATTGGAATATGTGAATCTGGAAGGGGAAGAGGAAACAAGACCTTTGAGCATCATTAACGAAGAAGTGGTACGTAATATTTTCCAGACTTTCTGGATGTTGCACTCTTTGAGTAAGAGAAACACTCGTCAATATAGCGGGTGACCCAAAAAGAAATGAACCGATGAAATTCATTAAACAAAACAAAATAATCGATAATATAATAATATAATAACACAAAATAATATATTCTGTGGTATTGTGCATTCCTTTGCTTTGCAGGCACTGGGAATTGCCGTCTGATACGCCTATTACCAAGCTAATGCAGAACATATTCATTATTGTCTCTTACTGATCACATTGATCTCGTGTTTTTGATGAATAGACCTTTTAGCTATTCAGCAAAAGAGCCTTGATCGCGCGTTATTTTTATACATTTTTATACGCGAGGCCACAGGAAGCCCAGGCAGTTAGGTAACTGAACAATGATAAGTTTACAATCTTAAAATCGTTAATTGTATAATACCTTTGTGTGTTATTTGTTGCACCTCTCCACAGCTGTGTTGTGTTTCATTGACTTCTGCATTGCACTGCATAATTGTTCGAATGCGAGAGTTCGATACAAAATAACTTGCTGGTATTCCAATAGGTAGAAACTTCCAAGTTTCTACCTATTCCAAGAAATTCTAAGTTTCTACCTATTCCAAGAAATTCCAAGTTTCTACCTATTGGAATACCAGCAAGTTATTTTGTATCGAACTCTCGCATTCGAACAATTATGCAGTGCAATGCAGAAGTCAATGAAACACAACACAGCTGTGGAGAGGTGCAACAAATAACACACAAAGGTATTATACAATTAACGATTTTAAGATTGTAAACTTATCATTGTTCAGTTACCTAACTGCCTGGGCTTCCTGTGGCGAGGCTCGATCGAATGGTGTTAGAGCTTATATAACTACTGCGTACATTCGAAAATTCTTCAAAATGTAGCAAAGTATCGTTCGATTGCGACTCTTTTTCAGAATAGCTAAAAGGTCTATTTCGAAGGGTTTTAGATCTTCCTGGTTTCACTAAATCCTTATTGTCAATTTTCCCTATCGATAAAATAGCAAAAGATAATGGGGATGTAGCCAGGCCATTGAGATATCAAACAAAGTTTGAATCTGTAATGTCTGTGGACTACTGTTTCACACATGTAATTGCTGAAGCAGTAATTTTAGTCATGAAACTTGTTGTTGCTGAGATACACAGTTTTCGTTGTTTCTAGCTGTATTGTCACCCTTTATGCAGCTTATTTCTTCCTTGCTTTTCAGTGTAGGCGAAAGAAAAAGAGGAGTTGTTTGTGTCAGTAATATCCATTTTAACGAAACATTAATGGCAAAGCTCCTTGCTTTGAAACTTGGTGTACTTCCCTGTTTTGGCAGTTCTAGCTGTATTTATTCTTAAAAAAAGGATGATTAATTAAGACATCCCTTTGGTGCTTTTCTCGTAAAGCCCGAAAGAAAAAGGAGAAGATTAGAGCCAAGATTACTTGTTTTTAAACTTGATCTACTTAGGGAGCGGACATTTTTAATCCTGGGTACCGGGTTGGAGGATTTTTGGCAGGGTATGAAACTGTTTTCCATTATTTTGTGGGGGTACTAAAATTTTAAGAGCAATTTTTATGGGGTACAATACAAAACTATTTTGCTTGAAAAATCTTGGATAGAGTCATCTATCAAAGATTGAAAGATAAGTTTTTAGACATCTGGAAATGATGAATCACTTGAGCAGTATGAAAGTCGCCCGGGACAACTTTGTATGTCTCCATATATCTGTATTTTATGGACAAAGACTCTAGACCATTTTGCTGAAAGATGATGGGATGCGAAAACTTTTTCTGTATTCAAGATAGGGGTATGAAATTTTCTCTAATTGTGCGAAATTATCCTCCTTCCTGTTAACTAGGATTGAAAATGACCACTCCCTTATTTTTTCGTCATGTCTAGTGTTTATGTTATAAAGTATCATTTGCTGAGACATTCCTTTGCTGCTCTTCTCGTGTAGCCAGAGGAAAAAGGAGAACTTGCTGTGTCGCTATGCTACCAACCCAACTGCAGCCAGGTATCAGTGATTGTTTTAAAAGCAAATGCATTGCCTGAAGGACCAAGTGGAAGTAGACCAGGTGAGCCATTTATTGATCTGTTAGCAGCAATAACAATAATCAGAGAGTGCTGCGCACTGGGCCCCAACTATCTAGGACAGAAGGAACAGGAACGTTGTCAAGTAGTGTCGATATTTCTCATCCAAATGTCGTTACTGTTGTGATTACTCTGCCTATTCAGTCTGTTACTGGGCTTTTGAATTAGTAAAGAGCATATTATATTTCAAAGGGCAGCAGAATCCCAATCAAAGAACCCTTGGGGGGACTCATGGAGCCAAGCCACAATTTAAAGATGACATTCATCTTCCGCTTAAAAATTGACAAACCGCAAAGAATGAAATTTCAATCGTAATAGAAACTCTCGCCAAGCTTTCTTTTACTCGTGCCTTATTAATTGTGATATCTTTCTCAGTAAAATGGAGGGGAAAATTGTCGGCTTCACAAATCAAGATACAAACTCAAAGTGAAAGGTGTCCTATTTCCAAGCCTGATAAATGGATTACAAATCCAAAGGTCCAAAACCCTGATATCGCAATTGAAATTAATCCTTTTATCGTCTGATTGTTTATTTAGACTAATAAGTCGATGCAGAGTCCGACTTTTCTCGTAAAATATTGGAAAGAATTTGTTGACGTCATAGCTGTGGACGACGGACATGAGACATGAGACAGGATTCGCTTCCATCCTATAGACTCCATGAGTAAAAAATGATGTATTGCTGAGCTGCCCCAAAAACTCTTTCCATTTTACATTTAGATAGCAATTGCATAATTCAATTAACTATCTGTCTTAGGCTGCCTCAGAAATTTTGCCTGTCTAAGGTAAATAATTTGCGAATACAAATCTGATTTGAACACGCAAGGTCGCACAATCAAAGTTGAGATCTCATCTATACCATAAACTGAAAATGAAAATTTTTGAAACCAAGGCTCCTTCGCGGGAGCCGTTCAAACGCTTACTTCTTTGTGACACACGGTAGTCTCCACACTATGCCGGATGAGCCAGAAAAAAGCTCCCACTTTTGAAAAATCATAATAGCAAGAATATTTCAAAGATTTGAATGATTCCAATTCTAGTTAAAAGCCAAAAGGTTGAAGTATCTTTGTGATTTTTCTCTTTGTTTCACGAGCACTACAAATATAGGTAAATTCAACTTTACAAACATTTCATTGTTGCAAAATGACTGAAAAATGGCCTAAAACATCGATCAAAGCATAAATGACCCCTCGCACAGAATAATGAAGGACATGCAACTTCTCATGGGTGAGAGATATCCTCCGCACATTAATTGCCATGGGATTGAAAATCTTCTGTATTTGTTTGAAAGTCGATGTCTTATAACACCTGAGGGATGTGAAACGCCCATTGCCCATTGCTTAGTGTGAATAGAGTCCTTTCGATATGATCGATGCTTTAGGCCCTTTTTCTGTCACTTTGAAACCATGACATTTTTATAAACTTGCATTTACCAATACTTCTAGTCCTGGTAGGATAGCGAGAAAATCACAAAAAATACTTGAATCTTTCGACTTACTAGAATTTGAATGATTCAAATCTGTCAAGTAGTCTTGGTGCTATGAATTTTCAAAAGTGGGAACTTTTTTCTGGCTCACCCGGTATGTGCTAATTGTGTGATGACCACAGTGGTATTATTCGCTAGCCACCATTAGGTCTGATAACAGACAGACAGAGGATCACTGCCAGTAGAGTAAAGGTGCCAGTAACTATCGTTTCAATATATTTTGTGCCTGCGAGCGGCGTTCTTGCGTTCGAGCACCTTAATGAGGCCCGATGTCGAACAGTCTCAATTAGGACAAAATTTTTCTTGTAGTTACTAAATTGATTGACACGTTATGGACCATGACAGGAGGCCTTTGGTATTTTGATACTGACTTTATTTTTACAAATGTACTGCAAATCTCACTGTAAAACAAACAAGTGAAACTTAGGCCACTGTTTGAAATACATTTCCCGCACTCAGTTGTCCGATTTTGAAACCTTTGTTCCATGTTAACCCCCAGGATGCCTCTTTTAAGTTAATCATGTTCGTTTTGGATTTTAAAGAATTCATTATTTGCTGTAGATCGCTGCTGCAAATGTTCTGTATTTTCGATGATGCAGATCGAGCGGATCAGTCAACCTATGTTAAGAAATGTATTATTTCGTTTGTAGATTTCTTCGTGAAGATAACACTATTACGGAACGGAGTAGTCACTGACAAAAGGCGTACGAAAGTGATAAAAAAGTCGCGGTGTCCTGCTTTCAATGAAAAACTTGTGTTTCCAGTCGATGAACATGGCTTGAGAGGTATTTGCCTCGTATTCGATGTGATACATCACGAATCGAGGTTGAAGCAGGAGAAGAAAGGTAATGTTGTTATTGGGAACAGTTATTTCCAACGGGCTATCAGTCCATTAGAACTGAAACATTTTCATGAAATGCTTGAATCACCGCAGA
Organism: Aurelia sp. 3 sensu Dawson et al. (2005); assembly: GCA_964020215.1. Classification (NCBI taxonomy): domain Eukaryota; kingdom Metazoa; phylum Cnidaria; class Scyphozoa; order Semaeostomeae; family Ulmaridae; genus Aurelia; species Aurelia sp. 3 sensu Dawson et al. (2005). Next base: position 4,358,004 of record OZ026580.1, read on the forward strand.
AACAGGTTGCAGAATCGCACAAAATTGTGTAACAAGAGATCTAAGTGATACTACCCATCCCTTTCATGGTGAATTTCGCATTTTGTTGGGCAGTTTTGTCTCAGTGGACGTACAGTCGTTTAGAAACAAAAAGAAAAGAAGAATGTAAAACAACTTTGTTGGATCTACAACGTATGGTGAAAATACAATCAAATTTCAAAATTAAAAGATGGTCAGAATCAAACAAGTCAGTATTGTGTAAGAAGAGACAGCCCCGATTTCTTGAAGATCATTTGTCATGAAATTAAGTATGTGTATTTTCGTAAATTTCGTAAATTAGACAGCGACCAATGAATGTATCTTCTGTTGACGAACATTCACAAATACTGTACCAAGTATGACTCCATTGTTTGTACGCATAGGATGCTCGAAGCGCATTTTAGCAAGGGTGATATGAAATGCGCGGTTCAGTTGACAGTTCAAGATTGGTTTAGGCCTAGACTCATGACAATGAGTCTCTTGTTTCCCTGTACTCTTTGACTTGATGATGGCGCTTCGGTCAATAGTCAAGGTTAAACAAGGTCGAGCAAGGTTTACCGCAGGGATACACGGGACTCGTCGCCATCAGTCTAGTTTAAGCCCAATCTGATCAGGAAAGCATGTGTTTCTAGCCCAAATTCGCCCACATGTATCTGTGCTTGTTTGCCACGAGAAATCGTTCATACCTTACTGGCAGTACCTAGACTCATGACATAGTCCCAGATGTTGCAACAGTAGCAACAACAACAACAATAATAGCAACAACAACAACATTTTTTATTTTTGCTCAATCTGGAGCGTCCATCAGTCTATCAATAGCGATAACTACGAATGTGCAATCAGTCTAGGCAGTACCTTGAAAGTGCACCTTCTCTGAAACAATTATCATCATATTGCACAGGGTGTTCCAAAAAATTGTGCCCCTTTTGTGTGGCTGCTGTGGAGGAGCCATAGCATTAATTGTCTCGGTTCTTACACAGTTGCATAGCTCAGGTTTCAACTAAGAGTTTGAGACCTCGTTCGAGTCAATCTGGCAAATTCGTGTTGAAATATGGAAGTGGAACGGCAAAGTAAGTGGTTGCTTCGAAAACGGCACTTCTATTGTGCTCGCGCAATGTCAAAACCAAGTATTTTTTGAAAGAAAGGGCTCCTCCACAGCAGTCACACAAACAAGGAATTATTTGTTTGGACACCGTGTATGTATTTAACCGTATTGCAAATGATTACAGCTTTTGAAATAGTACTTTTGCAGTGTTATGCTTAAATCTTCGTGAAAGCCATTTTAAGCCATTAGACGAAGTGCCCCTGAAAAGTTCCCAGGTTGGACAAAACAAAAACACCAAAAATGATCACGAGGCCAGTCTTGAATTTTTTTCCTTTATTCTCTCATGAATGGCTTATTTTTGGTTGGTTTTGAAATGAGAAAATTTGGGTCGCTTTAGAAGGCTGCCCGGCTCTGTAGCATAGTGCAAAGAAAGCCTCTTTGATCCCTAAATAGATTTTTATTGTGCATATTGAACTTCCGAGTCGACATAACAAGGGCGCCTACCTTGTATGAAGGTGAGCGATAACTTAGTGTGTAGCAGTTTGAAATTTATATCAATAGCGAGCCACCTTAACTTATTGTTCTTTGTATTTTGAACTTATACTTACTTGGTATACAGCCACCATTCACTGCTTCGTAATTTTGAAATTTCAACAGTCTGACTTAAATTTCAAACTGCTTCATACTGCATATCCTATGAATTGTGTTTGTTCCCAGTCCAGTCCTGTTTTTGTGACATGGTACAGAGAACAAAACTTGACCCTGCAAGTTGACGTAGAATAATTTTGTGGTTTCAAATTTTGATATTGTGATGTAGTACCATATTAAGTGTTATACAGGTTGACCACAGGGAAGCAGACAGCGCGATATTTGATTAGCCAATGCTAGCAAAGGCTAGACTGACGACGTGATTCCTTGTATTCGTTCAACATTTATAATCTGATGTTTTAATTTCACTCATACAACTGAAGCGATGACAACAACAACAACGAGCGTAAGTTAGAGGGGCTTATGTAATGTAGTCTAATGTAGTACCATATTAAGTGTTATACAGGTTGACCACAGGGAAGCAGACAGCGCGATATTTGATTAGCCAATGCTAGCAAAGGCTAGAACTTGGAAAAAGGCTATCAACAGGGCAGTAATTACTCTGTGTACCATGCCACGAAAATGAACACAGTTCTACAACGTAGGCGCCCATGGCCAGAAAGGATTAAACCAGAAAGCGGCCTTTGCCGACGGGGTTACCGTGTATAAAGAATGTAAAATGAAATGAAAATGAAACGATAATAAAAGTTCTCAAAATTTTTGCGCTTATATTATATTTACCAAGGGCCTAAGGACGATACAGATGTGGCCTAACCTAGGTGGCGCTTTAGCAGTGGGCGTCCTATACAGTCGTTGTGCCAGTGGATTGTGTTTTCTCTGCGACTCCCTCTCGGCTTTCCTCGGTATAAGACTGTTTGCATGCCAGTTTGAAGCAAAGCAACCGCACCAGTGATTCTTGTTCTGACATCAGCCTCGCAGCGCAGGAGAAGACTGTCACGATGCAGAGGATACACAATCCAGTTCCACAACAATTGTATAGGCAATCAGCACTTGAACCATCTTTATTTGTCACCTAAAGGAATCAGGACGATCAATGCTAAAACGCCGCTGACGGCAGGCCGCATTTGTGTCGACCTTAGGCCCTTGTAGGGTCCTTTGGCCCTTTTATTTTTACTGTCGCTTGAAAAGTATGGTGTACGACGCGGGTTTTCAAGGTGTGATTTTATACCCTCATCAAGAAGAACTTTCAGTGATCGGTTTGACAATCGAGATCTCGGTGATTTCCCAAACAATCAGGGTACTTTTTTGGATACCTTGAACTTTACATGTATTCTTCGTTGTAATTGAGCAAAATTTCTAATATATTTTGTAGATTTTCCTAAAACCATGGGAGTTGTGGACACAATTTGAGTGTTGATCGGGTCCACAATACCCGGCCTAAATGATGATTAATAAATGTATTTCTTTACCTTGCTTGTCTTCAATTCACTGTTTATCTTCTCGTTCTTGCTTGGGAGTAGATCAGCATGCTATCAACCGTTCAGCTTGGCCTAATGTTTTCATCTGCGCCGCGCTTGCGCTGTGGTTTGAACTGCGAACTAGTTCCCAGAGTCGTTAGATGGCCGCGTCGATCTGGGAACTAGTTCGCAGTTCAAACCACAGCGCAAGCGCGGCGCAGATGAAAACATTAGGCCAAGCTGAACGGTTGATAGCATGCTGATCTGCTCCCAAGCAAGAACGAGAAGATAAACAGTGAATTGAAGACAAGCAAGGTAAAGAAATACATTTATTAATCATCATTTAGGCCGGGTATTGTGGACCCGATCAACACTCAAATTGTGTCCACAACTCCCATACTAAAACATGCTGCTCAAATGTAAAATAATCATATATCATTTATATTTTGAATTGGTAATTTAAACATTTTTGTATCCTACACACAAATTACATTTATGAATGTTGTTCGTAAGAAAATTTGAGCCAAAAGAATTCTTTGGAATCGTATTTCATTTCTGTTGACATCGTCAAATTGCGCCAGTGTTGTTTCTTTGCAGAATAAGGAGTACCTTTTTGGTGAAAGTTTTAAAATCTGCAAAGCTGTACAAGAGTACCAACGTATTTTCATCGGATCTGACTCACTTCCTTTCAAACTGCTAAGATATGGATAGTGCAAGGAGTTGCGCTTGAAAGGAAAAGAGTAGATTCGTCGCTGAGTAAGGAGCGGTGGGTAAATTTTGAGTTCGGTTGCTTGTAGCTCTTGAGAATTACTGAATGGCCTTGTTGAATTGGTTGAAATAGGCTAGTCCATTGGGACGAGAAGATGCGAGCATATTCTTACTTTACTGAAACTCCGAAAGACAAATACGGTAAGAATACACGGCAGCAATTTCACACATTTACAGAAGATTTCCTTTCCAATCGGAAAATTCTGTTGAGTAGAAATCAGCCTTCAGACTGCGTTCACACGATTTAATACAGTTTGAAAACGGTGAAAAATGTGACGGACAGGCCTCCCGTTCGCACGAAAACGGCACATCTTTTGCCGGCAGATTTTGAAAATGGTAGATTTTGAAAACAGAACTCTAACCGGCACATTTTGGAAACGGCATCGTGTGAACATTCGAAATTGATGAAGGCAGAACATTTTTCGACGTTTTTTGGAACGATATTGATCGATTCTTAGGGCGTAGGTACATTTATTTGGCATCAAAGTCTTACAGCGAGTGTTTTACCGTCGAGTGTCCTACCGTTTTCAAATTGTTCCAGCATCGTGTAAACGCCAGCTCAGATTTTGCTATCGTCAAAGTTTTCACCGTTTCAAAATGTGCCGGCATCGTGTGAACGTAGTCTTATTGATGTCATCTTATTGCCCAGGGAATCAGTTGTATGTATACCAAGATAGCCCTGCTATTTTCTTCACTTGTTGCAAATGCACCTTGCATAACACCCCCCCCCCCCAGTAACGACCCCGCCGGACATTAAAAGTACAGCGGGGAAGTTATGAAACTATACATTTTCATTTTCAGCGGGGATTGAAAATATCGTGACGGGGGAAATAAACCTTTTGGCCATTATCTGTGATGGAACTTGTATAATCTTTGACGGGGAAACAAAATTTCAACGGGGAAGCGACGGAAACAAGGTGGGGAGAGTGCTGAAAACTCAAACTTGGCGGGGAAACGAATTTTCCTGGCTGGTCATACTTTTACCTTGGCGGGGCAGCGTTTCAGCGGGGTCGTTACTGGGGGTGTTTGCATAAAGACGAGATGAAATATAATCCTGATTTTTAGCTTTTCTCAATAATTTGAAAAATTGCTTGAAAGTAGAATTGTCCATAACCCATGCAGAGGACGAACATTTTAGTAAAATGAATTTCTTGATCTTGGCTTGCCTAAAAAGGGTAAATCTAAAGCCCTGTCTGGTGGATTTACTCTTGAGAACTTCGCTTATCCCGCACCAAGTGAGAGTTAGCCGTACTGGTATCAAGGCAAGTTTGCGGCCATGTTTGTTTTGAATTACTGGTTGAGAGAATTTATTTTGTCTTAAATCGCTAATCGCTTTGAACTGAGGTGTGAACCAAAGCAATTGATGCCATTGTATTAAAAAATCTGTCCTTGTTGGTTTGCCTTCTTTTCGTACACAAGGGCAACTACAATATCTTACAAAAGTGTTGGACCCCTGTTGAAAAATCGAATTTTTGTCCCCCCCCTCCCCCCGTTGCAATGTTGAATGAATTGCAAAGAGGGATTTTTCACGCACATCCAGGAAAGTGTGATTCGCCACAGGAATCAACATTGAAATGGGGGGAGGGGGACAATCTTTCTGAAAAACGTGGATTTTCGTAGGGGTTCAACACTTTTGTACGAGATTGTAGGCACAAAATACCTGAGATTATCTGATGAATGATGAATTCGGCAAACCGCGGTGCTTAAATACTTTCAAATTTTACTTGTCGTTTTTGCATTTGTCTGGATTACGTTTCCAAAGCAAGATTTGAACAAAAATAGAAGCTCGTCATTTGAAGCTGAGCTTGTTTTCGTCCAGTAGTCAGCAACCAAGGGTTATTGGCTTACACTGGATTTCGAAACAAACCAGTGTTTTGCTCAACACAGCAGCTGGTATTCCTGCGCAACTGGAAGTAAATCTTGAAATACAATAGTGGAGAAATAGTTATTCGATTCCCAAGGAGATAGTACTGGCAGCACTCAGGAAAGGACTTATAGTTTGCTGGACATCAATGAATCGCAGACACTAACTCAATGGGAAGGTAGAAATTTTGCGGGCAGCGTCCTACATCCAATAGAATTGGCATCGTATGCAATGAGGCAGTGGGTGTTTTCCGTAGCTTCGTTTGATTAAAGTCTTCCTGAATTCTCAGGAATCTCATAAAGTCCAAAGGAACCTTGGAGTAAACACAAAGCTAGATGAGCTCTTTCGGAACGATTCAATTGCATCAGAAACGATAGGAATAATCAAATAAACTAGCTGTTAACTTTGTTAAGGGAATTGCTGCTTCTGCTTTAGTGGCTGTGCTTTTTGAAACGACCGAGAAGACACGTCAACAGCTGTTTGTATGCTGGAAATTCACGGCTTGCTGTTTGTAATGGGGTGAAATAAACGCAATAAAGTTATTCGAGTTTCAGGGATGCCAGCACGTGTCCAGATGGTGGCTGGGGAGCGTTGTAGTTGACATGTGACCATGAGCGATTAGGGGACACATTTTGTAGCAGTTTGAAATTTATGTCCGTAGCGAGCCATGTTAACTTAGTGTTTTTTGTGCTGTGAACTTATTTTTACTTGGTTTTCAGCCATCTTTCACTGTTTCGCAATTTTTCAAATTTTCAGTAGTAGGCCACCTTAAGTACAGATCCACCTTAATCGTAATGTGCACTTAGGATGGCTCACTATTGAAAATGTCAAATTACTGAACAGTGAAAGTAAGTAAACAAAGTTCAAAACAAAAAAAAATAAGTTAAGATGGCTCGCTACCGATATAAATTTCAAGCTACTGCACAATGGGCGTCCTATCGTTCAAATCTTATATTATAGAATCAATTTTCACGCTGCTCTTGCTCTGAAACAAAAAAAACTACCGGCAGGCTGCACTGAGACGATGTACACAGAATACTCGATGAAAGTTTCAAGGCATTGAAAATTTAACCGTTAACAAAACAGTGTCAGCATATGCTATTAACAAATTAGCCGCTACTTGATGAACGAAACAGTGCAAAATTTATTGTTACATGGCTGGTGGAGAAATGCTTGCAAAAAAATCAACTCCCCTCTTATAACGTTTTCCAAAATAATCTACTGCCCTGGCATTCTTTCTTGGAAAGTATTTAACCCAAAGTATTTAACCCATATCACAGAAGTAAACACGGCGAGTAAATATCGTATCATTTGGTCGTTACAAACGAATCTGAGCTGCAAATTATCACAATTTTGTATAAATCTTTCTCAGCAATCCCTGTCCTGGATGACTGGATGATTGGAATTTTGTCATCAAGCTGAACAATTTAAAGTTGTAAAACAACACCCAGAGCTTGCAAAAGTTTCCTGCATGTACTGTAAAGCTCTATTTAGTCCTTGTTACCTCCTTCCACTCTTTGTTAACCTCCTCCCCCTAACCTTCATTTGTTATCAGCAGTTACCAACAATTTTCCATCTACTTTGCAGAACTTGATATCAACTTTGATTTGTTTGGACAAAACTGTGCTGAATTTGCGTATTGTACTGGACTCATAAAATTGTATGTTAACTCAGCAAAACCTTAGGAAAAAATAAACAGCTAGCATTAAATTTCATGTCACTTCATTCTAGATATAAGCCCCCCTCCTGGGAATTTGTTCTTTTCCAAGCCTTCGAAATTAAACAGGCCTCACTGGGAGCTAAATGAGCTAAATAGAGCTTTTGCAGTACACGTATTTTTTATAAGAAACTAAGGATTTGGGCCAGTACTGAAGTTTCTTAAAATTATCATGGGTGCCTCAATGGGCGTTTCTAATGCATTTGCTTTTGTTGCCACATGTGGCAATACCACAATGGGTTTAGATATTTCATTTTGTGCCTCAAAGGGCAAGTCACTGTTCTTATCTTCATTTGATCTTGCAAAATGCACAGTTGTTGGCAATTGCTCAACTGACAAAGTTGGGGGATCAGGAATAAATCCTCTTTGTAGTGCATTCAAGAACTGGGAGTCACCCATGTCAAGAATTTCATCTAATGTCTCAGACTGCCAATGTGTTGCTGACATTGCATGCTGGCTGTAGGCAAGTGATGTCAGTGCCATAAAAGCACATTTTCTTCCACGTGATTCTTCACTGAAACATGCATCCCCTTGGTGTTGGTTTCCTATTGCAACAAATATTGGCAATTCCAAAACTGAATTTTCAGAGTGGCTGTTACTTGATGTAACTGCTTGGTCCAGGGTTAACTTCAACATCTCCTGCCAAGAACAAAAGAAAAAGCAAGGAAAAACTTGAAACACTATTGTAGGTATCATTCGACTTGTTACGACAACTCCTTGCAATTTTCCTTCTGAATTTTGAAGACTGGTTTTTTATCCATCTCCTGCCAGTGGCAAGCAATGCTTGCTGCCGTTTGTTGGTGAAAGCGCAAGCAACACGTAGGCCCTCCTGCTGGATGTCATCTTCCTGCCACTTTTGAAACCTGTCCGCTGCAGAACAATATATGGTCAATACAACGCAGAGGATAAGGAGAAATCCTCTCATCCTGGTTATGAAATGGGTGTAAAGAATGATTTGATACGTACCAGAGTGCATGAAAATCTTCTTGGAACGAAAGTCGCCCAGCTTCTCTCGCAAAACTGTCATGAGTGTGCTGAAAAGCTTTTGTTGTTGCTGTTGCTCTATCGCCACTGTTGTTCTGTCCAATCACAAGCATCGATGAGTCTGCAGATTGTCCTTTTGTTCTGTGGTTTGCAACCATGGTGATAGTCGGCTACCCGTGTTTTGCTTGTAAAACTCGTCTAAATGGCTGCTTCACTACGTTCAGCAGCAATAAGGAAATAAGAGGCCTAAAATAAGTCTAGCACCCAAGGAAAGGAAGGTCCTCGTCCTCTACTCTCGCCCCTCGGCATAAAAAGTGCCTCTTTGATCGACATTCAGAGGAAGGTTCCCATGTCCTACATTTCCTACATTGGGAAGATAAAAGCAAGGGGGTGGGGCTATGCCTGAAATTATCCAGTATTTACGAACACTTCTTGCTCGACTTGAAGAGTGATCCTTTCGCGACAGTGGCCGATTTTCCGGCATCAGCGAGTGGGCTTTTGCCCCTTGGCTCACATGCTTATGAATTTCGAAGCAATAAGTCTGGCTGACTGGCTGACAGAGAAATGTATTGCCAATTTAACTAGCGGACCTGGTCTGAGAGGTAAACCGTTGACTCGTGGACTTCTTCATTGCTTTTCGCTAAGGGCTATAGTAAGGTCCACGAGATATAGCTTTGTCGTTTCCTTTTAAAATCTTAAAAATAAGATGAAGTTGTCAGATATTTAGTTTTATCAAATGATAAGATCGGATTTTCTCAGTCGCTTGGTACTGTGTCAATTGTTTATGTTCACTTGTTTTTTATCCGTTTGCCAGGTCATTTGATAAGATTAAATATTTGGTTTTCCTCTGCGATCAAAATTAAGCCTTTGGGGTTTTTGCTTACCTGTCTGTTATCTGCCTGGAAACTGTTACAAAATGACCAGACGTTGAGGATAAAAATATCACTCAGCATTCTGTAGCCCCACGGGGAAAGGGTGCATTTCATACATTTTGGGTACGGGGACGTGCCACGATGTACCATTGGGAAAGGTATTGATTTTCACAATTTTGGTATAAGGAATGGTATCGATTTTCAAGATTTTTTGGTATAAAGTATAAGGTCAAGTATCCTTTTTTGAAAAATTGCTACAAGATCAGGGCTTACTTTTCCGGAAAATTGGTATAAGTTCGGGACATACTTTTCCACAAAATTGGTATAAGGGCGGGTATAATTTTTCGGAAAAATGGTACAAAGAACGGGTATGTTTTTGAAGCCTCAATGGGACGTCCCCAACTAAAGTCTAGTCAAGTTCATCCCCCCTCTTCGGGTCTGTGGCAAGCACCTAGTGTGCTAGGGAACTTTCGTGAATAGCCCTTTAGCTGTTCTACAAAAGGGCCTGGATCGAGCGATAATAGAGGATTGTGCTAAAGATGGCGGCGAGGAATTTTTTACCGAGATGCACCGCGTTCTTTAATCGAATTCCTATAGAATCGTTAAAGATTTGTAATTCGAGCGCAATGAATCTCTGTAAAAAATTCCTCGCCGCCATCTTTAGCGCAATCCTCTATTCTTTACGTTTTATACTGGTATGAATGCTTCGATTGACTGACGTTAGAGCTTTTATCACTGTTGTGCAAAACGAATTCATAGCCGTGCGGGAAAATAAACTCCTGATAAATGTCCACTGTTTACCAGCATCTTTGCTCAACCAAGGGCACGGGCGATTCGGACACTGTAGTTGTGCTTTCTAAACTAACGAAGAAACAATAATTATTCAATACTCACCCCTGGCAAGCAACGTTTGTATTCCGGTCAAACATCGTGGTCAAACATCGTGGTTTGATTTAGGCCCTCCTCCTTCAAATTCTGAAAATTCTGAATCCCAACTGCAACAACATTTCGCCTCCCTAGCTTACCCTAACGAACTGCCCTTGCTGCGAGGGCAGTTCGTTAGGGTAAGCTAGGGAGGCGAAATGTTGTTGCAGTTGGGATTCAGAATTTTCAGAATTTGAAGGACGAGGGCCTAAATCAAACCACGATGTTTGACCACGATGTTTGACCGGAATACAAACGTTGCTTGCCAGGGGTGAGTATTGAATAATTATTGTTTCTTCGTTAGTTTAGAAAGCACAACTACAGTGTCCGAATCGCCCGTGCCAAGGGCAGCTTTTTGCCTGAAAAGGCTAAATGTTTCAAAACTTTTCGGATTTTTGGGGGCTACCGCGCCGCTCCTGCCTCCTGGTTCATACGTCTATGCCCAATTCGGTTTTCAGACAATCTGAAAGTGCGTGCCCGTTAAAGGTTTCATCCAATAGGAATACTTCGTAGATAAAAATCTCTTTACCTTTGTTTATGATGTCTAAAAATCTAAATGCAATTCTAAAATACCATTGAATATCAATCTAAGTTATAAATTCAGAAAAACTTGCGGGTGATAAATACCTTTCGTATTGCTACTCGTCATAATTAAAACAAAAACAACCATAAAAATATTTTTCTTGAAATATGGAGGGTGAAAGAATTTAAATAACTGTATGAATACATTATCCAAACAATTCTGCGTGACCGTAACCTGCACTGATCGGCACATTTTCAGACTTTTCAGGCACATGCCTCCTAGAGTACAGCCTGATTTCCACTTACTCAACACGGCTCTTTACGGCTTTGGCGCCCACTCCTGCCACCAAACAGCAATATTTTCATGCCACAACCAGCAGTGTATCAACCGAAACCGGGGGTCCTGCTTTCGTTTTCCTTCTTCAATTTTTCCAGATTTGGACGCTTGATCCAAACCTCTTTTCTGGCAAGTAAAATCATCTATTGATATTTCTCACTTCTGTTTTCATATTTCTGTTTTACCTCAAAGTAGGTCACATAACTGAGACCCCGTTTACACGATGCCGGTAGAATTTGAAAACGGCATAAAAAAGTGCCGTTTTGGCCTCCCGTTTACACGATGCCGGCAGAATTTCCAAATTCTGCCGGCAGAATTTTGTTTCGGTTAGCAAAACGGCAAAGTTTGTAATTCTGCCGCTTTCAAATTCTGCCGGCATCGTGTAAACGCACTTTGCCGGCAGAATTTTATGTCGCTTTCGTCACGAGGCTAATATTTTTAATCCCCCTATTATCCTTATTGTCGTAGTTGTTTTGTCTATCTTGATTGATTATTGACGTCAGTTGTTATTGTCTATGGAATTAGCATAAAATTCTACCGGCATCGTGCAAACGGGAGGCCAAAACGACACATTTTCATGCCGTTTTCAAATTCTACCGGCATCGTGTAAACGGGAGCTCATTTTCCAAGGCGGCATAAAATTCTGCCGTTTTCAAATTCTACCGGCATCGTGTAAACGGGGTCTGATTGCTCACATTTTGCTTCAGCCAGCAACGCGAAGGTAGATTCACAAGGGACTCTTTGCAATGCAAATAGATCAGACTCATCGAAAATAAGCTTGCGCGGCTCCTGCAGACAGTCACAAAAAGTCTACTTTGGCCATGATGTTTGATAACGTCCGTTTTTGGAATAATGTTCTCGACAATCATGAAACTTTCGACATCTGTCAATATCTTCAAATTAAGCATAGAACTATAGTAGCAGCATAATTCAACTAGCATCCGCCTTAGGTTTGCTGAAAAATTTTGCCTGTTTAAGTGAATTGCTCTGGAAATACAAACCCGACTTGGACATGTGTGGTCCCAAAGTTTCAGGTAAGATCTCATCCATGCCATTAACTGACATAATGAATTTTTGAAACCAAGGCTCCTTCGCAGGAACTGCTCAAACGCTTAAACTCCTTTGGGACACCCGGTAAATCGCCACTAGACACTTCAAACTCTCGAAAGATCCAGGAAAATCATTTTTTGTGCAATCGTGAGATCTCTATATTAAATCATAAAGATGGTCATTTTATCACGTTAAAAGACGATTTCTCTGCCTTATACCTCCTGAAATATGAACTAGTTTCTTTCTCTCTTCAATGGAGATCCTTTCATAAGCATAAGTGTTTCCTTGTAGCTAATCCTGATGCCAACTTGTCTTAAATACCATTTGTCTAGATCTACCCAACCATGCCTAAAGCCCACAGCACTACTTCTTTATATCAGTTCGTGTTTTTCAGTCCATACTAACGTCAGTCCAATTTCAGTCCAATACTAACGTGTTGAGATCTACATTTTGAGCGCTTCTCTATCTGAAACATCATTTCGCTAGGAAACGTTTTTCGGAAAATTCGACATACATTGCTGCGTAAACCCCTGTCTAAAAGAGCACCAATAGTCAATCTTTGCACGGGGGGGGGGGGGTCTCAGCTAAATTTCGAGTAGGGGTGTGCCGCCCACAGTTTCAAAATGGAACCGTTGGCTAGACTAACTTTTGTGAAAATGATACCTTTGGCTAGACTAATTTCCCTATTAAAAGTGCCCTGAAAGGGCGTTTTTCTAGACAAAACCTGCCAAATTTTCGCATTCTGAGATAAATATATGATACGAATTAGTTATAGAATACTTTCCCAAATTAAATACATTTTAAGATGTGTACGTCGTTTCTTATTCGTTGTCTTACAGATAAGACATTGTTTTGCTTGGAGTATACAACACACCTCGTCCCCAGGGCCTTTTGTCATACCAGTACCACATCGTACCAGTACCATAAGTGGTGGAGAATGGTTTGGTAACATTTGCAAGATACTGTTATGCATACAAATGTACTACGATTTAATCATACGTGCTAGTTAACTGTGTTAAATTTCTCCTGAATCCTCTATCAGTTACACAGACTCCAATCTCTAAATCTCTGTTTTCGTTAGGCCATAGATTGTACTGTATTGTATTGTGTATTGTCAATACAACTGCAACAACACGACACAATTTATGGCCTAAAAAAACAGAGATGTAGAGATAGGAGTCTGTGTAACTGATATAGGATTCAAGAGAAATTTAACACAGTTAACTAGCTGGTTTGATTAAATCTTAGCACATTTGTATGTATTATTGAACCATTCTCCGCCACCTGTGCCAGTACCGTCGAAACGGATTCTTAAAGCTCCTCCGGGTCGATTAACGTGTGCCAGTTTGTAATCATCGTATGTGGTGACTCTTCAACTTGCCTCCAAGTTTCTACCTATTCCAAGAAATTCTAAGTTTCTACCTATTCCAAGAAATTCCAAGTTTCTACCTATTGGAATACCAGCAAGTTATTTTGTATCGAACTCTCGCATTCGAACAATTATGCAGTGCAATGCAGAAGTCAATGAAACACAACACAGCTGTGGAGAGGTGCAACAAATAACACACAAAGGTATTATACAATTAACGATTTTAAGATTGTAAACTTATCATTGTTCAGTTACCTAACTGCCTGGGCTTCCTGTGGCGAGGCTCGATCGAATGGTGTTAGAGCTTATATAACTACTGCGTACATTCGAAAATTCTTCAAAATGTAGCAAAGTATCGTTCGATTGCGACTCTTTTTCAGAATAGCTAAAAGGTCTATTTCGAAGGGTTTTAGATCTTCCTGGTTTCACTAAATCCTTATTGTCAATTTTCCCTATCGATAAAATAGCAAAAGATAATGGGGATGTAGCCAGGCCATTGAGATATCAAACAAAGTTTGAATCTGTAATGTCTGTGGACTACTGTTTCACACATGTAATTGCTGAAGCAGTAATTTTAGTCATGAAACTTGTTGTTGCTGAGATACACAGTTTTCGTTGTTTCTAGCTGTATTGTCACCCTTTATGCAGCTTATTTCTTCCTTGCTTTTCAGTGTAGGCGAAAGAAAAAGAGGAGTTGTTTGTGTCAGTAATATCCATTTTAACGAAACATTAATGGCAAAGCTCCTTGCTTTGAAACTTGGTGTACTTCCCTGTTTTGGCAGTTCTAGCTGTATTTATTCTTAAAAAAAGGATGATTAATTAAGACATCCCTTTGGTGCTTTTCTCGTAAAGCCCGAAAGAAAAAGGAGAAGATTAGAGCCAAGATTACTTGTTTTTAAACTTGATCTACTTAGGGAGCGGACATTTTTAATCCTGGGTACCGGGTTGGAGGATTTTTGGCAGGGTATGAAACTGTTTTCCATTATTTTGTGGGGGTACTAAAATTTTAAGAGCAATTTTTATGGGGTACAATACAAAACTATTTTGCTTGAAAAATCTTGGATAGAGTCATCTATCAAAGATTGAAAGATAAGTTTTTAGACATCTGGAAATGATGAATCACTTGAGCAGTATGAAAGTCGCCCGGGACAACTTTGTATGTCTCCATATATCTGTATTTTATGGACAAAGACTCTAGACCATTTTGCTGAAAGATGATGGGATGCGAAAACTTTTTCTGTATTCAAGATAGGGGTATGAAATTTTCTCTAATTGTGCGAAATTATCCTCCTTCCTGTTAACTAGGATTGAAAATGACCACTCCCTTATTTTTTCGTCATGTCTAGTGTTTATGTTATAAAGTATCATTTGCTGAGACATTCCTTTGCTGCTCTTCTCGTGTAGCCAGAGGAAAAAGGAGAACTTGCTGTGTCGCTATGCTACCAACCCAACTGCAGCCAGGTATCAGTGATTGTTTTAAAAGCAAATGCATTGCCTGAAGGACCAAGTGGAAGTAGACCAGGTGAGCCATTTATTGATCTGTTAGCAGCAATAACAATAATCAGAGAGTGCTGCGCACTGGGCCCCAACTATCTAGGACAGAAGGAACAGGAACGTTGTCAAGTAGTGTCGATATTTCTCATCCAAATGTCGTTACTGTTGTGATTACTCTGCCTATTCAGTCTGTTACTGGGCTTTTGAATTAGTAAAGAGCATATTATATTTCAAAGGGCAGCAGAATCCCAATCAAAGAACCCTTGGGGGGACTCATGGAGCCAAGCCACAATTTAAAGATGACATTCATCTTCCGCTTAAAAATTGACAAACCGCAAAGAATGAAATTTCAATCGTAATAGAAACTCTCGCCAAGCTTTCTTTTACTCGTGCCTTATTAATTGTGATATCTTTCTCAGTAAAATGGAGGGGAAAATTGTCGGCTTCACAAATCAAGATACAAACTCAAAGTGAAAGGTGTCCTATTTCCAAGCCTGATAAATGGATTACAAATCCAAAGGTCCAAAACCCTGATATCGCAATTGAAATTAATCCTTTTATCGTCTGATTGTTTATTTAGACTAATAAGTCGATGCAGAGTCCGACTTTTCTCGTAAAATATTGGAAAGAATTTGTTGACGTCATAGCTGTGGACGACGGACATGAGACATGAGACAGGATTCGCTTCCATCCTATAGACTCCATGAGTAAAAAATGATGTATTGCTGAGCTGCCCCAAAAACTCTTTCCATTTTACATTTAGATAGCAATTGCATAATTCAATTAACTATCTGTCTTAGGCTGCCTCAGAAATTTTGCCTGTCTAAGGTAAATAATTTGCGAATACAAATCTGATTTGAACACGCAAGGTCGCACAATCAAAGTTGAGATCTCATCTATACCATAAACTGAAAATGAAAATTTTTGAAACCAAGGCTCCTTCGCGGGAGCCGTTCAAACGCTTACTTCTTTGTGACACACGGTAGTCTCCACACTATGCCGGATGAGCCAGAAAAAAGCTCCCACTTTTGAAAAATCATAATAGCAAGAATATTTCAAAGATTTGAATGATTCCAATTCTAGTTAAAAGCCAAAAGGTTGAAGTATCTTTGTGATTTTTCTCTTTGTTTCACGAGCACTACAAATATAGGTAAATTCAACTTTACAAACATTTCATTGTTGCAAAATGACTGAAAAATGGCCTAAAACATCGATCAAAGCATAAATGACCCCTCGCACAGAATAATGAAGGACATGCAACTTCTCATGGGTGAGAGATATCCTCCGCACATTAATTGCCATGGGATTGAAAATCTTCTGTATTTGTTTGAAAGTCGATGTCTTATAACACCTGAGGGATGTGAAACGCCCATTGCCCATTGCTTAGTGTGAATAGAGTCCTTTCGATATGATCGATGCTTTAGGCCCTTTTTCTGTCACTTTGAAACCATGACATTTTTATAAACTTGCATTTACCAATACTTCTAGTCCTGGTAGGATAGCGAGAAAATCACAAAAAATACTTGAATCTTTCGACTTACTAGAATTTGAATGATTCAAATCTGTCAAGTAGTCTTGGTGCTATGAATTTTCAAAAGTGGGAACTTTTTTCTGGCTCACCCGGTATGTGCTAATTGTGTGATGACCACAGTGGTATTATTCGCTAGCCACCATTAGGTCTGATAACAGACAGACAGAGGATCACTGCCAGTAGAGTAAAGGTGCCAGTAACTATCGTTTCAATATATTTTGTGCCTGCGAGCGGCGTTCTTGCGTTCGAGCACCTTAATGAGGCCCGATGTCGAACAGTCTCAATTAGGACAAAATTTTTCTTGTAGTTACTAAATTGATTGACACGTTATGGACCATGACAGGAGGCCTTTGGTATTTTGATACTGACTTTATTTTTACAAATGTACTGCAAATCTCACTGTAAAACAAACAAGTGAAACTTAGGCCACTGTTTGAAATACATTTCCCGCACTCAGTTGTCCGATTTTGAAACCTTTGTTCCATGTTAACCCCCAGGATGCCTCTTTTAAGTTAATCATGTTCGTTTTGGATTTTAAAGAATTCATTATTTGCTGTAGATCGCTGCTGCAAATGTTCTGTATTTTCGATGATGCAGATCGAGCGGATCAGTCAACCTATGTTAAGAAATGTATTATTTCGTTTGTAGATTTCTTCGTGAAGATAACACTATTACGGAACGGAGTAGTCACTGACAAAAGGCGTACGAAAGTGATAAAAAAGTCGCGGTGTCCTGCTTTCAATGAAAAACTTGTGTTTCCAGTCGATGAACATGGCTTGAGAGGTATTTGCCTCGTATTCGATGTGATACATCACGAATCGAGGTTGAAGCAGGAGAAGAAAGGTAATGTTGTTATTGGGAACAGTTATTTCCAACGGGCTATCAGTCCATTAGAACTGAAACATTTTCATGAAATGCTTGAATCACCGCAGAAACAGGTTGCAGAATCGCACAAAATTGTGTAACAAGAGATCTAAGTGATACTACCCATCCCTTTCATGGTGAATTTCGCATTTTGTTGGGCAGTTTTGTCTCAGTGGACGTACAGTCGTTTAGAAACAAAAAGAAAAGAAGAATGTAAAACAACTTTGTTGGATCTACAACGTATGGTGAAAATACAATCAAATTTCAAAATTAAAAGATGGTCAGAATCAAACAAGTCAGTATTGTGTAAGAAGAGACAGCCCCGATTTCTTGAAGATCATTTGTCATGAAATTAAGTATGTGTATTTTCGTAAATTTCGTAAATTAGACAGCGACCAATGAATGTATCTTCTGTTGACGAACATTCACAAATACTGTACCAAGTATGACTCCATTGTTTGTACGCATAGGATGCTCGAAGCGCATTTTAGCAAGGGTGATATGAAATGCGCGGTTCAGTTGACAGTTCAAGATTGGTTTAGGCCTAGACTCATGACAATGAGTCTCTTGTTTCCCTGTACTCTTTGACTTGATGATGGCGCTTCGGTCAATAGTCAAGGTTAAACAAGGTCGAGCAAGGTTTACCGCAGGGATACACGGGACTCGTCGCCATCAGTCTAGTTTAAGCCCAATCTGATCAGGAAAGCATGTGTTTCTAGCCCAAATTCGCCCACATGTATCTGTGCTTGTTTGCCACGAGAAATCGTTCATACCTTACTGGCAGTACCTAGACTCATGACATAGTCCCAGATGTTGCAACAGTAGCAACAACAACAACAATAATAGCAACAACAACAACATTTTTTATTTTTGCTCAATCTGGAGCGTCCATCAGTCTATCAATAGCGATAACTACGAATGTGCAATCAGTCTAGGCAGTACCTTGAAAGTGCACCTTCTCTGAAACAATTATCATCATATTGCACAGGGTGTTCCAAAAAATTGTGCCCCTTTTGTGTGGCTGCTGTGGAGGAGCCATAGCATTAATTGTCTCGGTTCTTACACAGTTGCATAGCTCAGGTTTCAACTAAGAGTTTGAGACCTCGTTCGAGTCAATCTGGCAAATTCGTGTTGAAATATGGAAGTGGAACGGCAAAGTAAGTGGTTGCTTCGAAAACGGCACTTCTATTGTGCTCGCGCAATGTCAAAACCAAGTATTTTTTGAAAGAAAGGGCTCCTCCACAGCAGTCACACAAACAAGGAATTATTTGTTTGGACACCGTGTATGTATTTAACCGTATTGCAAATGATTACAGCTTTTGAAATAGTACTTTTGCAGTGTTATGCTTAAATCTTCGTGAAAGCCATTTTAAGCCATTAGACGAAGTGCCCCTGAAAAGTTCCCAGGTTGGACAAAACAAAAACACCAAAAATGATCACGAGGCCAGTCTTGAATTTTTTTCCTTTATTCTCTCATGAATGGCTTATTTTTGGTTGGTTTTGAAATGAGAAAATTTGGGTCGCTTTAGAAGGCTGCCCGGCTCTGTAGCATAGTGCAAAGAAAGCCTCTTTGATCCCTAAATAGATTTTTATTGTGCATATTGAACTTCCGAGTCGACATAACAAGGGCGCCTACCTTGTATGAAGGTGAGCGATAACTTAGTGTGTAGCAGTTTGAAATTTATATCAATAGCGAGCCACCTTAACTTATTGTTCTTTGTATTTTGAACTTATACTTACTTGGTATACAGCCACCATTCACTGCTTCGTAATTTTGAAATTTCAACAGTCTGACTTAAATTTCAAACTGCTTCATACTGCATATCCTATGAATTGTGTTTGTTCCCAGTCCAGTCCTGTTTTTGTGACATGGTACAGAGAACAAAACTTGACCCTGCAAGTTGACGTAGAATAATTTTGTGGTTTCAAATTTTGATATTGTGATGTAGTACCATATTAAGTGTTATACAGGTTGACCACAGGGAAGCAGACAGCGCGATATTTGATTAGCCAATGCTAGCAAAGGCTAGACTGACGACGTGATTCCTTGTATTCGTTCAACATTTATAATCTGATGTTTTAATTTCACTCATACAACTGAAGCGATGACAACAACAACAACGAG
Source organism: Aurelia sp. 3 sensu Dawson et al. (2005) (assembly GCA_964020215.1). NCBI lineage: Eukaryota > Metazoa > Cnidaria > Scyphozoa > Semaeostomeae > Ulmaridae > Aurelia > Aurelia sp. 3 sensu Dawson et al. (2005). The sequence goes on from OZ026580.1 coordinate 4,377,494, forward strand.
CGTAAGTTAGAGGGGCTTATGTAATGTAGTCTAATGTAGTACCATATTAAGTGTTATACAGGTTGACCACAGGGAAGCAGACAGCGCGATATTTGATTAGCCAATGCTAGCAAAGGCTAGAACTTGGAAAAAGGCTATCAACAGGGCAGTAATTACTCTGTGTACCATGCCACGAAAATGAACACAGTTCTACAACGTAGGCGCCCATGGCCAGAAAGGATTAAACCAGAAAGCGGCCTTTGCCGACGGGGTTACCGTGTATAAAGAATGTAAAATGAAATGAAAATGAAACGATAATAAAAGTTCTCAAAATTTTTGCGCTTATATTATATTTACCAAGGGCCTAAGGACGATACAGATGTGGCCTAACCTAGGTGGCGCTTTAGCAGTGGGCGTCCTATACAGTCGTTGTGCCAGTGGATTGTGTTTTCTCTGCGACTCCCTCTCGGCTTTCCTCGGTATAAGACTGTTTGCATGCCAGTTTGAAGCAAAGCAACCGCACCAGTGATTCTTGTTCTGACATCAGCCTCGCAGCGCAGGAGAAGACTGTCACGATGCAGAGGATACACAATCCAGTTCCACAACAATTGTATAGGCAATCAGCACTTGAACCATCTTTATTTGTCACCTAAAGGAATCAGGACGATCAATGCTAAAACGCCGCTGACGGCAGGCCGCATTTGTGTCGACCTTAGGCCCTTGTAGGGTCCTTTGGCCCTTTTATTTTTACTGTCGCTTGAAAAGTATGGTGTACGACGCGGGTTTTCAAGGTGTGATTTTATACCCTCATCAAGAAGAACTTTCAGTGATCGGTTTGACAATCGAGATCTCGGTGATTTCCCAAACAATCAGGGTACTTTTTTGGATACCTTGAACTTTACATGTATTCTTCGTTGTAATTGAGCAAAATTTCTAATATATTTTGTAGATTTTCCTAAAACCATGGGAGTTGTGGACACAATTTGAGTGTTGATCGGGTCCACAATACCCGGCCTAAATGATGATTAATAAATGTATTTCTTTACCTTGCTTGTCTTCAATTCACTGTTTATCTTCTCGTTCTTGCTTGGGAGTAGATCAGCATGCTATCAACCGTTCAGCTTGGCCTAATGTTTTCATCTGCGCCGCGCTTGCGCTGTGGTTTGAACTGCGAACTAGTTCCCAGAGTCGTTAGATGGCCGCGTCGATCTGGGAACTAGTTCGCAGTTCAAACCACAGCGCAAGCGCGGCGCAGATGAAAACATTAGGCCAAGCTGAACGGTTGATAGCATGCTGATCTGCTCCCAAGCAAGAACGAGAAGATAAACAGTGAATTGAAGACAAGCAAGGTAAAGAAATACATTTATTAATCATCATTTAGGCCGGGTATTGTGGACCCGATCAACACTCAAATTGTGTCCACAACTCCCATACTAAAACATGCTGCTCAAATGTAAAATAATCATATATCATTTATATTTTGAATTGGTAATTTAAACATTTTTGTATCCTACACACAAATTACATTTATGAATGTTGTTCGTAAGAAAATTTGAGCCAAAAGAATTCTTTGGAATCGTATTTCATTTCTGTTGACATCGTCAAATTGCGCCAGTGTTGTTTCTTTGCAGAATAAGGAGTACCTTTTTGGTGAAAGTTTTAAAATCTGCAAAGCTGTACAAGAGTACCAACGTATTTTCATCGGATCTGACTCACTTCCTTTCAAACTGCTAAGATATGGATAGTGCAAGGAGTTGCGCTTGAAAGGAAAAGAGTAGATTCGTCGCTGAGTAAGGAGCGGTGGGTAAATTTTGAGTTCGGTTGCTTGTAGCTCTTGAGAATTACTGAATGGCCTTGTTGAATTGGTTGAAATAGGCTAGTCCATTGGGACGAGAAGATGCGAGCATATTCTTACTTTACTGAAACTCCGAAAGACAAATACGGTAAGAATACACGGCAGCAATTTCACACATTTACAGAAGATTTCCTTTCCAATCGGAAAATTCTGTTGAGTAGAAATCAGCCTTCAGACTGCGTTCACACGATTTAATACAGTTTGAAAACGGTGAAAAATGTGACGGACAGGCCTCCCGTTCGCACGAAAACGGCACATCTTTTGCCGGCAGATTTTGAAAATGGTAGATTTTGAAAACAGAACTCTAACCGGCACATTTTGGAAACGGCATCGTGTGAACATTCGAAATTGATGAAGGCAGAACATTTTTCGACGTTTTTTGGAACGATATTGATCGATTCTTAGGGCGTAGGTACATTTATTTGGCATCAAAGTCTTACAGCGAGTGTTTTACCGTCGAGTGTCCTACCGTTTTCAAATTGTTCCAGCATCGTGTAAACGCCAGCTCAGATTTTGCTATCGTCAAAGTTTTCACCGTTTCAAAATGTGCCGGCATCGTGTGAACGTAGTCTTATTGATGTCATCTTATTGCCCAGGGAATCAGTTGTATGTATACCAAGATAGCCCTGCTATTTTCTTCACTTGTTGCAAATGCACCTTGCATAACACCCCCCCCCCCCAGTAACGACCCCGCCGGACATTAAAAGTACAGCGGGGAAGTTATGAAACTATACATTTTCATTTTCAGCGGGGATTGAAAATATCGTGACGGGGGAAATAAACCTTTTGGCCATTATCTGTGATGGAACTTGTATAATCTTTGACGGGGAAACAAAATTTCAACGGGGAAGCGACGGAAACAAGGTGGGGAGAGTGCTGAAAACTCAAACTTGGCGGGGAAACGAATTTTCCTGGCTGGTCATACTTTTACCTTGGCGGGGCAGCGTTTCAGCGGGGTCGTTACTGGGGGTGTTTGCATAAAGACGAGATGAAATATAATCCTGATTTTTAGCTTTTCTCAATAATTTGAAAAATTGCTTGAAAGTAGAATTGTCCATAACCCATGCAGAGGACGAACATTTTAGTAAAATGAATTTCTTGATCTTGGCTTGCCTAAAAAGGGTAAATCTAAAGCCCTGTCTGGTGGATTTACTCTTGAGAACTTCGCTTATCCCGCACCAAGTGAGAGTTAGCCGTACTGGTATCAAGGCAAGTTTGCGGCCATGTTTGTTTTGAATTACTGGTTGAGAGAATTTATTTTGTCTTAAATCGCTAATCGCTTTGAACTGAGGTGTGAACCAAAGCAATTGATGCCATTGTATTAAAAAATCTGTCCTTGTTGGTTTGCCTTCTTTTCGTACACAAGGGCAACTACAATATCTTACAAAAGTGTTGGACCCCTGTTGAAAAATCGAATTTTTGTCCCCCCCCTCCCCCCGTTGCAATGTTGAATGAATTGCAAAGAGGGATTTTTCACGCACATCCAGGAAAGTGTGATTCGCCACAGGAATCAACATTGAAATGGGGGGAGGGGGACAATCTTTCTGAAAAACGTGGATTTTCGTAGGGGTTCAACACTTTTGTACGAGATTGTAGGCACAAAATACCTGAGATTATCTGATGAATGATGAATTCGGCAAACCGCGGTGCTTAAATACTTTCAAATTTTACTTGTCGTTTTTGCATTTGTCTGGATTACGTTTCCAAAGCAAGATTTGAACAAAAATAGAAGCTCGTCATTTGAAGCTGAGCTTGTTTTCGTCCAGTAGTCAGCAACCAAGGGTTATTGGCTTACACTGGATTTCGAAACAAACCAGTGTTTTGCTCAACACAGCAGCTGGTATTCCTGCGCAACTGGAAGTAAATCTTGAAATACAATAGTGGAGAAATAGTTATTCGATTCCCAAGGAGATAGTACTGGCAGCACTCAGGAAAGGACTTATAGTTTGCTGGACATCAATGAATCGCAGACACTAACTCAATGGGAAGGTAGAAATTTTGCGGGCAGCGTCCTACATCCAATAGAATTGGCATCGTATGCAATGAGGCAGTGGGTGTTTTCCGTAGCTTCGTTTGATTAAAGTCTTCCTGAATTCTCAGGAATCTCATAAAGTCCAAAGGAACCTTGGAGTAAACACAAAGCTAGATGAGCTCTTTCGGAACGATTCAATTGCATCAGAAACGATAGGAATAATCAAATAAACTAGCTGTTAACTTTGTTAAGGGAATTGCTGCTTCTGCTTTAGTGGCTGTGCTTTTTGAAACGACCGAGAAGACACGTCAACAGCTGTTTGTATGCTGGAAATTCACGGCTTGCTGTTTGTAATGGGGTGAAATAAACGCAATAAAGTTATTCGAGTTTCAGGGATGCCAGCACGTGTCCAGATGGTGGCTGGGGAGCGTTGTAGTTGACATGTGACCATGAGCGATTAGGGGACACATTTTGTAGCAGTTTGAAATTTATGTCCGTAGCGAGCCATGTTAACTTAGTGTTTTTTGTGCTGTGAACTTATTTTTACTTGGTTTTCAGCCATCTTTCACTGTTTCGCAATTTTTCAAATTTTCAGTAGTAGGCCACCTTAAGTACAGATCCACCTTAATCGTAATGTGCACTTAGGATGGCTCACTATTGAAAATGTCAAATTACTGAACAGTGAAAGTAAGTAAACAAAGTTCAAAACAAAAAAAAATAAGTTAAGATGGCTCGCTACCGATATAAATTTCAAGCTACTGCACAATGGGCGTCCTATCGTTCAAATCTTATATTATAGAATCAATTTTCACGCTGCTCTTGCTCTGAAACAAAAAAAACTACCGGCAGGCTGCACTGAGACGATGTACACAGAATACTCGATGAAAGTTTCAAGGCATTGAAAATTTAACCGTTAACAAAACAGTGTCAGCATATGCTATTAACAAATTAGCCGCTACTTGATGAACGAAACAGTGCAAAATTTATTGTTACATGGCTGGTGGAGAAATGCTTGCAAAAAAATCAACTCCCCTCTTATAACGTTTTCCAAAATAATCTACTGCCCTGGCATTCTTTCTTGGAAAGTATTTAACCCAAAGTATTTAACCCATATCACAGAAGTAAACACGGCGAGTAAATATCGTATCATTTGGTCGTTACAAACGAATCTGAGCTGCAAATTATCACAATTTTGTATAAATCTTTCTCAGCAATCCCTGTCCTGGATGACTGGATGATTGGAATTTTGTCATCAAGCTGAACAATTTAAAGTTGTAAAACAACACCCAGAGCTTGCAAAAGTTTCCTGCATGTACTGTAAAGCTCTATTTAGTCCTTGTTACCTCCTTCCACTCTTTGTTAACCTCCTCCCCCTAACCTTCATTTGTTATCAGCAGTTACCAACAATTTTCCATCTACTTTGCAGAACTTGATATCAACTTTGATTTGTTTGGACAAAACTGTGCTGAATTTGCGTATTGTACTGGACTCATAAAATTGTATGTTAACTCAGCAAAACCTTAGGAAAAAATAAACAGCTAGCATTAAATTTCATGTCACTTCATTCTAGATATAAGCCCCCCTCCTGGGAATTTGTTCTTTTCCAAGCCTTCGAAATTAAACAGGCCTCACTGGGAGCTAAATGAGCTAAATAGAGCTTTTGCAGTACACGTATTTTTTATAAGAAACTAAGGATTTGGGCCAGTACTGAAGTTTCTTAAAATTATCATGGGTGCCTCAATGGGCGTTTCTAATGCATTTGCTTTTGTTGCCACATGTGGCAATACCACAATGGGTTTAGATATTTCATTTTGTGCCTCAAAGGGCAAGTCACTGTTCTTATCTTCATTTGATCTTGCAAAATGCACAGTTGTTGGCAATTGCTCAACTGACAAAGTTGGGGGATCAGGAATAAATCCTCTTTGTAGTGCATTCAAGAACTGGGAGTCACCCATGTCAAGAATTTCATCTAATGTCTCAGACTGCCAATGTGTTGCTGACATTGCATGCTGGCTGTAGGCAAGTGATGTCAGTGCCATAAAAGCACATTTTCTTCCACGTGATTCTTCACTGAAACATGCATCCCCTTGGTGTTGGTTTCCTATTGCAACAAATATTGGCAATTCCAAAACTGAATTTTCAGAGTGGCTGTTACTTGATGTAACTGCTTGGTCCAGGGTTAACTTCAACATCTCCTGCCAAGAACAAAAGAAAAAGCAAGGAAAAACTTGAAACACTATTGTAGGTATCATTCGACTTGTTACGACAACTCCTTGCAATTTTCCTTCTGAATTTTGAAGACTGGTTTTTTATCCATCTCCTGCCAGTGGCAAGCAATGCTTGCTGCCGTTTGTTGGTGAAAGCGCAAGCAACACGTAGGCCCTCCTGCTGGATGTCATCTTCCTGCCACTTTTGAAACCTGTCCGCTGCAGAACAATATATGGTCAATACAACGCAGAGGATAAGGAGAAATCCTCTCATCCTGGTTATGAAATGGGTGTAAAGAATGATTTGATACGTACCAGAGTGCATGAAAATCTTCTTGGAACGAAAGTCGCCCAGCTTCTCTCGCAAAACTGTCATGAGTGTGCTGAAAAGCTTTTGTTGTTGCTGTTGCTCTATCGCCACTGTTGTTCTGTCCAATCACAAGCATCGATGAGTCTGCAGATTGTCCTTTTGTTCTGTGGTTTGCAACCATGGTGATAGTCGGCTACCCGTGTTTTGCTTGTAAAACTCGTCTAAATGGCTGCTTCACTACGTTCAGCAGCAATAAGGAAATAAGAGGCCTAAAATAAGTCTAGCACCCAAGGAAAGGAAGGTCCTCGTCCTCTACTCTCGCCCCTCGGCATAAAAAGTGCCTCTTTGATCGACATTCAGAGGAAGGTTCCCATGTCCTACATTTCCTACATTGGGAAGATAAAAGCAAGGGGGTGGGGCTATGCCTGAAATTATCCAGTATTTACGAACACTTCTTGCTCGACTTGAAGAGTGATCCTTTCGCGACAGTGGCCGATTTTCCGGCATCAGCGAGTGGGCTTTTGCCCCTTGGCTCACATGCTTATGAATTTCGAAGCAATAAGTCTGGCTGACTGGCTGACAGAGAAATGTATTGCCAATTTAACTAGCGGACCTGGTCTGAGAGGTAAACCGTTGACTCGTGGACTTCTTCATTGCTTTTCGCTAAGGGCTATAGTAAGGTCCACGAGATATAGCTTTGTCGTTTCCTTTTAAAATCTTAAAAATAAGATGAAGTTGTCAGATATTTAGTTTTATCAAATGATAAGATCGGATTTTCTCAGTCGCTTGGTACTGTGTCAATTGTTTATGTTCACTTGTTTTTTATCCGTTTGCCAGGTCATTTGATAAGATTAAATATTTGGTTTTCCTCTGCGATCAAAATTAAGCCTTTGGGGTTTTTGCTTACCTGTCTGTTATCTGCCTGGAAACTGTTACAAAATGACCAGACGTTGAGGATAAAAATATCACTCAGCATTCTGTAGCCCCACGGGGAAAGGGTGCATTTCATACATTTTGGGTACGGGGACGTGCCACGATGTACCATTGGGAAAGGTATTGATTTTCACAATTTTGGTATAAGGAATGGTATCGATTTTCAAGATTTTTTGGTATAAAGTATAAGGTCAAGTATCCTTTTTTGAAAAATTGCTACAAGATCAGGGCTTACTTTTCCGGAAAATTGGTATAAGTTCGGGACATACTTTTCCACAAAATTGGTATAAGGGCGGGTATAATTTTTCGGAAAAATGGTACAAAGAACGGGTATGTTTTTGAAGCCTCAATGGGACGTCCCCAACTAAAGTCTAGTCAAGTTCATCCCCCCTCTTCGGGTCTGTGGCAAGCACCTAGTGTGCTAGGGAACTTTCGTGAATAGCCCTTTAGCTGTTCTACAAAAGGGCCTGGATCGAGCGATAATAGAGGATTGTGCTAAAGATGGCGGCGAGGAATTTTTTACCGAGATGCACCGCGTTCTTTAATCGAATTCCTATAGAATCGTTAAAGATTTGTAATTCGAGCGCAATGAATCTCTGTAAAAAATTCCTCGCCGCCATCTTTAGCGCAATCCTCTATTCTTTACGTTTTATACTGGTATGAATGCTTCGATTGACTGACGTTAGAGCTTTTATCACTGTTGTGCAAAACGAATTCATAGCCGTGCGGGAAAATAAACTCCTGATAAATGTCCACTGTTTACCAGCATCTTTGCTCAACCAAGGGCACGGGCGATTCGGACACTGTAGTTGTGCTTTCTAAACTAACGAAGAAACAATAATTATTCAATACTCACCCCTGGCAAGCAACGTTTGTATTCCGGTCAAACATCGTGGTCAAACATCGTGGTTTGATTTAGGCCCTCCTCCTTCAAATTCTGAAAATTCTGAATCCCAACTGCAACAACATTTCGCCTCCCTAGCTTACCCTAACGAACTGCCCTTGCTGCGAGGGCAGTTCGTTAGGGTAAGCTAGGGAGGCGAAATGTTGTTGCAGTTGGGATTCAGAATTTTCAGAATTTGAAGGACGAGGGCCTAAATCAAACCACGATGTTTGACCACGATGTTTGACCGGAATACAAACGTTGCTTGCCAGGGGTGAGTATTGAATAATTATTGTTTCTTCGTTAGTTTAGAAAGCACAACTACAGTGTCCGAATCGCCCGTGCCAAGGGCAGCTTTTTGCCTGAAAAGGCTAAATGTTTCAAAACTTTTCGGATTTTTGGGGGCTACCGCGCCGCTCCTGCCTCCTGGTTCATACGTCTATGCCCAATTCGGTTTTCAGACAATCTGAAAGTGCGTGCCCGTTAAAGGTTTCATCCAATAGGAATACTTCGTAGATAAAAATCTCTTTACCTTTGTTTATGATGTCTAAAAATCTAAATGCAATTCTAAAATACCATTGAATATCAATCTAAGTTATAAATTCAGAAAAACTTGCGGGTGATAAATACCTTTCGTATTGCTACTCGTCATAATTAAAACAAAAACAACCATAAAAATATTTTTCTTGAAATATGGAGGGTGAAAGAATTTAAATAACTGTATGAATACATTATCCAAACAATTCTGCGTGACCGTAACCTGCACTGATCGGCACATTTTCAGACTTTTCAGGCACATGCCTCCTAGAGTACAGCCTGATTTCCACTTACTCAACACGGCTCTTTACGGCTTTGGCGCCCACTCCTGCCACCAAACAGCAATATTTTCATGCCACAACCAGCAGTGTATCAACCGAAACCGGGGGTCCTGCTTTCGTTTTCCTTCTTCAATTTTTCCAGATTTGGACGCTTGATCCAAACCTCTTTTCTGGCAAGTAAAATCATCTATTGATATTTCTCACTTCTGTTTTCATATTTCTGTTTTACCTCAAAGTAGGTCACATAACTGAGACCCCGTTTACACGATGCCGGTAGAATTTGAAAACGGCATAAAAAAGTGCCGTTTTGGCCTCCCGTTTACACGATGCCGGCAGAATTTCCAAATTCTGCCGGCAGAATTTTGTTTCGGTTAGCAAAACGGCAAAGTTTGTAATTCTGCCGCTTTCAAATTCTGCCGGCATCGTGTAAACGCACTTTGCCGGCAGAATTTTATGTCGCTTTCGTCACGAGGCTAATATTTTTAATCCCCCTATTATCCTTATTGTCGTAGTTGTTTTGTCTATCTTGATTGATTATTGACGTCAGTTGTTATTGTCTATGGAATTAGCATAAAATTCTACCGGCATCGTGCAAACGGGAGGCCAAAACGACACATTTTCATGCCGTTTTCAAATTCTACCGGCATCGTGTAAACGGGAGCTCATTTTCCAAGGCGGCATAAAATTCTGCCGTTTTCAAATTCTACCGGCATCGTGTAAACGGGGTCTGATTGCTCACATTTTGCTTCAGCCAGCAACGCGAAGGTAGATTCACAAGGGACTCTTTGCAATGCAAATAGATCAGACTCATCGAAAATAAGCTTGCGCGGCTCCTGCAGACAGTCACAAAAAGTCTACTTTGGCCATGATGTTTGATAACGTCCGTTTTTGGAATAATGTTCTCGACAATCATGAAACTTTCGACATCTGTCAATATCTTCAAATTAAGCATAGAACTATAGTAGCAGCATAATTCAACTAGCATCCGCCTTAGGTTTGCTGAAAAATTTTGCCTGTTTAAGTGAATTGCTCTGGAAATACAAACCCGACTTGGACATGTGTGGTCCCAAAGTTTCAGGTAAGATCTCATCCATGCCATTAACTGACATAATGAATTTTTGAAACCAAGGCTCCTTCGCAGGAACTGCTCAAACGCTTAAACTCCTTTGGGACACCCGGTAAATCGCCACTAGACACTTCAAACTCTCGAAAGATCCAGGAAAATCATTTTTTGTGCAATCGTGAGATCTCTATATTAAATCATAAAGATGGTCATTTTATCACGTTAAAAGACGATTTCTCTGCCTTATACCTCCTGAAATATGAACTAGTTTCTTTCTCTCTTCAATGGAGATCCTTTCATAAGCATAAGTGTTTCCTTGTAGCTAATCCTGATGCCAACTTGTCTTAAATACCATTTGTCTAGATCTACCCAACCATGCCTAAAGCCCACAGCACTACTTCTTTATATCAGTTCGTGTTTTTCAGTCCATACTAACGTCAGTCCAATTTCAGTCCAATACTAACGTGTTGAGATCTACATTTTGAGCGCTTCTCTATCTGAAACATCATTTCGCTAGGAAACGTTTTTCGGAAAATTCGACATACATTGCTGCGTAAACCCCTGTCTAAAAGAGCACCAATAGTCAATCTTTGCACGGGGGGGGGGGGGTCTCAGCTAAATTTCGAGTAGGGGTGTGCCGCCCACAGTTTCAAAATGGAACCGTTGGCTAGACTAACTTTTGTGAAAATGATACCTTTGGCTAGACTAATTTCCCTATTAAAAGTGCCCTGAAAGGGCGTTTTTCTAGACAAAACCTGCCAAATTTTCGCATTCTGAGATAAATATATGATACGAATTAGTTATAGAATACTTTCCCAAATTAAATACATTTTAAGATGTGTACGTCGTTTCTTATTCGTTGTCTTACAGATAAGACATTGTTTTGCTTGGAGTATACAACACACCTCGTCCCCAGGGCCTTTTGTCATACCAGTACCACATCGTACCAGTACCATAAGTGGTGGAGAATGGTTTGGTAACATTTGCAAGATACTGTTATGCATACAAATGTACTACGATTTAATCATACGTGCTAGTTAACTGTGTTAAATTTCTCCTGAATCCTCTATCAGTTACACAGACTCCAATCTCTAAATCTCTGTTTTCGTTAGGCCATAGATTGTACTGTATTGTATTGTGTATTGTCAATACAACTGCAACAACACGACACAATTTATGGCCTAAAAAAACAGAGATGTAGAGATAGGAGTCTGTGTAACTGATATAGGATTCAAGAGAAATTTAACACAGTTAACTAGCTGGTTTGATTAAATCTTAGCACATTTGTATGTATTATTGAACCATTCTCCGCCACCTGTGCCAGTACCGTCGAAACGGATTCTTAAAGCTCCTCCGGGTCGATTAACGTGTGCCAGTTTGTAATCATCGTATGTGGTGACTCTTCAACTTGCCTCCAATGTTGTACGGCGCTCCTCTGCGCAGAATCAAGACAGAATATCACGTGGCCTACAATTTCGTCTTTCCCCATGAGGCTGTGGCTGATTAAGGTGACCACTAGCGATAAGGTGTTCAATGGGTTGCTGCTGCTTGTCATCACATCAAATAAATGCTTTTCATCCCACACAGGATTCCGAGTGTTTCGTCGAATCTTTGTTTCTCGTTTCTCCCAGCCTCGTTCACGGCACAAGTAAATACGGCAATATGTGTCTATGAATAAAAACAAATGTCGACCGATAATGAAAACTGACACCTTCACGAGAATCACTCTCGAACTGGCATTCTATATATTGCAACGTTGACCAGATTGAACTGGACCTACCGCACAGTCCAAAACATACGCAGCAACAACAACAACAACAACAACAACAACAACAACAACAACAATTTTCACATGACTACGACTATGGAATCAGTGCATGACTGAATGATGCAGGAGTTTTGAATCGCTCACACAAATTCTAAAAAAATTGCCTTGTCTACTGTTCAGTCCCAAAATACAACTTTCATAGTAGCTATATGCTGCAAACGAGTCCGGACGGAGAGATATCTTTCGACATTATACATTTTGTAGATCTTTGTCGAATTTTTGAATGTATAGAAAACCGATCACGTGAATCCTACCAATTCAAGTTTTACAAAATAGTGCTCAATCCAGGCTCTCCAGCTTAATGGCTAATAGATAAATCGTTTTTCTTGCGATCTATACTGATTTTTCATTTATTTTCATTTTTAAACAGCCTTTTTATATATCCATCTAACATGTTACAACACAAGGCTACAAACTACAATACTTTCTAATTACTATACAACTATACAACACTACAGGGACCACAAGGAGCAACAGACAATGACTACCCTGGGGTCTTAACATAAAGAAATATCCAGCCTAATTGCAAAGTAGATGAACAATAGACCATTGCGCTAAAGATTGCAAATCTTTAACGATTCTGTAGTAATTCGATTAAAAAACGCAATCCATCTTGGTGAAATATTCCTTGCCGCCATCTTTAGCGCAATCGTCTATTACAGATAGACACATTGCATGCAGGCTACACTATACCAATCATTGTTCATTTTATGCAAACAAATTGGTGTGAAATGAAGGTGCAAAAGACCTGACCGGTCAAATCACAATCAGACAATCAGCAGTGAAGTGATGATATTATCAGAGTTGATTCAATCGAAGAGACAGGGAGAGCTTTAGACATACCTGGATAGCCAATAGCACTGAGTTTTGGAAGCTGCCTCGCTTTGTGAACCATAACCTCGAGTTGAGAACTGGCAGCATTGTGACATAACGACACCATGACTTGAGTCCCAGCCTGAGCAATAGAATTAGTAGGAATGTATTGGATTTACTACCTAAATCTGACTTTCCGACAAATGAGTACAGCAGACCATAAGGCCAAAGGTGGCTTGGAAACTTTTCCCAAGATGCATTGCGTGCTAATTACCAATATCTAATGATTCAATAGGAATTCGATTAAATAATGCAATGCATCTTGGTTTAAAGTTCCTTAACGCAATCTTTAACGAATTCGTCAATTACAATCCCGGACAAAACTCGTTGAGGCAAAGGAGTTTTGTGTTCAAAGATGCCAGCTGCCATCAAACTATTACCTGTTAAGGGCCCCCGTCACTGTTAAGGGCCCCCGTCCCAATTGGCAATGTTGGCAGATTGAAGAACACATACTTGTGAACTCATCTATGACATTCCCACCAGCCTCCAACATTGTATTGGAAAAACGGGGGGGGGGGGGGAGAATCTTAGATCTAAATTTGCTCCAAAACGCAAAGTGGTGTCTCAAGAGTTTTCTCCGCTGTTGTACGTCAAAAGTTGACTAGGTGTTAGCTTCTGGGCAAAGTCACACTCTCCTTCAAAGTGGTTGTATTTCTGTAGGGACGGAGGATGGAGGGAAAGCTTTTGACTTCGCTTTCACTTTTCCTTCCTCGCACCGCGCGCTCGTTGTGCCTTTGGCGCTCGAGCAAACCATTCCTCTGGTAATACAGCCTCTGCGCGGGAGAGCGGCATAGTCACTTTCTTTCAGGCCAATCAAATGTTTGGAAAATTTCACCAAGTAAATTTGTGGAATTTTCTGCCTTATGAAAGGTGGCGTTAAGATGCATTCAAAATAAAGAATACCAAAAGAGTCAGAAAACGCGCCGTTGGAAAGACTGCTAATTCCTAAACTTCACAACAATAATATTTTGCAATATTTGATAGAATGGCCAACATGTTCAACTATTTTCAGAATTTCTTCTAGCTGAGAGCTGAAATTGATCTGATCACTCCACTCAGGTGCTTCAAGGGATTTTCTTGAACAATTCGCTGCGAGAAACCTTCAACGTGCTAAAATAACGAACAAATTTCGAGAATTGATGGCCAGAAGGTATACCTAACGACTTTTATGTCGTTTTTACTTAGGAATGAATACCGGCCTGAGAAAAGTGGGGTGGACATGTCCACCCCAGTCCATCCCGTGGCGCCGCCCTTGCTTGAAAGGGCTTTCGCACATGCTATCATCCTCTTAGGAGGATGAAAATTTCTTCTCCCGGTATGAACAATGGTATGCATAACTCATTCAGGGGATTCCATTTTCCCAGCTTAGCAAAACTGATAAGATGTAAACAAAACAAGAACGAACCTCATCTTTGGCCATGAACAAGTCAAAAATAAATGATTCCTTTTCCGTCAAACTCAATGACCCCAAAGCAAATTCAGTTTCACCCAATAACTCATTCTTTGCAATTGCCTCTCTGCTATAGACCTTCAATTTAAGCCGATGAGACTTTAGATCGTACTCTGATATGTTATAAAACATTCGTTTCTCGTTGAAATACGGCTCTTTCGTTCTCCTTTTGACTCTTGTATGCTGCTTTTGCTTTTTACCTGGGAGAAGGTATAACCTTACAAATGGATTCACGAAATCATGTTCTTTTCTCTTTCCTAAATCAAACGCTCTGATCACCATCACTTCAAGTTTTTGCTCATCAGCTTGGTACAAAGTTGTGAATGATATTTTCCCTGTTTTCGTAAATTTTCTCTTCTCTTGCCCCCGTGGTCCTCGTCGGGCGGCTATGCGTCGCCTTGCTTTTCTTACTTCTGCCGGGACATCTTGATCCTCATCGCTGCCTTGGCTTACATCGCTCGTATGGGCTGAGCCCGCGAAAATCTCAGAATCGGCAGCCTCCAGTGCAGCGGCTAGGTGCTCGGTTGTGTCCTCCTCTGGAAGAGTTGGTGATGATAGTGAAACTGTGATGGGAAAAAATGAAAACGGCTCAGAAAATGAACAATCGAAGTAAGGAAAAATGGAATTATAGAGTGATACTCAAAGTACGTCTGAAAAATTTGCGAACACGCAAAATTTATGACGGAAAACACTTCAATTCTTTCCATTCGCGGAGAGTTTCATGTGACATATAAATTCCTTGTAGACCGTAATCTGCACTTTACTGGAACAATTATTTCCTAACATATCACCACAAAACGTGAAAAAGCCGGACACCAAATTTTATCGTGACCATAAACCGTAAATTCAACCTACGGTTAAGGTGTATCTGCACTGAAGGAGGCTCACTAAAGAAAAATTACAAGACTCACAGATCTGCGATAAGGTGGCTCACTGCTGAGTAAAAACGTAAAAATGAGGCCAAAACACAAAAATACAGAGAACAGAGAAGGTTGAGTTAGCTGTGGCTCGCTATTGATCCCGGGTGAGGTACTCCCACTGTGACCTGACAGGGGGGTACAGTCAGGGCTAAAGAAGGCCAAAGCAAAAATTTTGAGAAATACCCTCAAATGGTAGTATCTTTTTACTAAAACCCTCAAATGGCAGTTCATGAACCTGAAAACAGGGTCATTTGGTAGCATTTAGTAATGACAATTTTCTACGCTTTTTCATAATTTGTTATTGAAAAACTAATGGAACAAAGCAAGAAAACTTTCAAAATTCATTTATAACTAATGCTGTAATGACTAAATTGGCGTGCGGAGGAGCGTAACTGGTTAAAGCATAATAAATGGCTAGGAATCTTCGAATACCCCCAATTGGTAGTATGTGGTTAACAAATAGGGCCATTTGGTAGCCATTTAGTAAGACCCTCAAACCGAATGGACCCCCTGCTCGGCCAAAATGGGAGTACCCCCGGGCTATTGATAAGATTTCACACTGATACACACTTAGACTGGGGGCCACTGGGTACACAATCTCTGTGTGCTGATTAGTATCTGGGCATCAGCAGCAACAACAGCAGAGAAATGTCAGGACTGTTGTAGCTAACACTTGGTTACCTATCGCCATGGTTCATCTGCGGCGGACAATTTCATTGTTGAAATCGACTTCCTAAACCCAATATTTCGTAAGCGTTGATATATTGCTGTTTTTTGTTTCACTGCTATTTTCGCCCCAAAGTTGTCAAAATATTCTGTCACCCATGATGTGCCAAACATTCTGTTCTCGATATAGAACAGGCCGGTCCAGCGACCACAACTTTACGTTCTTTCGATTAATCGTATGCAAAATTGCCGATTAATCGATTGATCGAATGGGATACAATGCAATAATTATGTCACAGGCAGGAACAAACAATGGTAGCATTAGAACAGAAATCATATAATAAACGGCCCATTATAGCCAGAATAATCGAATAGACCTTTTAGCTATTCTGAAAGAGAATCTCGATCGAATGATATTTCATTACATTTAGTAGAACTTTCGAATGTGCACAATACTGATAGAAGCTCTAACGCCACTCAATCGAACCTCGTGTATAAAAATGTTTAAAAATATCGCTCGATCCAGACTCTTTTGTAGAATAGCTAAAAGGTCTATTGTTGATTGTTATGTTCAGCACTCAAGTTTCTTTACAAGATGGGCTATGTAAAAAGAAAATCGATCATTTTCTCAAAATCGATCAGTGACTCTAACATAATTATTTCAGTAAAGTTGATTACTACATGTGGTCAATTAATAGATTATTCGGCACCAATCGATTACTCGATTAGATCAAATGGAAATCGATTGTTCGCAACTCATAGACTGATCAATGGTCGACGAACAAGGGTAACTTAGGCCCGTTTTATAAGTCGTGCCGCGCCGCGCCGAACCATAGAAATTTGAGTTCGACTGAGGTTCGACTTGGAGCGACTCTCCTGTTTTATAAGAACAAAACTTTTGCAGTGCTGTGCTGTGCCGAACCATAATGACGAATGCGCACAATACTGACTTAAGAAAATTTTCTTTTTAATTTCATAAGCTATTGACATTATTGAAATAATTACAGTTCTTTTATGCACGTGTGAGTATGATGTGGCATGGCGCGACTGAAATTGGTTTTATAAGTCGCACCGGGTCGCCCAGTCGAGAGGCCTTTGGCGTATGGTTCGAATTAGTGGAACCAAGGGTCAGGTTGGTTTTATAAGAGTCGCGCCGTGCCGAACCAGGCAAAATTGATCGAAATTGACTTGGTTCGGCGCGGCGCGGCACGACTTATAAAACGGGCCTTAGAATTCTTACGTTTTTTGCCTTCATTCTTCAGATTTTGAAATACAGCGACACTGATCCTCCTTTGTCTTCCTTTTGCTGATGTATTCCTCACTGGTGATCGATCAGCATCTGATGACCCCGTGAATCTCGAGCACGTGTCCATGTCTGTGCTACTTGAAAATGAGGCTACAGAGCTGCCATCTATTTCTGAAACGGGGGCCAAGGAAAGCCTTGAACTTCTTTTCTCAACTTGTGGATACGGCTTCTGCTCGCTCGAAATCCCAGCCGCACCTCTTCTTCCCTGACTAACTGCCACTTCTGTATCCAATGGCTCCTGTCGGCAGATACAAAGATGCTTAAAGAGTTAATGTCACCCCACGAAGGAAAGGAAACGGACTGGGTCGATCATTACATTATTCATTACATCATTGCATATGAATTGCAAACTGAATTAACTACGTCGGCCAAATTACTGCGATAGTACACTAGCTTAGGCCCGATCGCACCAGTCCGTGTCGTTTCGCTCATGGTAACCCATGGTACTTTGCCAGCGAGCTAACTACAGACTGTCCGCAAATCAAATTTGGCCTTAGCGGAAACCATGGATCCACGAGTATTGTTTGCTGCGGGGGCAGTTCATATGGGTTAGTTGTTGCTGCTCTGCCATACAGTATCCGATCTTTGGGCCTAAGCCCACGTTTTTGCAACGATATGGCAAAGAAACAAATAAACAAATAATGTTTGGCTTGATTTGGTTTGGTAACTGGTAAATAAACCATCTCATTACTTTGCTATATCATGGGCAGCTCGGGAATCACAACAACAGTGTCCGAACTGCCCATGGTCTCAGATGCCTAGCGCAATGAAAGTAGCTATTTTAAGCACTCAATTGCACTTCACTTTGTGCTTCTGTCTTCCATCTGTAAATTTTCTTATGGCTATGTTTTCTTTACCAAAGAGTCACCACTAGTTAGCCTCGGCCTGCTGCACTGTGCAATTCGTGATAAAACTTAGAATATGCTTCAATTTTCCCCTGTTTTTGTACAAAAATTGAACGCAGAAAGACATACCAATTTGCCCGCTCATGATCGACGATTTCCAGCACATTTAGTCACCTTTCACTATGGCCTCTTTGCCTTTTCAGACCAAGACTGGCTAGCAAAAATATAGCTTTTGTTCACGACCCTCCAAAAATTGGGGTCTGGGATGATGAGGCTTGCAAACACGCAAATAGTGGACACAGTCATAATCCTTAGTTGTGTTATTCATGTAATCGAGTTTGTCGAGAAATATCACTTGCAACTTACAAGTGATATTTCTCGACAAACTCGAATACATGAATAAGTACTGTACATAGATCTGACAAGAGTCAATATAGTAGATTCCCGCAAGAAATCTAATTTTCCGGTCGAAGGCCATTGTTATAAAACAATACGCCATTGTTTTATCTATCGTCTGAAGAAAAGCCGGGTCTAAGTTTCTTATACAGTAGCTTCTTATGTGTGGGACTGTAATTGTGTGTGTCCGGGGTAATGTCAGGGTAGGCATAAAAGGAGAGAGCTTAGAATCATTTTCACGAGTAAATATAATCAAAATGCCGTATAAAAAACTGTATTGCTTAAGTCATTTAGCCTCCCCTCCCCACCTCGAAAATATTTCTAGACCCATCAAGTTAAATTTCTGGAACAACTCCTCTTGAATATCAAGACGAAAGTCATATGTCATTACATCGTAAAACCAAATATAATTGCATATCATGACATCAAGATTCTGAATAGCATCGCTTACCCCTTCCGGCGGTAAAATCGGTCTACTGCCGCTAATTCCGACTCTTCGGCCATTTGACGTTTTCCTACTTTTCGGCTCTGATCCACCACTGCTAGAATCCCGTTCATACGTCACAACTGGGAGTTGCTCCTGCACAGTTCTCAGTGAATATGGAATTGAAAATTCAGGGGCTGTCACCACGGTGGTCGATTTCTTTCCAGCTTTATATGGTTCGTAAAGTTGCCCTTTTCGTTCTTTCGATTTTTTCCATATCAGCCAAATGATAAATGTTACCACCAGCAGGAAGAGAACACCAACAATGGGTAGCAAGACGTATTTTACCAGAGTTGCTGCAAAAAAGGATGCTAAAATAAACAATGGACAGGCGATTACAGTAAAAGCGGAAATAGCGTACCATGTAAATTCAAAGATTATTTGAAATAGATCTTCATGATTGGATGACTATTCGAATATTGCTTTGCTATTTGCTTACATCCGATTCGAACGTTGCTTCCGTTGGGCGGAGCGTATGAAAGATTACAATAGGAGTTCCTTTCCTAGGAAACCACAATGAATGAGAATGTTCAATTATTTCTTTATGCACAGAAAACAAAATCGAATGAAGATTCGATTCTTTTTTGAATATTGAAAACATCAGTGGTACGCTTCTACCGCTTTCACTGTAAGGGTGTATTTGATTGGTGCCAATTCCGAAAATGGTAGACTTGGAAGACTCGCGAATTTGTGTTGATTGACTACCAAATTCTGAAAACGGCAGGTCTGGCAGGTTTGGAAGGACTGCCGAACCTGGTCCAACAGGCGGAAGGTTTGGCAGACTATGGAGAGATTCTCATTTTTATTTGCGAAACTCTAAAAACGCGGCGAATGTGCTCTCATTGCTGTGGTAATTGAGTCAGTTCAATTTTTGTTGCCAAGCACCGGACTCGTCTTCGCCTTTTTCAATAGGCTACCTTTTCAACTACAAACATCATTTCCGCCAGGATGAATATGAAACCTGAAAACCTGCCATTTGTATGAAGAATTTTGTGTTCGATTGGGCACTGAGTTTAGACTGATTATATGGCCGTAGTTGTTGGGGATACGAGAAGGCCAAGTTGTGAGCCTCGAGGAATTCCCCAAAAAGGGCTCCAGATCGCATGCGTAGTAGCGATTTATGTCAATGACGTAATATGCAAATTAGCTTGACGGTTGAGAAAAGGAGAGGAAAACAATAGCAAAGTTGCGTATGACAGTGTGAGCCCCACCGTTGATTCGCTCTTCAACAAAGCTGAATCACAATCGGTCAAAACAATAGGGTCAGCACTTCATCTCCCCAACAAGTAGTTATCGCTGTTGACAGACTGCCGGACGCTCCATGATGAGAGGTCTCGGTTTGGTGTAGTAGTTTCGTTTTGGATAGCGATTCTTTGGATTCATCGTAATCTGTCTACACTGAGTTTCCGTCTCTGGAAAGTCTACCGTTTTCAGAATTTGGTAAGCTAGGAGTCACCAATCAAACACGCACTAAGAATGCAAGGAAAATGCGTCGAGACTGCTAGCCTGTGTTCCAGACAGACCATCACCAAGGAGGAGAGTGTCTGTGTAACCGTGGCAGATTTCGTGTTTTGAAATTTTCCCAAAAAAATTAATTATGCCTTCAACTTGCATTATTTTGCTGCATTATTTTGCTGCGCTGGTGTGCAGTTTCCCCGACTTGATGAGATCGGGTCTGGAACACAGGCTACGAGACTGCAAGCCTTAACCCTACCGTGGTTGGGCTGTCTCAGATGTGCTACAGTATTTTCGCTTGGGGGAAAAGCTCCCTATTTACTCTTGCCTGGTAATACACAGAGCAACCAAATTTAGTGTGTTGATAGGCTCAGGTATGAACTTTATGAAGATATACACATCAACCTAAAAGCTGGTCATCATTGGTCATAAAACTGGCGTCGGAATTTTCATTCTGAAGGTGTGCCCAACAAATTTTACATCATTTTTCTTTGACAATTATTGCCGACTTTTGGCGTCATGCCGTCGCTGACTTCGACAATGGCTTGAGGACGTGAAGTTATCAAATTGTAAAGGAAAAAGTGAAGGACTTATGCTGTGTACCATCTCTCATACCCTGGGTACCAGAGCCAAAAAAATAATGAAAAGAAAAAAACAAGGAAGGAAAGAAAGTCCTCCTTTCTTCCTTCTCTCCTTTCCTCTTACTAATTTCCTTTCATTTAAATTTTGAGGCGCTGGTACCCAGGGGACATCTCGCAGACATTCGTAAATAATAGACAGAATCGGCTAAGGTTTGATTTATGATTACACCCATTTCAAGTCATGTAATGAATCTCTCGATAAAACTTCTTTTGATTTCTCTGACATATTTCGTACGGTCAGCGTACGGTGCAAAGTTGTGTCATGAATGCAAAAAGTATGGTCATATGACTTGCAATGGGTAAAACAATTAGGTCTACTATGGATGAATTTATCGTTTAAAATCAATGATTTTGCAAAAATAGCTTTATCCTCCAATTCACATGGGTGCGTGGCCACTGTGCGAGTGAGGGTTATCTGGGATGGCTTCTTCTTGCATTATCCTAGTTCTGAACAACATGGGACATGACATTCCTGGGGAACAACAGGAATGAACAAATCCACACAGACAATAATGCCTAATTTACATGACACTGACTATTCCAATATTTGAAAAGTCAACCAAAAAATATGCTCGTCTTTTATCATTTTACTGAAATCTCAAAATTTCAGAAATGCCGTTGCCATGCCTCCGAAAGGGACAGGCCGCTACGCAGCTCAGCCAGGGGTGAGCTCACAACCAGACAACAGTTGCTTGGCAACGAAGGGCATTTCCAGTGGGCATTTCTTTGAAGTTGATTTTCAGAAAGTCGGACAGGCCCTGGGGAAGAGGTTTGCAGCGTGTGCTTGTGTGCTCGCAAAGGACCCTCAAGACCCCGGAGGCCGATAGGGCGATGGCTTTTTTCGTCACAAGGGTTTCATAACAAACAAACTGTCGTCTTATGGTGGCCTTGCCTTTTTTGTTGTCGCCATTTTCATGGGCCTTACTTATAACACAGCATTTTCACGATCATGTTGCAGAACTTTTTAAACTTTTTATTTCAAGAAAATGTTCCAGACATACATTTCTATGTAAAACATAACTGGCAAAGACACATCAGAGAGCGCAGGGCGGTTTTAGCATTGAAGCACTTGCTTGGTAGAGCGGAGCTCTCTTCCTCTCCAGACATTATTTGTTCCTCAACAACAGCAATTAACTGCCTATCCCTACACAAAAGGCCAGAAGCCCTTTTATCCCTGCCGCACGCAACATGGGCTACTTTATTCCCCCCCTGGTAAAGACAATTAATGGGGGCTTTGCAATTCATTTGTACAATAGACAGCCTTTACACTAAACAAAGAGGCACACTTACAGGACCTCTCTGCTGCTCAAATTAACATACATTTAACGTTTAATCTATCTTTACGTGAAAGTCGCAAAATTTTTCTCAAGTTAAATTTTCCCAGTCCTGGTTCTGAGCAGTTTCATATAAAAGATTATGTGTACTGTAAACTCCTCTTAAGTCGAGCCCCCTCACAAGCATCCCCCTGTCTGGTAAAATAAGCAAACGCTAACGAACCCTGGATCGTGCGCCTGGATGTGGTAAAATGACCCTTCTCTTCTCTAACCTCAAAGTCAAGATGTCAATGAAACTGAATCTAGAGAATCTAGCAAATAAATGAAATTCAACTCGCTTGCTAATGGTATCAAATTTAGCCGAATGCTAGATACAAACAAGTCACATGAATGAAGTACTGCAATTCCTGCGATGTCTACTCGGGTCTATACTCACACAACATAACACAGCTCTTTCAATGCCAAACTCCTTAGTCTCCCAACTTTTCAAGGTCTTTCTTGCCCTTTTCGTCGACGACACCCAAATCCAAACCATCGCAAAGCCATCCTTATTCCTTATCTTCAAACCATATTCACGACTTCGAGGAACGGGAAATAACTTGCCAAACTATTTTCACTTTCCAAGCATTGGCATTCCTGTTGATTATTTTCCATGCTCTCTCTAGTCGTTGTGATGTCACCCCCGCTAACGACGTAAATAAAACAAGCCCATTAGGAGTAGTATTGTCTCTATTGGATAAATTTTCAATCAAAAATACTTGATAAGAACTTTCAATTGTTATGCAAATGTTGGGACAAAATAAAATGTTAATTCGTTGTTCATATGTCCTGAAAGTAAATACAAATCATAAATCGACCCAAAATATTTTTCATCACACGACACCACAGAAAAATCACAGCACCTGACACTTTCAGCTGTGGGGTCATGTTTTTTCACAAGATGATTTACTTTTTAACTTGCGAGATAACAGGAAAAAATTTCAATTTTTTACAACGAGATAATCCTCAAACAAAATGATCAACAAAGCGAATGCCTATGATGGCGGTTCGAAACCCCTGCTGGAGGAGGATCTCAATCACTTCCTCCTACTCACCATACTCCTCTCGCGCAATTCGCAACATTACTGGCACTATTTTTTTGCATTTCTGAGGTCAGGAAGAAATTCTTAGCAACATTCTGAATTTCTGCAGCAAATCAGTGATCAAAGAGGCTATTTAGGGAAGTTTTGCTCGGCAGGCAACCTAGAAACTTTTGCTGAAAAATGAGAAGCTCCCGTGTGGCAACTGCGAGAATCTTTCAGGGGGTTCAGTCACAAATTTTGGTACAGTAGTGTATTTGAAAAATCTTACGTTAAATTAAACTTTCGCACCAAAAATCTTGAAACTGCTTTCCTGGATAAGAATCAAGTTCGCATCTTTATCTTGGTAAAAATGCACGCATCTTTTTTATAGAACCAGAACCACTTATGAGAAACTGTAGCCTGGGCTGCCTGGCATAGCAGCTGAGAAACTTCTGTAGTTTGTTCTTTCAGTAATATGAGAAATGTTTTGAAATTGCTCTATGTTGAAATTTACTTCTGTTTGCTTGTTTTTGAGATAGTAAAAGATTGAAGCTCTAAATTAATTCGAAATTGATACATATTTCATAGCACGAAAATTTCTTGAATCGTCTGTGCATGGAAAGCTGTACCTGCGTACTAACCTGCATACCGCAGGTTATACCGCGGGTTACACTGTGCATACCGCGTATTAACCCGACGATTATCCGCGTGTGGAATACCTGCACAATTAAGACCCAGGTCCCCTGTGCCGTCCGTCCTTTTGCAAAGTTCTTCAAAATGGCTCTCAGGTGCCTCTCCAAAAAGATCCGAAATGTTGTAGGTACAAGCTCAATTGTGCAAGAACAGCTCCTCAAAGATGTGCGAGTAGCTTCACTTAATAATGCTGTATTGCAGAAAAGAAATTGTAAGATATTTTTGTGTTGTTTTGGTTTTGTTTTATTGACCAGTTTTTTTAGGCCTACCGGTCCGATTTGAGAGTTGTTTGGTCGGTCACGTGGCTAAAGAACAAATGATCTCTCAGAAGGAAAACGCTGAGAGCATTCAAGATATGACTTCTTTTAATGGAACTGATGACAGTCCTGCCTTGAGGTTTTATCAAGATAAGAAGCAGAGTGGTACAATAACTTTTGATTTTATAATAAAAAAGTCCAGACTGCCAGATCTTT
The DNA here is from genome assembly GCA_964020215.1 of Aurelia sp. 3 sensu Dawson et al. (2005). Taxonomy (NCBI): domain Eukaryota; kingdom Metazoa; phylum Cnidaria; class Scyphozoa; order Semaeostomeae; family Ulmaridae; genus Aurelia; species Aurelia sp. 3 sensu Dawson et al. (2005). The sequence continues at coordinate 4,401,879 of OZ026580.1, forward strand.
TTGAACATACATTCAAATATCCTGAATTTTTTGTACAAAGCAATCAATAAATTATCTCCCAGTTGCTTTCGCAACTACTTTACTCTTAACTCATATGTTCATAGGGAGGAATTAAACTCGTCAAGCCACCAGGTGAGCTCTTCCCAAACTGGAAAATTTGCTGCACAGTCAATTTCTCTGCCGCACACTTTAAATTTCAGTCGTGGTTCCAGCCACAAAATTTTTATAAAACAACAAAAGGAAACAATAGAGCTATTGTTTAGTGATGCAAATACATGCAGCTGCGCAAGCAATTTGGACGTAGGAGAGATCCCCCGCACATTTTGTAAACTTTCCGATCTTGACCTCTTCAAATCCTTGAAAACACAACTCTCTTTGGTCTTCAAACAATCAAGTATTTTGGCTCACAACTTTGGAACACTCTTCCCAGATTCATTCATGTTGCTAGCTCTGTTCCAGTGTTTCGGTGTAAACCTATTTTGTGGACTCATACTTATGTAAAAGGACTTTTGTTCATTATCAAAGTCCTTTATAATATTAGGTACATCTGGTTTTTGCTATTTTAAAAGAAAGCTTTTGGTTTCTTTTTTCACTGGAAGGACTCTCTTTTGATTTGTCTATCTATTTAGAGAGTTTCTCCTTAGTCATTTAATCTTAAAATATAATCTTATGGACTTCTTTATTTTGATTTATGATTGTTAAGTGATTGAAATGTCATTTGATGTTTGTATATAATGTACATTAATTGTTAGCAATTTTGTAAAATTGTATTTTGCTTTTAAACTGTGTTTAAGATTAATGTACTAGGAGAAAACGGACGCAAAAAATCAGACAGATTTTTGAGCACTAAAACCTGTCTGATTTTTTGCGTCCGTTTTCTCCTAGTACCTCATCATTTAGTATAAACAACAGTACCAAGTTTTTAAGATTAATGAATGAATCAATGAAACTGAAACTTTTTGAACTTTCTTGAAACAATTTGTTTTTTTGGAAAGCATCATTCAAGGCCGTACATAACAAGGGGGAAAGGGGGTACATGTCCCCGGAAATTTTCAGAATAAACTTTTCGTTTTAGAATACTGTAGAATATCACATTCATTCAAGAAAATCCAGACTGCATAGTTTGCAAATTGCTAGTGGAAAATGATCATTTAGGTCAGTGGTTATGCACCTGCACCTGGATTCAAAGAGGAAAATGCGTGCACGGTGTTTTCTGATGATATTTTGAAATCTCAAAGTCCCTCTTCCGAACTCTGCACCTATCAGAACTTTCAAGCTGATTTTGAGAAAATATTGGTATTCATTCTCTTACAACTGAAAAGGAAGCAACCTACTTTGGAACCATGAGGCATAAATTTGACAACATTTCGCTTCATGAGCTTGGTTTTTACAAGGATTCGCAAGTAGAAATATTATGGAGAAGCTGTTTTCGGAGACAACAGATCAAGGATCAAATATTTCAATTCAAAACAGATCTCAACAAATGATGATAGAATGTGCATGAAAAGAAAAGGAAATAAAGGAAAGATTCAGTTCCGTGCACTTGAGCACACTTGATAACAAATATTTTAATTTAAAATGAATGTCAACAAATGATGATAGCATATGGGTGAAACGAAAAAGAAACAAAGGAAAGATTCAATCCTATGCATGTGAGCATAGGAAGTCTTCAGTCTTCTCTGATTTACTGTCTTTTTACACGCTGAAAATGGCAAATCCATCTGCACATTAGGCCCAGCAGAAAGCTATTTGTTCAAGTCAAGGAAAACCGTAAAATGGTTACAGGTAGTGGGCCACTTAGCTTATACTATTTCTAGTTACACTCAGTATATCGTCGTCGTTGTATAGTGCCTTGTCAGATTCTGACATTGGCTGTCACAGCATGATACAAAGACTTGTTATCTGCCAGTCGAATAATGTCCACTCCACTTTTGTCAAAGCATTTGCCTATCCAACCGAGAAATGTCTGTCTTTGTCTTCCTCTATCTCTTTTTCCTTCTACTTTTCCTGTTACCACCTGGTATTCGATGCCTCTCTTCCTCAGTACATGTCCCAAGAAGCTACATTGTCTCTTCACTGTTTGCTTCATTATTTGTCTTTCAGTCTGGGCTCTTCTCAATACCTCACTCAGTATATACTGTACCCTAAAGATGAAAAATAAACTTGGTAGTACAAGCTACGCCAAAAAGGTTCAGATGCTTGAAAATTGTAATTCTCTTTCTTTTGTCTTTTTGCTAGTGACATGAGAAAGAAGAAAGTATGGTAACCATTTTGCGCAGCTTCTTTAAAGATTCTTTTACCCCTCTGCTTTAATTTACAGACAGTGATGGACATGGAAAGGTCAAGGTCGATAACCCAATTGTTGAACTTGATGGAGATGAGATGACAAGAATTATCTGGGAAAAAATCAAGGAAAAGGTTTGTGTGTGTACCATTTTTAATGTGTAAAGAATTACATGATGTGCAGGAATTACATGACAGTTTGTACATGATGTGCAGGTTTGTCTCCTTCAAAATTTGATGCCAGTTGTGTGCTTCAGTTGAGTTGTAGAGTGCTCTATGTGCAGTATGTCTTTTCTAGCATAGGGCTCAAATCTTTGAAAAGGTGGGCGTAAAATTTGTATTCATTTTTCATTGAATTTTCATTGGACTCCCTATAAGAGCTCTGCTTTGATTAATTTACTGATTGAAGGTGTTGTGGCAGAGTGGTGCATGCCCCTGACTTTGTAGCCAGAACAGTCAGGTGGACAGACAGGGTTTGAGACCAACTGGAGCCCAACCACTTGAACATCACAACAAGGTGTCACGCTCAAAATTTTTATGTTATCATTGGGTGTTATCTACTTCTGCCATCTCAGTGCTTGGCACTAAAAACATTACTTCACCTTCATTGATGTGAAAATAGAATGGAGGAAGAAAAGTATACCCTGTTTTTTGAGCTGGAACATTGTGAGTCCATGTTTGAGCAGAAGAAAGGGGCATTAGATAAGGAAACAACACAGTGTTAACTATAATATTTCCTGAAGTTCCTAAGGCAGCCTAAGGTTTACATTTCAAGGTCCTTTGCTGACTGCCTTAATTCATTGACTTGGCCCAAGTCATTGTCTGACTAACTAACAAGTTCTATGCTAAAAAGTGCTACTGCAGCATGTTTCTTATTCAATCAAAGATACATAAAAGGATTTTTTTTCTTTGCAGTGAAAGCACTTTGTACATGTTTGAGAACTGCTCGTAAGGGTACTGCAAGAACAGTGTCCCCCTCCCCCAGGACCTCTCCACCGTGATGCATGCAGAAATGATTTGTCAACAAAGCAAGTTTTTTGTTTTATCAATAAGCTGAGTGAGCAGACTACGACACATTTTAAGTACATGGAAATCTTCCTTGTTTAGAAAAATTTGCTTGTGATGGGAAAATTTTGGAAGCTGCTTGAAGTGGTATTAGTATTGGCCATAGGGCACACTAGACTTTGGAATCATATGCAGTTATGCAAATCTTTAATACAGTAGGCACACAATACTTTTGAATTGTATGCAGTTATGCAAAGCTTTGATTATCTCCATATTTGAACTTATAAAAGATGGATAATCTCTCAGAGAAAATGTTTTACAATGACAGGTCACTCAGTGAATTAGGGAATTTTATGTGAAGGAAAGTCCTGAGAAGGTCAAGCCGCTTTGTTATGAGTGAGGAATTACTAGAAACTAGACATGTCCGTGTTATGATATCATTCATGGGACAAATTAAGAGTGTCCCAACAAGTTGTTCCAGATGAATGAAGATCATCAAAAGACAGCCAATAATAATAATAATAATAATAATAATAATACTATATTTATACAGATCACCAGATTCAGCTTAAAAAGCTGCTATCACTCTGGGACCTGTTAAAGTAAAAGTAAAAAGTAAAAATATATCAATCAAGTTTAAAAGCTTAACAAGTTTCTAAAGTTTAAAAAGTTGAAGTTATACATAAATATATATATAATGTATATAATAATTTTTTTTTCTTTTTTTTTTACATGATGTTTTTTCAGTTAAGATGTTCTCTTAATTTGGTTTTAAAACGTAATAATGAGTTTCAAAAATTTTAGATCTAGACTGGCTATTCTTGAGCAAAATTTTTACACTTCATACTTGCAAACAGACTTACTGTACAAGGCCAGTAATGGCAAATCAAATGTAACTCGCAAAATGTCATCTAGCTATAATACAAACCTTGCATACATTTTGAATTTTTTTATTCTTTCCTTTGCTTTAGAAAGGTTATATTCTTAGGAATGCTCTGTCATGAGTGTAGGGGGAGATGAGGTTTGAATGGGCTGCTTGATAAAGAGTCCATTGTTTGTGAAATTTTCCCCGACTTAAGGATGGCTTTCTGCCCAAATATGGCCAATTTTTGCAAGTTTTTCCAATGTTGGGGGGCTACTGACCCCCACCCGGCCTCCTACACCTATTTACTTTTTCTAGAATTCTATGTGTTATTCCTCTAAATAATTCTTCATAGGACATGGAGAATTCTCTAGAATTCAGAATTCTGATGATGTCAGGAGACACAAGCTTGGGCTGTAAATCTGTCTTTGTTTCAAGCTCATCCCCAGAGTGAGTTCTTTGCTGTACCTCTACTCTGGGATACAAGAGAGGTTCGGCAATGTGATTGGCTGTTCGCTATTTTGCACGGTAACTCCGTTTTGCATGGGGTAAATGGCCACGGCATGTAAAAATTTGATGTAAAACCATATTCTTTACCTATTCCGACCATCATTTGCAACTTATTTCTGAAATTTGAAGAATAACGAGCCATTACATTTTGGAAGCAGCTGTGAAAGTTTGTTTTATTTTCAACTTAGGCCCATTTTCGCTCCAAACAAACCATGATTATTTTCACATTAAACACATTTGCTAACCCTGGATTACTGTTCAGATACCTTTAAAAAGGTTGAAATAAGATCCTCAAAGTGTTTCTAGTATCTCAATTTATCTGTTGCAGAAATAACGCTAGAGAAACAGGCATTTTTCGTCACATGGCATGGCCTAGCAAACTTTTCCCTTTTAACTAGAATTGGAATCATTCAAATCTGTGAAATCCTCTTGTTGTGATGAATTTTCAACAGTGGGAACTTTTTTCTGGCTCACATGGTAGTTTCTTTACTTTGTGTTGGTCTCATTCAAGTTTTATTACATTACAGCTCATCTTCCCATATCTTGACCTGGATTGTAAATACTATGATCTTGGGTTACCATACAGAGATGAAACAAATGACCAAGTCACAATAGATGCTGCTGAAGCTATGAAGAAATATAATGTAGGAATCAAATGTGCAACCATCACTCCTGATGAAGCAAGAGTCAAGGAATTCAACCTGAAAAAAATGTGGAGAAGTCCTAATGGAACACTAAGGAATATTTTAGGTGGTACTGTTTTCCGTGAGCCAATCATCTGCAAGTCAATTCCACGTTTGGTGCCAGGCTGGGAGATGCCTATTGTTATTGGGCGTCATGCTTTTGGTGACCAGGTATGTTTGTGATTTTAACTTTTCTGTCATGACTACTGTGAAAGATAGAAAGTCTCATTTTAAATGGCAAGATTTAGCCATGTGTAAATTATAGACTTAATTGCCAATTTTGGACTACTGTACTTGATATAAAAGAGGTAGAGACAAAAGTGTTTGAAATTATAAAATAATCACTACGACTGGGTTCACACTGTACCAGGATCATTTTGTACAGGGTTTAAGGTATACCAGATAAGGATTTTCAGAATCTGGCCAGAACCAGATTTACCAGATTTCCACATGGAATCTGGCCATATAATTGAGTCTCATTTTGCTGGATAATCCGGTTGGAACTGGATTTTCCTATATCAAAAGTTTTTCATTGTCCTTCCAAGGTGATGAGGAGTGACAGAAATTAAAAGATAATAAAACATGTTTGAAGAGACATCTAACAGTCTTCCATGCTCCTGCTGCTGATCACTTACATTTGATTGTAATTTGTAAACAGATTTAAACCTTTGCTAGAGTACATATCATGATTTCCTCAGCTGCATGTTTTCTTCACATTTTTAATGCTTTAAAATCTGGTAGCTGGCCAGATTTCAGCTGGGATAATTGATAGTCTTTATCTGGTGTTAGTTGCCTAAGGGCCTGTTTATATGAGGAAAAACACCTCACCTGCCAGACCCGGAGCTGAGAGGTGAGATTCCACCTCCCCATAGAATCCTTTGTATTTCATTTTGCGTTTACATGACGAACGCAACACCACCGGTATAGTGAAATCCCACCTCACCAGAGCTTTTTCCCCCAAAGAGAACTTTTCCCCCAAATCTCAAAAGTTGGTAAAAATTGTCAAAGAAAAATGGCATAAAATTAGTTGGGTATACCTTTGGATTGAAAAATTACAGCAAATCCCCCCACTCCTTTCGGACTTTTCAGAGCTGGCGCCGCCACACTCACTGACCATTGTACTAGCTTGATACACCTTTCTCAAATCATTGGCAGGTGTACCTATGTTTTTGAGTTCTGAACATCAAATTATTGCTGCTAGTTCAATGATCTTCTGTATTTTGACTTCAATGTACTATTGTCAGCAAAGGGCTCAAATCTTTAAAGGGCGGTTGCGAAATTTTGTTATATTTTTCTTTGAATTAAAGTGCATGAAAGAGACTTTGGCTTATTTGCTGCAAATTTGCTGTAGCAATTTTTTGATATCTTATTTAGTTTCGAAATGGTAGTGTTTATTAATTTGAGGCTGTGAAGAAGCGTGATTTTCTTGAAAACTACATCAATTTTCCTCAGGTGATTTAAGATTTCCAATGATTTTAATTTTTTTCATTTCTGATGAATTTTAAAGAAAATAATCAAAGTACTGCCATTTTGAAAATAATGAAGATATAAAAAAATTGGCCAGGCAGATTTACAGCAAATTACCTGAAGTTCCTTTCAAGTCATTCAATTTTATTACAAGTGTCATGACAAACAGTTTCATTTTATTAACCCTCAGGATGACGACATATCCAGGTAATATTAGTAATGATAAATCCAAGTAGAAAAATCGACAATCCAGTAGTTAAGACATACCTATGTTAGCAACACTCCATAGTTGAGACATTATTAAACTAGCTGTTAACAAAGTTAAGGTGAGTGCAGCTCAGAGTTTTTGCAAAGCGATTGACTGCAAATCCTTTGTGAAACCAATCCAGAGTTGGAAACGACGAGAAAAAGACAACTTCTTGATAATTACGAGATGGCTTAGCATGAATAGAACACTGATCATACTCAATCAAATATTGCTGTCAACCAAAGCATTAAATTGCAATTTTCAGTCATAAACAGTTGTTATTCATGTTTAAAGTTCCTTTGGGCTTACAGCTTCACACTTCTCTGGGTGGTGCCTCACATGATTGATAGGCTCTTTTATTTGGCGAAAATCAACACTGAATGTCGAGGGGCAAATCACTTCTCAAAATAGCGTACGTGATTTTGGTGATTTTGAAATCACATGATTTTTTTTCTGTGATTTTTTGTGATTTTGGTGATTTCTAATGATTTTTTTCGTGTGATTTTCCAGTAATTTTTCAGTGATTTGTGATTTTTGGTGCTTTCTGTTTGTGATTTTTCTTGTGATTTTGTATGTGATTTTTTTGTGATTTCAAGGGAGGGTACGAAAAAAAAATCAGTGAATTGCCCCTCGCTGAATGTCACGCTCAATCCAATGCTGCTTTTTACAGGAATTTCACTTGCTGCCAGTCTGTCTTTCAGCCCTGAAACAGAAGAAAAACTTGACCAACTTTCAGTGTGAAAGATCATATGTAGGAGGTATTCCAGACAGTGTCATGGATCAGCAGGTCAAAACATTTTGACACTCTTTGTAACCAAACCAATAATTGACAATTATGCCAAACATGGCATCAACATGGCATCAGGAATATTTCTAATATCAGGATCTTGACAAATCCATTGATGAAAATGAATTAAAATTCTGTTCTGTCAGATGCAAAGTAGGTCACCTCTGTCATCTCTGGTGCAAGTTTTAACAGAGGATCTTGCTTTGAAAGCAGATATTAATCTAAAGTGCCAGGAGTTTCTTGCCATTGTGCCGAATAATGAAGGCACTGAACTGAACAATGTTTTGTTTACATTTATTATCGCTCTTTGAGTTGCATTACATCATCACTGAAATATGACCACAGCTGGATAATTCCTTTTATTCATTCATACCGTCTGCTTTGTTATGTTAATTTGAAATACAGTCATCTGAAAGGCAAACATGGCCTTATCCTTTCTGTCGTGATCTAAATGTCGTATTTAACTATGTTTTTTACCGTAAGGAACGCAATGAACAACAGGAAGTAATCCAAACACTTCGCCGTCTAACATTTAAACATTGTACCGGGATGCGGCAAATAAGTAATATGAAGTTCTTGGCCTGCGCCTGCTTCCTTTCCTGTCCCGTCCAGAAATAAACCAAAAAAAAATGCTAAACTAATTCTGTGAATACTTTAAACAACTGAGAGGATAAAAAGAAATCCTCTCATAATTGCACGTAAGCAAAACGACTGATGCGATACTTACCCGAGTGAACAAAGTCTCTTCTTGCCTTGAAAGTTTTGCCAGTTTCTCCACCGCTTCCCTGGAATCATGGTTGAATTTACTGATCTGTGATTGAACTGGATTGAACTCAATTGAATTGAAATCAATGTGCCAGCCACATAGCCAGCCAGATAGATCGCCCATGATTTGACTATATGTCGAGTTTATGTTGCCGCTACGCAGGCGCTTCGCGCTGCTGCGCTGCAATAAGCTAAGACATGATCAAATAATTACAGAACATTCCGGCACTTAAGCTCGTGCCATCCTCAGCTAATTAATCAAAACAGAACAGTTAATAAAATGAAACTGTTTGTCGTGACACTTGTAATAAAATTTATATCCTGGCTGCGATTCCCTAAACATATTCCAAGTCATTCAATTCAATGTTATACAGTTTTGCACCCATCGCTTTAAAGATTTGAAAGATTTGAGCACTATGCTACTATTATCATTTTCTTACAGTACAGAGCAACAGATCTGGTTGTAAGTGGATCTGGCAATTTCAGTTTAACTTTCACACCAGCTGATGGAGGTAACACTACTTCAGTCAGTGTGTTTGATTTCAAAGATGGTGGAGTTATTCTTGGCATGTACAACACCGATGAGGTGATATTTTGTTCTTACCTTCTCTTTCTTTTCTTTGTCATATGAAATGTGAAAAAAGATGCACCTGGTGAGTCAAAAAAAGTTCTCACTTTTGAAAATTCACCGCAACAAGGGTACTTCACAGATTTGAATAATACAAATTCTAGTTAAATGGCGAAAGGTTGAAGTATTTTCGTGATTTTTCTCGCTTTTTTGCCAGCACTAGAGGTACTGATAAATTCAACTTTATAAAAATTTCATAATTGCAAAGCGATTGAAAAGGGCTTGAAACATTGTCGAATTGTAAGGACTCTCCTTACACAGAACGACAGAGCAGAAACTGCGTAAAATGACGACATCGACCACTCTGAGATAAGGAAGTGTTAGCCTGCGTGCATTGTCTGCACGCAGGCTAAGGATTTTGAAATGATAAATCAAGAGTTTAAGGCCATAGGAAGAAATATCAAGTGTTGCCTAATTTTGTAGGGAGCTAGGGGGCTGCAAAAGTACTAAGTTTCACTTCTGAAATTTCATTTAATATTTCCACAGTCAATCAGAGATTTTGCACACAGCTGCTTCAACTACGCTCTGTCTAAACAATGGCCATTGTACATGAGCACAAAAAACACCATTCTGAAGAGATATGATGGAAGATTCAAAGACATTTTTGAAGAAATCTACCAAGAGTAAGTGTTTTTTTGATACGTGTGTCTGTTTAAGATTTTGCTCAATAGAAGTAAAGAATTCTAGAAAAAATTACCTTGCTGCACATGTAAAATATATTACAAGTATAAAAAATCAAAATGTTGATATAAAGACACCCCAAGCTAAAATGGCAGAGATTCCATCAAATACCAATGCGAGCTTGTTTCCTAAAAGTTTTCATGACAGAAAATGTGTGTGAATGTCCATAACTCTGTGGTGTTACACAAGGTGTCCGATAGTAACGCAAATCAAGTATGGAAATGATATGGAAAATTCAAAAACTAAGAATCGGTGATATTATGAGAATGCCCGTATTTAATGGTCAACAAAAAGAATATGAACAGAATCCAACCACTGTGAGCTGAAGAGAGTTGAGCTGAAAAGTGAGTTTGATTGTTTAATCTACAACAGGAATGATTTAAATGGTTATTGAAAGAAGGGGTTGTTCCCACGCCCAACCTTGGCCATCTGTTGACCTGTTTTGAAGATTTTAACTTTTAATCAACTGTCAGAATACAGTTGGGTGTTGGATTGCCAGGGTGATGGTATAAAATGATTGCAATATGTTTTTCAATCTTTTTCTTGGTATTTCTTCCTCGTTCAATGACCTTACATTGACCATAAATGCTTATCATTTTCCTTTGCAGCCAATACAAGTCAAAATTCGAGGCTTTACAGATTTGGTATGAACACAGACTCATTGATGACATGGTACAAAGATTTTCAATTCTTTCTCATTTTTCTGCTCATACAGCTCTATCACAGTGTTTGTATTTGCAATGCTTCTTCCATATAAGTATCTGCTGCCATTGCACCATTTGGATTTTCATTCAGAACACTCCCTGTTTCGCCATTTTTCAGGTAGCTGTAAAGGATGAGTAGTTATTACCCTTTGGTTAGGGCAGCAACTAAGCTGATTTGCTGAAAACGCTCGAATATGACGCAATGATAGAACATTATTATCTGGTAATCAGCAACTTAGTTTCGGATTAGAAACACAGATAAAGTGCTTCAAACACGTCGAGTAAGGCCCGTTTTATAAGTCGCGCCGCGCCGTACCGAACCGAGTGAACTTCGATCAATTTTGCCTGGTTCGGCACGGCGCGACCTTTATAAAACTAACCTGACACTTGGTTCGACCAAGTCGAGCCATACGCCAAAGGCTTCTCGACTGAGTCGACCTGGTGTGACTTATAAAACAATTTCAGTCGCGCTGTGCTGCACCATACTCACACCTGCATAAAAGAACTATAATTATTTCAATAATGTCAATAGCTTATGAAGTGACGAAGAAGTAAATGTTTATCCTCACATCGCATTTTTCATTTAATGAACGAATGTATTCAAATGCATGAAATTAAAAAGAAAATTTTCCAAATTCAATATTGTGCGCATTCGTCATTATGGTTCAGCACGACACAGCACGACAAAAGTTTTGTTCTTATAAAACAGAGCAGTCGCTCCAAGTCGAACCTCAGTCGAACTCAAATTTCTATGGTTCGGCGCAGTGCGGCACGACTTATAAAACAGACCTAACAAATTCAAACAGCAAGAGGTGGCTTCGACTGTAGTGGCTTCATGACACCCCAAGAATCATTTTGGTTTTAAAATCAATTTTTACTTTGTTAAGAACGGAAGGCCTTCACCCTGCCCTGACCATAGGGAAATAAACTCTTTCTGAGAGCAAACCCAAAATATTAACCCTCAGCCTTTGTACAAAACCTCAAAAGCTGGGCCTTGTTCTGACAGCTTCTGGCTAATATTTTGTGGTATGCATAGGATGAAGAGAATTTTGAACGCCATATTTTATTCTTTGGCTTTGCTTCCATTAGACACACGTTTGATTATCAAATTTAATAGGTTATTTATAAACTTACGAGATCATATCTTTTAACTCAGGTTATTTACTTTAAATGTTTGAATACTAATAGATATTAGTGTCTGTTTCACAACTGATGCCAGGCCATCTCATTTTATAATATCCATTCAAGTCCACCAGCAAAAGTGATAGCATACGTAAATATTTGTGTGTGTTTCGTACAAACTCTTTCGTAATAACTTGCCCGAGAGGAACTGTTGATTTAAGACTTTTTTGGAGAGAATTTTTTCAACGGTTACAAGTGAGCTGTCGTCTTCCTTACAACGCAATAATATACTACAGAGCTCAATAAAATTTTTTCCTTCCTAGTAGCAAGCTAACCATTGTCGTTTCTTCTAACACAATTCCTTCTTTTTTCCCTATAAACCGCCCCATTCTATCCTGAATCCTTTCTCTCCTTCTTTCTTTCCCTTCTTTTCCCTTTCCTTCCATCTCGTTTTTCTTTTTTCCCTTTTTCCTTCCTGGGAAATTGAGCATTTCAGCTATCTTCCTGGTAGCGCCGCTTCCACGCTACTTCGTTTTTTAGCCCCGTACTATTTCTTGGTAAGGAAATAAAATGTGACGATTCAGATTTCTTGATATTTTCATAAATTGTCTAGGTTGCCTATGCTCTGAAGTCAGGAGGTGGATTCGTCTGGGCTTGCAAGAATTACGATGGAGATGTCCAGTCGGATACTCTCGCACAAGGATTTGGATCACTCGGTCTTATGTCCAGTGTTTTGATCTCACCTGATGGCAAGACGGTTGAGTCAGAGGCTGCACATGGCACTGTAACGAGGCATTACAGGGAACATCAAAAGGTCTGTTCTGATTTGCTCTGTTATTTTTCGTCTCATACCATATAAAGCTCGCCTCCATAAAGAATTGGAACGTTTCTGTGTAGCAGTTACGTGTGCAAAAAGTGACTTATTTGGTTCTTTTCTATTTATTTTTAAAAATTTAGTTCTTCTTATTTGCAAGGTGCTATCTCATTTTTATTTTCAAATGCACAAGAAAAGATAATATCTGTCGAATGGAGGGTGCATATTTTATGGTTTCCATTTCGCTTTACCAAAGTTATAAGTTCACAACTTCCAAAAAGTTATTAATGTAACTGAAATTATTCGAATGTCTACACCTTTGTTACCGGCAAAGCATCGTTTCAAGACCCAATTTTTTGACGAAGGTTTTTATCGTTTTAGAAAATATCCTGCTCATAAGTTTTCAGAAATGTATCTAAAGGGTTTAAAAATGTAAAATCTTTGTTGTATAATGATAATCGAAGTCACGTATTTTGATGGAACAAAGTTGGACATTTAACCAGGCCTTAGACTGATTGCATATTCGTAGTTATCGCTATTGATAGAGTGATGGACGCTCAAACTACGACTTATGGACTTTGATACTAAAATTTGGGATGAAGTTTTCCCCTATCGATTTCATAACTAGATTTGGAAACCATAGCAACACTGTACGAACACCAGGCAATGGTGGATGGGCCTAAGTTGCCGGCTCGAACCTCCAATGTTAAAACAGCTCAGAATTCAAGTTTTCAGTGACATTAGCCATGAACAAAAGCCACAAGTATCCATACGAATGTTTCCTTAATCCAAGAATCAACAAACCTTTCACTGTGAATCAGGAGTTCCTCAGTTTTAAGGCCAATTAGCTTCCATGAACTTCACCGCAGCATTAAGAATTTCCAACTGTCGAGGGTCACTTGCCTCGCTTCCGAGACTACATTGTAGCCTCGTTCCAAAGGGCACACGTAAACGTATGCATCTCCGTCTCAAAAATTTATATCAAAGTCCATAAGGCCCAGATTGAGCAAAAAAGGAAATGTTGTTGTTGTTGTTATTGTTGTTGTTGTCGTTGTTGCTATTTTGCGATATCTGGGACTATGTCGTGAGGCTAACCAGGCCTTAGAATTTATAGATAACTTGTCTCCCTGCAGGGAAGAGATACAAGCACAAATCCAATTGCAAGCATTTATGCTTGGACTCGAGGTTTACTTCATAGAGCCAAGTTAGATGGAAATACAGACCTGGCTTTGTAAGTTGTTCTGTAATTGAATTGTCTTGCTTAATGGTGACCTGAAACGAAATTTTTTACTCATGCAAACGAACATCACTTTCCAAATATAAACAGTCGTGTTTACATTTTCTTGATATCCTATTTCATTTACGAGTTTTCCACTGATTTTTAGTATCAGCTGACGATGTATGTTTTTTGCATATTGTCAGGTAATATATGGAAATATAGATGTATCTGATCTTTGAAAGATTACAGTGGCAAGAAACATTTCAGCTGAGCTAATCAATGTGAATTGTATCATGAATTTGTATGATGTTTAGAAAGGCATGTTAATTTGGAAAAGTTTTTTTAAATAGATTTCTGTTTGGAAACAAGGTCAACCTTATATACTGTCTTTACCACAGAATCTTATATATTTTCTGTACCGCAGGATGAAGATATAAGATCATAGGATATAAATGAAGAATGTTTGTTGGGTCCATGTGGCAGAAGAGTCCCCAGTTTTAAATAGGTCTTCATCTCACAAGTCTTTATTCTTTGTTGCATCTTTTTCAGCAAATAATAGCCCAAAAATCGACATATTATTGGTTAAATGTCCATCGGAATTGATATATGTCTTCAGACATTAGTGTCCGAATGCTCGATTTTATGTTCTTTTCCATGATCTTTACCGTGTCCAACATTCTGTAAATGTTCTCCAAAACGATTATTCAACTGACGACACGTCTCTCTTATGTAAAGCACACGTCGTGCAGCCTTACCGTAAACGAGACAAGATGAAGAGCATGCAATAGCTTGACGAGCAGAACATTTACCAATGGCTATGGATAATTAAATATCGTGGGTATTGTGTTTGCAAGTTAAGCAATTGGAAACCATTGTAAGCTTCTTATCTCCAGTTAAAGACCCATTGTCAACCGGTATGCTTTGGGAACATCAACAATACCACAATGCAATTCTTGACTGTCAACTGAAAACAAACTCTTTCAAACTTTTTACTGAAAAGGCCCCATGTAGTTGCCAAGATCGGGCAAACGCAAACAAACAAGAGCTTCATTAAAGCCTTTCCGCAATATGATCTAAAACCATTTGCTGCGACAAATTCCATCCAAATATTGCAATAAATTGTATGGCTTCGAAAATAGAACTTCGTTGAAATTCAACAGGGTGATAAAGAGAAGCATAGTAATGATCAGATTGTAAAATGGGGTCTAGACTCTGGCTCCTCCAGGAATTATCCATATTTATGTTCTCTTTCTTGTGCCTTTAGGTTTTGCAATGCATTGGAACAGGCATGTGTTGACACAGTCGATGATGGTATTAGAACCAAGGATCTTGCTGGCTGTATCTATGGTTTACCAAAGTAAGTTTTTCATTCTACATTAGAATCGAAAACTTTCTGAAGGAAGAGTTTCGGAAAAGTAACTTAGGACAAAAACTTTCGGACGCATTTTCAGGAATAGACCCCTTTCACAATGACGTCAGTTCTTTTGAGATTCTTCTTAGAACATCACTTGCCTCGATTTAATGTGGATCGAAATCTCAACAGGGTGCATTGCTCTCAGCAACGCATGAAAACTGCTTTGTACGTGTAGTTGCAACATAATGATACGATGTAGATTTCTCGCTGCACAGGGAATCACATCTTTTACCTCGAATCGAATGTAATTGTCAAATGGGTCTATTTGGGACAAAGAACATTCGGACAAACTTGATACCAAAATGCAAAAATGAAGCTAGACTATATGTTAAAACTAATAGTAATTCCATCATAAGTAGCAACTTGGGTGCATGGTCATTTTTTATATCAATATAAAAAATTGCAATACATGCTACATTCTAATATACTCTAACTACTATCCAACACTACAAGGACGATACCATGAGGAGCAAAGGACAATGTCCACCACATGGCCAACGCATAAAAATATACAGTTAAACAGACTATATAAACACCTACAAAAAGGTTCACATACAATGCGATACTGATAAATGATGAAATCTGTTTCACATTGGCTGTCAGGTCAGCGACGGATTCGAAAATTGCTGCCATTTCTGACTCCTTCCAGAGTCCCCACTGCTCAAGACATTGTGCTTTTAAGTTATCATGGTTTACAGATCACAGTGACGTACAGTGGCGGATTTAGGGGGGGCAGATGGGGGCAACTGCCCCCCCCCTTCACGATGAAAATTCAGCTTTGGCGCCCCCTTTTTGGCAAGAAAAGCGCCCCTTATCCTGACCCGAATGCACTCTTTTTTCAGTGATTCGTTCTGAATGCGGCGAAACATATAAACTAAGGCGTTATTCTGTAGAAAAACCAGATAATTTTCTCGAATAAAGTCCCAAAAATTTTCGCGCGCCTTCGGCGCGCTAACTTTTCACTGTATTTTGGCGCCCCCTCTCCAAGTTGCCCCCCTCTTCAACTTCGGTGTGGATCCGCCCCTGGTGACGTATATGATAATCTATAACGTATATGGAATGAGAGGAGAACATTTTTTCATGTGTGTTCTGCTGTCGGCTTCCTTGGGCAGACGTGCATTTTACTTTGGCAAACGGTAATGCGATAGCTTCCCGCATAGGTCAAGGTTAAGTGTCGTCGTTGTGTGTGACTGTACGTTACTGTACGGCCCTTTCCATTAAAGAAAATAGTTTTATTGATATAACTGTTAGTGGGGATGGTCAAAATTAAAGTTCTTAAGTGTTTTACGGCTGATAGTATAACCTCAAATAAGCAAAACTATAAACGCAAATTTATTACTTATGTTTTCGAGAAGTAAAATATTTTCATTAGAAATTCCAGATAGCTGTTCAGAATGCTGATTTACTGGTGTCTGAGATAATTACCGGGTTGCTAAAGAAAATTTGCGATTTTGTGGAAGTCATTAAACTTTGATTAGGTTACTGACGTTATGACTAGGATATCGGCGGTAAATTCCGGACGGTTAAGGTTCGGAGGTCAATGGAGCCGAAACTTTTCTTCCAACTTGAAAAACAGAATTATCACGCTCAATTTACCTTATTTTGTGTTTCTCTTCTTAACAGTTAACAATTTTTCGCATAGTCCTGTGATATCCGTAGCTCTTCTTTTCCGTTTGGTTGTTTAGGCCTAAATTCTCGCGTGGCGGTATATTCCGGACGCAAAGTTAATCGTCGATTTGGCGTGAAAAGCGCTACGTTTCGTTGGCGATTCTTTTATATTTTATTCTGCTATCTCTTGAAAGTTATTTTGTGTAGTTTTCATCGGCATTACTCTGCTTGTCTTGCATATCTGGAAAGTTGAACATCATTGACCAGTTGATTGCAAAAAGGAACGTTGAGACCATCTTTTCGAATGCACGCAGGGGCGCTGTTCGTTTATGAGGGATTTACAGTTAGCAGGAGTTTATTTCAGAAACTCAAGATATGCGAAAAGATCAAGTAATAGATGGAGAACATGAAAATAAAATGCAAGTTTCCTTTGCAATTGAAGGATTTTGTAGAATGGGTTTCATGGACTGATTGTCCGGCAAATACCGCCGTCCGGAATTTACCGCCGATACCCTAGATCGGGTGCAATCTAGATACAGTAAAAAGCCGCACATAAGAACCTTCATTTATTAATAACCTACAGCCTGAAATGGTATATTTTGTACCTAATAAATAAGAACCATTTCAGCCTGATATTTTAACTAGGTTCTTAATAAAGGGTGTAAAACTTCATTCTTTCATTCACTGGGAAATATGGTCAACCTGTTATGGATGGACTTCAAAAACATATATACAGAACTGTGATAGGCAGGGCATGCAGGAGTAAACTTCGTAAAGCTTGAGGTGAAATTGGCAAGGTCAAGGCTGTAAATAAATTAGGCTAAGATTAAGATCCACACATTTTCTGCTGCTGGAAAGGAATTCTTCAACAAGCTTTTTGAAAAAATGGTTGTCTGATGACTCTGGATGGGTCAGGTGATGAGAAAATTCATCCCCAAGGACTAAAGGACTATGTTTTTTAAAGTAGAGCTTTGCGTTGCTCTCCATATTGCCACCATGTTTCAATGCTAGACCTTCAACTATCCATGTTTTCTGGCATTTGTTTTGGACCCTATGACCTTATGTTAAGAACCTACACCCTGACTGCGGGATTTACCTGTTAGCATAAGAACCTAAACAGGCTGAATTCAAAATCTTAGGTTCTTATCTGCGGGTTTTTACTGTAGTGTAACCTACCAGGTTATACTATCTAGACCAGGAATGCAAAATCGCAGATTTTCTAAGGAATACCAAGGAATACCAAGACAAATTTCCCAGGAATTGAAAATCATAAATTTTCTTTGGTAACCCTGTAACTATCTCAGACCGCTGTGGATCAGCATTCTGAACAGATATCTGGAATTTCTGCAGAAATTATTTTACTTCTTTAAACTTATGGAATAAACGAGGTTATACTATCTGCCGTTGATATACTATAACTAGGAATGTAGTTAATGAAAAAATGAAAACGCAGTATAAAGAAGATCTAAAGAAGTTGACGTTTGGAAGGTAAAGAAATTACACTGGGTGTCTGAAAAATGTACATTAAAGTCGAAAATTTTCGGACGGAAAAGTTTCGGAAAAACAACTTCGGGCAAAAAAACTTTCAGACGCTTTTTCAGTAATTTCGGACAAACACAATACCAACATGTAAGCATGAGACCAAAACATTTGTTAAAACGAATTTTAATTCTTTCATAAGTATCAAGTTACGTGCGTTATCATCATCACATCGACAAGAACATTTGAACGGTGAATATTTTGTCAGATTGGACGATGGTAACGCTAGCTGGGAGCCGAATCAAACTAGCTGGGAGCCAAAGGTACTGCCATATAGCGAACCAAACTTTTAGATAAATGTTCAAGGAACTTGAACGCTAATGGCAGAACGATGGTATATGTGATACATTAACGCTCTATGCTATATTTCTTTCTGCTTTTTCAATGAATTTATAACTTTCGGACGTAAACCAGATTTCGGACAATTAAGCTTTTGGACAAAAGTTTGTCCGATTAAACTTTCGGACAAAATTTTATCCGAAATTTTTTGATTTTATTGTACTCCATTTTTATTGCATAAAGAGCAAGGCGATAGGACATCGGAGCTTTCTGAGTACATTGCTAATTCTGTTAATCTGCAACGTTAATGGAAAGACCTTGCATTCTGCTCAGTGCAAGGTACTTACATTCAAGCTGGAGATTAACAAATTTAGCTGTGCATTCCAAAAGCCTCGATTTTCCAGTCGAAGGAGGGTGCTTTTTGAGAGGTTTAAAGAATAGATATATGAAATATAGAACCTTGGGAAATGTTATAATGAACTTATTAATGAGAATTGCTTGGTTTTTTCATCGCAGTTGTGCTACGAAATGCTGACTGAATATTTTTGGTCGGTTTGCCCGGCCTTGTCGTTGAACAGTGTGCGACAGTAAAAACGGTCCGGCCCTTTCCGTTGTAGGCGATAACATTGAATGATAAAGCTATCAATGGGGCTGGCATACTTACCATAATGCGGGGTTTTTGGTGGACAATTTTACCGCATGTAGTCAAAGGAATTAGCGTTAACGGACAAAGCAGAAAATGCGCACGCATGCGTGAAAGTTAAGAATGTCCAAAGTTAGAAAAGCCCCTGCAGAGTCCAAAAAAAAATTTATTAAGAATCATAACTAGAAACTTTATATAGGGAGGTTGGACGAGAAAAATACCAAAGTTTAACACACTGAGGCTTGTCGGAATCGTGTCCTTAGCAGAGTGTGATTTCGATTGATAGTGCCAAAAATTAGATAAGCCTCCCGGGGGCTTAACAGAACTTTCACGGTTCACGTAATTTTTTTATAAGAAACTGTTTATAAGAAACTCAACTCTCAGATTGCGAAAAAAATTAAGAAACTCCAGTACTGGGAAAATATAACGTAAGAAACTATCTATATTCGCAAAGGAAATCCTTCACATATTTTTATCATCATCATCATCATCATCATTTATTTATTTTACGTAGGCTATAAAACTGGAAAAGAAATAGCTAAATTACAGCTAATTGAGGCCTACTTACAAAATTAAAAGATCAAGAAACAAAAAGTAAAAAATAAATAAATAAATAAATAAATAAATAAATTTACAATATATATACATAAATATAAATAACAAGATAAAACAACTATCCTGTTAGGAACCCAACTTGCGGAATATATGTTTTACAAAGTCTGCAGTTGCATTCACCACCTTTCCAACATTTAATTCGTTTTTTAAAGATAGGAAGGGTGTTTGATTGTTTTATTTCTTGCGGCAATAGTTGCCACAATCTGCTACCAAGATAGGCTATGGTCTCAATCCCAAAGGACGTGGTTCGCACCTTTGGCACTTGAGCATCATTGCCATGTCTTAGATTGTAGTTCATATTTCGTTCCTGAAAAATGATAAAAATTTTTACTTTATTTTCACTTGTTTTCTGCATTGTATTACTGAAGGCACGTCAGTAACGTCTAGAGATTGGAAATGCTAGTAAAAACAATGTTTTGAAATGTTCACAAAGGCACAGGTAGTTAAAATGGGGATTCTTATGGACCTTTAAAGATGATCTGAAGCGAAAATTTTTATTGATGCAGATGAATAGCAATGTTGAACGATGAACAATGTCATTAAAATTTTTTTGATAGGGTAAGGTGGGGTAATTTGGGTCTACGGGGTAATTTGGGTCTATTTGCTTTTCGCTTTTTAAGCGACCGTAAGTTGAAATTTTCGATCCCTGATTCCGTGGGTGTTGAAATCTATAGTTTCAGGAGTTGTTTAAGTGGTGTCGAAGAATTATTTGATAATGTCTAGTGCTTCAATTTCAAGATTTTCCACGGCCTAAATTTTTATCATGATCAGACAGCGTAGAAAACTTTCGATTTATGCCAACTTGCAATTTCTTTTCGTCAACGAATCATTATCAATCTCATCTTCAATCATTTGGAAAGGTGCTGAGAGTTTTTCGGATTTTCTTTGCGAGTCGGTAGATTTTATTTCGATTATTTTGCAAGATGGGGTAATTTGGGTCTACTGGGATTTTCATAGAGTATTGTTACAAGTCGCGTTGTGCAGGAATTGGCAATCGCTCCCGAATCAAAACAAACATTGAGATAATACTGCAAGCAAATGGATGACACATCGAAAACAGCATAAGGTACACGTTTTTGTTTATGTTTTAGTGGTTTCAGAACAAGACACAAGGATTCATTTCTTTTAAATATCATTTCGAAAGAAATTTTGTTTACATTTCCATCTTCAAAAATGGGCCTAAACATGCGCCGATGGTGGTACGATTTACTTTTAATTTTCTCTGTGCAGTTTTTCAAGTCTTTGGCTGCGAAACTCTGAAAATTCAATCACAGTTATCCATAAAAGCATTCTAAAATTTTATTTTCGTTGATTTACAATACTCTTGACGAAACAGATACCGTTTTTCTCGAATAGACCCAAATTTCCCGCCGACAGGTTGAAATTACGCCCAGAAATAAGGAAAGTAAAAAAATTCTCAAAAAATGTTCAGACTTCAAATACAAGAACGGGAACAAGTTTCCAAGAATGACAAAAGATTCAATGTAGGAAAAACGAAAAAAGTTCTTCAATATTTCCAACCACTTAGTGAGGATATTGTATTTGTTTCGAAAAATGCCCAATTTAGACCCAAATTACCCCACCTTACCCTACTTTGTTTCATCTTCGAATTATCCACTAATTTGTACGATTGGCTAATGACGTAATTTTGTTTGCAAAATATACGAGAAAGTATACAAGGTTGACCACGTTTCCAAGAGAAATAAAGTCAAAGACCTTTCCTTCAAATGAAATGTCTTTCAAAAGGTAACATCAGTCGATGAAACAATGTTTATTGCATTTATTCTGCTCAGCTGAAGTGTCTCCTAAAACTGTAACCTTCCAAAGATCAGCTACAGCTTCTTTCCATATAGAATCCTAATAATTTGCAAACAAAATGACGTCATCAACAGAGACGCAAAAACACTGCAAACCTACAAACCTGGTTTGGAGGAAGGTTTTGGCCAAAAATTGAGGAAGGTTTAGTTGTCAAAAATAAAATTTTATATTGTTGGCATAGATTTAGAAAATGAATCATCAATAAATGCATAGGACCATTAAAATCATGTCAACAGTATGCAGATGGTGAGGTTATACTTCAAAACTATATCAAAGAAGAAACATCAGGTTTGATCAGACAATGTGATGAAAGAGAGAACGTCTATGAGGAAATATGCATATGTGTCAGGAAAAAATTATTTTTGAAGAGGGTCCCAGAAAAGTACTTCTGTTTGCAAAATCACCAAAATTTTATTGTAAGGCAGATCTTCAAATTTCTTTTTCTTACCAGTAGATCAAAAGAAAATATTTTTGCGGGCAAAGGTGATCTTTTGATTTATTTTTTGATTAAGTGAATCCAGGGCCGCATTTAAGTCTGTTGGGGCCCTGGGCCCAACACTGATTGAGGCCCATTAAAGTATGCAAAAAAAATTATTTCACATGCATAGTCCTTAGCGCTGTATTAGTATGACATTGTAGGTAAGGTTCCCAGATTCAGTCATAACAGCACAAATTGATATTAACTTAATAATGTAATTTGATTGGGAAAAGATCGAGGACATGAATTAGCTTGTACAAATATATACATTTTGGTACAATCCCAATAAAACTGCCCTTGTGCCTTGGTTCTTGATGCTACTATTTTTCTCCTTGACCATATAGCTGCAAATTTTCGGATGATTTCCTTGGGGTCTAAAACGCTAATGACATCAAAGTTGCTGCTATTAGGGATAGCGGAAAATATATCATATTACTTTGCCGGCGGCGAAGAAAAATTGTTGCAAAAAAGTCTGCTAGCCCCGTATGAAATCATTTAAAAAATGCAACTGCCCAGTCACCGTTTCCTTAAAAATGCATCTGCCCAGTATTCATGAACAACAGATGTTGTATAGTACCATAGTACCACCGATGATGCAGCTTGAGACCATAGGAAAGGCAGTTCAACCCTCTAAGAGTCTTTGTCAATGACTAATGAATCCCTGCAAGAAACTAACACGGAAATCTGGCGTCATTAATACTTATCTTTCCATGCGTTTCTCAACTTGCATGATTCACAATTCTGTCCTCAAGTCGAGCCATTCTATATTTAAAACTTCATCTCCTTTTACGCTCAAAAAAGTTACTGCTCCGTTCAAGCCCGTTCATATTTGCTTGATAAAAAGTGTTGACCCAGTAGTGTACAAGCTCAAAAAAAGTAGTTGCCCTTTACGTTTTGCACCGGCCATGTTATAAAATAAGCTTTGCATACTGCCCCTTAGGCATAAGGCAACAATGCCCTCTTGTGACATGGTAGACCTTAAGTGACTCTCGACCTTTTCAGCATCGGGGTGCAACTTCCCAAAGCAAACTGAGCAACGATCTAAGTGTGTTCATCGCACTTGGGAAAGTTGCAGCTACATCTCCTTTCACAGTTTGCTTTAACAGATAATACGAAATGTAGACTTTTGTCTTTCATAAACTCGACAGTCATTTGAAATCCAAACCAAGTTTATGATTGATCTATAGTTGAGCCAAAAGTAATTAAATACTATTGTGCAACTATTGTTGTTCGCCCATCACATATCGTCAATATGTGAATGCACTATGTTGTGTGAAGACTTTACAACTCAATTCATAAGCTGTTCAAAACTTTGCTCGGGGCCCGGGCCCAGTGGGCCCATGGGTAAATGCGTCACTGAGTGAATCAAACTCTGTTAAGTGCTGCCTGGTTTTGAAGCCTTCTGCAAAAAGGACTTATGTTTATTTGAGTAATTCCTTTTGTTATACTGAGTTGCTTGTTTGGTCATGAATATCAGAATGAAACGTGAAATGTTATTGTGGACTTAAAAGATACTGCAAAATTTTCAATGTAACGGTCATTAGAGGCAACATTAACGATGCTGCTTAAACAGTGTTGTTTAGAATGAGGTTTTCGCTGCATTATTTCATGCCCGTTAAGTAAAGAGAACAGATAGTTCACCGTCATTAAATACATTTGAATTGTTGATAGAAGTTGTTGATAGAAGCGATGAAAAAATTTTATGATAACTTTCGTAATCCAATTTTGGTGATTTTGCAAACAGGAGTATATTTTTGGACATCCAATAGCTTTTAGATGTTCTCACCTTGAACTCTTTGTTCCCCCTTCATTGCCCCAATACCTTTCAATTAATGAACAGACAAATGATATGGGAAGGTCTCTAATTACATGCTTGTGTATGGTTTACAAAACACCGTCGAGCTGTTTTGCTGTTTTCCAGTAATTATATATCGTGTTAAAATGAGGAAGGTTGAGAGCATAAATTTCAGGTTTGGAGGAAGGTCAACAACTTTTTGCAGCTCTGAGTCATCAACTGACACTTACAATCATTGGATAACTTAGAAACGAAATGAAATATCAAAAAATTTTCAACAGGATTTCTTATCAATCGACAGGGCCCTTCATTTGCATCAATAAAAATTTTCTCTTCAGATCACTTTTAAGAAACTCGTAAGAAACTTTGAGTACTGAAAAGCTGATAATTTTAAGAAACTTCCGCAACTGGCAAAAATTCTTTATTTCTTATAAAAACAAATACGTGTGCTATCCATATTGGAGATAACACCTTGTTTTTCCTTTTCAGTGTGAAGAGAGAGCATTACGTACTTACAAACGAATACTTGGATGCCGTGCGTTCAAAGTTGTTGGAATTATGGACCCCACCACAATAGCCTTTTATAAAATGGAATTATCATGTAGTGTTTTAGGTACCCGAATGCGTGCTTTTAAGTCCGTTATGCAAGGACACTTTCCCAATTTAATGACCTCACAATTTGCAAAAATATCCTGAAATCTTAGATTAAATCAATTTTTATTTTCAAGGGGTTTTTCGTAAATGAAAATAGAAAAGGAAAGTTTTGTGGAAATGTCAGGGAAGAGATAATGCTTTGTGGCGAGTGCTTATTCTCAATAAATTTACTGACTATTTCTTTCTTTATTATTCTTTTTGAAACTTCATTTAAGTAAGCTTTGCATTTCACTATGGTGGCCTGCAAGGGTCACGGCAAACTCTATCTATCAGGGCAAACTCACTTTCTGTCATAGCAAATTCGTTGTTTCACGGCACACCCTATTTCTTCACGGCACACATTCTTTGTTGACAGCACACTTTGTTTCTTCACAGCACATTTTCTTTCTTCACGGCCCAGTTTCTTTCATCAGGCCAAACGTTTTACGGCATAATGGAATGTCTGTGGAAACGGATCCAAACGGACAGGACCTCAGGAGAATGCCCATTCCTTAGGTGAGTTCGTATGAATTGGCGGTGCAGAAGTTTCGCACCAAGAAGGCTAATACAATCATCAGTGAAGGAGCCACGATGGAGAATGGAGGGGGGACGGGTCCCCTGCTTTTCTCCTTGGTCAATTTTCCAATTCTTCTAAATTCGTTGAGAAAAATTTCTATTGAGAAATTGGGCATTTATCTTTAGACTTTGATAGACAAAAAAAGGGTTTTTGCCAGGGTAAACAGGGTGTTTTCTTTGGATAAGAAAGGCATTGTCCTGGATTTCTGCATGGTGCTACTCCCCCAGACCCCCATCTGCATTCATGCCATTCACGCTTTTGTGGCTTGCGCCGCCACAGGCATGCAATGCAAGGATTTCATCTCAAATCCTGCCCCTATTTTGCATTGCCAGAAACATGCTAGGTTAGGATGTTCTTGTGACTGGACCCTTCGACCCCACAGCTCCAAAATTAGCGATCTCAGGCCATACGAAAATATAACTAGGTTATCGCTGAAAAGAAGTTATACCGTCAGGATGCCACAAACATGAAAGAATGCGTGATTGTGTAGTAAATTATCAAACCATGAGGAAAATCCCTTGTGCGCCTGTCAAACTCTAAACATAACTGCATAACCTTTCCCACCCATTTCCTCAAGGGATTAGAAGATTCGGAAGACTGACCACGGAGAAAAGTGGGGAAGTTCCCCCCCCCAATTCTCCCCCGTGGCCCTATCACGGATGATTGTATTGACCTTCTTAGAGCGAAATTTCTGCGCCGCCATTTCAAACAAACTCATAAGCAAAGGAATGGTTACTCTCCTTGGGACCTGTCCGTTTGCATCCGTTTCCACTGGTCCTTGGTCTGTTAATTCCATTATGCCGTACAAAGTTTGCCGTGAAGATAAAAAGTGTACCGTGAAGATGGAACGTGTGCTGTGAAGATGGAACGTGTGTTGCGGAGGAGTGAAAAAGGAAAGTGAGCCGTGAAGAAAGAGTGCCGTGAACATAGAAAGTGTGCCGTAATGAATTAATTTTTTCCGTGAAGTAAGGAATTGTGCTGCGAAAGAAAAAGAATTTGCCGTGATTGAGACTGAGTTTGCGGTTAAACAAAGTGAGCTGGCCGTGAAACAAAGTGAATTTTCAGTGAAAAAAAGAGTTTGCCATGACTCTTGTAGGCCACCATGTTTCACCCCGAACAGTGGCCCAAAAGGCTCAAACGCAAATTAAGGAGAAATGGAATTATAAAAGTGTTTTACAGCAATTTGAAATTGGAAATGTCATTAAAAAGCAAAACAAACAAATATATGATACACAGCTCATGTTAGAATCTCGCAACGCGATTTGGAAAGTCACAACGCAAATATAAAGAGTCACAACAAAAGTTGAAATCTCCCAACGCAAATAAGAAACTCACAACCCAAATTTGAAATATCGCAGTGCAAATACAAAGGTTCGCAACGCAAGAGCAACACAAGTCTTGATTTCTTGCAATCACCCGAAAATTTTCATTATGATTGAGTCATCTGAAAATCGAGTTGATTCTTTAGATATTTTCACTCCGGTTATACGAACGAAATTAACAGGGAATCTCTTGAAAGACATCATGGTATATCGATGAGTCCCTCTACATTGATAAGAAGGCTCCCGAGATTTTGATTTGTCACGCTACGAATTGAGTTGATGCATCAGGGTCAGACAAATTATTCAGGAGAAACCTTTTGATTGTGGTTGCCTTCTTGGCTTATTTGTAAGCTGTACATCTCACCCCACCCCTCTCCTGTCCTTTGTGGAGGGTCCTTGCCCTAAAGAGGTGCAGATAACAAGGGCCCAAGTTTACATAGCGTGCGATAACCAAACCAAGGCTGATGTCAGCACGCGCGTCCAAAATGGCTGCCCGCTGCAAAGTTGGACTGGAAACATGGATGTGAAAAGATGAGGTGGATCAGTTGAAAGGCCGAAATAATCAATATTTTTGTTAAGGAGACAATTCCTGAAGTAGCTACTGGAGAGAAGAAGGCGTTTGTTCGGTAAATCCTTTGGAGATGTAGGTCCAAGTTTGCAAAGCGCGCGAAAACCAAAGTAAAGCATTTCCCTTCCAAAATGGCTGCCCGCTGCAAAGCTGGACTGAAAACGCGAATATGAAAAGATGTGTTTGTTTAGTTATGTATTGAAATAATCAATTTTTCTAGCTATGTTATCTGAAAAAAAACCATTCCTGAAGTATTAAAGAGTCTGTTTCATCCAGCATTCATTGCACGTGTCGTCTCTTAGTTGGCCTTTGTTGTCGCCATTTTCATAGTCCATGAAAATTGACAAAGGCAAACCATGAGACAACCAGACAACACGTGCAAGGCATGCTGGATGAAACAGACCCTTCAAGGCTGATTTCCTGTGAGGGTGAGGGAATTTTCCGAGCGGGCGGAAATTCTATTGTCTTTGAGAGAAAATATCACTCTGAAATTGAATAGATAGTTACGGCTGAGCAACCTTTTATTGTCTACAATTCTGTCCGCTTGGAAAATTCTGCTGACTGGAGATTGGCCGTTAGGTGAAACATATCAACTATGGTGAAACCATCTTGCAAAAGTACTTCATGTTCTTATGGATGTTTCTTTGGCATGGGAGATCTGGGTCCAAGTTCACAAAGCGCGCGAAAACCAAAAGAAGGCTGACGTCAGCTACGCATTTCGAAAATGGCTGCCGCTTCAAAGCTGGACTGAAAACACAGATGTAAAAAGAAAGATGCGTTCGCTCAGTTAGATATTGAAATAATCAAACTTTCTTGCTTTGTTTACGGGAAAGGACCATTCCTGAAGTACTGGAGAGAAGAAACTATCTTGGTGAAAGGATTTTCATGGATTCAAATAACGCTTCCCGAAGGTCAACTG
Source organism: Aurelia sp. 3 sensu Dawson et al. (2005) (assembly GCA_964020215.1). Classification (NCBI taxonomy): domain Eukaryota; kingdom Metazoa; phylum Cnidaria; class Scyphozoa; order Semaeostomeae; family Ulmaridae; genus Aurelia; species Aurelia sp. 3 sensu Dawson et al. (2005). Next base: position 4,429,864 of record OZ026580.1, read on the forward strand.
CACTGAACGAGTCTCCATTCAGGGCATCAAATGTAGGCCCATTAAGATGTGAAGATCCGTCTTCTGACTCTTCTACTCGAAATCATCTAACTCAACTAGAAAAGATTTGTTCTCTTGCCAAGCAAGATCTCCTGAAAAAGAATGAAGATAATTCATTGCCTCATGGGAGACGAAGAAAGTTTGATCACATGTACCAAGAAGGAGATAAAAATGGTTGCAATGATGAAGAGCGAAGGGAAGTTGGCTGCTCGCTGCCATTTCTGAGGTAGGCTAAGCACAGTTTCAGTTTTAATTTGATATATTAAAGTCTCAATACCTTCAGTTTCATATTTTAAACTTCCATTCCATAAACACAAACCAGAAAGATATACTTAAATACGAATATGTTAAACGTAGGGTCAGCGTACCTTATGAAGAAGACACAAATAAACAGTGAGTTCAAATTACGAAGAGAACTCCATTTTGAGGAAAATATACGGCAGAAATTCTCAATTGAATACCCTCATCAGTCAAATAGTTAGAGTATTGATGAATCAATTCCACAATTTTTTTTTACTTGAGCACGATATTTATGAATTTCCAGGGAGCAAGACCTGTGTAGGTCGATGTTTTTAAAATGTTGATGAAAAGATTTCTAGGTTGCAGGGCCTAGGCCTGTCTTGCTAGAGTACTGCTGGGCTTTATCCGGCAGGAAGATAGTATGTCAAACAGTTTCAGCTTTCAATGTCTGGCGACAGCCCCCAGATGTCTTGAATAAGCAAACCATCGCTTTATTCCTCTTAAAAGTCTGCTGTGACAGAAAAGTTGGATGCGAAATTTATCTTGGCCCAAGCGAAAACTACTTCTTTGAGCATACACGTTTGTTATAAAAAACTAGGATCAGGCCATAATTCTAAAGTTTCATAATTTAACATGAAATTTTGTCCATTTTAGTATTACAAGTTTCTTAATTGGTCTCTTATTTTTTGAATGAAAAATTATCTATGTGGTCGCTAACACTGCCGCAGAAATGTTTCTTGACATTTAAAACATCATTTAGGAATGAACAGTGTTCTGTTATGCTGATAGCACAAATGGTTAGTTAATATTGCTCAAGAATAAAGGTTCAACGATATATTTACTATGATATCCATGCTTTTAACTTTTAAAAGTTTCTTAATGCTTTTCAGACATAGTACTACTAGAGTTTCTTAAAATTTTGGCCATCTTAGTACTAGTTTCTTATGGACCAGTTTCTTATAAAAAAAACGTGTATTTTGAAAGAAGCACACAACGATTGAAATGATCATGTGGTACTGGATTTTTAAAGAAAAAACTGTCTGATATACCTTCATGTTGGTCAAAGGATAGTAAGACTGAAATAGTAATGGTGTCCGTAAGAATAAAAAACGTTCATTTTCCGCTTTCAGGGTATCAAGGAGGGTTAGCCGTTGCTCGAAAGAGCAAAATGTGTTGGATGAGATCAACTCTATAAATGGTGAAGAACTCAATGCTCGAGTCCATGACAGTAGTGGGTATGTTCACTTTATACCAATCCATTAATCTTTTTGCTACCTTTCAGTATAATGAAACAGTTTGATAATTCAGTGCTTCCATCTTGTGATAACCCAAAGTTTTTGAAGTTTTTTCCTATTCACCCTTTTCCTTCTAGTCAAGTTTTTATATTCAAGATATGAAGTTTACTCTCAAGGAGGGATCCTCAACTAAGAATTTGATGTACAAGGTGTCCAAAAATAATGATTTTCCATTGGGTTGGCCATAGACGTAGGAACCGGGGGCACTGGGGGCACGTGCCCCCCCCCCAAGATTTTGAAATAAACAAAGAAGTGCCTTCTTTATTTTTAGAAAATGCCCCCTTTTTCTTAAGGAAAAAGTGCCCTCGAAGTGTCGTGCCCCCCCAAGTTTGAGATGCTTCCTACGTCCCCGGGGTTGGCAATTTTTCTAAATTTTCGATGAATTTTTTTAAAGATAACGAAAATGCCGCCATTTTGAAAATAATCAAGAAATCAAGACATTGCCATGGCAGATTTGCAGTAGATTACTCAAAGTTCCTATCAAGCTATTCAATTTATAGAAAAATGTGATACAATTTTACACCCGCCTATTTAAATATTTGAAAGATGTGAGCCCTATGCTGAGTAACAATAATTTAAATACCTTTTTTAAGTATGCGTCTTCATTGAGACATCTTGAACATTTTATTGTTAACTTAGCAGATCAAGAAAATTCTTATTGCAGCAAATTTCTAAACTCATCTAGAGGAATGCTTCTTTGAAACATTCTTCACTCTATTTTTCAGGCATTTGAGCATTCCTAATGTTACAAAAACAAAAGTTGATGGACCGAATTTCATGGCAAGTGTTCAATGCATTGCATTCTCGTTCACTGAATATTTAATTCGTTATTTCATATGCTCATGATCAATCCATATTTTCGTTCGTTATTTGTTCAGAAATCTATTCTTCTTTCATTGTTCTATTCGCAAGTTTATCTTGTTATTCTTTTACCTTCCAACTTTTGTTTCCTTCATGCCCTTCTTTCTTCTTGTCTTTAATTCCTCTATGCATTTTTCCTACATCCAAACTTTGCAACAATTTGTCTTTCTGTTTCTACATCATACATCCTGCTCAGATTCTGCTAGCTCCGTCGAGGTAAAGCAATTCTTGTCAGGTTTTTCCGTCATTTTCAGTAATATCCTGCATCATATTACTCACAAGGTGCTTGATTGATATCTTTACATTGGAATAGCTACAAAAAGAGCCTTGTTTTAAAATGTACACAAGGGCATGGGAACAAAATATGAAGATTGATAAAGAACATTGAAGAAACTCGTAAGAAACTCTGAGTACTGAAACTCTGATGATTTAAGAAACTTTCAGTACCAGCTCAAATTCTTAGTTTCTTATACTAAAGGCTATACCAAAGCTTCTTCTGGTCTTTCCTTAGCGAGAACCGGCTTAAGGTTACGGAAAATGTTTGTGGACCAAAACTGTCGATTTTCAGTTTTCTTGAAATCTCAGCAGCCAACTTTTAAAAAACATAAGGATACCATCTTTGAAAGATAGAGAAGTGCTCAATTGCTTGACCCGGATTACCTTATAGCTTCTTGGCTTGGTGTTTGCATTTTAAGTGGCATTAGTGAAGTCCCCTTTCCAAGGACTGAAAAATACACTAGATGCAGGTACGAAAAAGCTATGTTGTACACAATGAACCAATCAAATAGCTGTAAAGTTTGCACAGTACTAGAACACGCTAAGGGAAAATGGTCAGCAAGCAAAAGGTTTCTCAGAATTATTTGAATGTCCCGTGGTTCGTCATTCATAGCCAATATGACTTTGGAAAGGCAGAGAGATGATATGCAAATATTTGAAAAGGTACATTTTCAAAAGAAGGGTGAATTATAAAAATCTGGGACACACTTTGGTAGCTTAGGATCTGCCCTTCCGTTGATGTAAGTTACAGTTTGCTACGTCCCATGCAAAAATATAAAATACTTACATCACAGATACAGATGGCACCGCTTGAAATGAACAATCCAAAAATATTTACCATTTCCAGATCTTTATCAATGTTACTGTTACAGTCCTCTTACTTCTCCTTTCTCAAGTCAATATTAAAAGACAAATCTGATGATTGTTTGAGCCATACTCAAGTTTTGTAAGTTGGGCCACTTCGCATTATTGATTTCACTGTCATAACAGAACACCTTGGATGAACCAATACCATCTTTGAATCGACGGAAACGCACAGTGAGCTCTCCATGTTGCGAAACCTCTTCTTAATGAATCCTCGTTATAAAGGACCCATTTTCCGATTCATTGGATGTAAATTCTCGGTTCAACGAATCCCTTGTTTAGCGAAATCTCTATTTATTTATGGTTTGCTTGAGAGTTCTTTTTTTGGAGGGCTCATTGTAGATTGGCTCTTTTTTAGTGTAATTTCTTGTTAGTTCTATTTCTGTATTCATTTTAGTATTTGTTAAGTGTGATAGCCGCACGGTTGCAATGTACCTTCATGCTCCTTATATTATCGCCTTGTAATGTTATTTTTGTCAGTAAATTGTATATTTCAGGAGAACTTATGTAAAAGAAAGCTATTACAGTCCTTACAATATTCAGTTCTCAAGTCAATATTGAATATAGATCTTATGTTTTTTTGTCAGCCATACTCCAGTTTTGTAACTCGGACACCTCGTGGCAAAGAGAATGAGCCTTCGATGATTCGAATGACGCCAGATAGACATGATCTTCCTCATCCATCGAAGCTGCGTCCAAAGAAAAGAAAAGATGCAATGGAAAAACTGCAGAATTTCCGAAACAAATCAACATTTGACATCAATTTACATTTGAAACAATTAAAGGAGAAATGCAAGCAAAGTAAGAGGTTAGTGTGCGCCGTTAGGTTATGTTTATTTAGTCGGCTCTGCTGGTGGTACGCTAGGGGAAAATGGTTGGTGTTGACTATTGGAACAGTAGCCTGTGTGCAGCCTCAAAGACTCCTCCACAAAAGTCTACACTTCTACGGGGAGTATCGAAGTTGCACGCTGGACGCTGGCTAGAAACAAGTAGACCCTGAATCAACTTTCACTTTGTCAAGGAAGGCAGTGGCAGTGGTTGTAGCTAAAGGAAGACTGTGAAAGAAGATTTTAGTAAAGTTTATCAAAATTTTTCATCCTACCCATTCTACTTTAGTATGACCCATTTTACCTCAGCAGACCCTACCAACTGTGAACGTGATGGTGGAGGTGAAGTTGCGTTTTTCAGAACTAATCGAATCCGCGACTCTTTGTTAGGACACTCAAGTGGTAGGGTCCTACCGGGTATCGAACCCATTCCGCCTGACTGTTCTGGTTTTAAAGTCAGGAGATTACACCGCTGCGCCACAACATCTGTGAAAACGTAGACTTGGGCCCCGTCCACACGTATCCGGATCTTTTTGAAAATGCATCTTTTTTCTAAAAAAAGAGATCCTCGTCCACACGAGGAGCGTTTTCAAAAATATCCCCGTCCACATGAAAACGCTGTGACATTCGAAACTCGATTTTCGATAATGAAATTCGATATTCGATAACGATATTCGACATTCGAACTTTGATAAGAGAGAACAAACAAGGAAACTGCCCTCGCGTGATCCCCAAAGAACGTAGCGCAAGATCTGGTGGGAAGTATATCGACGCTGTGACGTCAGCGTTTTCAAAAAGCTCTGTTCTCACCCGTCCACACGACACACGACAACATGAATACGGCGTTTATTAGAGCTCTCTCGAGAGAGGGTATTATAACCCATTCACACTGGAAAGTTAAACCAGCTTTATCTAAGCGAGGATAAATTTCAACCAATCAAATGAATTCAGTTTGTTGGATTGACCAATAAGAAAGCTCCATTAGATAACATGGTCTAGTTTAAGCTGGTTTAGCTTGCCTGTGGGAATGGGGTATTATACCTCATTCACACTGACACAGGTAAACCACCTTTATCTAAACCATGTTAGATTTTAGCCTTGTCCACAAGTTGCTCGAAATTTCTCGAAAAGTTGCTCAAAATTTCCTAAGAAGTTGCTGAAAAAGTTGCCACTTTTCAAGAAGTTGCCCAAAAGTTGCTCGTTTATTGTCATTTTTTAAGGTCATATGCTATAAACATATGAATAACTGAGATCTATGCATAAGATTAGCGGCACCAAGGATGCTCTTTGTTTCAACTACGGCAGTTTAATGCAAGTTTGAGCCTTTCACGCTAACATTATTGGGCCCATCTGACACATCTTCAGAATTTTAGCAAGAATCATTTGTTGATCATAAAGAACAACAACAACATTAACAACAACAACAATAATAATTGACGAATAATAATCATCATCATAACCATAATCATCATCATCATCATCATCATCATCATCATCATCATTATCATCATCATCATCATAATCATCATCATCATCATCATCATCATCATAATCATCATCATCATCATCATCATCATCATCATCATCATCATCATCATAATCATGATCATCATCATGATCATCATCTTGATCATCATCATGATCATCATCTTGATCATCATCATGATCATCACCATCATCATCATCATCATCATCATCATCATCATCATCATCATCATCATCATCATCATCATCATCATCATCATCATCATCATAATCATGATCATCATCATGATCATCATCTTGATCATCATCATGATCATCATCTTGATCATCATCATGATCATCACCATCATCATCATCATCATCATCACCATCATCATCATCATCATCATCATCATCATCATCATCATCATCATCATCATCATCATCATCATTATCATCATCATCATCATAATCATCATCATCATCATGATCATCATCTTGATCATCATCATGATCATCACCATCATCATCATCATCATCATCATCATCATCATCATCATCATCATCATCATCATCATCATCATCATCATCATCATCATCATCATCATCATCATCATAATCGTAATCATTGTCGGAAATCGCTAATTCAAAGACAAGCTCTTCACAAATCAAAACGTTGAATCCCAGCCTGACCAGAAAACAGATGCTTTCCATGTCTAATTTTCATTACTGTTGCAGAGAGTAAACAAAATATCATTGAAGTTTTTGTAATAAGGCTAAAATAAGGACAAGTTGCTCAATGTTGCAAAAGTTGCCAAAATTCCTAGAAGTTGCCCAAAAGACTGCAAGTTGCCTGAAAGTTGCCGAGCAACTTGTGGACAGGGCTATTAGATTTCAAGCAATCAAATGCATTCGATAGGTTGGATGAACCAATCCAAGATGACAATCGATAACCTAGTTTAGTTTAAGCTGGTTTAATTTGGCAGTGTCAATGGGGTGTTAGTTGCAGATCAATTTTTGATATGACCCCAAAATTCTGGTTTGGACGTGGAGGCAAATTTGAGCTTTCCAGATTAAAATCTTAGTTCTCAAAGCACTAATGTCAACAAATTAAGGCCCTGTTTATATGAGGAGAAACACCTCACCTACCAGACCCGGGGCTGACAGGCGAGGTAAATTTCAGTCACTGTTTATATGAGATTTTTCACCTCGCCTGTCAGCCCATGGACTGAGAGACGAGGTGGAATAAAGTCTCTCTTCCGTGAAACCAGAACGAACTGACCAGTAAGAATCAATCAATAATTTAAATTCACCTCACCATTCCGGTGGTGTTTCATTCAAAAGGAAAAATTTCACCTCAACCAGGCGCGATCCCACCTCTAGTGAGGTTGGGTTTCACTATGCAGGTGGTGTTGCGTTCGTCATGTAAACACGAAATGAAAAGACAGAATTTCTGCGGTATTGGAAGGTGGAATCTCACCTCTCAGCCCCGGGTCTGGCAAGTGAGGTGTTTTTCCTCATAAAAAAAGGCCCTAAGTATCTATGTTCTAGTTAACTATTGAGGAGCACTTTGAAAGAGAATAGCCATTGATTAAGGCCCCGTTCACACTGCTCCATATTTGTTATGATGCGTTTTTGTTGCATAAAAGCTACCTGTTCACATTACTCCGTTTTTATACAAAAACGGAGGAAAAACATCCCGTCTTTGGGAGCTCACATTGATCTGCCAGATAACAAATACGGAGCCAAAGATATTCGTTTTTGTGCGTTCACATTGCTTCGGTTTTGTGAAGCTCATTGTTTGATATTAGAGCGTTTTCAAAACCTCCGTTTTTGTGCGTTCACATTGATCAAATGCATTTTCAAAAACCTCCGTTTTTTGGATATTCACTTTTGATAGCGTTTCCGAAAACCTCCGTTTTTGGCGTTTTTGTGTAGATCAGTGTGAACACTTTCACAAAAACGGAAGTTTTTCTCTCCGTTTGTGTACAAAAACGAGGCAGTGTGAACGGGACCTAAAGCTAAATTCAGATCGCTGGCCCCAACTAAATCTGTATACTTTTTTGGGACACCCGGTATATCTTACGAATATTCAACCATTCTTGTGTTTTATTCATAATAAAAATTTTACTTTGCAGTGTTGGTATGAAGCCGATGTTTTCAGATAAAGTGACAAGAGTTGGTGACATCAATCAACAATACATTGACAGCCCATCTTCAGCATTTCAAAGAGTGCCAAGTGGTTCCAAAGTTACCGAAGATTGCAGTTACATGTCACTTTATGCTGATGCAGCTACAGAGCCAAGGCACAAGCTATGGACAACCTTTGATGATCAAAGAGGTGGGGTGGAAAGTCCCAATTTCCGCTTCACAGACCAGGTGGGTCGAGCAATTTCCTAGCTTCTTGAGTTCTGAAGTCATCGTCGGTTAGATACTACCAGTCCTCTAAAATCTGGTCAGGCAGCTGAAGATCCAAATGAAAGGCACCTAGTTTAGATGGGAATAGCGCCCCTTAAACACTCATTTAAAAGGAGCCAATGGAATCATTTGACTCGAAGTTTTATCATGATGAAAATAAGCAGCCCGTGTTCTCTTCGCAGTGAGCTCAGGAATTTCATAGCGTTTCATTGACCACAAAATATTGGCTTGTGATGAGGTATAAAAGAAAGAGGAGAGATTTTCCTTTCCCTTTTCCTTCCCTTTTCCTTAATTTGTCATTTTTGTCGAATTTTCAAAGAGGCCTGTTAACAGGACAACTGTACTAGAAATCCAGTATTCTTTTTCTTGCAGTCAACAAATCCTTCACTACTTTCGTTATTGGCCCAGATCATGCTTTCAAGCTTCTCCTGTATTTATTTATTGGTGGAACCCATACGCAGTCTTTTAAAATTGGAGAAACTTGGGAAAGAGAGTCACATTCTCGAATCTGTTTTCACAAATTTTTATATTTTGGCGTAGATCATGCCTCAAATCTTCTCCTGTGTTTGATTATTGGTGAAATTTATAGGCAGTCTCTTGCAATGGACAAAATTGGGAAAGAGATACACTTTCTCGAGCCATCACCAAGTCAAACTTAACAGGTAGAAATCATGTTTTGTGTAATATTGTAAATAGTCATGTGACCTATAACCTGCGTATATTGTAGTTGTTGTTGTGTACATAGTGAATGGAGCTCGTTTTGAGTCAATGTTGGCTTACCTGCGCGCTAACAGCCAGCAGGGCTGCTAAGATGTTCCACTACCAGCTGCACAGAAAGAGGCTTTAATTTTCAGAAAATATATAATTTTCACAAATATATCTGTAATTGTAGCTCGCCTGTTGCTTGATAAGGAGCTGTGCAGAACAACTATGTGATGTAGATATCAGGTTTAGTGCAGCACAGAGCTCAAATCTTTAAAAAGGTCGGTGTAAAAATTCTGTTGCATTTTTCTTTGAACTTGAGAGCTTGAACGGAACTTTGGGTTATTTGCTGTAAATCTGCCGTGGCAATAATTTGATATCTTGATTAGTTTCAAAATGGCGGCATTTATCAATTTTGAAGTTGTGGCGTCATCAAGTTTCTCAATCCTTTACCAGAAGAGCTACAGATTTCTGCTTGCAACCACGTTGTAGACATTCATAAACTATGATTTTCTTCGAGACTGTATCAATTTTCATCGAGCAATTTAACATTTACGATGATTTTAATTTTTTCAAAATTTTTGATGAATTTTTACAAAAATAACCAAAATGCTGCCATTTTGAAAATAATCAAGGCATCATAAAATTGCCACGGCAGATTTACAGCAAATTGCCCGAAGTTCCTTTGAAGTCATTCAATTCATGAAAGAATTTGATACAATTTTACACCCACCTTTTTAAAGATTTGTAAGATTTGAGCTCTATGCTGTTTACTGCTGATTTTGCTTGAAGCTTACGTCCCTTTCTTCTGTTGAGTAATGCTAGTTTTCATCAACTTCAAACAATTATATTAACTTCGTAGACATCAATGCTGCTTGGTCAACTACCTGGCCAATCATCCAATGACAGTTTCAAGACGAGGAAGCGTGTACATAGAGAACATACACTTTCAGATGTAAGCTATTTACGTCAATTACATCCCTTAGATTTCTATTTTTTTGTTTTCTCTCCACCGGGGGGGGGGGGGGGGTTCTTCCATAGTAAAGGTACCTGGGGATGTGCCGCCCACAAGGGTATACTTTTTTGGACCTCTAGTCTAGCCAAAGGTATACTTTTTGGGAATTTTAGTCGAGTTTAGTCTAGGCAAGGGTATGCTTTTTGGGAATTTTGGTCAAAGAATTGTAAAAGTTCGGCAATTTCTGTAAAAAAACCAAATTAAAAAATAATTTCTGTTCTGAGAATGGGAAGATTTGGCAAGTTTTGTCTAGAAAAAGCCAATTCAGAGCACTTTTAATGGAGAAATTAGTCTAGCCACGGGTACCATTTCCAAAAAAATTGGTCTAGCCAACGGTTCCATTTTGAAACTGTGGGCGGCACACCCCTACCCGAAATTTAGTTGAGAACCCCCCCTCCCGTGTTTCTCTCCAGCCAATTTAAGCAGAAACAACTTGGTATACTAAATTCGTATACACTGTGCCCGTCACTGCACGAGAAGCACATTTTCCCTCGAGAAGTATTACTTAATTTGTAAAAGGAATGGTGTATAATAAATATGTTTTACGCCGTTTCCGTTACTGCATGAGAAGGAAATCTTCCCTCGGCTTAGAAAAAAATGGAAAGTTTCCGTTATTGTCTCGAAGCATGGCTCACTTTGCAATAGGAACTGAATCACTGGTAATCGGGTAAAGTTTCTTGACATAACCACACTCGTGGAACTGTTCTACTCATTTTGTCTCTAGATCCATTCTCCATATAGATTCCGAATTTTGAGGTTATTTTTTGAAATTATAACGTCATTGCGTTGTGACTTCACAATGAAATTCATGGGAAAAACAGTGATCTCTTCAAATGTGAGTCCTCCCTTGAAAAATCGTTATCCTGACAGATTCAAGCAGGTTTTAGATATGTTATAGAGAGAAAAATTCTAATATTTTAATCCAAGTGAAAAATTCAAAAATTTTTTCTGCTCCAAGCAGGACTCGAACTCAGTTCAACGCTGCACTAGTCCAACGATTTTTTTATATATCCATATAAAATATTTACTACAAAAGTTACATTCTACTATACTTTAAATAACTGTGCAACACTATAGGACGATGCCATGGGAGCAAAAATAAATGACAACACCACAGCCATAACATAAAGACGTGGAACTAGACTAACAACTACAATACAGTTTGCTAATTAAGCTACTTAACAATTACTATACATTACTACTACACCATCTTAGAGACTAAAGACAAAGACAAAGACTAAAAAAAGAAATTAAAGTTGAAAATGAAAGTTACACAAACAACGCTACGATTGGGTGGCTTATGGATTGGTGGGGCATCAGACTTCAATCGAATCGACCAGTTTTATGGATAAAATTTAATGTAAGTTCAAGGATGTGCCTATTCACTGAGTCAGGAAGATCTTTATTACCATACAATAACAGTTGTAACAAAAATTTATTTGCAAGATCTACGTATCCAAGTGGTCGTAGTAATGCAAAGATCGTTCCACCACGCTACTGAGAGTGCCATAAAATGATCGAAAGACCAGTAGTCAGCGGATGCCAGAGTGAGCCGGGGGGGGGGGCGATTATTTGGCACTCGAGAGTACACGAAAAAATGATCTAGAGCGACTATGCATGACAAAATAAGCAGAGCAGCTATGCACAGTCTTGTCAAGCCAAGAAGCGTTACCCGATTACAAGTTATTCAACTAATCCAAACATAGGTGTACTTCCTTACTCTTCGTCTTAGATTTTCGAGCATCAGTCTCCAGACAATGATAGCTTAAAGACGTCACCACTGGCGAAGTTTCCAAGAGAAGAATGACGTGTGGTATTTTATTTTCTTTTCTGCTAATTTTGAACCTCAAATGACAGAAAAACTTCTTGAAAATATCATACCGTAGCACTAGGTGAACTATTCTCTCAAGAGATTCATCTCTTTGATTCCAACGGTCATGGAGTAATATAAGAGCAACATTCTGGTCTTTTGGGATATACTTATTTCTCTCTTTAAATTTCCCCTTACCATTTTATAACGGACAACCTTTGGCCAATAAGCCTATGCTTCTTGGAGCAAATATAATACTGATTAAGACTGCGTGCACACGATGCCGGCAGATTTTGAAAACGATGAAAAAAGTGACGGTAGCAAAATTTGAGCTAGCGTTCACACGATGCCGGCACAATTTGAAAACGGTAGGAAATTTGACGATAAAAACTCGTTGCAGGATTTGATGCCAAAGAATAGTACCTACACCCTAAGAATAGACTTCTCTCGATCCAAAAGTGTCGAAAAATGTTCTGTTTTCATCTTTGTTGAGTGTTTAAACGATGCTGTTTCAAATTTATGCCGGTTACGGTTCCGTTTTCAAAATCTACCGTTTTCAAAATCTGCCGGCAAAAAATGTGCCGTTTTCGTGTGAACAGGAGGCCTATCCGTCACATTTTTCACCGTTTTCAAAATGTGCCGGCATCGTGTGAACGCAGTCTAAGAGAAAGAGAACGATGGAGCAACTTTAATTCAACAGAAGCTCATTGCTCTAAACAGCTGAAAATGGAGGCATCAACTTGCTACTCTTTCTCTCTTATAAAAAGTTTTGCCTCATATCTCACGCCCCTTTATGGGCCGATGAGGACTCTTCACCAGCCTTGAACTTGTGAGAAGGTCTTATTATGAAACTAAGTTTTGAAAGGTAAACCAAGGCTCGTTAAAACCATATTTGCTTATGAATATTAACTAACGTGATAATATTAACGTGAGAAAACTGGGGTGGATATTCCAATTCCACTCTTTGGCGATGCCCTCAAGTGGTATTTGGTAAGCAAGAAATGTTAAATATCAAGCTTTGCTACAACTGTTGTTTTAGTATTCCTTTGTGGTTATCAGCTAAATTGAATTTAAGATTTAAATACAATGAAATTCCATGTACATCTGAATTGATCTGAATTGTGTTCTGCAGCCAAAACATCTTTGTTTGCAAATTCCTTTCACACACTCACACACTTGATTCTGCTTACCACATGTTTCTTGTTGTTGGTAAAAAGTTGTTTCGTATCCAGAATATTTGCCAGAGTTTCCAGGTCTTAGTGGATATTCGTTTGCAGAAATTTCAGACATAACCGTTAGACCGACCGGGTGAGCGAACACGTTTGTTTACTTACCAGGTATTTGAGATTTGAGTAAATCTGACAAGTGGTTGCTGATTCATGCCAAAGGAAGGCAAACTAAGTGGGTGCTTCAAAACCAACTCTTCTGCTGTTCTAATTCACCTCCTCTTCGTATTGAGGCTCACTGTGCATAGACTATCATTGCTTTCTGATAAGAGATGAACACTGATCGGATGTCCTGATCCGCTATTCAAAGTAAGGAACAAACCGTTCTCCAGCGATGTCAAAGTTAGATAATGTTTGAGAGAAAGAGTTCTCGTTGAAAGTGTAGTCTTGTGCATAATAACACTATGAACCATTTTGAAAATACAGAGCAAATTCAGGCAATGTTCAAACGATGCCGGCACATTTTGAAAACGGCGAAAAATGTAACGGATGGGCCTCCTTAGCCTGCGCGCAGACTTTGGTTACAAGGGAGGAGAGGAAAGAAAGAGGCTAGGCCTCCTGTTCACACGAAAAAAGCACATTTTTTGGCGGCAGATTTTGAAAACAGTAGATGTTGAAGACGGAAGTCTAACTGGCACGTTTTGGGAGCGGCATCGTGTTAGCACTTCAAAATTATGAAATCAGAACATTTTTAGCCGCTTTGGAACGAGACTGATCAATTCTTAAGGTGTAGGTATATTTCTTTGGCATCAAAATCTTGCAACGAGTTTGTTACCGTCAAACTTCCTACCATTTTCAAATTCTTCCGGTCATCATGTGAACGCAGGCCTAAGTTTTGCTACCGTCACACTTTTCACCGTTTTCAAAATGTGCCGGCATCGTGTGAACGCAGACTTAGGTGGAATGCTAGAGCCAATAATGTGAAAATTTACTAAATTTTTACATATCTGGAGAACAGCGGAAGTACTGCATTTGAAAAAATCACATATTTTGCCTTTCCCCTGCTATAGATCAGCAACCACCTGCAAGATTGAGTCAACAAGATTTCAAGCTCCAAGCTAAAGCCTGGCCAATGCAACTGTGTAAAAACCGAAAAATTTTAAGCTTTCTCGGGGGGTAACTCAACCTATTATGTGACGGGGACGTGCCATTTTGCCCGAATGATTGGTACCCATAATTCCGTAAATTCTGGTGGATTTTAGGGCCATAATTCCACAAATTGAATACATATCTGGGCCATAACTCCGGAAATTATGAAAAATCCCTGAAAAGGACGCCCATAATTCCATGAAATGTCAAAAAATTGTGAAAATGATACCCATAATTCCGTAATGGTTTGAAAAAAGTACCCCTAAAAATGGCACGTCCCCGTACCACGAACAGTTCTAAGGTATCCCCCCTGAGGAAGCTACAAATCCTCCACAGCAGCACACAGACTGTGCACATTTTTTTGGGACTGTTTGAAACTGCCCTGAACATCACCTGGAGACGTGAGACGAGGTTCCTTAATGACGTGATTGTGCAACCAATCTCTGCGGCTCTTTTTACCTCTTGTGTTACAAAGCTAAATATCACACTTGTAACAAACGGGAAGACTAAATGATACTATAAATTTTATGCTAGGATGCTAATTAATCATGAAACAATAGCATTAAATTTCATATTGCATTTCATACACCATGTAGGCGTAAACATGTACTTAAAATTTAGGTATTGTGGTAAGGAATGTCAATAATGATATGCACAAAGAGCCATTTCTTAGAGCCAAATGAATCAGCAATATTGCAACATTGTGACAAAACTGTATTGGCGTCAACAGAGAAACATTATTTTTCCTTCCAAAATAATGATACAACTTTAGATTACTTTTGGACACGCTTGAGCTTTATATACGTATTTCATTTAAGATATTTTTTGGAGACGAAAACGCTACCTTAGAGAATTAACTACGAAATACCAGGAGGACGATACCATGGGGACATACGAATGAAGACCATCTCCACTTCCACAATAATTTGAATCCTACGTAAAAATCAACAGTGTTGTACACAGAAACCCTGTCTCGATAGCATAGGTACTGTGTCTTGAGCAATAGCAGTTTTAGCTATTCTACTTACACAAAAAGCATAGAACAAGCGATATTTTTATGCTACATATTTTTATAAGCGAAGTTCCATCGAGTGGCGTTAAGGCTTCTATCGCTATTGTACACATTCGAAAATTCTACAAAATGTAAACAAATATCGTTCGATTGAGATTGTTTTTAGAATGGCTAAAAGGTATGTTGGGACGTTGGGCTGGGCTAGTGACGGCCGCAGTTGTTGTTGTTGCCTCTCGCCTGAGTTTCTGTTCTTCAGCACTTAATCGCCTATGCTCTCCTGGGGCATCTGTTGATGTTAAAGGGGCTCCTGTATGTATCTGTAAAATCGTTTATGAATAGCTTTTGTAATTAACATTTCTCAATTTCAATTTAGACACTGGCTTCTGACTGAGAGCCTAAATCTCCTCAGGAAGGGGTTATCGTCCAAGATAGGTTTTTCTGACTCGAAGCAAAAATGAAGAGACTGTTCATAATTCTGTAACTTTTCTATTTCACCACACAGCCACACACGGATTTTCGCATTTAGAGTATAATTTACAAATTAATGAAGAGTGCTTATCTATATATTGATCATTTCGCATGTTAATTTTTGTGGCGGGAAATCCAGAAGAGAGTTAGGGAGTGGTCATTTTTAATCCTGGGTACCAGGGCGGAGGATAATTTCGCACAATTATAAAAGATTTCATACCCCATCTTCAACATAGAAAAAGTTTTCCGTACCCCATCATCTTTCAGCAATGTGGTTTAGTACCCCATCCAGAAGTCCTTGTGCACAAACCATAGATATATGGACAGATAACAAGTTGTCCCAGGCGATTGTAATACTGGTCAAGTGATTCATCATTTCCAGATATCTGTTGACTTTTCTTTCAACATTTGATCGGTGACTTCATCCAAAATTTTGTCCAAGAAAAATAGTTTTGTACCCCGTAAGAATTGCTTTTAAAATTTTTTCTACCCCCACAAAATAATGGAGAAAAGTTTCATACCCCTGTGAAAAATCCTCCGCCTCGGTACCCAGGATTAAAAATGACCGCTCCCTTAAAGCTTCTTTTACTTGATTTTCCATTATACCTTGAGATCTTAACCGACTACCGGTGAAACGAAGTCGAAACTATAGCTTTAAAAAGGGGAGTGTTTCATTTTTTGACTCACCTAGTATGATAAGAGATTAAGTAAGTTTACATTAAGTTGTTAATTGATTTGTTTTCAGTTTGCATGTGTTGAGGTTTAACAACTACGCCTACTTTAAAACTGATCTCAAATCTTTTCCTATCAGGTTGACCGTATAATTGAACTCTTAAAAGGGAGCGAGCTGAAGTGTGTTTTATCAAATTTTTCATCCATATGCTTATCATTGTTTCTCATTTGCACTTCTGATATTTCTTTGAGATAGTATTCTTACTGGTTACATATGAGAATCGTTTCCAGGTGCTTCCAGGACAAAATTGTAACATTGTGGTTACTCTCCTCCGCGAGGTTTCTTCAAAATTACGGACCACGGAACCATGGACCACGGAATAGCGGAACTAATAAAGAAAAACATTAAAGAAACCTCGCGGAGCGCGGAGGAGAGTACATTGTGGTCACATCAGCTTGTGTGAATGTCTTTTCTCCTCAAAGTAGCTTTTTCTTGTGAAAGCCTTTTAGAGGAATCTTCTCCTGGATATTTATCTGGACTGATTTGATTAGATTCTGTTACTTGTTTTAGTTCCGCGGTAGTTTCGCTTTTTTCTTGAACTGATAATGCTACTGCTTTCTTACGACCACTGGGTCTAAAATGTCGCAAAAGCAGTTTTCCATAACTGGCTATCAGTACTCAAGCCACTTTCCATTAAGCGATCTTTTTCGCGCGAAGCGAATTTTTTTCGGCGGCTATAAAATAGAAATAGTTCGAAATCACTTTTTCGCAGAGAGCGAGAAGCCAGGAGCCAGTGAAAACTGTGTGCCTATTAACAGCTATAACTAGAGTGAATGGCCTCTGCCATATGGTATTTCGATTCTATGACAAGGCCAAGGAAAAACCTGAACATCTAGAAGTTCACTCAACTGTATATTGACGTACCCTGGGTACCAGAGCCTCAAAAAAAAGATAAAAGAAGGAAGGAAAATTTTCCTTTCTCATTTTCCTTTCTTCTTTTATTATTTTTTTTTTTGAGGCTCTGGTACCCAGGGTAATATTGACGGTGCTACAGTCTATAATTAATAATTTGATGTGTTTACGGTAAAAATTGTCCAGATATGGATACAATTCACAGCAATTTCTCGCCTCAGTAGTGCCCTGTTCGAATAGCGCCAACCGATACCCTATTCACATTTGTCAGTTAAACAAGTTTAAGCAGAATCTGGCCTTTGAATGGGGCCTTCTCACGGGTCAATCCAAGAAACTAAATGCATTTAATCGGTCAAAATTTAACCTGGTTTTGATAGAGCCAGTCTAACTGTATCACTTTGAACGGAGTGTAATATGAGACGAACCAGTAAATTAACCTTGGCTAGATTTTGATTGCATAGGGAGCTGTCATAAGGAATGAAACAGAGGGGGGCGGAAGGGATTTCAAAATTTGTTGTAAAATCAGATAGCCCGATGGAAGAAACAGAAACTGTTTTTATAACCCCGTAAACATCTGCAAAATGATTTGATGACCCCACCAGGGCTTCAAAATGAACTCTGGCAATACTGTATTTGTGGGATCCAGTATAACGTTTTAAGAAGGCAGGGAGGTACCTGCAGATACCACTGTATTAGACACTGAGGTAGTGAACAACATCAATGATGAAGAGAACAGAAAAAGTGACGCTGGCAATGTTTAAAACATTTGTAAAATATTGAAAACAAATCCGAAGAAGTACAGCTTCATGGCCCATGTTTATCACTTGCAGGAGTTTGTTAGCCCAACATTTTCCATCCAATAATTTTGGTGACCCTGTCAAATCCCTTCCGCCCCCCTCTGTGCCATACTTTATGACAGCTCCCTAAACATGACCTTTCAGAAAGTTGCTTTTTCTGAATGTGTTTTCTCTCGATGTATCAATGGAGGCCATGCCAAACTAGCAAGATTTACGAGTAGCAGATTTCTTCACCACGCATGATCTCGTTAACTTATGAAGTTGTGAAACCACTTAGTCATATAATTCTATCCCCTTTTTGCGTGATTTGTCTCATGTATTCTGCGCATCTCTTCGCACGCGGGATGCGCTGTGGATGGTTTCATTGCCCGTATGTCACCAGCTAGATTTTTGCCATAATCAAGGGCGCAGCGGTTCCCAACTTGTGGAGGGCTCAGCATGTATCTTGTCCAATAAGATGACTTTATTGAGGAGGAACTGCCCGAATGTAACCTGATATTTGCTTAATTAAGGGAGCGGAGGATAATTAAATTGTAACAAAATACCATTCGATTTCTGATGTATGACTGAATCTACTCTCGAGTGCCGAATAATCGTCCCCCCCTTCCCGCTTATTAATATTCGAAAAATTTTCCAACCCCCGCTCTTATTCCAACCCCCCTTTAGTAATTTTTAGAGAAATGAAATGATAATAAACATAATTTCTGAATGAACGCAAGAAAAAGTCTCAAGATATACATGCAGCAGAACCAGAGTTCAAAATTAAATGTATCAGTAACATCACTCTTCACACAAAAATACCGGGTGAGCCAGAAAAAAGTTCCCACTTTTGAAAATTCATAACACCAAGACTGCTTCACGGATTTGAATCATTCAAATTCTGGTTAAAAGTAGAAAGATCGAAGCATTTTTGTGATTTTTCTCGCTGTCCTACCAGCACTAGAAGCATTGGTAAATTCAACTGTATAAAAATTTCATGGTTGCAAAATGAAGGGAAAAGGGCCTAAAACATTGATCAAATCGTAAGGATTCTATTCAAATCGAACAATAGGCCATGAGCGTTTCACCTCCCTCAAGAGTTATAAGACATTGATTTTCGAACAAATAAGAAAGATTTTCAATCCCAAGGCAATTAATACCTAGAGGATATCTCTCACCCATTGAGAAATTGGATTTCCTTCATTATTCTGTGCGAGAAGTCATTTATGCATTGATCGATGTTTTAGGCCATTTTTCAGTCATTTCGCAACCATGAAATTTTTGTAAAGTTGAATTAACCTACATTTGTAGTGCTGGTAGGACAGCGAGAAATATCACAAAAAATACTTTGATCTTTCGGCTTTTAACTATAATTTGAATAATTCAAATCCGTGAATTAGTCTTGATGTTATGAATTTTCAAAAGTAGGAACTTTTTTCTGGCTCACCCGGTATATAAAGATACGTGTTTACCACATGTTTACCTAACATAACGACTATTTTCTATTTCTCCAAGTACCCCCCCCCCCAGTTATTCCAACCCTCCTATCATTATTGTTTTATCGAACCATTTCCAACCCCGCCAATTATTCTTACCCCCCCTCCCGGTTATTCGGTACTCCAGAGTACCTGACAGTGGCTTCAGAATTAAAACGCTCCAGCAGAAGCCTCTGACGTAATAACTCCTTGCTTCGCATATTATTCATATTCATATTCAACATTATGAATTAAGATGACATCGATAATTGAAAGTTACATAATATTGCTATATTTGCAATCATTTCAAAGTAGTTTTTAATAGTAAACAAATTAATATAAATGTCAAGGCGTGGTTTAATTCAATACCACCACAAGTCCATCTATCACAGTGGTACGTTGTGGATTTTGACCCAAAAAAGATCTGTTTCGGCGACAATAGAGGATTGCGCTAAAGATGGCGGCGAGGGATTTTTACCGAGATGCATTGCGTTCGAATTACCAATCTTCAATGATTCTACAGGAATTCGATTAAAAAATGTAGTGCATCGTGGTAAAAAATTCCTCGCCGCCATCTTTAGAGCAATCGTCTATTGTACAACAATGAATTTTGTAACTGTGTCTGTAATACCCCTTTCACACTCGTTTAAATTGCATTGTCTAATAAATTTCAACCAATCAAACGAATTTGATTCGTTGCATTATCCAATAAGAACCTACTTGGTTTAGTCGACATTATCACGATTCCGGCATATTTTGAAAATGATGAAAAATGTGACGGTAGCAAAATTCGGGTAGGCACATCCCTTGTGTTCGACTCAAAGGTATAGAGCCCCCAGGTCGAGAACCACATCATCCTATACACAGATTGGCAAATTTTGCAACAAACAGCGGTATGTCCCGGAGGGGGGGGGGTACTTGACCTAAATTTGTACGGGGATGTACCCACGACAAAAGATTTTTTCACCCTGCTCCTGAATTTTTGCCTTCAAATGATACCCTGTTCTAGAAAAAATCGGTGAAAAGTATACTCAAAACACAAAAATTTGACTGAATAATAACCTGTTCTAACAAAATTTCCTCTTTTGACATGTTTTGACAACCTGCTCCAGAAAATTTGCCTTCTTTGATACCCTGTTCTAGAAAAAATAGGCGAAAACGATACCCTGAAAAACGGCACATCCCCGTCGGACAAATATACTAAGTACCCCCCCCCGGGCGGTATGTAAACGGTTGGTGCTGGTCCGATAAACTTTTGTAACGGAACGAAAGTTGTACCTGTCCGGCACAATGCCAATCGCGTCTTCACCAACGACTCTTTGCATGAAACTACAATCAGTTGCAAAATCGTTGAGCCATTGAGGAAAAATAAGGTTTCTTGCCCCCCCCCCCTCCTCTCATTGCAAGGTTGATTGGAAACAAGCATGACTTTTCTGTTGGCAACCAACGATTTACGACTTTTCCGACTGATTTCAACATTGCAAAGGGGGGAAGGGGGGGGCACAGTGGCAAAAAAACCTTATTTTTTAGAGTGGCTCAACAATTTTTGCAACTGATTGTAGGTACATCAAGACAGATGTTTCGAGGCGGAATTTGGGACAAAACTAGGGACAGAGAATTGCGGATTTTCTGAAAAATTGGAAACAGTTTCCTTTCTTACAGCTTACTGATCAATTTTCCCTGTTGAAATCGGAAATTCATAGCTCCAAGAGGACTTGACGGATCGGTATCAATTGAGTTCGGATGGATGGCCAAGCGATTGAAGTACCTTAAAATTTTACAGCAGCAGTAGTAGCAGCAGCAGCAACAGCAGCAGCAGCAGTAGTAGTAGTAGTCGTCGTAGAAATTCTCGTGACATTCAATTCAAGGTTTTTTGCGTTTTACCGAGTGAGTCAAACAAAAGTTTAACTGTTTGGCGGGTTATGGAATAAAAAGTATGTGACCGATATTCAAAACTAAAATGTTAATCTATCAGTCAAAGGCTAACTTAGATGAGAAAATTTTGTTTGGTAAAATCATTCATCATTTAGACCTCAAAATTGGGAAAGTACTTGTAAGGGGCATGTTTGGGAACAAGGATTCCTCATTCCTTTCTGGTCTATAATTTACTTGCCACTGAAATTAAAATTCTATTTCTGAAACTTACAATGTGAACTTCAATGCCACATAATTCATGGACCAGAATACAACGTGGATTATTCGATTCCCCTACAAACCTCTTGCAGGCATTTTTCTAATTTCTAGATCTAAAAGATGAGTGATTTTATCAAACAAAATTTTCTCATCTAAGTTAGCTTCTGACTGATAGATTAACACTTTGGTTTTGAATATCGGCCCAATACTTTTTATGTAACAGCCCACCAACGCTTAACCCTATTTTGGTTGGGGCAAAGTAGGTTTTTTTTGAATAACTCTATCACAAAACATTCTATGGCCATAAAACTTATTGACTTTTTGCAACTACCTATTGTGCAACCTCTCAGAAAGTTTCATTGAAATATTTTGAAAAATGAGGGGGTGGGAGACAATTTTCTGGGACTGACCCTGGGAAAATCGCAAATTCTCAAATTTCAATTTCTTTTGTAATATTTGATGTATTCTATCATGATTATCATGTTTGGGTGGAAATTGTGCTCCAAATTTAATTTTATCGCGATTTTCCTGGTTTTGTTCAATTTTGCCACTTTTCTTGACCACACAAAGGAAAATGCTGAGAGCAAACATAATGGCTAATTTAAGGTTAATTTTTAAATTTTCAAAAAGTACATGCCTGAGGCTATTAGCACACCAAATTTGGTTGCTCTATCTATTACCAGTCAATACTTAGGTCGAAGGGCTTTCTTGCCCCCCAATCAAAATAGGACGTATCAGATAGCCCAACCACAAGAGGGTAAAACTTTTTTTTTGACTCACCTGATATATAATTAGATCTGCGTGTAATTATCAAAGAATCATAGCCACACGTAAAAACCACTGATATATGAAATATTTGTGAAGTCGAATTCACCTCTTTCTGCAGTACTTAAAGATGGCGCGAAAAGTCACAGGTTTTTGGTTTTTGATTAGAATTGAATCATCAAGTAAGTAAGTAAATAAAAATTTGCCATCAAATTAATAAAACGGGACTAAGACTGCGTTCACACGATGCCGGCACATTTTGAAAACGATGAAAAAAGTGACGGTAGCAAAATTTGAGCTAGCGTTCACACGATGCCGGCACAATTTGAAAACGGTAGGAAATTTGACGATAAAAACTCGTTGCAGGATTTGATGCCAAAGAATAGTACCTACACCTTAAGAATAGACCTGTCTCGATCCAAAAGTGTCGAAAAATGTTCTGTTTTCATCTTTGTTGAGTGTTTAAACGATGCTGTTTCAAATTTATGCCGGTTACGGTTCCGTTTTCAAAATCTACCGTTTTCAAAATTTGCCGGCAAAAAATGTACCGTTTTCGTGTGAACGGGACGCCTATCCGTCACATTTTTCACCGTTTTCAAAATGTGCCGGCATCATGTGAACGCAGTCTAAGAGATCATGAAAAATTAAAGGAAAAAATAATCTAATGACAAATGCACACTACAATAAAAATTTAAAAGGCAAAATGAAGATTAAAGGGAATCGACATAGTTAAAAGCTGGCCCAGGCCAGGTTAAGAATATTATCTATTGAATTTGATAACTTCGACAAGTGCGGCTTCATTGTGGAGCCAAGGAAACAATGAATGCGTAGGCGTTTTCTATAGCCTATTTATAGTGACTACGAGCTATAGCTATGTCTATTCCCTTTAAAAACACCCCCAGTTTATGGCAGGGATGGCATAAAAAGGTCAATACAACCTTGTTTCCATAAAGGCCCCCCCCCCCAGAGGTGTCTATGAAAGAAAAGTTTTCAGAAAAGTTTATTGCTGAAAAGTTGACAGTAATGCTGCATTTTTGATATTGTTGATGGATAATTTCTGTTCAAGCTTTTAGAAATTTAATAATATATATAAGGGCTATTTTCTCGACTAAAGAATTTATCCTTGATCTTATGCTTAAAACTGTTGACATTATTAGAAGATTTAAGGCCCGACTCCAGAACAGGGTGCCTTTAAAGCTACATGAGGTTTTCAAGCTGCACCTATGTAGTACATGATTCTATCGAGTGCTCTTATGACAATTAGTGTGGTGCTTTGAATTTTCAAAAGTTTGAACCTGAGGGAAGTACTTGGCCTTCGAATATACGAGGAGGTGCGGCTTGAAAACCGCCTGTAGCCTGAAAGGCACCCTGTTCTGGAGTCAAATTCTCGAAAATGATACCTTGCTCCGGAACAAAATTTTAAAAACAACACCCTGTCCTTGAATTTCTTCAATTGTGCATTGCCTTGGAGATTTGTGGGAAATCTATCAAAAAATGCTACTATGTTGCTATCCAAATGTCCTAAATCACAGTGAGGTAGTGCAAATGGCACACAGCTACTTTACAGAGTCAGTTATGGACCTTGTCATGGAGCTCGTTTTAGAAAAATAATACCCTGTCCCGGAGTCAAGGTATCAATTGACTTGAAAAGTTTACATTTTTTATATACATCCTTCCTAGCATTTCTCATCTTGCATGATTTACAATTTTGTCCCCAAAATAAACAATTATATATTTCAAACTTCATCTTGAGCTCAATAAATGTTACTGCCCCGTACTTATTTGCTTATAAAAGTGTTTGGCCCAGCTTCTGTACAAGCCCAAAAAAAGTAGTTGCCCTGTTACGTTTTGTACCAGCCATGTTATGAAATAAACTTTGCAGTGCCATGAGGCTTGCAAATGTAGGTAGAATTGAATTATGAAACATGTGAAATCCTTTTTTATCCACACATTATGCCTGGGGGCGGGGTACATGACTTGGGAACGGACGGGGTCTGCTGTCCGGTTTTCAGAAAGCTGTCCTCTTCTTATTAACGAAACCAGCCATCATACCCACTCTTATGACGAATTTTTGCGAAAAACTGCCATTTTTGGACTTTTTTGCCAATTTCTGGAAAACCCGCCCATTATTCACGGAAAGTCTGCCGAAAAAGGGACGCTTGTTTAGAGAATTTTGGGCCCAATAACCCACCCTTATGGGCGGCACATACCCGTACCCCCAACATGTTATGTACTCCCCCCCCGGACATTATGTCACCACACAATCAACCATATTCCCCCCAACTTACCCTAGGCTAAATAAAAGAAATGATTTCATTACCAACGAAAAATTTACAGCAAATCAAGCGCAATCTATTCACTGTTATGTTCTGTTGAGCTGCGTGGCAAAACGGAAAAGTACGGGAATTAAGATTTACCACCAGCGAATTTACACGAAAAGGAACTTTCCATCCGACTTTAAGGCAGTTCAGTTTCACAAAGAATCTTTCAATGAAGGAGAGTGAGGTATTTGATTTCATTCCTTACTTTCGTTCCTATTAGATCGTTGAAGTCACATGGTCGTTGGAATGAACGACTGTAAGAAACTGAAATCTTTGAAAAGTTGGATGTAAAATTCAATGACGTACTTCTTTGAGCTGAATGGCCTCAAAGAAACTTGAACTATTTTACAGTAAATCTGCCGTTGGACTTTTCTGAAGTCTCCAATATTTTCAGAATTACAGTGTTTTTCTTCTTTTTAAAGAATTCAAGAACATTTCGAAGAAAACTTAAAACTATCGTAATTTCTTAACCCGTTGACGAAAGATCAAATGATTTTCAAGAATATCATAGCTTATGAATGTCTACAATCTGGTATCAAACAAAACTCTTTGACTCTTCTGGTTTGTGATTTAGAAATTTGATGACGTCATATCATGAAATGAGCTGAAATTTAAAATAGTTGTAATTTCGACATATATTCAAGATTTCTAAAAAGTCCAACGGTAGAATCATAGAAAAGTGGCTAAAGTTTCTTTCAAGTCATTCAGTTTAAAGAAATGGGTCACTGAATTTTACACCCGCCATTTTTCGTAGTTTTCAAGACTTGGAACCTGTGCTGTTCATTGCGTACCAAGGGGCCGGGAATGAAGAATACTACTGTATAAATTTGATACTGACATTTGTTTACCCAACTCCGCAACCAATCATACTGCAATAACAAGGGCAGATTTTGTAATACAATAGCATCAGTCGCTTTGGTTCACACCTCAATTCAGGCAAAAGAAATTCTTTCAGGCAGAAATTCAAAACAAATGAAGCCGCAAAGTTGCTCTGAAACCAGTACGGCGAACTCTCGTTTGGTGCGGGCGAAGGGAGGTTTTTAAGAGAAGTTAGGTGCTTAAGGTGAAAGAAGAAGGGTAAATCTACAGTTCTGTCTCGCGGATTTTGTTTGTTCGACAAGAAACCAAGCAGAGAGCATTACAATTTTTGCGTATCTATTGCTCAGAGGTACGCAGTGACTCCTCAGCTCCTGAATCAAATAAACAAAATCCGCGAGACAGAACTTTAGATTTACCCTTCTTCTTTCACCTTAAGCACCTAACTTCTCTTGAAAACCTCCCTTCGCCCGCACCAAACGAGAGTTCGCCGTACTGGTTTCAGGGCAACTTTGCGGCTTCATTTGTTTTGAATTTCTGCCTGAAAGAATTTCTTTTGTCTGAATTGAGGTGTGAACCAAAGCGACTGATGCTATTGTATTACAAAATCTGCCCTTGTTTACTGCAATACTCAGCTGCAACTGTAGCATTCGGCCTAAAACATCGTGTATTCTTAGTGACCAAGGTTCAAAACAAACGGCTATGGTAGGCGGTTCATTATTTAGTCAGGGCTTGGGACCGAAGAGAAATTAATTTGATATGACTGAAATATCTTTTACCGAATTGCAAGTATATCTAAATTATTTACCCAACCCAAATTGGTCATACCATGAGCATAACCTTACCAAAACTGCAACTGTCGCAGTTCCATTGAAAATCGTGTATTTGTATTGAACATTGTATTGAGGATATTCTGTTCAAGCGAACCCGATTATGATGATTTTCGACAGCAATGCTTGATATAAGGCAGGATATTCTGGATCTTTGTTGCACTAAAAGTGGACTTGCTTAAAAGTCTCTTGAAGCAATTCCACACTAAAGTGGTTTAGAGCTCAAGGAAATAGGCTGCTATATTTCACCAAACATTTTTGCTGCAAAGAAATTTTTTACGCAACCCCTCTGTTGTCGGAAATGAGTTCTCTTCAGTACCAACCCCTGGTTGAATAATGAGGGTCCCTTACGCAAAAGATGCAAGACCGAAGATGAACAGTGAAAATCAACTTTTCAAGAGCTCAGACGACCTCCTCGAGTGAGTTTCTGGGTTTGGACGCAAGTGACTTCAACGCCCCTGGGGGGGGGAGGGGGGTACTCATATATTTTTCTGTATGGGGACGTGCCGCTGAACAGGGTGTCATTTTCAGGATTCCGACTCCTGGACAGGGTATCATTTTTTTAAAAATTTGCTCCATGACAGGGTCCATATTTGTCACTTTTGACTCCGAAAAGTCGTTTTAGGCCAATTGCACTCTACAAATGTGATTCAAATCGCTTGGATGGCAATATATACACATTTTTCGATAGATTTCGTACAAATTTACTTGCAGAGCACAATTTGCCTTATGAAACTAATGGACAGGGTATTGTTCAAGAAACTTTTACTCCGGGGCAGGGTATCATCTTCAGAAATTTGACTCCGGGACAGGGTAGCTTTTCAGATTTTCCAGCGGCATCTCCCCGTATGTTCGTAGGCCAAGTACGCCCCCCCCGGGGCCTCAACGACCTAATGTTAAACAAGTTTAAATCCATCATGTCCCCATCTTCCGTACTTCTCGCTTCCAGGACTCAACTAGAGCTACTAAATATTCCACAGCATCCGTTTGCTTCTATGACTTTTGGAACGAGCAAATGCAGGGCGGAGTCGTAAGCTGTAAACAACCAAACGATTGTTGACCATGCGAACTTCTTGGTTCATAAGGTGGTGCTTTGTTGGATTCGTGAGCTTTGTGTAACCTAAGCGCAGAGCACTCAACACAGTGTTCTACATGACCATATTTTGGCTCCTCAGGTAGAAGTAGGCTTTCCACGTCGAACTTCCTTGGCTTGGCTCCACCTCTGCAGTTAAAGTTGCAATTTGTAGCGCTATTTTGGAGCCCCGAATGCAAAGAGATATCTGCTGATGGCAACGAAAGCCTTCTTGGAATAGGAATTAAAGGTGATGGCAAATCAAAGCGATAAACAGGACGTACAATCGGAATTGTTTTGCGTCGTTGTTGCTTGATGGTTTTCCCATGTTCAGTTCTGATTGGAGATCGACCATGCCGCTCAGTATATCCCTGTTCATGGCTGATCCTATCGACTGCTTTCCTAGCTTTGCGTTGAGTTCTTCGTCTACGAAAATCACCTTTTCTGAAATCGTCGTAATTCAGCGGATTTATCGCCCAAAAGTGCCCCTTTCCATCGGGGCTACGACCAGCTTTAATGAAACAGTCGTTGAGTGATAAATTATGGCGAATGCTATTTCGCCAGCCTGGCCCTTTCTCCTGAAAATAGGGGTAATTTCTTTCGGTAAACTCATAAATTTCGCTTAAAACAAGGCGTTGCTCTGGCGAGGACAAAATTGCTTTACTTATGATGCTGATATACGAATGATCAGGTTTCTTCTCTTTGTAAATTTTCGTTTCTTTACTGGTACTGTCCGCTGCAGTTGAAGTGACCCTGGCAGTTGTGAGGCTATGTTTCACGGCTCTATCCACGCTCAGTTCCTCTCCAATACTTTTAGTAATAACTTTGGTTGTATCAGGACCTTGTAAACTGGCCGTACTTGCTTTAACTGCTTCCGATTTCGAGGTAGCCATTTTGAATCCAAGGCCTATTTGGCGTATTCCAGTTGAAGAAGAATCGGTGCCAACTGAAAACTGAGCACCATTGTCATTTCTTTCGGAATCTTTCGAAATAGAATCAAGATCTGCATCAATGTTGCCGGCTTTTAAAGACGGAGTGATAATACAGCGAGACATATTCCCTTGATCACGTTTTGCATTGAAATCATGTTCCTCCATCTTGATTGATGCACAAACTCTGAAATTTTGGCTCGTAACGACCCTATTAAAACCTCTCTCTTTGGAATGGTTCCCAAAATACTTATGCCCTTTGTTCACTGTATTACTTTTAAAGTGCTCTTTGTGAAACACTTCTGGATTAGCAAATTTCGCATTAAAATCCATTTCGTTGGTCTTGCAGGCTGCAACAACTCGAAGTCCTGGGCTCATAATAGTCTTGGATGTTTCGAACAACAAGCCGTCTCTTCTCCACGTGTCTATGCTATCATCTCCGTTCATATAGTGATCATAGGTCTTGGCTACAAATCTTAAGTTTATCATATCAGTTTATCACACCACAATATTCTCCGCCTTTTATCTCCACACTCGTTACAAATTACTCAGAATTTGATGATGACTAATCTCTTGCTTTTTATACAACCACTAATGGCATTGTGGAATAAATAAGCCCCGCAACTTTTCTCCACATGCAGAGTGCACTTAAATGCTGACACAGATTTTAAGTGAGATCCCTTATACGATGAAATGGTTCCTTGCACTGATCAACTCTTTCAACTGCACATTGCATGACCTTGAGCAATAACCAGACTCCAAGATCGTGGACTGTGGATCTTGGCACTTGGAATTTTCTCGATGACTTTGGTTTGGTTTGGTCTGTAAGATCTCGCCTTCTACCTGATGCAGTTTCTCAGGTTAATCGAACCTTTCTAATATTGCATAGCATAGTCTATTTGCCAGACTCCAGACCATGAACCATGGATCCAACACAATTTGGAAGTTTTTCGAATGTTTCCAACCTCATCCCCAGGGCATTTTGCTGGGGACGGGGTTGGAATGTTTCGTTTTCTTCTGAAGATCTCCAACTCTCGGCAACACAGCTTTTTCATTGATTACCTCGTTCTTACAGCAACTGTATGGCATACTATCAGACTGTAATTTAAACAAATAAACCCTCGAGCCTCTTTCGAAGAATCCTTGCTGTGGAAAGCCGTCGAGAGAAGGGCCAGGCCAACCTCGTCCCCAGGGCCTTTTGTCATACTCCGTCCCAATATGACGAAAGGCAAAGTTGGGGCCGGGCCCCATAATGATGATAATGATAAATAATAATAATTGCTTTATTTAGGTTGGCTTCTCGTGTGGCTAATTAATTAGGTACAAGGATAAATCTATCTACAAAGAGGATGTCAATTATGATCATAAAAACTCTAAATTTTCAAAAAGTCGTTTGCAAAATCAACAGTTGCAATCAAACTGATGGTTTGTGATGACGGACCGCGCCACGGGGTGGACTGGAGTGGACATGTCCACCCCACTTTCATCATGACGATATTCATTCCTAAGTAAAATTGACATAAAAAACGATAGGTATACCTTCTGGCAATCAGTTCTACCTCTTGTCCACCCCACTTTTCAGGGCTTGTGCCGCCCTGTTTTTGATGTTTCTTTTGACATGCCTGGGACTCTTTTAAGGAAGATGGCATTGCATCCCATCATCGCTTCAAGAAAACGTGCATTTTAAATACCATACCCTGTCGTGTTTGGTTTTGGTGCCAAAATCTTCCAAATAAATCTGGTTTTGGTGCCAAAATATTCCCAGAGATGGACGAGGAAGGGACCCCATCGCTGAAGGTGGCAGCGAATTTTTTAGACCACGCCTTTTTTCTCTCAGTTAACGCCTTCCTGTTCACCGATAAAACTATGCTTTTAGATGGAAACATTCTCTTATATACTGTTTAAGAACATAATTTTTAGATGGAAAATTTGTTTATTAGGTCTCAGACTAAGTTGAGAATGCCAATGGACCCGCAGGCCTAGAAACGCTCCTCAAGGAAAGTTGAAAACAAAAGAAAACTACATAATGCATATTTTCCAGGCCCATAAATGCCCCTGGCCCCCTGCTAATTTCCCTGGCTAGCCCCCTTCTCGACGGTCCTAAAGCTGTGTTCTACTGCTATGTATGTTTGCGAACTGTCCAAGTTTGTTGCAGGAGCCAGGGAACTTGTAATCATAAAACGAAAAGAATCCTTGATGCAGGTCGTGGAACAGGCAAATTCGTATGACGTTAAGCCTGGTTTACACTGGGTTGTTTGGGTTCCTAAGGTCGTGCAAAAAGATGCAAAAGACAAAGACTCACAGCTTGAGTCCTTTGTCTTTTAGGTCTTTCTGCACGACCTTAACTACCCAAACGACCTAGTATGAACCAGGCTTTACACTGTAAAGGTAAACTTTGTAAAACAAAGAATATAGTTCCCCTATTCACACTGAAAGTTAAACCAGCTTCAACTAAACCAGGTTATCGAATAGGGCCTTCTGATTGGTCAATCCAGCAAATCCAGTCATTTCATTGGTTGAAATTTAAACTGGTTTAGGTAAAGCTGGTTTAACTGCACCATAATGCTCCATTCACACTGCAAGTCAAACAAGCTTGAATTAAACCAGGTTTATGAATAGGGCCTTTTGATTGGTCAGTCAAACAAATCCAGTCATTCTATTGGTTGAAATTTAAACTGGTTTAGATAAAGCTGGTTTCAAATTGTCAGTGTGAATGCAGTATAAGACAAAGCTATTTAACAGCCTCAAGAATAGATTTGACAGGCGTCGTTGCTGCAAAAATGACAAATGAATTTTGAAGTTTTCTTGCTTTGTTCCATCAGTTTTTTTCAATGGAAATTATGAAAAACTGCAGAAAATCTTCGTTACTAGATCCTACCAAATGGAGTGTGGACTCCATGCAGTTTTAGGTCCATGCACTAACATTCGTGGACTTGCTACAAGCCTAGCAAGTCCATAACATTCGAGCACTTTTGTAAAAAGATACTACCATTATTTTTCAAAATTTTTCGTTAGGTGCTCTTTAACCCGAACTGGACCCCCTGCCAGACCATAAAAGGAGTATCCCCCAGGAATTCATGGCAGATATATTGATGGCACAAAATATACCAAAGAAATCAAAAGAAATGTTATCAAGGAGTTGATAACTTGACTTGAAGTGCGTGAAACAAACTTAAGTCGACGAGGTCTATGAAATTTGCTTGGGTCCAATGACGAACGAGAAGCTGTGGAGTCCACAATCCCTTTTCCAAAATCAATCAATCTAGTTTTTAGTATGATAACTATGTCTCACAAAAAGACCATTTGATATTATGATATTTGGTATTGGCTGATACATCATTTTGCTAGTAATATTGTGTACGAAGCATCGTAAATCATAAAATAAACAAACTACAAACAGGGATTGGCCTCACCCTATCTCGTTTTGACAATGTACCCAATGCACGATAATGCGTCATTTGACGTCATGTTGTTACCCCTCCAAATTGGGGGCAATATTTGTTTTTAAAGCGACAGCAGTAAATTGCGTCAAGGATGATCTTTGGCAGTCCCAAAAGCGTCATCAAAAATTAATTTATTCAAAACCTCCAGCTTTCTTATTAAAACGACCGAAGTTCGTAGCATATTGATCACGGAAAACAGCGAGAGTAAATAATGCTTCTGCGAGAAGACTGCGATTTTTGCACTGTATTTCCAATCATTTCGCTGACATGTTTTATTGGAAAACAGTAGAACTCATAAAACTTAGGGTATCGAATTGTTTCCAGGCCAGTTGAAGTTCACTATTTTTCAGGATCTCGACTCCAACAGCATTTAACTGTTTTTTTGAGATATGTTCTTATGTAAAATGCGCCTTATTTTGAGATTCTAGGTCCTAGGATTTTGTTTCAAACATATATGCCCCTTTCTCAGCGAAATCATAGATGAGCGTGGTGTCATATTTTCAGTAACCTTGCACCCACCGGGAGTTTGCAGGAGAATGGTAGCGAGCGATGTAAAATCAGGTACATTTGAATCCCAGTTGAATGCCTGATTTTTGGGAGAGAAAGGACGCCTGCCTTGGAGAACCAAGTGCTTCGACTCCGTTAAGTCACGTACGGGCCTGGCTTTGCCAAATGAGAATCATATGTCCGACACATTTGATTTGTATATGCGTTTGATGGCATAAGTGGACTTTTCACAGTGATGAAGTTCATCAAACGCCTGTAATTTTGTCACGCGTACAGTGTACATCATTGTTCTTTCTCTTGATCGAGATGTAAATTCTTTAATTTCCCTTTCACCAAGGAGATGCTGCACAATAAAAGAGCCAGATGATTAAAGGTGAAACTCAGTGAAACCAAAATATGAAAATCAGATGATTAAATCAATATTCAACAACCATTGTTTACTACTAATACTAACTATTTGCGATCGAAGATCGAAATACAGTCACAATCATACTAAGGCCCCGTTCACACTGCTACGTTTTCATATGAAAACGGAGTAAAACTTCTCCGTTTTTGCCTTGCGTTCACATTGCTCCGCTGTGAAAACGGGGCTTTTTGAAAACGCTAATGAAAACGCATAAATTCGAAAACGGTGCGTTTTGAAAACGATCCGTTTTCAGTGTGAACGCCAAAAACGGAGACATTTGAAAACGCTTCACATTCCTTTGTTAATAGACTTTTGATTACAATGACATTCACAGTTGCGATTGGAGCCTTGTGGAAAGCTATTAACAAAAGGCTTTGTTTTGAAAAGGGGATTAACAACACCGTTTTGCTGGAGCAATGTGAACGCCTATCGTTTTCATAGTGTATCTATTTGAAAACGGAGCAATGTGAACGGGCAGCGTTTTCATCAACAAAAACGGATAGAAATGAAAACGGAGCAGTGTGAACGTAGCCTAAGGTTTCTACCAGGTGTATTCCAAAAGTAGACACGCTTCAGAATCGCACAATCTCGATCAATCATCATTTTGTTCCCTATAATTGCGAGCGACGAAGGAGCGAGATTACTATAGTGATCCAGCCAACCTTCTGTGATGTCCACGCATATGTTTATTGTATTGCTTTGTTACTTCTGATTATCTATTACCGCTGGTTAGTTTAAATTGAAAGATTCGCTGGCCACATTTCCTTTGTCACTACAGTTTGATTGTGAACGTGTTTGTCTTCGTGAACAATGATCAATAGTCATGATATTCTTTTGTCTGCCAAGGCCTGCCAAGATACTGTGATGGCGATCGGGCCTATCCCAGAGAAGGGGCGACTAAGTTGAACTTCCCTTACGTTTCATGAGACACAGGCAATAAGTTTGTGCACCTTCACACTACTTTCAGATCTTCCATCGACACATTTCGCTACTTCGTTTGGCCATAAAAAGACTAAGATACCAAACACGGCGTAAATAACTGTAAGACGGACAAGATTCAACTTCACCCAACGAAACGAAGCTTGGCTTGGTATGAGCCCTGACCCTGAGCGGCGTGTGGTATCGATACGAAACATTCACAAATGCTGCACAACAATGATATCGACGTCATTCAGTGTTTACATGCAATCACATTTTCAACATACGGTGGCCCACAACTGCCACGCACAAATACAAAACGAATCGCACAAAAGCGAATCGCACAAATATAAAAGGAGTCGCACAAACAGAAAACGAATCACACAAATATAAAGGAATCGCATAAATAGAGAAATGTTCACACAAATATGAAACGAATCGCACAAATATGAAGGAAGTCGCACAAATAGAAAACTGAGTCACACAAACAGAAAACGAATCACACAAATATAAAGCGAATCGCACAAATATAAAAGGAGTCGCACAAATAGAAAATTGAGTCGCACAAACAGAAAACGAATCACACAAATATAAAGCGAATCGCACAAATATAAAAGGAGTCGCACAAATAGAAAATTGAGTCGCACAAACAGAAAACGAATCACACAAATATAAAGCGAATCGCACAAATATAAAAGGAGTCGCACAAATAGAAAATTGAGTCGCACAAACAGAAAACGAATCACACAAATATAAAACGAATCGCGCAAATAGAAAACTAAGTCCCATAAAATACAAAACTGACTCGTGGAAACAGAAAACGAATCACAAAAAATAGACAAATGTACAAAAACAAACATTCCTCCCACAAATAGGAGCAATGTCACACAATTAAAGCTCAGTCACACAAATTAAAACCGATTCGCACAAAATAAAAGTGATTCACACAAATGTGGATTGGTAAAGTGCGAGTTGCGAGTTGCGAGTTGCGAGTTACGAGTTGCGAGTTACGAGTTGCGAGTTGCTCCTGTTTTGCGAGTTGCGAGTTGCGAGTTAGCAGTGAAAAGTGCGAGTTGGTACATTTAAAACGCGAGTTGCGAGTTCCTTAAAAAAATTCAAATTTTCATCTTTTGCAGCTAAAAAACTGCGATTTTTTGGACAGCCTTTATAAAATCAGGGATTTACAGAAAAGTTTCTCAATGTTCATTATCGAACTTCAGATTTTAGCATAATTCCCAAAGGGATGAAATCACATAAGCAAATTATTTTCTTTGATATCATATGAGCTATGAGCTAGTTACATGCTTTATGTTAAAAACAATCTGCAACACATAACCAAGGCCACAGCGCAATTCTTTGACTGAGGTAAATGCAACAAGTCAGGCTGAAGAAACTACTTCGGACAGGATGGTAACAATACCTCAAAATTTGGGAAGCGAAAGGGTCATACATAATTCACTGCAAGTTTTGAGCTCAACAATTAACATGGACTTGCCAAGTCGTCTTGAACGATAACGAATTCCCCTTTGATTTTCTTTCAAGACACCTTTTAAGCAAGTTCCCAGTTTACAGTATTACAGTAATGTCTTTGAACGACAGGGGGAGTAAAGGCTGCAAATTGTAGAAGTTTCTTAACGTTTGAAGAATAGGCCTTAGTATTTTATAGATGGCTTCTGATAAGGAAAGTTACGATGGCATAAAAATGCTTTTCATTGACGAAAACCCAAAAAAAGTTGCAAATTGAAATGCGACTTTAGAATACCTTTTTTATTTGACGAAAAAGGTCTTTCTACAAAAGAAAACAGGCAACTCGCACTTTTGGTTTCAACTCGCCTTTTTAAGTTTCCAACTCGCACCTTTCGTTCAACTCGCAACTCGCAACTCGCATAATAAATGCAACTCGCAACTCGTAACTCGCACAATAAGTGCAACTCGTAACTCGTAACTCGCAAAATATAAGCAACTCGCAACTCGCATTTGCAACTCGCAACTCGCACTTTACCATATCACACACAAATAAGGTTCAGTCACTCAAATAAAGAATTGATCTCGCACAAAGAAAAGAATTCACACCAAAAGTTTCAGTGATCAATGTGCACTTTAAACAATTGTGCCATGCTATCAAGTGCTCAGGAAAGTGGAGGCTGGACAAGATGAAGGACCAAACGGTTAAGGTGGCAGTAGCGATAACAGAGAGACTCTTTCAGGACGGCATTGGCCACCTTGTTGGGCATGGTCTGCGCGCAGCTTAGTTTCCTAAAACCAAGGCTGCATAACAATCTTCATGTTCACTCCCTGTGCCCTCGTTTACATTTCAAAACAACGTTTTTCTGAAGCCTTTCTAATGTTTAGACGTTTCCCAAGTGCCTCCGGAGTACCTAATATGAAACAGGAAACAAGTGAAAAATAAGGTAAATTATGTCGAGGATTTCCCTTGTCAAATAAGTAGATTCTTAAGTTATCTATATTTTCCCAATACTAGAGTTTCTAAAATTATTTGCGATCTGAGAGTTGACATTTTTCTGATAAGAAATTTCTGTACTCAAAGTTTCTTGAAATTATCTGATTTTGAATATCCAGAGTTTCTTATGGTTTTCTTAAAGATTCCATAGCAGTCTTGAAGTTTACCCCATGTTTACTGTAGTTATGCTCTCTTGAACGTTTCAAAGTAAAGATTTTTCAAGCCTTTTCGATGTTCAGACATCACTCAAGCACCTGTCGAGTAACTTGATGCAAGAAACAAGCAAAAACCAAGTAAAATTATGCTAAGGATTTCCATTACCAAAAATAGTTTCTTAGCAAATTTCTTCCCAGTGCTTGATTTCTTACAATGTTGGTGACATGAGAGTTGATACAAGCAGTTTCTTATAAAAAACACATGTGATCTCTCATCGGAAAGGCTTTTCACGAGGGCACACAGTAAACATGAAGATTGTTATGGAATCTTAAGAAACCCACAAGAAATTCTGAGTATGCAAAATCGGACAATTTCTAGATTTTTTCAGTTCTGACCTAAATTCATAGTTTCTTGTGAAAATGTACGTGCACTCAGCAGCAAACTTATACCGTCCTAACCTGCGTGCAGACCATACCAACGGAGGTCAATACCGTCCTCACAGAATGTCCCTGTTATCGCTACTTCTACCGTCACCATTTGGTCCTTCAGGTAGCAACAGCAATAACTAGGGCGAAAATCATTTTGAGCACTTGATAGAATCCTGACCACTTGACAGAATTGCACAATTGTTCACGTGAAACTTCTTGTGTGAATTTTTTTCTTTGTGTGAGATCAAATCTTTATTTGTGCAACGGAACCTTATTTGTGTGAATCACTTTTATTTGTGCGAATCGGTTTTAATTTGTGTCACTCAGCTTTTAATTGCACGACATTGCCCCATTTGTGTCAGGAAGGTTTTGTTTTTTGCGATTTGTTTGATTTTGTGCGATTCGTTTTGTATTTGTGCGACTCAGTTTTCTATTCGTGCGCCCTAGTTTCCTATTTGCGAGGCTCATTTTATGTTTGTGTGATTCATTTAACATTTGTGTGCTTCGTTTTCTGTTCGTTCGACTCAGTTTTATATTCGTGCGGACCAGTTTTCTATTTGTGAGGTTCGTTTTATATTTGTGCGATTCGTTTTGTATTTGTGCGACTCAGTTTTGTATTTGTGCGATTCGTTTTGTATTTGTGCGACTCAGTTTTTTATTTGTGCGATTCGTTTTGTATTTGTGAGATTCGTTTTGTATTTGTGCGACTCAGTTCTGTATTTGTGCGATTCGTTTTGTATTTGTGCGATTCGTTTTTTATTTGTGCGACTCAGTTTTATATTTGTGCGATTCGTTTTGTATTTGTGCGATTCGTTTTGCATTTGTGCGTGGCAGTTGTGGGCCACCGTATCAGCAGGATTAAGTCAACACAATAAGCAATAATCTGTTGAACCTGCGTTCCATACCCTCCTTTACCTTCATAAAACATGGAATACGGAATAATGGAACGAACAATTCCACTTCAAGGGGACAGCAGAACATTCATTTACGAATTTAGTGTGGCTTTATCTGAGTTCACAAATATGAAAGAGTGCGAGCAGTTGATAACTTATAGTTACTTCTAGTTAATAAGTTATATTTCGTGACTCGTAGTTTTTGCTATTCTGCTTTTGTTGGCACTTCCTGTATATTGATTTACATAATTCGAACTTCTAATTGACACGATAACGTGTTACTTGTTAGACGTACTTCCGTTGTTGTAGTTGTTGAGTTGTTGTAGTTTTCGAGCTTCAGCACGAGACGAGGTAAATCCGTTAAATTTGACACTGAAAATAATCGCTCCCTTTTCGCTTGTTCCTGGATCCGTCATTCCAACATTCTGTCAAGGCACGAACACGGAATGGTGGAATGGCGGAGCCGTGAACTACCGTAAATGGAACGTTCGACGGACGGAAGGAGCAGACTTGGAGCAAGTCTAGGTTTCCATATGATCGTAACGATCGCTGGTGTCGCAAGGATCGCACACATTTGTGACCAGCGATCGTTGCGTCCATAGGAATGTTTGGGTCGAAATGGAGACGTGTTCAGTTTGCCAGCGATCGTCGCATTGCCAGCGATCCTTGTGTTTGATATGGGAAATTTGCGATCGTAGCGATCCTTAAGTCAAAGGGAAGCTGACTGCGCATGAATTTCAGCAACCGAGGCCTCTCCTTCAAAAGAAATTTCTTTGTTGTCTTTTACCGCCATTGTGAGAATTTGATTTTGCCGCTAAATATCTAAGAAAGATGCGATCGCTGTAATAAATGGAAACTGCATGACGCAAGGATTCCTGAAAGTTACTAGTCACAAACTTTTGCGATCCTTGCAACCATATGGAAGCCAGGATCAGAACGAGCAGATATGGCCATTTTGCCTGCTTTTGAGTGACACTGCGAAATGTGAAGATGATTTTTTGATTACTTCCTTTTTTCCGGGTAGGTCGGTAAAATGTATCCATTGTTTGACAGATCTTGCTGGATTACCAATGAAATCAACCATCAAAAGCTCAATTCCTTCATCTTACTGAGGCTTCAACTTAATTTTCAACATTTTCCAGAGATGCGTCATTTCCTTCTGGAGTCAGGAATTAGCTGAAAGTCCTATTTCTTGATATGCATAAAATCAACTGAAGAGAAAAGAGCTGCAAACACCGGATGAGTCAAAAAAAGGCCCGCCGTTTGAAAGTCTACTGCTCCTGAGTATAAAAAGGGATGATATTTTGCAAAATCTGATTGAAAAGCTAACATGTTCAATTATTTTTAGAATGTTTCCTGTCTGAAACGGTGACTCCGTTCAGATTTTACGAAGGATTTTCTGGAAAACATCCCTTCGAGAAACTATAAAAATATGCTAAAATTACGAGCAAGCTTCTCCCGGGGGGGGGGGGGTAGCTTGACTTGTCCATGGCACGGGGTTGTGCCATTTTTTAGGGTACCTTTCTCATGATAGAGTCCCGATTTATGGGTATGGTTTTCAGCAATTTTTGCATTTTCC
Source organism: Aurelia sp. 3 sensu Dawson et al. (2005) (assembly GCA_964020215.1). Lineage (NCBI taxonomy): Eukaryota > Metazoa > Cnidaria > Scyphozoa > Semaeostomeae > Ulmaridae > Aurelia > Aurelia sp. 3 sensu Dawson et al. (2005). The sequence continues at coordinate 4,468,963 of OZ026580.1, forward strand.
GGATGGGTATAGTTTTCTGTAAGAATTCATTTATTGGTGAGCTGTTTTGGCATTTCTGGATTTATGGGTATTTATTTTATTTTATTTTATTCTTATTTATACACAATACCCTATCAGCATAACAAAGTAAATATAAATGTTGATAATATCATGAAAAAATAAAGCTGCTCTTCCAAGGGGTTGTGTTTGTGTCCCTCTACCTCAAGAACTCCCTCAGTCTTACTTTGAAGGAGCTCAATGAGGCAGAGTCTCGTATTTGCTTTGGGATCTCGTTCCAGGCACTTGCTCCCTGGTATCCAAAAGACTTTTTGCAGTACTCAAGACGAAGCCGAGGAATTTCGAAATCATCAATTTTTCTTGTGTTATATTTCGAAATATTCGACCTAGGAGTGAATTTATTTTTGAGGTTCTCTGGGCAGAGTCCATTTTTTATCTTGTATGTAGTAATTAGCTGGTCATATTTTATTAGATTGCGTACATCGAGCCAATCGCATACCCAGCCATCTTTGTGCCTTGCGCATTCAATTAGTCTGCGTGCCCTGTTTTGCAGCCTCTGTAGGGATTCCAGTTTTGTGTTTGACAGACATCCCCAAATGACACTGCAATATCTCAGATGGCTTTCAATTAATGCTCGATAAACAGTTGCCAATTGTTTCTGGGAGAGGATGTTTTTGAGTTTAAACATCGCCCCTAATCCGTTTTTTATCTTTCGCTTTATGGTTTTGAGTTGTTCTTCCCAATTCATACTTTCGTCTATTATGACACCAAGATATTTTGTTTTTTGAGCTCTGCATAATTTTTGATCTTCTACTTCGAGGTCAGGGAAATCTTTGGCTTTGTTCAGTTGTTTTGGATGCCCTATCAACATAAATTCGCTTTTTTCAGCATTTAGGCTAAGTTTGTTTTGCCTCATCCAGGATGAAACAAGATCAAGTTCGCCCTTTATCTCATTAAAAAGCTCGTTGATCTCATTGGAGGCATAAGAAATGCTCGTGTCATCCGCGTACATATTTGGTTTAGACTTTTTCAAACATTTTTCAAAATCGTTCATATAAATGATGAAAAGTAAGGGACCCAAACACGACCCCTGTGGTATTCCACACTGTACTAAACGCTTGTTTGACGATTTACCTTCTACATAACAATACTGCTCTCTCCCGGCAAGGTATGAAGTGAACCAACCGTGTGCAAGATCGGTGACTCCATAGGCTGATAGCTTCGACAACAGAACATCATGGTCAACGGTATCAAAGGCTTTTTTTAGATCTAAAAATACGCTTAAATTCGTTTTTTGCTCGTTGATGTTCCTGAACCAAGTCTCTGTTATGTTCATTATCGATGTTTGCGTGTTATGTAATTTTCGGAAGGCGAATTGGTTGTCTGAAAGAAGACCACAATCTTTCATATGGGAAAAGAGTTGATCATGGGCCATCTTTTCCAGCAATCTTGACAGTATCGAAACAACAGAGATTGGTCTGTAATTTGTCAACTCTGATTTTTGACCTGCCTTAAATATTGGTGCCACTCTTGCCAGTTTCCAAAGATCTGGAAAAACGCCAGTGTCGAGGGATCTATTGAATATTTTTGTCAAAGGCCCGCTTACAATCTCGACAGCGTCTTTTAGTATTTTAATAGGTATTTTATCTGGACTTGGCGATTTTGAGGTCTTCAGTTTGTTTATCTCTTGCTTGACATAAGATACTTCAACATGTTTGAACAAGAATTTCGGGAGACGTTTGTCTTTCACCACATTTCGCACGTAAGCCATTGGGTCGGCATCTGTAGGTGCCTCAATTTTGCTTGCAAGCTTAGGCCCAATGGTCACAAAATGCTCATTGAAGGCTTCAGCTATTTCATCTGGACGAACATACTTTCGACCGTTCAGTGTGACTGAATTTAAGGGAGCAGAAGTTTTACATTTGTTTAACACTTTATTTATCGTCTTCCACATCGCCTTTGGATTACCTGAGTTTTCTTCGATTAAGTTGTGATAGTAATCTTGCACACTGTTTCGTAGCTCACTTGTTACCTTATTCCTCAGTTTCTTATACCTAGGCCATACGTTGTGATCTTTCTCGGCTCTTTTCTTTGCTTGGTCACGCTCTCTCATCAAATTTTTTATTAAAGGTGAAATCCAGGGTGTGTTGTTACTCGAAACTTTCCTACATTTTAATGGAGCATGGACCTCAAGAATCGAGCTGAAAAGATCATGAAAAGAGCTCGCCATGATGTTAGGGTCACCAGCGGCAGCTTCAAAAGCTGCGTCCCAATCTATTGATGCTAGATCACTTAAGAAGAGGTCCTTTTGATAATTGGCTAAACTTCGAGTTTCTATAAATTTTGTTCGTTTATTCAAGAGCCTCTTAGCATTAATCTTTCGTTGGATGAATGGAAGGTAATGATCGGTCATACCGATTTTTAGTACCTCTGCACTTAAAATATAACTGGGGCGGTTAGTTGCTATGTGATCGATCAGGGTTTTTGTTACTCGACTTGATCCATCCTCATCAACAACACTAGCAACTCTTGTGGGCTCCTTTATTTGCTGCTCAAATTGGAACTCGTTGTAAATTGAATTTAACTGTCTCGCAGGGCCTTCGTTTGGCTTTTTAAAGTCACAATTGGTATCCCCCATCAGATAAATTTCTTTCCCCTCTGCATCAAGTTTTGATAGCAAGTTTGTGAGGGCTTCAAACGTTTCCTTGTCATTATCCGACTTTGGGGATCTATACCAACAAAGGACTATGAAGTTTTTTGCGTGCAGAGGTGTAACCTCAACCCCAACTATTTCTAATTTTGGGTCTTTGATATCTGACCTATGAAAATGACGGACAGTCTGGTTAACATAGACCGCCACACCTCCACCGCTGGTATTCCTATCATCACGATATATATCGTAACCATCAATTTGAATTTCTGAATCCTTGGTATGTTCATCTACCCTTGTTTCATTTAGTCCAAGGATATCAAATTGATGATCTCTGCATAATACATCTAACTCATACAGATACTTCTTTAAGGATACAGTGTTTAAGGTAGCTAATTTTAATCCCTTTCTACCTTTTGGAGCAAATTTATCATTTTTTCTAGCGTTGGAATTAAATCCCGTTAAACCCTATTGACAAAACCTTATATATTTGCTAATATTACCTGCAAACTTTCTAAGGCCCCCTTGGTTAATATGCAGCCCATCTTTCGCTAAGTTAGTAAATAATATATTGTCATTATCTATAAGATCATATCCTTGCAACAAAAGTTTTTCCTTTAAAATCTTGTTAGTTTGTATAACCTTGGCATTTAGATGAAGTTCATCACTTCGTTTAAAAATAGATGAAAAAACGACTTGTGCACCTGGGTTGTTGCTCTTGATATCATCCAAGGTTTCAATGATCTCATTTGAGAGTTGTATCGGCGTTGCTGACTTGAGGTATGATTTTCAGAAAATTCTCCAGATTTATGGGTATACTCTTGAGAAATTTCTCCAGATTCCCTGATATGTTTCCCTCACAGCGATGAATTTAGTATGCTTTAGCACGTACTATCCTTAGAGAGGATTGAAACAGTCTTCTTCCTAGCATGAATAACTAATTCAAGGGGATTCCAGTCTCTCAAGAGGACGAAATACATGAACACATTCAAATGTCATTATTGCTAGGAAGGAAAACAAAGGGAAATCTTGCTTGTTGTTTCACTCGTTTGCAGGTTTTCGGAAGGGACTTGCTGCAGAATACTTCTTTTTTTAATATATAGATCTAAAAAGAACGTTAAAAATACAAAATTGATACATTTCTATGTGCAAGCCACAGCGGAGAAGGACACTTGGTCATCTGGTTTCCACTGCGGCTGGCACTTACAATTCAACTATACCAGCTACAGAATACCTCCCACATCGATGAGAAGGAATGGCCAGTTAACGCCAGATGAATTACTTAAGCCTAATTGGACATATCGGGAATAAAACAAGATAGTTTTCATTATCATTGCTTTGATGTTCAGGGTCAAGCATTTTTTCAAACGTCGGCTCTTTTTATTGACTCACCTAGAGGGAAACTTACATACATACATACATACATACATACATTATTGATTTGTTAATGCAGGTCCAGCTTAAAAAGCTGACGTGGAACTTTACTACCTACTTTCTACTATCAGTTTCTGTCAACGAACTTCACCCTGATTTGCTTATCTGGAATGTTAGTCCCTCTGAAATGATTCTCCACGACGTGTCCAGGAGGAAGCTCCAAATTAAACTTCAGCAGTATTTTACTCAGCAGTATTTGAAGTTCAAGTTCTGCAAGACGTCGGCCAAGGCACATCCGCACCCCGAATCCAAAGGGCAAAGACGCAAATGCATCCACTGGTAAATCCCCAGCATCATCCCTCAGCCATCTTTCTGGCTTGAACGCAAGAGCATCCTCAAACAACTCTTCACTTCTTCCCATTGAATGGTTCAAAAACATCATCGAAGTATTCGCTGGGATGTGATACCCTGATAAGACAATATCTGTCGGAAGAACTCTACCTGTGAAAATTAGCACAGGGAATAGTCGAAGGGTCTCCTTGATCGTCGCTTTTAGAAGTGGTACACATTACAGATTAGCTGCAGTCGGTCCAGTACCATCTGGAAAAACATGCATCACTTCCTCTCTCACTCGATCTTGAACCTCAGGATGTTTCGCAAGCAAATAGAGCATCCATTGCATCGTGTTTGAGGTTGTATCTACGCCTGCAAATAAAGTGTCAACAATACTAGAGCCAACTTCATCATTAGTAATCTTTTTCGACGAAAGCAGAAAAGGGATCAGTTCTTGACTGTCCTCCAAATTCTCGCCAAGGGCTTCTCTTCTTTCGATGTCATTTAGTTTTTCAGCGATCAGTTTCTCTGCATATTTGTATAGCAACAAGAAGTTCTCGTCGAATGCCTTGTAAGCTTTCGTTTTGTAGTACTTGTAAAATTTAAGCGGGACAAGGCTGGCCGCTACAATATTATCCAGAAAAGTTCCCACTGCCTTGATGAAAGCGACACTGTCCGGTGGGGGGTTCTTTTCTAGGCTTCCAAAACGACGATCAAACAGAAAATCAGTCACTGTCTCAAACGACCATTTAAATAACTCCATATCGATTTCATCAACTTCAAAAGACCGGTCACTACCCGGCTCATTCCTAGCTTGGCAAATGCGTGTGATCATGTCCGTTGCGACGTCGTTAATCCTCGGGATGTACTGATTTATCTGGGGTGGCCGCAGCATTTTCTTCGAAATGATTCGCTTCTGTTTTTGCCATTTTGCATCGTTCAAGAAAAACACGCCAGGGTCTTTCGCGTGACGTTTATAGAAATCATCAAACAAGGGGTTTTTGAAACGTTTTGGATATTTCGGTTCTGCGCGGATTACCGCTGCAACATCGGCCGGGTTCGCAATCCAAACTTCATGGCCCATGTGAGTTGCTCTTTTTGAAATCAAACCAAGGCTCCTGCAAAACAAATTTTTTAATCATAATCAGTCACACTTTTACACACGTTTAAATTTTCTAAGTGAGTTTCACCTTAAAATTTGAGAGGATCTGGCACATATTTGCCTGTGCCCTCAAAAACGAGGTTGATGCGTAGTCATGGCAACCATGGAAACCTTCCACAACTAGAAATTCACATTGCTTCCGTGACGCTCATGACAGTTAAGTGGCCCTCAAAATGAGGAACTCTTGGTTCATGGTGAAAGATTTGTTGATTCTTGGATTGCTTTTGTCCATGGCTAATAGCACAGAAAATGTGAATTTTGAGGCGTTCTGGCATTGGAGGCTCGAGCAGGCAACTTAGGGCGTGGAGCACTGAGCTTTCAGTATACTGTCGCTGTTGTCTCATGAAATCCGGACATGGAATCAACGGGAAAAATCCGTCCTAATTTCAACGTTTTTGTCATGCCATAAGTCGTAGTTTGAGCGTCCATCAGTCCATAGATAGCAATGACAACGAATGTGTAGTAAGTCTGGTGTTCGGACGATGCGGAGGCGAAAGAAAAGTCACCACTGCGTATGGATAAGCCATTTTTGTGGTCAGCGGTATCGGTTCTTAGACACGTTTGTTTGTTCAAGACAATACAATTTTGAAATGAGGAAGGGATTTTACTTTAGTTGATAGCAACTGGTGTGGCAAACAACTGTTGCTTTCGTTAAATCAAGCAGGTACTTTCACGTGACAATGACTTTGCATATTTATAAATAACTTTGGGTAATCGAAGGCCTAAGAAGCTGCAAGCCACTTTTCCAAAAGAGACTTACTCCTCTGAGCCCTTCCAACGCCTTTTAAACACATTTTGCTGCAGAAGTTGAAATTTTCAGAGCAACGACAAGAACTGTTACTTTTCAACGGGGGAAGTCTTGTTAGAAAGTTTGCATATTTAATATTTCTTTACTAGTAGAGAAATTAAACAAAGAATCTAAGATCTAAGATTCATTACAATAAACAACATCAAAGGTTACGTACTTGACTGCATCCTCCTGGATGCCATAAAATGCTTTATTGAATCCTCCATTTCTTGTGAAAATTTCAAGGACATTCATTGTCCAATGCTTTCCATTTGAAGGCAACTCAGACATGGGCTTTGCGTTGATCGACGTGTTGTGAATTTCTCCATTTGTTGTAGTAGCAGTGGCTGCGATCTGTTCTGAGCTTGAAGTTGTGGAAACACTCCTCGTAGCATTGTTGTTTATAGCTCCCACTGCAGCTAAACGTGTACAATGATTCCATGAATGAAGAAACGAACTGCTGAGCCTAGAAACCTGCAACATGATCGCACTTTACGTACGATATTTCTTGTGTTGTGGTCGAATTTGTGGACTCTGGACTTCTGCAACCTCGTTCCCAGGCTCCAAACAGTCTTCTCGCTCTCGCTCGCAATCTCAACCATTGGATGATCTCAACCTAGACTTATGACGATGAGTCTCTTGTTTCTCTGTGCTCTTTGACTTGATGATGGCTCTTCGGTCAACAGAGACTCATAGTATTACTATGAAAAACCTGGCCCTATTTAGGCCCAAACTGAGCAATTTCTTCAGCACCAATCAGATTGCGAGACTTGACCAAGAACAATGCTCTCAAATTTTCAATTTGAATGATGCAGTTGACTAGGTTTTGAACGAAGTTGCTGCGGAAGGTTGTTGTAGACTTATTACGTTGAGTCCTAGTAATCGCTACCACCCACCCACCCCTCGCTCATACTATGTATGAGAAAGGGGTGGGTGGGTGGTAGCGATTACTAGGACTCAACGTAATAAGTCTAAGGTTGTTGTACATTGCTCTGGTTTGTTTTGGTTTTAAAAACCACTTGTTGTGGGAAAAGTAGAAGTTTTTATTGCATTAATTATCGTTGCAAAGAATCAGAACTGTTAGGCCTACCTTTGTGTGTTCTTTGTTTTTCCATCTTCTCCGTTGTCTTGTCGATTGAACATTTTCAATTTGCTCTCATCTCATTCACTTTCTTCGTCTCGACAGCAGCCATGTTATTTTAAATGTCTTCAACAGCCATGTGAGAGCTCCCTCAGTGGGGAGAGTGCGGAGCCACAGCGGAACGAACCGAAATGAGGCTGTTGAAGACATTTAAAATAACATGGCCGCTGTCGAGATGAAGAAAGTGAATGAGAGCAAATTGAAAATGTTCAATCGACAAGACAACGGAGAAGATGGAAAAACAAAGAACACACAAAGGTAGGCCTAACAGTTCTGATTCTTTGCAACGATAATTAATGCAATAAAAACTTCCACTTTTCCCACAACCCGTGTTAAAAACATGGAAAATGTAGCACTGAAATATACTCATTACATAAGTCTCAATAGTATCACTATTTTTTATTTATTTTTTTTTTAAATATCAGATTGAAAATAATGAACGAATACAAGGAATCACGTCGTCAGTCTAGCACTGAAAGACTTATTTTGCACTCACCAGGTAAAGTGAACTTCCTTCTTCAGATTTATACCAAGTTTCTTTGATTAAATGTCTGCTTAACGTGGCTTTTGTCGTATTTTCTTTCCGAGGAGTGACAGTTGAACAGAGCAACGACAGCCGTTCGATCATGATTCGATCGATCGAATGCCTAAGATAGGGCCAGGTTTTACACTGGTTCATAATGAGTCCTAGACTTATTACGTTGAGTCCTAGTAATCGCTACCTGGGTGGTAGTGATTACTAGGACTCAACGTAATAAGTCTAAATGAGTCCCTCTTGAGCAAGGTTTACCGCAGGGATACAAGGGACTCATCGTCATCAGTCTAATCTCAACCGTCGACCGATTATCGACGCATGAGTAATGGCCGTTGTATCAAGGTTCGGACTTCTGGACTGGACTTATTTTGCAAATTAGCCTCGAATACACTCAGTAGTAAACCTTCTTTGCTCTAGAAACATTACATAAGTCCTTCGATAACTGTCGCTTGTTGTAGAGCGAAACAAAATACTTTAAGAAGGAGTCTTTGCACTTCTTCTCAGATGTTCTCAAATGTGCAAAATGTACAGAAGCATAAATCTACCAATTTTATTGCTGTTGAAGTTACTTTACAACTTTACAACAAGGGCGAATTCCTTGGAGCATCTTCTGAAAACGGTAGAGTCCATTCTTTTGGTGCCATCTACCGAAAACGGTAGATTTCGCAGACTTCAGACTTCAGATCAGGGAGCGGCCTTCAGATCATGTTTTATAACAGCCTGCTCCCTTGGTCATTCTGTTTTTCGGTAGAATTCCGAGAAATCTTCATTAGAAGCAATCGGGCTCTTCTGAAAACGGCAGAGATCCGATCCGAGGCTTCGGAAACCTTCTGCTCCTGAAGCTGGTAGACTTCCGAAAGGATCGCAAAGTTGTTGTTGTTGTTGTTGTTGTTGTTGAGTTTCAATTTCATTTGAACAACAACATTTCTTTAACTGCTACTACAAAAATTTTAATAAAAATACAGTTGTTCAGGAGGCCTGGATACCAATGGCAAGAACCGGAGCTATTTCCTTGAGAAACCCTGGAGGGCTGTCCTCTTGTTTCAATTCAATTTTACTATATCTTCTATTGAAACTAATCTAAATCGAATGATTAGCGAAATGAATTACTAACATACTAACAGAGAGCATTTTTTTCGAGAATGAAAAAGCACAGGTGGCGGAGAATGGCTCAGTAATACTTGCACGTTTCTGTAATACGTACAAATGTCCTAAAATTCCAAAATTTAATCATAGTACCTGCCACTTAACTGTTTTAAATTTCCCTTGAATTATCCATCAGTTACACAGACTGCATAAGCGTACGAGGCGGGGGGGGGGCCGGAGGGGCGGTAGCCCCCGCAACTTTGGAGAAATTTTCAAAAATCAGCCCCATTCGGGCAAATTTTTGCCCTTAGTCGGGCAAAAATGTTGGCAAACAATGGGCTTTGTGTCGGACAGCCCCCTAGATTTTTTCTTCCCGTACGCTTATGACAGACTGCACGTCAGGCCATAAATCGTGTCGTGTTGTTGCAGTCTCCACCGTCTGTGCCGCTTGTGGAGAAATTTTTCAAAACACTTTAGCAGATTATTTTCTCTTGGCATTGACATAACAAAAGATTATCGTATTGCAATGGCTTCAATTCGCTCGGCGGAACAACATCCGACGCTGATTGCTTCCCATTCTTTCAGAATTCTCATTCCTGCCAGCTCTACACGTTTTTCTTCTTAGAACCTGGTTTATAAGAAACTAGTACTAAGATGGCCAAATTTTTAAGAAATTCTAGTACTATGTCTGAGAAGTACTAAGAAACTTTTCAAAGTTAAAAGTTTGAATTTTATAGCAAATAGATCGTTGAGCCTTTATTATTGGGAAATATTATCTAACCATTTGTGTCTTCAACATAACAGAACACTGTTTATTCCTATATGATGTTTTAAATATCAAGAAACATATCTGCAGTAGTGTTAGCGACCACATTGACAATTTATGCATTCAAAAAATAAGAAACCAATTAAGAAACTTTTAGTACTAAAATGGACAAAATTTCATGTTAAATTAAGAAACTTTTAGTACTATGGCCTGATCCTAGTTTCTTATAGAAAAAAAACGGGTACCGCTTTCAGAACGCGTATTCTTTTTGCATTTTTCTCTGCGAAGTCTGCCAACTCTATCGTTTTCGAAATTCGCATTCTTTTGGTAACTGATGTTTTTCTCTGCGAAGTCTACCGTATTCAGAAGACTTCCCAGACTTCAGATGCCCAAAGGAATGCGCCCCAAGAATGTGACGGCAAGCTAAAGAAGCACTAGAAGAGACCCGCTCACAGAACAACACAATATACCCCGGGCTCTAGCACTCAGAATCTGGCATGGGTAGATGGTCAGATTTGTGTCTCAATTAGGAAATTAGCGTAATACAAAGCTATATATTTTGACACATTGAAAAATATCTTTCGTTGGTTGATTGATTGAATTGCATATTTTTATATCCAGATAAAAAATTACGACCAATATCAGTGTCTAGGAGCCCTTTACCATGAGCGCGGCATGAAACTCGTTCCGGCACGAGATTCATAGCGGGAGCCGGTCCACTCCACTGTGATGTCATGGCGATCATGTCGCTTGTCATGCCGCCATGAGAAGTAATTCCGGGGAGGGGGGGGGGGCGTGAAACTAATGCCGACATGAAAATCCCATGCAAACACATACCGAGGTGATAAGAAACCCTCACTGACTTTGTTTTTTCTTCTCAAATACCTCTCCTGAATGAAAGATGCAATATAGAAATTCTGATATACTGTTTGACCGCTCAACATCGGTTCGGATGTAACAGGAGTGCATTTTATCATATTTCCACCCCGGCATGAGCTCATGTCGCCCGAAGTTTCATGTCGGGTACTTCAAAACAACTAAACAACATGACGGGGACGATACCATGAGCAGCAAAGTAGCACGACAATCATGGCTGTTATACATTCAACGATGTTACATTTTACGAGAGCATGAAGCAAATCTCGTCCTCTTCTTTTTTTCACGATGACTGGTGCAAATCTACATTGTTAAAATGCTGGAAACACAACTTTAAAGAGGCACTAACGCAAAAAATGACATCAACAAATAATCCGCCGAAGGCATGCTAATCGGGTTGTGTAGAGATTATGTACCTTTTGTGTGCAAATATTTGTGTCAAATGATGATTGTACGTGATAGTAGATAAACAAAGGCCCACATCAGTCGAATAGCCCGATGTAAGATTCGTTGACCGAAAACTGCCAACTGACGTAGAATCCTTTGTTTCCACGCAGCAGACCAGATAAAAAGTAGGATATTAAAAATAATCTTTCCAGTTCTCGCAGTCTCATAACTTCCTTCCATGACGGAGGGTAGAGACTAGGTGACAATATTGTCAGGTAATGCGAGCTTTCATCATGTTTCTCGAATATTCTCGCGGCAATTTTCGGATGCAAAAATTTTGCGTTAGTGTCTCTTTAAAACTCACTATTAACACATCAGATCCTGTCCACGAACTTAACTCTGATTGGCTTATCTGGAATAGTTGTCCCCCTTATGTAGGGCTCCACGACGTGCCCTTCAGGCAGTCTCAAATCAAATTTCAGCAATATTTTGATCAACAGTATTTGAAGCTCTAGTTCTGCAAGTCGTCGGCCAAGGCACATCCGTACCCCGAATCCAAAGGGCAAAGACGCAAACGCATCCACTGGTAAATCCCCAGAATCATCCCTTAGCCACAGGGCCGTCGAGAGCCAGCTCGGGCCCTGGAGTGATATACTGGGACGGGCCTTAGGGGGTTTGGGGGCGTAGCCCACAAGAAAATTTTTTGCAACCACGCCCTTTAGTCTCCCGGAAAATGAGGGAAACGCCCCTTTTATGACTAATTATTCTAAAAATTTCTTAAACATTCCGTGTAAATGTTATACAAAAACTTGTATTTATGAATCAAGGACATAGTTTGATGCTAGTAATGCCTTGTCCACACCAGGTTGTTGCAGTCGCTGGAGGTGCTAGAAGGAAGGAGCGACTCAAAGGCCGAAAGGAATGAACGTGAACGGAAACTCAATAACCCTACGACACCAACGACTGACTCGCTGGGATAGAACCAGTTTCTATAAATTAGGAATATCAATATGACAGTTTGAATTCTGACATGAAGACTGTCATCAAAGTCGACGGTTCTAGCAAATACCCTTTTAAAGCAGATGAATTGCCATAAAAATGCATTGCAGAGATATATTGCAATAACAAATTTTATGGCACAAACTATGTACGGGCCCCTTCGGGGCCCGGGCCCTGGACCTTTTACCCCCTCTACCCCCCCTTCTCGACGGTCCTGCTTAGCCATCTTTCTGGTTTGAACGCAAGAGCATCCTCAAACAACTCTTCCCTCCTACCAATTGAATGGTGCAGAAACATGATAGATGTGTTTGCTGGGATATTATACCCTGATAATACTATATCTGTTGGAAGAACTCTGCCCGTGACAATTAGCACGGGGAACAGTCGAAGAGTCTCCTTGATCGTCGCTTTGAGAAGTGGTATGCGGTTCAAATCAGCAGAAGAAATGCCAGTGCCATCCGGAACAATTCGCATCACTTCTTTTCTCACTCGATCTTGAACCTCGGGGTATTTAGCATGCGAATAGAGCATCCATTGCATCGTGTTAGATGTTGTATCCACACCTGCAAAGAGGGTATCAACAATACTAGACATGACCTCGTTATTTGAAATCTCCTGAGACGAAAGAAGAAATGGAATCATTTCTTGGCTGTTTTCTAGGTTCTCCCCACGGGCCTCCCTCCTTGCGATATCATCTAGTTTTTCCGCCAGCAGTTTTTCTGCATACTGATACAGCAATTTGAAGTTCTCATCGAAACCTTTGAAAGATTTCGTTTTGTAGTACTCGTAAAACTTAACCGGGAAAAGGCCGGCGGGTATGATGTTGCTCATGAAATTTACGACAGTTTTGATAAAAGCGACGCTGTCCGCAGGCGGGTTCTCTTCTAAAGTTCCAAAACGACGATCAAACAGAACATCAGTCACTGTCTCAAACGACCATTTCAATACTTCCAAGTCAACATCATCAACTTCGTAAGAGCGGTCACTGCCCGGATCATTCCTGATTTGGCAAATACGAGCGACCATGTCCGTTGCGACGTCGGTTATCCTCGGTATGTATCGGTTTATCTCGGGTGGCCGTAGCATTTTTCTGGAAAGGACACGTTTATGCTTTTGCCATTTTGCACCGCTCAAGAAAAAGACACCAGGGTCTTTTTCATTACGTTGATAAAAATCAACAAACAGAGTACTCTTGTAGCGTCGTGGATGTTTTGGTTCAGCACGCATTACTGCTGCTATATCGTCTGGGTTTGCAGTCCAAACTTCATCGCCTATGTGAGTTGCTCTCTTTGATATCAAACCAAGGTTCCTGCAGGAAAAATTTATGATAATAAAGATCTTTCTTTACAGTTGGATAACTGTGTAGTTTGTTTCACAAAATCAAAAAATTAAAAAAAAATCAAAAAATTAAAAAAAAAATTAAAAAAAAAATAAAAAAATTCAATTAAAATTCATGGTATCACTAGTACTCGAGGGGGGGGGGGGGTAACTCCTATACCGGGCATGGTATACACGTGCCTGCCTGGGTTATGGGTCAATTGGCGGGTTATGGGTCAATTGGTGGTATTTTGCCCGGGTTATGGGTCATGTTTTGAATTTTGTGAAGTTACTTCAGGCAACCCTCAAATTCATTCATGCTTCAGAACGCTTTTAAATGTTCCATTGCTGCAAACTCCCATTCATTAGCACCTACTTTTTGTCAACTTTGTATTTGTAATTAGTGGTTTACTTATTTTTATTTCTATCTTTACTTTATGTTGTGCGTTTTTATGTATTGGCCATGGGGTAGTCATGGTCTTTCGCTCCTCATGGTGTCGTACCCGTAGTGTAGTAAAATAATTAGGAGTAGTATAGTAAAATGTAAAATTTGTATTGTAATTATGTTATATGAATAAAAAAAAATTTGCCCTGGTTATGGGTCTGCGTTACGGAGATTTGCCGCAGTTATGGATAAATGTTAGCAATTCATAGCTATTTTAAGATATAATGACAAGAAACTTTCGTGAAAAAAAATTTTGCTTCAAAAATGATACAAAACATAGTCTTTTCATGATACTTGTGGAAAATCTTGCCCTGTTTATGGGGTCATACTTCAAAATTTTGCCCTGGTTATGGTTACTTGCTTTCAAAATGTTGCCCTACTTATGGGTCATAACTCTGAATTCCCAAAGGCACATATATACCCGACCCCCTATAGGAGTTACCCCCCCCCTTGCTAGTACTACATGGTTACATGGAGTGGAGTGTATCAACTCGCTTAACAGCCAAGAGATCAAAGTATTTTGTGTCCGAGACTTAATAATATCAAGTCCACAGCTTTGCCTAACAAATAGACTGGTATCAAAATTTCAACTTTTTATCGCCAAATTTTTGGTGTCGGGGCCGGGGATTGCAAATAATGGCCCTGCTTTCTCCTTCGTTGTTCCCTCCTGGGACAAGTTGAAAATATGATCTGTTAAAGCTAAGGTGTCTTTCGTCTACTTACTTGACTGCATCCTCCTGAATTCCATAAAACGCTTTATTGAATCCTTCCTTTCTTGTGAAAATTTCAAGGACATTCATTGCCCAATGTTTTCCATTTGAAGGCAGTTCAGACATCGGCTTCACGTTGATCGATGTGTTGTTGTCGTGAAGTGTTGCAGTCGCTGTGGCTGCGATCTGCTCCGAGCTTGAACTCGTAGAAACACGCCTTGTTGCATGGTTGTTAAGATCTCCAACAGCAGCAAACTGTTTGCTGACAGTTCGTGAATGAAGAAGGAAACTGCTTGGCCTGAAAACCCGTAACATGATCGTACTTTTACTCTCCCTTCTTTTCTCTTCCTGACTTGTTGTTTTGCATGTTTGTTTGACTGTCACCTGTGGCCCTGTGGCCTGACCAATGAGTTCAATATTCTGTGGTTCAATGGACCTGACCTCGTGACCTCGAAGGAGACCTCAAAATCGAGCCTCGAGTTCAATCGAGCCTCTGCTGAATGAGTGCACTAAGAGGTTTGAAATCTAATGTTTTCGGAAAGGAAAATCACTGTATTTTTTGTATACACCACTTTAATGAAAAGCCTCGTTTTGGAAATTATTCAAAATTCTTTCATATGAAATTTCAGACGCCAAATTCGGATTTAGCACCGAAACTTTAGTCTAACCCTAAGTTTTCATGTCGCTAGCGGTTGTAGCGTTAATTTTATGGCGATGTAAAGTTTGAAAATCTGTAAGGGATTTGACCGTGAAAATGACTTGGGGTGAAAAGTTTCACCCCGAACAACTTTTCACGGTCAAATCCCTTATAAATCTTTGAACTTTACATTGTTATAAAATCAACATCACAATTGTCAGCAGTTTAAAAATATGTAACCAGACTAAAGTTTGGGTGTTAAATCCGAATCTGGGCTCGAAATTTTCATATTAACAATAGGAAGAGATTTTGACAAATTTCCAAAACGAGGCTGCTTAATTAAAGTGGTGTATTCGCCCTTGCTGTCGAAAAAAGAGTGGTCTTGTGTTGTGAATAGTCAAGTAGATTGTACGCTCCCTGCTGAGAAACTGAGTTTTCCCCTGGAGGTTTGGAGGGAATGAATATATATGATCCCGGGGGGTTCATGACTTGCGGAAAGACGGGGGTCTGCTCTGCTGTCCGGTTTTCAGAAAGCTACCCTCTTCAAATTACAAAACTAGCCATCATACCCACTTTAATGATAAATCAAAATTTAAATGCCTCATTGTTCTAGTTTTTATCACGTGACCACAATAGCACCATATTTGGGGAGCAGTTGACAAAAAATAGCTTTGAACATCCATAATTTCTTTGTTTCTCGTCCGAATTACTTGAAACATGTATCATTCGATTGCTCTTGATGAGAGCTTTCACTTGATATATAAATTTTGCTAATTTGCTGACATCAGCAAAATTTAATATCTATGACGTCATTTATATTTATGACGTCATTTTTCGAATAAATGTATGTATTAATTAAAAATTTTTTGCAATTTAGCTTAATCTTGTTTGTTTCATGCATATTAAGTCGATCTATGTCAGAAATAGCAAGAAAACTACGGAAAACTGCAGTGACAATAAGTAGAAAGGAATACAGAGCTAATTAAGCGCTAATTGGTCTATAAATAGATAATTCAGATTGCTTCAAAGTACATACCTTAATTTTACAATGTATTTCCTATCATTTAAGACTATTCTCATTAAAATCGGTTGAGTATTCAATTAAATAGAATTTTTCTTGCGAAGCAGCTATAAATTGGCCTGTTTTCCTTTGTTTTTTGGTTGCCCTAGCAACAAATCACGTGATTAATTAATCACCATTGTTGCATTTCGAAAGCTTATTGTCCAAAGAACAATGGAGGATAGTTTCATTGTTATATCTTTTGTAGTTTCAGAGAAAAAGAGGGGGGGGGGCGAAAAACGCCCCCACATGCCAAAATATCGAAAAATACCCAATGAGAAATAGGGTTAAGGAGGATGGTACCCAAAAATTTTTGTCAAAATCAATTTTCGGAGGAAGTAAATTTTTTGCTGCTAAAATGCACTTTCAACATCGATCTTTAAGATGGTGTAGCCAAAAATGACTTCAAATGTGAGGAAATGTGTAAAATCACCACTTTTTTATAGCACCCTATATTCTTCTTCCTTAGCAACGGTTTCTATGTGGGTAAAATTCCTTATTTTTACACCAGGATGCCCCCAAATCCTGAATTTTGACATCTCTGACGCCATAATTTCATGATGCTTCATTTGAAGTACTTCAGCGGTTAAGGGGGCTCTGCACAATGGTCAAAATCAACATTTTCCACTTTCGCTCAGGGTTGCCAACTGGCCTACTGGGAGGCCAGATTTTTAAAATCTGGCCTAATTTGAAAGTCTTTTGCTACAAATATTTTCATTTGGCCTCCACCCTATTTCTGGCTACAACTTGGCCTCCTGGGATTCCATGACATGATGTCTTTGTTTTCTTTGTAATTTTCTACAGTTTTTTTTTGTAAATGCTTATTCATGAAATGAGATCTAATTGCTGCAGTGACAAAATAGATGTTAAAACCGAGGGGCAAATGACTTCTCAAAATAGCGTAGGTAATTTTTGTGATTTTGAAATCACATGATTTTTTCTGTGATTTTTTGTGATTTTAGTGATTTCTAGTGACTTTTTCGTGTGATTTTTCAGTAATTTTTCAGTGATTTGTGATTTTTGGCGCTTTCTGTATGTGATTGTTCTTGTGATTTTGTGATTTTGTTTGTGATTTTTTTGTGATTTCAAGGGAGGTGTACGAAAAAAATCAGTGAATTGCCTGTCGGTTAAAACAGATATAAAATATGATACTATCATCATTTTCAACGTCTGTTTCATCGAGCATGCCTTGCACATGCCCGGCCCTGAAAATAAAGCCAACGTAGCATTCACTTGGGCATTCACTGCAACAAAGAGACCGCATGTGCAAGTGATGCTCGATGAAACAGACCCTTTAAATCAAATTTGAAAACTGGAATATTGATTGTTAAAAATCCTTTGTCTCAAATAACTTAAACAATTGGTCTATTGTTGTTAAACAATGAAAATTCTTCTGCTGCAAATTTGGCTAAATTCTGGCCTCGTTTGCGACCATGTTTGGCTACTGCTGACCAGTTGGGTCTGGCAACCCTGCTTTCGCTGCAGTTAGTCTGTTGTTGAGGGGAGTAGCCGACAAATTATTGAAGCCAAGGATTTAAATTAAGGATGCCTGGTACAAAACAAGCATCTACATGTCGTAAGAAGAGAAAAAGAACTTTCCATGGCACTCAGAGACAGGACTTACGGGAAGAAGGTGACCAACTAGTGAATCCACCCTTGGCATTGTTGGGCCTAGGCCAATCAACAACCTCATGTTCCCCTGCTAAGCCAAACAGATCTTCGGAAAAGATATCATCAAACTGCCCAGTACTGGAAAGGATGGCCGGCCAGGTTATAACAATGAAAGAAAGCCCTTGATTTGGGTCAAGAATCACCAACTGGAGTCGTTAAGGCCAATTCTGGTTACAAAGTGATTGGCACCAGAAGTCTTTAGCAAATTTTCAGAGACTCTGTTATTTGTGCAAAGTGGAGAAGCCCTGAGGGTAAATTAGAGTTGTATCAAGATAATAGCAAGAGGAATGGTCTGCATGAATGTCTGCTTCTGAGATGTGGATTTTGCAAGAATGAGACACAGTTTCAGACAAGCAAGAAACATGTTTTCGTTAGAAGTCATAGACTTGAGACAGCCACTGCGATCACAGTGCTCATTTGGAACCAAGGAGCAGCAAGCATGGGGCTAGTATTAGAGAGAATAGGAGTTGAGGACCTTAGCATTAACACCATGACAGGATATAGGTTGGAGAATTTATCTCGGATCAATAATGCAGCTGTAAAATGTCAAAGCAAATACAGAAGAAGAAGAAGACAACTCCGCCATGAAAGGAAAACTAGGAACGTTGTAGGAAAAAATTATTTGTCAGGAGTATTTGGCACAAGCAAACAACCTGAAGTCACTCTTGCCTCTAATAAAAGGAGCCTTAGTAACAATGGCAACAATGGAATCCAGATAGTTTTTGTAGATGAGAAAGATATAGAAGTTCATTGTGAAAAGAAATCAAAGTTGCGCTAGAGGTACAACTTATGCTCGTTAGGTTCAACAACATATTTTTGATCCAAAAAGAGTTCAAAAAGTAATCATGAGGCTGGGTGCCATGGATTTAAGCTTCTTTTATCTATCTTAGCCATGGATGCCACATTGCTGTCTCTAACAGCTCCTTGAGGCAATTAAAAGAGTTCTATTTATATTAACATGCTTTGATGGGCCGTTTTGAAAAATGGACCTTTTCAACTTCTAGAAAAGATATTTTCAGAAGCACATTGACATATTTGAATGAAATTTACTCTGAAGTTGCATTTTGATATGAAGATCAAAATGAATTGAGGATTTTTTTAAATTTCAATTATACGATAAGTTATCTTACAAAAACGGTTTTGACACGTTACCATGGCAACAGTTGCCATGACGAAAATTTTGTCAATTCATTTTGTAGGTTTTTCAAGTTTGGTCACGTCATGTCATATTTTGCCTCAAAATATGATCACCCTTGCTCATAATCCTTTCTACAAGTTTTCTCTTCAAATTTGTTGCTATGACAACAGCTGCCATCTTGGCAATGATTTTTCCAAATAAAATTGAAAAAAGGAAAGTTTTGTCAATAATCTACTGTCACAATAAAGCAACTAGCTGTAACCATTATCAAAAGTATTGTAGTAAAGTTTTTGTCAAGGAAGTGCTGAATTGTAAAAATTGGGTATCATCCACCTTAAGAAAACGCTTTTGAAATATGCACTGTTGTGCGAGGATCTAATGGTTTCAGCCAGTACTGAAGGTTTCTTGAAATTTGGGCTTGAAACTTTCATTTTCTTGCTTCTAGAGAACTGCGAGCAATTGGATACATATTCAAATATACGCCTTATAATATTGCTATGTACCCATAATAAACTGAACATGAATCAGCCTGGATAGTTTTTTGTACAGAGGTATTTTATTCAGCGAAAGCAGGCCTGAGTATCTTTACTGTATTCCAGAGAAAATATAGCCACTTCTTCAGACTCTCGAAACCCGGGGGGGGGGGGGGACTTCATTGTAGCCACGATTCGGCCTGAATCTGAACTTGGACAAAAAAGGAGCCATTTGTATGACAGAATATTCAAGATTTCCTGACCCCTTTTCATGGATATCAGGATTTGGCCGCTCCTCATCGCAAATCGGCTTTCGGCCAGAAATGCTTTTCATATAAGGGTGTTAAATTATAGAACGATCTTTCGGTTGAAGTCAAATCATCAAAATCTTATGAAATATTTAAAAAACGTATCAACAATGCCAACACCAAATGCTGATTCTCTCTTTCATGTTATAGTTAGCATCATTTTAATTTGTTAACAAGAAAATTTTGTAAATAGGGCTTTTTAGTTATGTAATTTTTGTTAGTTTTGTATTTATTTGCATGGCCCACTGTAAATCAGTCCTTTGACTGACGTGGCCACCGTGCCTAAAGAAATTAAAATCAAATCAAATCGAAGTTTCTTATCCATATCCTCCGTCGCTATTCAAGGATGAACGGTCTATCCAAACTTCTATGATAAAAATTTCTGAAAAAGCTACCCATCTACAATGATTAAGGTTAATGATAAGCACATAGCTTCTCTTAAAAACCTCCCTTCGCCCGCACCAAGTGAGAGTTTGCCGCACTGGTTTCATGACAACTTTGCGGCTACGTTTGTTTTGAATTACTGGTTGAGAGAATTTCTTCTATCTGCGTTCGCTAATCGCTTTCAATCGAGGTGTGAACCAAAACAACTGATGCTATTGTATTGCAAAATCTACCCTTGTTAGGCCATATAGCATGTGCCAAAGCTTGGGTACCTGAAGAAGTCGTGATAACAGAGTAAAGAAGCGTATACCAACAAATAAATAGTTAGTGGAAAATAAATGCATCAATCTAACTATCTAAGGTGGAACCTTGTCATCTCTGGTTTAGAATCTAAGAACACACTCGATGGAAAATTTAAGAATGTCAGAAATGGATTGAAGACTGTTGTAGATTGCTCGGGATGGCTAGTAAGGAAAGTGTCATCGTAGATAGACATGCTTGTTTCAAAGTAAGCTGTTGTTTAAGCACAGTTATGAAACAAACGGGAAAGTCGAGGGGCAAATCACTCCAACAATAGCGTTCGAGATTTTGGGATGTTAAAGATCTCTCAAATTATCCAAATATTTCTGAAATCTTGTCTGACATTTTCGAAAATCTTTTAAGATTCTAAGACTTTTTGAGATTTCTAGGTACTCGCGTTTCAAGTTTTCCGAGGTTTTGCAAGATATTTGAGGATTTCCATTTTAGGCTGATTCTTTGAGAAGAATTTGTAACATTTGTTGGTGGAGGTTTCTGGGTTTTTTTTCAAATTTCCGAAGATTACCAGGAATTTCCCTGCAATTTCGAAGAACATGTCGCGAAGATTCTTGACATTTTCAAGATTTTTCAAGATCCTTGGAATTTTTAAAGAGTTTAGGAGAAAGTTTACGAGATTTTTGGAACGATTTTCCCTCATGCTCCGACGAAGTCAGGACAGGGGCAGACCCAAGCAAATTCAGTGCATTCTGGGGGCATATGTAAGCGCTTTCTTATTTTGGGGGTCCCGAATACTATTCAACATAGATTGTAATGAGAAGGGCACTGAAGACATAGGACCTATCGGGCACACACCCAGTTCGCCCTGCCTTCAAGTCTGACCCCACCTCCTTATCATGACGATGAATTTGTTTGAATCTTCTGTCCTATGATTGGCAGGCGGCACTCCTTTGTAGCTGGTACTTCATAGCGATCGAGAAGTTTCGAGGATGCTGTATCTAGCACAAATGACGTTTCATAATTATCAAGAGAATCCAGTGACCATGTTGCATTACCCTCGATATCAAATCGCACGGATTTGACATTTTCAGAAGGAGTGATGGAGTCCAAGGGGGTTACAAAGTGACGAACACCTTCACTTTTGATGAAACTGTTGCAGTTTTCGTCATCGTGCCAAGTGGCTTGTAGGCCCGGTAACTTCAAAGTACTCTTTTCATTCTTCTTAGCTCTCGATCTTTCCAATGAAAATTCCTCTCCATCAACCAACAAACTAAAATCATTCGGTAAGGAGCTTTTCCCAATAATATGAACTTCTTCAATTGCTGTTTTCTTCGGAAAAGTTTCACTTTTCGTTACCAACTTTGCATCAGTTCCCTTATTCGAAATTTTATTCTTTGCCAATTGGATGTCGTTCTGTTTTGCGAGTAAACTGGTTGTTGACAAAACAGCCTCGACATCTTTATCCACTTTATTTTGATAATAAACAAGCGCACTTTCGTAAGCATACTTCTCCTCAATATTAGCATCTTTTCCTCCAACCAAACCACTCGTGCTTTGTTTTTGTATCTCTTGCAAATGGTCAGTAACGAGCTTTTCATCCGGACTTTCATTTCGTTCTAGGCCCTCTTCGTTTTGGATTGGCGTCGTGTATAATGGTCTTTGAAGTGCAATTTCCTTGACCTCTTTTGCAATTTTCTCAACGGTTGGCCCCTGAAACGGAAGCAAATCCACTCTTTTAATTGTTTGCAGGCTTGTAGTTAAATGGAAGGTCTTGCCAGCAACCGTTTTCTTGTACGGCCTGCGCTCTGGATACCTTGGCTTGCTATTTAACTTCGGCAAGGTTCGAATGTCAACTTCGGTGGGATCAACACTCTCAAATCTTACTCCTTTGTGTTTCTCTTCTTCCCTGTGGATGCCCTCACTATCTTTATTTGTTTGCTGCTGTATATACTTAGCTGCACGTTCATTTCTTCTTGAAGGCCTTACAAATCCTATTACCTTTTTAACTTTAACATTGTCTCCCTCTCTTTTATCTGTAAGAGGAGTTTGGTTTTTGGAAGATAAAAATTCTCCTGAATATTTGTGAAAATGTCGACAGACGAAGCCTTTACAGACTTTCTTTTGTTGGTCTTTTGGCATAACGAAATTCCCAACACGAACACGTCTTGTCCCAAAATGTGTACTATTGTTGTTGTTGTTGTTGTTGTTTCTGTTACTGATACAATCAATATCATCAAGTTTTAAGGTCCCTGTGTAAGAGACAGTCTCTTTCACGGCTGGTACATCCATTCTATAGCTCATCTTTGAAGAGTTGTTTCGCTTCTTTTGAGACAATCTTCTCTGAAAGCGAATCATCTGGGAGTTGCCTTTCTTTGCTTTCACTTTTTTGAGTGGTAATGTATGACAGGTCATCGGTTGGAAGTAGATGTTACAGCCATATCCACGCCAGAACTGTGAAGTGAACGAAAAATTACTAGGTGGTTCACAAAATATAAAGAGTTGGTAGGCTCCAACGATGTGAAAGTTATAGCTTTTATCAATGGCTAATAGAATGCTCTCAGCATGCTCCTCCAAGGTAACTTAAAAAGAATGCTACCTTGTTGTTGACCATGTTGTTGACATGGTTCTTTGTCACGTCTCTGATTGGCCGCGATGAGTCAGCGCGAAACACAACAGATTTCTTTGTGAATCTGTGCATTTGAAACAAAGGACGGCTAACCGTCTTGACTTTCTACGGCCGCAGAAAGTCATAGGATTAGCAGCCATTGAAATCTCCTATTCTTTGTATTGTCCAAATCGCCCAATCAAATGCGTGACAGACTGCCTGTAATCTTTAAAGACCCATTGCTAACCATGACCCTTTGTGCGCCGAAAGAAAAGCACGACAGAGGGAATTTAGGCCAAAAAGGACCTTCAGATAATATGAAAGTCGACTTTGGCACCAAGAAGAATCATGGTTATAAGCAATGGATCTTTAATGCTCAAATTTGAATCCATCTTGAAGCAACAAGGACAGATTTTGAAATACAACAGCGTTAGTTGCTTTAATTGACACCTCATTTCAAAGTGATTAGCGACTGCAGACAAAGGAAATTCTCTCAACCGGTAAATCGAAACAAACACGGCCGCAAAAGTTGCCCCGAAAACAGTAGGGCACACTCTCGCTTTGTGCAAGCGAAAGGTGGTTTTTAAGAGAAGTTATGTGTTTATAACGAAAGAAGAAGTGTAAAGCTAAAGTTCTATATCGCGAATTTCTTTTACTTGATTCAGAAATCGAGCAGAAGGCATTACGACTTTCGGGTCTTATGTCTTTTGAGTTGAAATGAAACAATTACCACACAGCTCCTGAATCAATAAGCAAAATCCATGAGAACCCTTCTTCTTTTGTTATAAGCAAATAATTTCTTTTAAAAACCACCTTTCCTTTGCAAAAGGCGATTGACAAGCCAGAGTTAATTAACTCTGGACAAGCATTTTCTTGAGTAAAATTCAGTCCGCTAGGAAAATTATACTGAGTGGAAATGATCCTTTACTATTGGTACTGCGGGTGAGCCAGAAAAAATTCCTGCCCTCGAAAATTCATATCAACAAGGGAGGGTACTTGATGGACTTGAATGTTCAAATTCCAATACAAACCAAAAGATTAAACAATTTTTCTTTTCTTCGTGCTTTTATGAGCATTGAAAATACAGATGAATTCGACTTGTGAAATGCCTGTTCAGGCCCTTTGGAACGGAACTGATATTGGGGGGGGGATGACGGCAGATGAGAGCGAAGGGAGCAAAGAAGGGGGTTTGGGGCTTTCTCTTTAACTATGCCCTTTACATCGTTAGTAAACGCCCCATCTAGGAGAAATTTGAAATTGAAAGAAGCAAAGAGTTGCAACTGATGGGAACTTTCCTGCCTCGAGCGCAAGCTAAATCTTTCAGAGAAAATATGAAAACAAGGCTTTCACTTTCACCAGGATATAGATCATTTTCTAACTGTGTGACAATAAAAATTATTGAACTGCTTGATAGAATATAGTAACTTCCTTGAATATGGATAAACCTCAACCTTAAAATCCATGACTTTGGCATTATGACCTTATGGCCTTATGACCTTGGCATTATGATGTTATGACCTTATGAACTTATGGCATTATGACCTTGTTATTATCATTATTACTTTTATTATAATGCCTTATCATTATAATGCCTTATCATATATGGCATTATGACCTTATGACCATGGCATTATGACCTTATGACCTTAAAATCCATGGCTTTAAAATCCACAGCCTTTTTCACTTACAAAATCAACAATCTTTAGCAAATTATTGGGGGGGAGGGGGCTGAACCCCCAAGACCATCGCTTCTGAAGGACGAAGGACCTGTTGTTAAAGGACCAAAAACACTTGATCAAATCGTTAGGAATCTCGTCACACAGAAAATACGCTCAAGTATCCATCCATCTCATGACTGAGCAATAAGAAATAGTGTTTGTAACAAATACTGAAGTTTTCAGTCTCAAGGCAATAACAATGCAGACGATAAATGAACCCAATAGATGACCATCTATGAAAAATAGTACTTTCTTCATTGTTATTTGCGATTTGATAAAGTGTCTTTTGCCTTTCCAGTGATGACCATCAATAAAAATTTATGGCAGAGAGCAAAAGATCTTATTCAAAATCATTGTTCACATCAATATTTTGTGATAAATTAACAACGTTGATTTATGGTTTTGGCCAATAATGATGAAAATTTTGTAAAGTAAACTTCAGCTATATTTTCAATGCACACGAAAACGCGAGAAAAATCGCAAAAACATTGGTCTTTCACATTACCCTTTCATTTCCAAATATTGAACAATTTGTCAAAAAAATTTTTTTCTGTACTCATTCGCATATTTTCCATGAAATAAGTAATTTTCGAGAAAAATCAGCATGATTTTTTGCATGTTTGTCCACCTTAACTACTTTCCAATACAAATTTCATATTGATTTTATTCAAATTCCCATCGTTGCCAAATGGCAGCGCAAATAATTGTGACAAGTTTTGCGATGCTGAGCAAGGCATACAAAAATTTGATGCAATGTGCTTCAACCGACAGGCTTCAGCTTGGGGATAAACCCATGACACATATTTTTCAATTTTGACTTAACGTTATCTAGATCATTATCCATCGACCATTTCTGCGAAATAGCAGCACAGAGATTCCTCTCGTTTTCAATGCTCAATATTTGTTATAAAAAGGCTGTCAAACATCAAACATTTGCCGCATTCTAAAATAACAATGGCTTCTTCACTGTAATACGAGGAGCATATTCCTGACCAAGGAAGCTAAGGAGTCGTGGAAGACCTTGAGATGCGTGTTGCCAAATGGCAACAGTGGGAATGAAAGGGTTAAAAGAGATTTGAATCATTCAAATTTATCAAGTAGTCTTGGTCCTATGAATTTTCAAACGCAGAAAATTTCTTCTGACTAAAGGCCGGTTTACAAGATCATATTTACATAAAATTTGCTTCACATTTATTACGTGATCACATACTGTGATCGTGTAAACGGGCTTCACAAGTTCCTTGAAGTTATGTGAAGCAATTATAATTAATCCTTTTTGATTTGCCATCACAGATTTTTCATTTGAAGGCTGGTCTAATGAAAAATCTGTGATGGCAAATTAAAGGGGATTAACTTTAATTGCTTTACATAACTTCAAGCAACTTGTGAAGCCCGTTTACACGATCACATTCTGTGATCACATAAAAAATGCGAAGCAAATTTTACGTAAATATGATCGTGTAAACCGGCCTTAACCCGGCATATCTTTGATGAACATTGGGAAGTTATTCGAAGGCAGGAAAACGACAATACAACTGAAAAGAAATGACGACTATTATTTTGACTAAATATTGATTATATATATATGGTATGTAAGGGCTGATATTTCGCCTCGGCATGCGAGACTTCTTCAGAGCTAAACTAACGTATTTACAAATGTACAATAGTTTGAATTAATGTACATTGGTGATTACGTTAGTTTAGCTCTGAGGAAGCCTCGTATGCTGAGGCGAAATATCAGCTCTCACATACCATATATAATCAATATTTAATCAAAGCAATAGTCGCCATTTCTTTTGCGTTGTATTTTGGTGTTCCTGCCTTCGAATATTTTCACTCGTTCTTCGCTGCAAGCATCTTTCGTTCAAGGAAGATCCGACGCACAGCCTGCCATCGTGGTTTTTTCTCGATATAATTCATTGGGAAATTACCTCAATTCCAACTTTGTAATCCTGTGATGTTTCATGTTCTTCTCGATTACCAGAGTTAATCGCATCTGAAGCAACTCCTTCATCTTCTTTATTTACTTTGCTCCCAATGTATGGTCTCACTTCATCAACGGAATGACTGTGTAAAAAGAAAAGCATTATTATAAGATGAACCAATGATGGTGGTATGTACAGCAAGATGGAGGGGGGGGGGGAATAGACCTTTTAGCTATTCTACGAAAGAGCCTGGATCGAGCGTTAGTTTTATACAATTTTATACAGGAGTTTCGACTGAGTGGCCCCTTCTATCACTATTGTAAACATTCGAAAATTCTACAAATCGTAATGAAATATCGTTCGATCCAGATTCTTTTTACAATAGCTAAAGGTTTGTTCAACAAGTAAGGAAGTACGGTACGTAAGAAGGTGGATTTTGGCAACAAAGAGATTTTTCTATTGTGTTTCATTTGTTGCGGATCTGGCCAACCTTAGCACTCGGGTTTCGAGATTTACGTTTAGATTATACGGATTTTCAGGTTTTGAGATATGTCACGGGTTGCAGTTTTGGCCATCTTTTGTGCTCGGATTTAGGGTATTACGAAATTTATATTTCTCGGGTGTTGGAAGTCATACAATCTATGTAGCTTACTGAGATCGAAAAACAAACTTTCGAGTGATTTAAACGGGGCGAAGAGAGTCGGTGAAAACGAAAATGTTTGAAATAATCAAAGAATACAAGATTGAAGGCTTTTCTTCAGAAGTGTAGTTTCGGGTTTTAGCTTTTTTGCTTGCAGGTTTTCGGGTTTTTGCTAATTTGGTCCAGGTTTGTGGGTTCTAGTACCCTCCCAAAGCCCCCCTCCTACCAGATGACC
Source organism: Aurelia sp. 3 sensu Dawson et al. (2005) (assembly GCA_964020215.1). NCBI lineage: Eukaryota > Metazoa > Cnidaria > Scyphozoa > Semaeostomeae > Ulmaridae > Aurelia > Aurelia sp. 3 sensu Dawson et al. (2005). The sequence goes on from OZ026580.1 coordinate 4,496,577, forward strand.
CAAAATGAACCGAAAAAATCTGTTAAACAAAATAAATTAACTGTAATCTGCCAAAGTCAGTGATTCAAACGTTATTGGTAGCTGAGTGGCTAGGCTACATTGCTTTATCTTTTGCCACTTTTATCGAGATTGAAGACTGACAAAAATTAGGACTTAGTGAATACAGGTATTCAGTGGTTCTAAATCCGTCCATTCTCAAAATGATGCCACTTTCTAATTTCTAATAAATTTCATTTCATTTTAGATTCTTTATACACAAAAATCCCTTCAGCTTACAACTCAATACCAAATAAGAAAAAATAAATATTCTTATTATTTTAATGCAATCTATATACAGTTAAAGCTAAACTATGTACATTTACGTACGTATGTACATGTACTGTACGTACAGTAATCGATCTAATAGCAGCTGCTCTTCTAGGCTGACGACATGATTCCTTGTATTCGTTCAACTTTTTCAATCTGACCTTTTACTTCAGACGAATTCCAAATAAAAGTCGAACGTCTCTTCGAAGGTCACTTCCAACGTCGCTTCACTTCCAACGTCGCTTCACTTCCAACAGTTGAACTTTGAACTAATGAGTCAATCAAATGCTAAGAATAGGCATGTGGGTTGACCATATTAAGAAAGTAGCAAGCTGATTGGTTGTGCCATGAATGCGGCGGACTTGGCCTAAGCTAGTCCCTGTTTTGAAGCTGTCTTGTCAAGAGTCTCAGTTTGAAGCCATAAAACATCAACCAATTCAATGCGAAAACTGAGATTCATGTTAATCAGTCTAAACTACCAATTACTTTGTGAAAATAATAAATTTTTTAAATGCACTTTTGGATGAAAAGCAAAAATTAGAAAATATTGTGTCAGGAATTGGGAATTTTGCTAAAAAGGTAGCAGGAATTAGGTAATGATGGGATGGGACAGTTCCCCCTTTATGAAAGTGGCTGTTAAATGAAAAATAGACTAGTCAAAATGTAACTTACAAAGATTGCACTTCTTCATCCTCTGCAACCTCATCTGCAGTCACATCAATTTTTGATAAATATTCTTCATTGCCATATTTATTGATAAGATCTTCGTAATCTGGGTCAATGCTGCTTGGTGTTCTGTTCCTGATTTTCACAGCCATATTAATCTCATTATCTTCTGTGCAATCTTCATCACCAGACTGATGTGCTTCTCCTTTACTGCCAGCTTCTTTTTCATTCATCTTTAGTACCGCTATTTCTTCTGCCAGCTCATCTGCAATAGGGGCTTGATCGCTTGGAGGGCTTTCACCAGAATCTGCCATTTTGTAAGATATGTCAGTTACCTTGAAAGAGAGAAACTTGTGAATCACAAACAGAGGGAATGCTGTATGAAAGTGATCATCGAACTAGAATCTAAATCTTTAAAATTAAACGGTGTTGGAAAATCTAGTACCTCTTTCTTTGAACAGAATGGTTTAAAGAAAAATTTTTCTGAATATGGATGTGGTTTGTGACCAGTGTTTGCACTAAAATTCCAGGGGGTGGGCACTCTGAACATGAACATACGGGGAGGTAAGTCTGATATTTCTGGGTCCAAAATAACTGAAATCATAGCCATGATATATTTTAGGCATAAAAATAGTAAAACCGATATTTCTGGGTTCTGTAGAGGCAATCCTGGCTTCAAGTGGCATTGTTTCTGGATTCTTATGTTCATTTACAGATGTCAAAGCATAAAAGTAGGTGGTGTTTTTGGGTAGCAATGAAGTTGAACTGGAACTAAAATGCATAATTATCCAAACCTGGCTGGGCATTCCAAGAATCTTTAGCAAAATCGGACCCCAATCCAAAATTTTTCTCTAAAATTACATCCCATTCCCACAATTTTCATGCTAGAAACTGCCCAAAACCGGCACACATCCCCATATGACTGGATAATGAAGTACCCCTCGCCCTGGGGAGACTTGCATTATTTTCAAAATATAGCAGCAGCATTCATCATATTATGAAGTTGCCAAGCCTACTCATCAGGCCTCTTTAACTACCTTACCCCAATTTACATTAAAATACAATTACCACTTCAGGTTAATGCCTAAACAGCACATTTGAAATCAACACACAACCATTGCTTGACCACAACTTTGAATCAAAAATATTAAATTACCACACTACAATGAAATATTGTTATTTGCTGTGGCTTTATGGTGGTCACCAAAATTTAATCTTGTAAATAGGAGGGTCTGAAAATATTTTGGATTGCAGTGCAAAGCACAGCATTAATACTCTACCACAATCTTGTCAGCTTGATAGAGTGGGTGGATGGCTGTGGATGGATGGGTCAATGGGTGAAGGATTTCAATTCTGTTCAATAACAATTCAATGCAATCAAGTAGCATATTTTTATGTGGGAAACTATTCGGGATACTGCAAACTCCCCCTTTGCAAACCACAAAGGAAAAGATGTTACCTCTGATTGGCTCACTGATCAATGAGACAAGCGAAGTGTTATGGGGCATGTGCAATTTCACAAAGGAAGGATGAAGGGCGACCCTGAGATCAAATTGCGCAGACTCCAAAGTGCTTTGATGGGCGTCAGGTTCCTCTGGAGAAAATCTGAAAGACTTTCACTGATAGTATCCCAAACAAGAAAGGCAATTGCTTGTCATGCAGACATCATGCCATGAAATAGCCTTTGTTCACTTGATCAGGCCAAACAATTAATCAAGTCCTTGGAAGACACCGAAAGGACATGATCTATAACCACACCCTTGTCTGGCTTTAGCTAGGACCCTAGGACCACAGGACCAGGGCCCATATTGGGGGGGGGGGGATTTGATTTCATTTACTTGATTTGATTTATTTAAGGAGGGTTGTCCTTTGGCAAAAGCCGTTTTTCAGGGGGCCCTCCAATAAAAACATTATTATTATTACAAAATACCAAAGAAACCTGCCCTAATCTAATTACAATGAAACCATACTATCAAAAACATATTTACAAGAAATGAAAATGATCATTTACATATATACTAAAAATGAAATAAAAGAGAGTAAAACGAAAAAGAATCTGGAGTCACTGACAGGGGCAGACCCCGCAGCGCCCATGAAATATTTTTCATGGGATCCCATGAAAAATAGGGTTTTCGGAAATGCTTGCACACGCGGCCCTTTTCCCAAGAGAAAATGATTTCAATCAAATTGTTCCCTTTTCTTGCCGGAAGTTTGAGTTAAGCCAGGCACTTATTTCTCAAATTTCTTTCTTCTTCGCATTTGGTACAAATACTAATGCGTGGCACTAGTGGACTGTTGTTATATCTGGTTTATTAAGTACTTAGTTAGCTTTTCAGGCCATCAGCTTTTTGATTCAATTCATTTCTGTTTGATTTTCAACAAGAAACAAACATCAGCGAAACAACAAACAGAACGGCAAAGATATCTTTCGTATAATCAATCACACACATACAGCTACCACAAAGTTGAATCAAACCAAAAAGATCAACTTACTACTTTTTGTTAACTGTTCATTTTTCCTCGCAGTTCTTTTTTCACCACAAAGACAAACCTTTTGCTTTTTTGCTTCCTCAAACACAATTTCCTTGGAAACGTGAGTTTCTCCTCCGCATCCACCAGCGCAGCTACAAATCCAAACGAGGCGAAAGCTTTTCACTTTGGACAAGATGGCGGCGCATATGGCTGTTGTTTCAAAAGGCCAAGTTGCAGCTAAGATCGCAAGACCATTGCTGTCAACGACTCATGCAGAAGCGAAGACACGTGTGCTCAATCTTTATCGTGCATGGATGCGGGAGGTATAACTTTTATCAATTTTAAACTAAAAACTTTGAAAGCTTGATGAATGAAGGAAGAATCACAATATCAACACACAAATCGTTTTGGAATTCAACCCCCATCATGATCATGCCCCCTAAACGTCAGGTCAACGTTTCTTCAAATTTTCAGGAAAAAAGATAAGGAATAGGGAGGTCAAGCCATTTTTAGAAGTTGATGAAAAAGAGGCTCGACATAGCTCATTTGAAAGAGCTAATTTTTAGCATAATTTTGCAATTTTTTTGGTCTCAATAGCCCAACCACAAGAAAAGTTACAGAATTTTGAAGCTGTAGAATTTTCGGTCTTTTTTGGAACAACATTTGGCAATGATCCTGTAGAGCTCATTGATCTGAGTGGTACCTAAGCAGAATGGGGTACTGGTTTTCATTATTGAATATTTCAAGAACAGTACGAACTATGTATGAAATATTTGGTACACAAATAGAACAAAGTTTGAAATTTCTAAATATGATTCTAAAAATAAATTTTGTTGTCATGGTAACTATGGACACGCCTAGCAACAATGAAAACATCAGTTTTTGTGCCTTAAATTGCAGCAATTCACATGAAATTCATCTTGTCAACAAAAGCCATTAGAAAGAAATAACATAGCCTCTAAAAATAACTTTAGTTGCCATGGTAACTATACACGCACTTAGCAACCATAACCTTTGCATTGTTTTCTTTGTAAAATTGCAGCAAATGGTTGTTTCATTAGTCAGTAGATACAAACTATTCAAAAGGATCAGTTTAGTTCTAAAAATAGCTTAGATTACAAATAGCTTTGTTGACATGTAAATGATACAAGATATATTGTTTCCATGGCAACAAAGCTATTTGTGATCAAATGGATGGATTTTCATGTATTTCATGAAATGAAATTCTATCCATTTTGTTGTTGCTCAAAAGAAGTCAGATTAAACAGTAACCATGGTGTAGAGGATAAATAATTTCATTCAAAAAGAAAGTGTTTACAGCGATTATTTCATTCAAAACAGCCCTCCTTTAAATTCTATGAAGCCCATCTATCCTTTCTATCAAAAAATCAATCAGTTGATCTCTGGCTTCAGTAGCAGTATGTCTCATTCCTGTAGCACCATTCAAGACAGTAACCCATTAGATCACTTTAACCCAAGTAGAATTTAAGACTTTTTCGCAACCGACACATTTTATTCGTCAACAAAACAAAAAGTTTTTATCAAGTGTGAGCTTTCAAAAACAACATTAAACTAATCACGAATCTCAAATAAGAACCTTCTTATGCCTTTTTTGAAATTACAAGGCTTCTTGATAAGCCTGCCAAAAAATTATTTTTAATTACAAATTTACAATGCTGCTAGACATGGGAAAACCAAGGGACTCCAAACCCCTAGTTAGGATTCACTGAAAAATCTGATAGGTAAGTTTATAATCAGTGGCATTCCAATTCCCAGTCAGAATTCCATCATCAAGAAAAGAAGGTGCAAGTTCTTTGGTCAAAGCATGTTGTTCACCCTCCGCCATTATACTTTACGCCATCTTGATTCCCTTTGTTCCTGTCGACAGAAAGAATAAGACGTGATTAGGAAATTTTGTGATTCGCAAGATTTCTAGAACTGGCCTAGTCATGGCTCGAAAATATGATTTCGGGCCCGGAGGCCCAAAGTAAATAAAACAACAAGTTATATCATATGAAAGTACATAAAATAAGCTTCAAAATGATGCCTGGCTTTCAAGTTTAACTCACCTTCTTCCGTACAAAATTTGCAAGTGAAAACTTCCGATTGATCGTTCATCAACTTCTGCTCAGCCGATTTTGAAAAGCCAAACGAGGTTAGAATCGTCACAGCCTCTTCTTGACGCTGGTAATCAATTCAACTCATTCAGACCTGTGATCCGCTGCCGAAACGGCCGCAAGTGGCCGGACGTCGATCAAGTTTTGCGTACCGCGAGACGAAGGAGTTCGCGCAGCAAGGATGGTCGTCACTTTTTGAGGTAAATCACCAAGATTGTGCAGAAAAACCTTAATTTCTTTTCAGAAATGAATTCACAGAGCCTTCATGAACAATTTGATGTATTATTTATAGTTATTTGAGAACATTAAACCTTAAAAACTTTGAGCTGTATTTTGGAAATGAAAATTTCCCCCGTTGCGGCCATGATTTCCAAACATCGCGTGGATGCCTTTGACCTCCCTATAAGGAAGTGACCTTTCAAATGTGTAAAATGAAGAGAACATAAGTAGTCTATCTATGGTCTATATACTCTGGAAGTTTGACATGCGAGGGGATTAATCCCCTGCATACTTTTATGTTATCCACGCAGCCATCCACGCATTTGCAAAATTTGTACTAACAGGACTGCATATTTACTTGTATTATATGTAAAAGTTGAATGCTGATATGAATGCATTTTCAATTCAAATTGGATATCTGCGTCATCTTCATCCCTTCTTGAAAATCCCCCGGCACGCAGTTTTCAAACTTTCCAATCTGGCTTGGCTCAAGTTTTAATTTATGGAATTTTTGATCTTTTTCTAATAAACTTCATGGGCTGAAAAATGACTCTGGGTCATCTGTGTCATTAGGGGGGAGGGCTTTGGGGTTTTACGGGTTGCTGGTTTGGTTGGGTTTTGGGTTTATGTTTAAATTGTGAGGGTTTTCGGGTTTTAAGATTTGTCGCGGGTTTGGCCATTTTTGTGCTCGGGTTTCGAGTATTTCACTAAAAATTCCCATTTTGTTGGGTTTTTGAAGTCATACAGTCCATGTAGTTAACTGCGATTGAAAACCAGCTTTCGAATGCTTAAAAAACAAGGTGGAGGAGGGAGTCAGTGAAAACAAAAATGCTGGAAATAATCAAAGATTACTGGCAAAAGTTGAAGATTTTTGTTCAGAAGTGCAATTTCGGGTTTTGGTTTTTTGCCTGTGGGATTTTGGGTTTTTGCTAATTTTAGTTTGGGTTTTCAGGTTCTGGTACCCCCAAAGCCATTAGGGTCATGCAAAAAGACCCAAAGAACAAAGACTCAATGTTTGAATCAAATAAATAAAATCTGTGAGACAGAACTTGTAGATTAACCCCTTCTTGTTTCATTATAAGCATATAACTTATAGGGGTCAATCATATTGATTTCCTCCCCGCTATCCCCACTTAGTGTCATTTTGACGCTAACCTTTGGCCCCCCCCCCACTCAACCTCGGCCCATTCAAAACTAACAAAGGGCTGACAAAGGGCTGCGGTAGACCTTACAAGAAAGGCATATGAAGTACCGGAACTCTTTGGGCATTCCAACGAAGCTTCAGCGACCATTCTCCGACCAAGCAGATCATAGACCTTGTACGATGAGTCCAAGTAATCGCTGTTCAAAACAAGACTATTACACCAAACTGAGACAGCTCATACTGGAAAACATAATATTAGGGCAATTTTCTGGACTGACTTTGTTCTATTTTTGAATGCCCTTTTGAACAAGGCTGTTTGCAAATTTGATTGATTGATGTCGACCAATGGAAACTCGAAGCTCAATGCAGAGTTTCAAAGAACTTATCTTGACAGATCAAGGTCTTATGAAAGAATACCATGACAACAGTTGGTGCAAATGTCAAGCCATGTTAGTATGTACCATTTTGTTGCTTTCGTTAAAGTAAATCAACAGGGTTAAAAGCAAACTTAGCTGGAGAGACTGGGTCATCTAAATATAACCTATTGCATTTGATGTTTCCTATCTATGAAACAAAAAAAAGATAAGTAGTGCCTGCTGTTCCCTTGTGCTATGTTTAGATTATGTTGCTGTATCACCGTTCATTTACTATAAGCATTTACTTTGAAGTTTTTGGATCAATATGTTTCATTTGAAAAATACTGTACATATGTGTTGGTGTTTTTTGCCTAGACCCCTAGGCCCTTATCGAAACGAGGCACATATACTCATTTCAAATAATGACGTCTGATTATGGGTCCTAGTTAGGAGCATCTGACAGCCTTTCAATAGCGATAACTATGGCCATATAGTCAGTCTAAGCAGATCACATGGAAATGGGCTCAGGTAGGAAAGTAAACATAAAATTATCATAATTATCACAATCTTACAGAAATATAATTATCTAAAATTGATGTAAATAATTTTTGTTCTGCATCATTATTGTTGAAGGCTATTGACCCCCCCCCCCCGCCCAAGGGGCAAATGACTCCTGAAAATGGCGTACGAGATTAATAATCACAAGTGATTATTTTGTGATTAATTTGATGTTTTGGTGATTTTAAGTGATTCTACTCAAGCCTGGACCTCTGAAGGTGCATGCTTGTTGCTCGTTACACCTCAAGAGCCGAACACAATGGCAAATTGTTTGCTCCTGAGGTGTCCCTCTCCTACGGCTATGATCAGAAAAATTTATATTTAATTGTAAGTGCCATACATAGTGGGGACTCGCTGACTATAAGTCTTTTCCCACCATGGATAATACATAGTTAATAGTCCATACATGGTTAATTAAACTTGTTGTTTTTATATTTTGTTGTTTTTTTCAATGAATGAAATGAAAAGAGATTTAAGTGATTAATTTGTGATTATTCTAAAATGAATTGTGAAGCGTTCTAAGACTACCCTCACATGAGAAAACTCAAACCGATCTGAAACTCACATCGGTTTGAGTATTGGCCTTGTTTGCTAATTTGCTTCCCCCTCACATGAACAGTTTCAGACCAGTTTGAGAATATCAAACAATGCGTGCTTTCCTTCCGCTAATAGAACAATTATGATTGCTTTGTGGAAGATATTGGCATTGATTCATAGCATTTAGATCCAGGTGGGTGATTTTGAATGAAATCTTTATTGTTTTGATTGCCAAAGGAACGCCAGGAATGTCAATCACACGTGCGTTGAAAAGTCATTTTGCCCCAAAATGAAAGATTTTCCTGCTCACATGAAAATTTCAGGTCGACTTGAAAACTCAGACTGACCTGAGAAAGCGAAATGAGTTTCAGGTCGATCTGAGTTTCATTTCGCCTGTGTCATGTGAGCGCGCTAAGGGCTTTGACCGTAGAGCAAAATGAGTTTCAAACCGATCTGAAATACAGACTGGTCTGAGTTTGCTCATGTGAGGGCACTCTAAGGCAAGACAGAGTAAGAGTGATAAGCCAAAATGATGCAATTATGATGGTAAGCTGTTTCACAATCTAATTCTTTCATTTCTTATAAAAATAAACAAATAAACATATGGTTAAGCATCCAAATTTTGTGATTAATATGACTGTTGAATTTTCGTGATTAATGTGATTTTTTGAGATTAATGTAATTAATTTGTGATTAAATTGTGATTATTTTTGGGAGTGTACAGGACTTTAAAAAGTGATTTGCCCCTCACCTCCAGCCATTAATGTCAAAATGACACTAAGCGAGGATGAAATTGATATATGACTGACCCCTTAAAAGCCACGTTTCGCTAGCACAAGGCAAGAGTTTGCTCTGCTGGTTTTGGGCAACTTTTGCAGCCATGTTTGTTTTAATTTACTGGTTGAGAGAACTCCCTTAGTCTGCAGTCCGTTATCGCTTTGAATTGATGTGTCACTTTGATTAAAGCAATGGTTGTTATTGTATTACAAAATCTGTCCTTATTAGATCAGAAGGAAAACTTGATACTTGCATGAAATCTAATGTTATAAGCAGAATTTATTTTTTGTTGTAACTTTTTCAACAGGTACCTCATGCAGCAGAGAGGCATGCCCTGGATATTTCATTAAAACAAATGAAAGATAAAATTAGAGAAATCTTCAGACAGAATATGCACATTCAGGATTTGAGAGTAATAGATATGCTTTGTATCAAGGTAAGGATTGTTATTGGCTATGTTGTTTATCAAAGCAATGAGGGGGGAGGGGCAACTCCTTTAGGGGCTTGGCACATATCATGCACCTTTTAGATTTCAGAGTTAGGATCCATAACCTGGGCAACAGTTTGAAAATAAGTCTAATGACCAGGACAAAATGTTGATGACCCCTGATTAATAGGGCAAAAGTTTTCACAAGTATCGTGAAATATGAATTTTCATATGAATTTCCTACCATAGTAAACATCGTTGTTGCAAGAACAGGGGTAATTCTTTAGTGTTCCTTCACAAATTTACCAGATTTGGATGCTCGATCTAAACCTCTTTTTTTAAGAAGTAGAAAGGTCTATTGGTATTTTGCTAAACAAGCCATTGGCAAGATATTTCCAAATGATGTTGCTTTAAAGGGAATACAAAGACCAGCAGCCTTTGCCATCGTTTGTTGTTGTTCTTGTGAATTTTGTACAGTCAGTTATTCTGGAAGCTGTGCAGAGCAGGTCGCTGACTTCACGCAAGGCATGCTGGTCTTTGTACTCCCTTTAAACATGACCTGAAGCGAAAATTTTTATTGGTGCAAATGATTGGCACTATTGAATGATAAGGAATCCTGTTTAGATTTCTTTGATATCCTGTTTCGTGTTCATGTTATCCTAGATGTTATCCACTAACGTTGAGAATCAGCTGATGACGTCTTTTCTTTGGAAATTATATATGGATAACATATATGTTATAAAGATATATGGATATATAGGTGTGTCTGATGTTTGAAAAGTTACAATTAAAGGAAACATTTCACCTGAGCTGAAAGAAGTAATGAAAATTGTCTCATGAATTGAGACAGTGTATGTCAATTAAAGATAAATTTGAATCGATTTCTCTTTAGAAATGTAGTAAATTTTGTATACTTTCTTTACCTTTTGCAAACAAAATGAGCCAATCGTGCAAAATAGAGGATAACTCAAAAATGAAACAAGATATCCAAAAATGTTTAAGGACATCTTTATCATTCAACAAAATCCTATTCATTTTCATCAATAACAATTTTCACTTTAAGTCACTTTTAACATATCTAGGAACAGGGCTCAAAAAATATTTTACTTCCTGGTAGCAAGCCATTCACCTTCATTTCTTTGTACACACTTTCTTCTTCTTTCCCAATATACCACCCCATTCCCTTTGCCTTTCTCTCCTTGTTTCTTTCCCGCTCCTTTCATTCCTCCCTTGCTTTCTCTCCCGCTTTCCCCTTCCTTCCGTTCTTTTTCTCTTCTTCCTTCTTGGGAAATTTGTGCATTTTCAGCCGGGGTGGGTGGGGGGGGGCAACTTCAATAGGCGGGTGACGGGGGTGTGCCATTTGACGTCTGAAATCGCACCCTAAAATTTATCAATCTTTGCGAAAATGACACCCCAAAATTTACAGATCATTGAAAACGTATACCCTAAAATTCTGACAGCCATCCAAATTTTAACCAAGTAAGTGAAATTTGATTAAAATCAATACCCTAAAGAGATATTTTTCTAAAAGGATGCCTCAAAATTTATGACTACTTGTGATTTTACCAAAAATGATACCCCGAAATTTATTTTCTGCTCGAACAAGGCACCCCAAAAAATGGCACATCCCCATACCTGCAAAGCATATATGGTAGTTACCCTGCCGGGATTTTCAGCTAGCTTCCTGGTAGTGCTGCTACCATGCTTAGGAAATATTAGCATTTCAAGTGGGGTTTGCTTGTTTTAGGCCCGTTTTGTAAGTCGTGCCGCGCCGCGCCGAACCCAGTTAATTTCGATCAATTTTGCATGGTTCGGCACGGCGCGACGCTTATAAAACCAACCAGACACTTGGTTCGACTAATTCGAACCATACGCCAAAGGCCTCTCGACTGGGTCGACCCGGTGCGACTTATCAAACCAATTTCAGTCGCGCCGTGCCGCACCATACTCACACGCGCATAAAAGAACTGTAATTATTTCAATAATGTCAATAGCATATGAAATTAAAATGAAAATTTTCTTAAAGGTCTAATATCACCATTTTCGATAAGTTGTAATATAGACGTCCTCTGACAGCTGAATTCGATAACATGACTCAAATCGCAATATTTTGCCTACAAGTGCCCCTAAAAGGCCCCCAAAGTTGCGAATTTGCGGAAATTTTTCAAAATTACCGCGCAGAGAAAAGAAGACTGGCAACGAGCGCTGTAACGTCACGGCAGGAACGCATGAAAGAATCACAGCACAGGCCTTCATTGAAAACACTACTACAAGGTCGCATCTTGTTTCTTCCCGCAAAACTGTTTTTTCAGCCATGCCTGAGAGATGTATGGTTTATGGTTGCAGCAATTACCTATGACAAAGAGTTGGGTATTTCAGTCCATAAACTGGCTTCTTCGGAGATGACAAGCCTGAAGCGAAGGAACGAAGGAAGAAGTGACGGAACTTACACAGAGATGAGAGAGAGAAGCCAAAATGAACCGAAAAGAAGCACTCCGTCATTTGCGCGAAGCATTTCTTTTTCATACAAGAAGAGATCGATACAGTGTGCATCTGTTCCCGGGATGGAGTTATCATACAGAAGAAGTTTGACATCAGATGACATCGGGGTTTAAAGCTAGCCTAAAAGTCGCGCTAAAGGTACAGGATAATCACATAGGCCAGGTGAAAGCTTTCCCTTCAATACAAGAACCGTTTCCCTAAAGACTATATGTGGCGTTCCGCAGAGAAGAGAGAATTCTCCGGGGTAACATTGAAAGCTGAAGGAAACAATAATCATGTATGAATAGCTCAAAGAATCTTCTTTCGAATGGTGTCAAATGTTAATATATCTTACACTAAAATTTGCGGTTATTATGGGCGTGCAGTCAGCAGGTCATGATCTTGTGCGATCTGGCTTTCGATCATGAGAGTTCCCAAGGACAAGAGTGTTGACGATTAATCAATGAAAATTTTTATAGGAATTACAACTCATACGTTGAGTTTAGTGATGTCTTATCATCTGCAGAAGTGCTTTTGAGGAGGGCAAAGCGGAACGTTGGGAAGCGTTGAGGAACTCTGTGCCGTTTCGTAGAGGCATAAATCTTGGCTTGTTCTTGGAGAACCCGTGATGAATCTTATTATTCGGCCGCGAACTCAGCATTGCCGCTGCAAACTGAGGTAAGAACCTTCATATTAAAATCAGTTGTGGGTTTCTTGTCATTTTAGCATGCTAGTCATTTGTTTATCCATTCCTCGTCGGCAACAGTGTCATCTTGACATAGATCTTTTATGTGCAAGGCTGAACCTAAGCACGATGTGAAGTTTGCCGTACTACGGCCATTGCTCACTGTTGCTGCTTCGTCTTTTTCTTCAGCAACATATTCTTTGACGTTGTAGCAGAATACCACGCATCTTTTGATTTCCAAGATGATTCAGACAATGTTTGCGACATTTTTGAAGATCTAGTTCGTTTGTACCCACGGTTTATCCACACGCTTCAAAATTCCTCAATAAAGCATTGGATACTTGCGCGTGGCGTGGTTCCTGTTGTTACGTCACAAACACTCGACCCAGTCTCTTTCTTTGCGCGGTAATTTTTCAGACCACCCCATCTTTCAGGGGCTTTTAGGGGCACTTTTTGTCAAAATATCACGATTTGAGTGATGGTATCGAATTCAGCGATGATAGAATGTCCATATTACAAATTTTCAGAAATGGTGATATTAGACCTTTAAGTCAGTATTGTGCGCATTCGTCATTATGGTTCGGCACAGCACAGCACGGCAAAAGTTTTGTTCTTATAAAACAGAAGAGTCGCTCCAAGTCGAACCTCAGCCGAACTCAAATTTCTATGGTTCGGCGCGGCGCGGCACGACTTATAAAAAGGGCCTTACTCATCCGATTACTATCTCATTTAGGGAACAATGGAGCTAGAGGAGACACATAAGGTATGGAAACAAAGTACACATGTGATGAGATATTTCAAAGAAACAGAACCAAAAAGAAAAGATGACTTTATGTCAAAATTCTACGAAGGTTATAATTGATTGAAGAAATGTGATAATGTACGATATTTTAATAGGACTCAGGTATGTGGCTTTCAATGTGATTGGTATCAATTTCATCAGTTCTTTTCTGTACAAACTTTGCTAAGAAGCTCTGAATTTGTCATAGCTGTTTGGCTACTAGCGTATTCCGTATCAATGTGTTTTATGGAAGTGTGTTAAGTCAGAGTTTAGAGTATCTTAAAGGAAACACAGAGTAAAACGAGAAGATTGTGTGTTACTGTACGATTGCTCTAGATTGATTACACGAGTCTCAGTTTTTCTGCATTGAATTGGATCATGTTTATGGTTCCAAACTGTGACTAATGAGAATTCAGCTTCATCACTGGGACTAATGTAGGGCAAGTCTGCCGCGTTTACGGCGCGAACAATGAGATCGCTGCTTTCTTAATATGGTCAACTCACGTATCTATTATTAGCGTTTAATTGGCTTACTAGCTCAAGGCTCAATTTTTCGAAGCAAAGTGATTTTCGAAGTGATGGTTGACTTTTCTTTCGACGTTCGAAGGATAGAAGACTCAGAGTAATATTATGATTCTCTGTTGACTGAAGCGCCATCATCAAGTCTTAGGAGGGCCCCTTGGAAATCAACTTGTTGAAGGGCAGCCCTCCTTAAATCAATTGAAATATGAAACGAGAGACTCGTCGTCATAAATCCAGGTGTTTCGTGTTTCTTCAGATTTTTCGTAAGATTTCAACCCCTGTTTAGAATATGTTTGGTTATGAGTCCTTGTATGAGTGAAAATAGAGATTGGATCAAAATAGAAACTTACGGCAGACTTTATCGAAGTAAAAATGATTCATTCCTAGCCAACATCTCTTTTAATGATATTTTGAATAAGATATTCCGTTGATAATAGAAAAGGTAAGAGCAGTAATTTCACACACTGGATATCAATGGGAAATCAGAGATCTTTTCAAAGGGCCACATTCCGTATTGTGTTGATTTATGCTAGGGAAATTTTTCGGAATTCTACAGTATAAATTTCCAGCGAAGGAAACTATCGCGAGATTAGGGAAGTAAAATTTCAACTTTGGAGACTAAATGGACTTGCTCCAAGTCTCGCTCTTGATCAATAAACAAACGGGAGGGAAGAAGAAGAAGAAAACGGAAGGGAAAGTGCAGTGGCGTAACAGAGCAACTCGGGGCCCTCAGTAATTTACCTGCGTATGGGGCCCCTTCAAGTGGCAGATAGATCAACAGAAGTTAGCCAAATTTCCAACATCAAAGCGGTGTTTTTATGGGCAAAGTCAACTTGAGCCCAGCACATCATAACCCCCATAACTTGCGTCTATGGAGCTTTCTTATCAAGAAACATATTGGGAACCGTGCTATAAATTGAGCTTAAAATGAATGCTAGCGAAGCGAGCTACATTTGGGGTATCCCACCTGGAAAATTTTTTGAACCATGCTCTTTAGAACATTGGAAAACGTATCTTTCGTAGTACTTTCACCATCGAATTCAGAAAAAAGGATTGTGATCGACGACATGTTTCCGAAGGAAACATTCAAAACTTAAGCTCGGGTTTGGTAAAGTCATCCTCTAAAACGTCCACATTCGCCAGAAGATAGCAAAGCATTTTTGAAAAGTTTGCAATTTGCACCATTTATACTAAACTTGCATTTAGTTCAATTCACAGCTGTGTCCAATTTGCTAGAAGTCTTTGCTTTGAAGGGGCCCTCAAGCATTCATTGCAAATCAACACAACACGCTGTTTCGCCAAAGCTACATCAGTACATTACTAAGGATCGTTAGGGGCCCCTTGGGGGCCCCTAAAGCTTGGGGGCCCTTAGGAGTTGCTCTAACCCCAACCACCGTGCGTTACGCCACTGGGAAAGTGGGAGGAGAGCGAGACTTGTGGACTACGCGCTCCGAAAACGAGGCTCTTATTCACCTGTTCACGTTTGATTGGCTCTTCCGCTGACATGAAAGAAAGCCGCCGATCAAGATCTTGACCGGTCTCGTTTTCGAAACACGTAGTCCACAAGTCTCGCTCTCCTCCTCCTATCTCTTCCGTTCTCTTCTTTTTCCCTCCCGTTTGTTTATTGATCAAGAGCGAGACTTGGAGCAAGTCCAGAGACTAAAGGAAACTACCACAAGCCACAACGTAATTAAGTTATGTTGCTCTTTCTGGCCGTGTATGGGAAGCAGAATAAACTTGAGCTTCAAAACCTTGTAATTCCGTGAATATGCAAGCGATTCGCAAAATTTTGGTCTCTAAAATTGATTTTCAAGATCTCAAGCAGCATGGTTATTTTTACCTTGGTAATCGTTCATTAGTTCGTTATTTAATAATATTCAAGCAAACGGTCAACAATTGTTAGGGCATTCTGCGCACAGTAAATCCCCGTATATAAGAACCTAATTTCAAGGTATAGAGGTTCTTATTTGAAGGGTGCCTCAAGTAGTTCACTTAAGAGTCTCACAAAGATGTTCATCCCTATCGTTTTGAAGGCGTTCTTATGGACCTAATAAGTAATTGGGGAGGAGAATAAGACTTTCAAAGCCAACTGAGACCACAATGGTCTTAATAACAGCAATCAAAGATCAACTTTGCAACCCCTGCAATAAAACCCATGTTTCATCAAGCTGAAACAGGTTCTTATTATTATTATTATTATTATTATTATTATTATTATTATTATTTTGGTATTATTATTATTATTAACACTTTATTTACAATGTTGGCATAAAAAATAAGGTATAAAATAGCTATACATGTATATAATATTTACAAACATAGCTAATAAAAGCCAACTACTTCAATTTACAAGAAAAGAATGGATAAAAACATCATATAAAACCTAAAAGTGGTACATAATTTCGGCAGAGCCTACATTGGCATTGGCATTCATTTCCTTTCCGAGCTTTGATTTTGGTCTTAAATTCAATCAAGTTAGTTGAGTGTCTTAGAGAGACTGGAAGTGTACACCATAACTGTGGATCCCTATATCGAACAGTTTCTTAATTTCTTAATGGCAAGGTACATAATTTAGGAAAAACAGCCCCTAGGTTCTTATTTTGGTTGCTTCTTATATGCGGGGATTTAGTGTACATCATCTCGAAGCCAAAGCAAGTACAGTAGAAACCCGCATAAAAGAACCTACTTTTATAAGAACCTTGAGGCTGAAATCCAATATTTTACAGCCCCTAAATAAGAATATCTCAGAGGCTGAAACTAGGGGAGGTTCTTATATAACAGGTTCATGTCTTCAGAACTCACGAGAACTTTAAAGAATTCTTAACATTCTGATCAAAATCCTTCAATGGCGCAAAAGACTATCAGATCTTTAACAATGACTCTAACTTAAAAATGTTCTGAAGAATTCTCAAGGAATTCTCAGAAAATCTCTTGATCTCTTGTGTTGAAAACAGTATTAATGTGTGCAAGGTGTATATTGTATATAAGAACCTCTTTAAGAACCTTGCAGGCTGGAATTTATAATAACAGCCACTTAATCAAGAACCTATTCAGGCTGCCAAAGAAAAACCTAGGTTCTTTTATGCGGGTTTCTACTGTATTTTACCCGTGTAGAGTTCTTTAGCGGTGCTTTTGCAAGATTGTAAACAATTCCATCCTATCACTGTGTAACTAAGCCTAGGAATTTAAGGCCTAGAATCATGTATTCACAGGCATGTATGGAATCGATTGATGTTCTCACATGAGAAACAGTTACTGTTTTTGAATGGAGTTTCAAAAATTACCGCCATATTTTCATGATTATTCAGGATCTTAAGGGTATAAAACTTTTGTTTACAGAAATCATATAAATACAAATACCCATACATAGATTGTAACGATTTGCTTCCATACGTACTTTTAAGCCTGTTGTTTACTTTTATAAAGCCTTGAGGTTCAGCTGGAGAAGTAACCATATTTCATGTTTGTGATATACTGCTTCACCTCGTAATCAATCTTCTGAAATATTTACTAGATGGATCTATTTGATATGGAATGACGGAGGGGGGGGGGGAGATGTCACCAAGTATGGACCAGAGGGGAGCGGAAGGGATTGGATATGGTCACCACAACTATTGGGTGGAAAATGGTTGGGCTAACGAACTATTTTCAAGTGATAAACATGGGGCATGAAGCTATGTGTTTACAATATTGTCCAGCTCAGTTTCTGTTACAGTGGTATCTGAAAATTCTTCCGCAAAGACGTTATCCTGGATGATGGACAGGAAGAGACTGAGCTGTACGATGCAGAAAGTTTTTCTTGAAGAGGTTTCTGACAGTTCACTTCGAAGCCCCGGTTACATCATATTATTTTTGCAGATATTTCGGGGCTATGTGAATAGCTTTTGTTTTGTATTGAGCTACATAACTCTACGGCGAAATTTGAGATTCCTTCCTCCCTTCTCTGTTCCATACTTTTTGACAGCTCCCTTATTTACTTTGACAAATCCTTGAGATTCAGCTGAAGAAATAACTTTGATTCAAGTTCATAACATTCCAAAATTAGCATACTTGCTTGCATAGAATAAATTTGGCGGAGGAAGGACGAACCGTTGGCAACAGTGGAGTTCTTTGTCTTTTGTCTTAAAATGTCGGCTGAAGGTCGAACCTCTTTTGTGAAAATTTGAAATATTGGCACTTTTTTCGTAACTTTAGATTTGGATTATGTAGGAGGTTAGAAGCTTAATTTTTGTGACAAATTGATGAAAAAGATCACTGATTTTTATTTCACCGCTGTCCCAAAAACTGGTTGTTATGGGCAGAAAAGTCGTATTTTTTGATAAAAGAATCTGTTATTTCTACATTTTCTTTGGAAAAGCATAGGGTCAAATACTTTACTGTACTTTCCCACTCTCCGTCGCAGAGGCTGTTTTGTGTCGAACTGTTGGAAACGAGCTTCCAAAGCGCCGAAGGCGCAAAGAGCGCGCAGCGCGATGAGCGAGCGCGAAGCGAGTTCAGTTCGGTTTAAACGGCCTCTGCGACGGAGAGTGGTACTTTCCCGCCCCTGAAGCGATTACTAGATGAAAACACATCTAATACATCCATAAAAACACACCATTTAACCAGGTTTATAAGTAAACCTGTCGAGTATTGCGTTTTCATTGGTCAGTCCCAAAAATCAAATTGGTTTGATTGGTTAAAAAAGTCACGGGGTATCAACACGGCTGCTTTGAATGCGTCTATGCGTGGATAGGTTATTTATCCACATGCAGGATCGAAGGAAAATTGAACGGTCTCTTCCCAGAACATCTGGCTGCCCTGTAGATTCTAATTAGACTTATGCCTTTTCGTCCCTTGTTTCCCTGCGTTCTTTGATTTGCTGATATCACCACGGGGGGGGGGTTCTCGGCTAAATTTCGGGTAGGGGGGTGCCGCCCACAGTTTGAAAATGTAACCGTTGGCTAGACCAATTTTTGTGAAAATGATATACCCTTGGCTAGACTAATTTTTCCTTCAGAAGTGCCCTGAATTGGCATTTTCTAGGCAAAACTTGCCAAATTTTCGCATTTTCTAGACCAAAATTTTTAAGGAGTTGGGTTTTTTTTACAAAAATTACCGAATTTTGACATCTCTTTGACCAAAATTCCCAAAAAGCATACCCTTGCCTAGACCTAACTCGACTAAAATTGCCAAAAAGTACACCCTTGGCTAGACTAGAAGTCCGAAAAAGTATACCCTCGCGGGCGGCACATCCCCAGGTACCTTTACTATGGAAGAACCCCCCCCCCCCGTGGATATCACTTGGTCAATAGGGACTCATAATATTACGCTTATATAGTGAGCCCACTTTTTCAAAATGGCCTAAACAGGTGGGAGTTCTCGTACACTCAATAAAATCGCTTCAAAATCTGGTTTAAAGAGCTCGAACATTGAAAAGGAAACTTTAGTACAAAGAATGATGTTGTCTTGACCTACAAATCGCAAAATGCAAACCTTTCAGACAGTAATCTTCCTCTGTAGAAGCAAAATAGATCCATCGAAGCTGCGAGAACTCCAGGCTTCATCAACCGTTCTTTGAGAGCAACAACAACAGCATTCTGAATAGCGGCCCCTGATTGGTTAAATACTGAATTCTAGCGATTTGATTGGTGAATACGGAACCACCCTACGCGGGCCTAAAGTGGGCCCACTTTTTAAGAGTAATGTTATTAGGCCCTCTTGACCAAGGAACGCAGGGAAACAAGGGACGAAAAGGCATCAGTCTAGATTCTAATCACAAATTTTCAACGAGTGTTTCAAAATCCGACTTATACCAAAACAATATCTGATTTGCTAGCCCCATGGAAACCTGTCACCACCCGCCCAGCTTAAATCATTTTACAGGTGCTTACATAGCGCATATCATCACCGTTTAAATTTTTTAAAGTTCTTATTAAATACTGCGAGCCTTTGTTGTTCGGTTATTTGGTTTGACGAAGTTTCCTGTTTATGCCACAATTCTCGTCATTTGGCTTTATTGCTCTGCGTTAGTTCAAGGCAAACTTTGACAAACATTGTTATGGTCCACACGCCTTGCGGAAGTCGGAAGCTGTTTACAAACCCCCGTCCTGGTGCATTGTAAACTCTTGACAGCTTGACAGTGGCATGCAAAGATGCTTGTGATGTGATATTAGCACGACTTGCGAATTTACGAAGAAATACATCAGGAGGGATTCAGTTTCCAAAGAAAAATGTTAATACTGATATTCCTGACAGCGCTTTTTGGTAAGTGATACACTGTTCAAAAGATATACGTATTTGTATTCAAAATTTCTATGCCTGTTGAGTTCAGGTAAGTTATCCGCCCAGACAGACGGAGACCTGAAGACGACAATCAGAAAAGTCAATCAGGTGTGTTTTGCTCTGAAATTCTCCATACGAATACGAAGGCACATTCGAATATCAGAAATCATGGTCATTCAAACTGTGCAGACAAGCAGAATGCCTAAAAGACTGCATGTACCAGAGGTCATTGATATCTATCTTGAAGAGCAGTCGCAGAAAAATGACATTGTACACGTATTTTTTAAATGAAACTGCTTATAAGAAACTCAACTCTCAAATCATCAAAAATCAAGAAACTGCAGTACTGGGAAAAAATCCTTGACATAGTCAGGGGTGGCGCCAGAAATTCTCCGACAGAGGGGCTGGAGCTTCTGACAGGGGGGCTGGAGCTTCCGACAGGGGGGCTAAAATGACTGAAAAATGTTGTTTTCATGCGTTATTTTGCCAAAGTTCCTCCGACGAGAACCCAAAATTTCCTCCGACGGGGGGGCTAGATCCCTCCGACGGGGGGGCTGAAGCCCCCCTAGCCCTCCCCAGGCGCCACCCCTGGACATAGTTTTACTTTATTTGGACATTTTTGTTTCCGTATCATATCACTCAGAAGGTTTGAGTAATGTCTAAACGTTGGGAAGCCTTGAATAACCGTTGCTTTGAAATGTTCTCGATGGCAAAGGACGCAAAGGTATTAAACATGAAGATTGTTTGTTGTGGAAATTGTAAGAAACTCTGAGTACTGGAACTCTGATAATCTTAAGAACTTTCAGTATTGGGCCAAATTCTTATTTTCTTGTAAGAAAAATGCGTGTATATGGTGACAGCAGGCCGTAAAATTTGAATCTGACAGTAAACAAGTTTTCCAACTTGGTCCTGTAATTCAAAAATATTTCTTGCAAACATGCGTACATAGTACCTGTCGGGCATGCTTCATAATGGACTGCCTCAATCATGTGACCTTCTTTCCTACAATATTTTTGATACAAAGCTAAGAATTTAGGCCAGTACTGGAAGTTTCTCAAATCATCAGATTTTCAGTTTTCAGAGTTTCCTACGAGGTTCCATAACATTATTCATGTTCACTAGTCCTGGTGAACATTTCAAACAAGATTTTTTCAAGTCTGTCCAATGGTTAATTCCTTTCAGTGGCGGAAATTATGGGGGGGTTGGGGGGGGGCAACTGCCCCCCCCCCAATTCAACAAGACTCGGAAATTTTTGCCGTAGAAGTCGGAAATTTCGAAGGTGGGATCGAAAATGCAATGAAGAAACGAGTCGCCGTTGAGAAGGAGAAGCAAAGAGTTTCTATTTTGAATGAGCAAACCAAATGCTCACGCTCTATCTGCAACATATTTTTTAAGTTTTTATGCACTAACATTCCTTTCATAACGTGAAGAAAGTGGTAGGGTATTGTTTTGGTACAGTATCGAAATTTCTGGTGATTGAGAGAGGCGTTCTAAGCCAATGTAAAGGCTGGAATTTTCAAAATTTTCCTTAGGACGTTTCCATGTCTATGTTTGGAGCAGGCAATGATTGGATGGCGAGAAGCGTTTTAAGACAAAATAGATGTTCTTTCTGCAAAATTCGTTTGAGAAGTAGCTACTAATACTCGTCAAATATTCAAGTTTGTCATTGGCAAGATAAGGGATCCAAGAGGTCTTCTTAGCGAAAGTAAATTGTGTTTGCTCATGTTCAAAGAATTTCGTGGGGCTGCTACTCTGCAGAAAATTGTTACAAAATTGTCAAAATCCACATTCAATGCCGGTAAAAATTGGGTCGTGACATGCATCCTAAGCAAAAGTAGAGGGTGTGTCCTAAAAAATTTTCTTGGGGGGTTCGCCTCCAGATTCCTGAAAGCTGTTCGACTTACCCTGATAGTATGTCGTTGTCTTTTTCTATAAACTTTAGATAGTTGTAAAATCTGATATACCTATTCTCTTAGCATATTTAAGGACCCTATTTACGTCAGGCCTTTCAGCAAAATACGTCGAGCAAAAGCACTTCTCCCGACTCGGAAAATTGATGGCTCTTGCCCCTCCACTCAAAAAGCTGAATTTCCGCCACTGATTCCTTTCCCATTAATCTGATACTTGACACAAGTGAACATGAATTAGAGATATCAAACTGCAAAAAGATCTACTAGAATATATTACCATATCGAGTGTGTGGTAGGTTCTATGTAACAATAAAGGATTATATTGTTTGACTTCATGACGTGTTCTCATTCATAACAATTATTGACGTCATCTGTGAAGTCTATTCCCCCTGGCTCTATTCCCCATGAATATGAATCTAATCAGGGGTGGCGCCAGGGGAGGGCTAGGGGGCTACAGCCCCCCATCAGAGGCATCTAGCCCCCCCGTCGGAGGAAACTTTGGGTTCTCGTCGGAGGAAATTTGGCAAAATAACGCACGAAAACACCATTTTTCAGTCATTTCAGCCCCCCCCCCCCTGTCGGAAGCTGCAGCCCTCTGTCGGAAAGTTTCTGGCGCCACTCCTGAATCTAATCGAAGGCATACTTTAGGAATTTTGAGAAACACCATTTATTTTGCTAAAATCACTCTTTGATATGGGCAAACTGATAGAGCCCAAATCTTTCAAAGGGTGGATGTGAAATTCTATTTCATTCTTCTTTGAATTAAAGTGCTCAAAAGGAACTTTTGGCAATTTGCTGTAATTCTGCCTTGGCAATTTCTTGATATCCTTATCAGTTTCAAAATGGCGGCATTTATTGAATTTGAGGTTGTGACCTCATCAAATTTCTAAATCGTTCATCAGAAGAACCACAGATTTCTGCTTACGACCATACTGTATACTTTCATACACTATGGTTCTCTTGAAGGTTGGATCAGTCATCCTCAATTAGTTTAAGATTTTTGATTATTTTAGTCTTTTCAAACCTTTCGATAAATTGTTACAAAAATAGTCAAAATGCCGCCATTTTCAAAATAATCAACATGACAAAAATTTTCTCCGCAGAACGGCAAATTACCCAACTATTTTACACCCATCTTTTCAAAGATTTGAGGATCTGAGCCCTATTCCCTGATTTTGACCAAGCAAATTTTCAAATCTAAGGTAGCCTGCTGCATCAATAACAATTGGCAAACAACAGCCCACGTTTTCGCTCACTCAGCCGGTATGTTTTACCATCTTGTCCATACATGTTGTTGAACGTGGCCAAACGTGTCAGCAAATGTTTATTCAAACAATAAGATTTGAATGCTTAAAATTTTGCCCCCGAAGGCCCATTTCCCGGGCTAGGATTCATGAGAATTTTTTAAGTAACTGCTGATGCCTTTGTGCATCAACTGACGAAATTTCAACTTTATTTCAGCTTTCAGCTTTATCTTTTTGTTCTTGGGTAGACTTGAAACGACTGGACTGCAACATTTTCTCCATTCTTTTCCCACAGATGCGGTCTCTGCAACAAGCACCTATCCGTCAACATATGCAAATATTCAAATCAACGCTACATGGAGCGCTTTCTGCACACAAGAATCTTCCTTCAGATCTGGTCTTGCTAACCTAATCAGCTATAAAACTCAAATTGTAACACGGTCATCTGAACTGATATTCTTGAACAGTCATTCGTCGTGTTCCAATGCCCAACTTCGTAATGATACTGTATCTCTTGACGTCACTATAAACCACCCGTACCCAAAAAGTGATACCCAGAATCTTGAAATGGTGAAGAAAATGGTTTCGATTATAGAGAAAGGAGTAGATATTAGAGGGTTAAAGGTGAGTTGCTTTGACCTGGTTTTCCTTTAAATCGTTAAATGACACATACCGTTTGAAAAATGCTGCTCTCTGAATATTATTGAAAACTGCCTTGTTTTTTCCTTGATACGTCCAATTGGGTTCATTAACCCTTTCACCTCCTGAAGGGCCATATAGCCCAACAGTATTCATTGAGAACTGCGAATTTTTCAGGGGGTAAAGCTTTTAGAGTTTGGATTGATTTGAAAGGGTATGGACATTGCATTTATCTATTGCTTATTGAATCATTGATTATGATACCCCCTGGAAAACGACGATCTATATTAGGTTTTCCTGTTTAGCTTAATTTTATCCGGGCGTGAAAGGGTTTATTTACCCAGCTTTAAGTAGCCTTTCGTTCCCCTTGATATTGGAGACTTTCTGCCAAAAGGCCTTTCCGAAATTAGCAAAACTAAAAGCTGGAATATTGAAAACTGCCTTGTTTTGTTTTATTCTCAATATGTCCAATTTGATTCAGTAATATACCTAGCTTTAATAGACCTTTTAGCTATTCTAGAAAAGAGCCTGGATCGAGCGTTATTTTTATACATTTTTATACGCGAAGTTCGATCGAGTGGTGTTAGAGCTTCTATCACCATTGTGCATATTCTAAAATTCTACAAATTGTAGCAAAATATCATTCGATTGAGATTCTTTTTCAGAATAGCTAAAAGGTCTATTGGCTGTCCCTTCCCGTTGTCGATATGGGAGATTTTCTGCAGAATACCCCTTCGAAAGCCAACAAAATGCCCCTAGATAAGTTATTCATATTTGGGGAAAACTGTTTTAGAACTGTTTCAAGTCACTGCTGTCAAGGTTAACATATCTGAGAAGCTTGCCAGTGACTTTAGCACTCTCGAAGGAACTTAAAAAAGAACCCTTGTAAAATCTTGACGGAGTTTGCGATTTCAGCGAGCAAGAATTCTAAAGATATTGAACACATTAGCTATTACGTCAGATATTGCAAAACATAATTGCTTACACATTCAGGGAGCAGCAGCTTTTCAAACGCCGCGCCTTTTTTGACTCACGTAGCATAAACTTTGTTCCAGGCAGCTGATCAGTCTTGTTCTTAATCAAAATCATCACGAGGATTCGTCGAGAATCCCTGATGATGGATGTTTTGCTAAAACATGGGCGATACAGCCCCATGTTAGGTCGTCAATGCACATAAATTGTTTATTTACAAATTAAACAGTAGCGGAGTAAGGACTGATCCTTGTGGCACTACCAATTCCGTCTTCGTTTATGTAAAAGAGAGAGGAAAATTTCTGCTAGCTTTATGCGAATAGACCTATCTTGTGAAAGAGTCTGAATTGACCAAATTGGCCAAAGTTTGTTTACACCCATTTCAAGCCATGTGATAAATCCCTTGATAAAACAACTTTTAAAACCTATACCATATTTATTGTCATGCAAGGTTGTGCCATGAGTGGAAAAAGTAGCATAATATTGCAATTTCCCTAGAGTATGGTCACATGACTTGAGATGGGTAAAACAAACCTTTGCACTGTGATCCAGAGCATCGAATTTAACCAAAATCTGAAGTTTTACATTCCTGTTTGACTTTGCGCTTGAGACATGCACTATAACTTAGGGGTTCATGTGCTGCAAAAATTTTCAAGATCAGTCAACCGAAAGCGAAGATATTGATTTTTGAAGTTGGTCCTGAATCAGATCTTTGTTTACATGACCGGTAGAAGCATGGCCCTGTTCTGACAGCAAATTAAAATTCCTTGTATCAAGGCTCAAACTTCACCGATCTTTTTCACTTTAGTCTAATTCTGTTCCTAAAATATTTTGCCTTTTTATGACCGTTTTTAGACAATTTCACAATGGTACTCTTCTAAAAAATTCTTGTCTTCAAAAATTAATTTTAAAATTAAAAGCTAAGGACAATAAAGTATGTTTTTCTCGCTTGTGATATTTTCATGCCTCTAATTCTTGTTTGCAGGTCATAACAGCAAGACTAGTCGTACCGATACCTGAAGAGAATGGCTTGTCAACAAATACGGTGCTTATCATCATTGGAGTTGTTCTCGTTGTTTATGTCCTTGGTTTCTTTTGTATTGTAAGTATACACTTTAGCCTATTTTGCAGCATTTTGAGATGAGGGAATGTCATAAAGGAGCTTGTGTTCTAGCAATGATACAAGCAATTTTGACAAATAACGGTGAGAGAAGAAATGGAGTCATCAGCATCAACAGACCAGTTTCACGAAGACGTCAATTCTTTTGAAATACTTCCATGAACATCACTTTGCTCTGAGCAACGCATGAAACAGTTTTGTATGTGTCTTTGCAACATATGATATGATGTAGATTTCTTGCTGTACAGGGAATTACATCTCTTACCTCGAACTGAATTTAATTGTGAAACTGGTCTATTAGTTTCATGTACAGCAGGGAACGGTATTCTGGCAGTAACGAGGATTCCCCTGACGAGACCAATTGTAGTTCTGATAATCAAAGCGATCACAGAGAACAAGAATACGATGATGTTGATGGGGCTAGCAGCAGGCCTAATCGATCATCAATTTTTCTCTTAAAATCCATGATTATTTATGTCAAATTTTACGGCAGATCTTATGTTTCTATCCCCCTGGCGCCCTGTAGTCAGTTTACCCCAGATTCATAAAGCTAAGTTCCAGACCCCAAAATCGCGCGTACTTTATCGCAGAGAAAATGTTCACTGACAATGTTTAGTCATTTTGCCATCCCCAGAAATTGTGATATGTTCACACACTGGACACGGTGAGCAATACTCAGTCAATGTTCAATGCAAATGTCCATTCATTTTGCCGGGGCTTAATGAGATATGCTCGAAATGTCGTGCTTTTTTAAAATTCGCATCAAAACCCTTATATGTTGCTTTATTTACTTGTTTGTCAGAATCTCACTGTGCTTATGTTTTTTGTTTCAGTTGGGAACACAGTCTAATGACGATGACGAAAAGCCTGCACCACAAGCATACATGGTATCAACTGTAAATAAAGGATTCAGAAAACGTGATGCAATAGATGGTGTATATTTTATTGGGGATGATAAAATTAAACATTGACACCCGAATCAATCCAAGGACCGAGATACAACATTTTGCTTGGGGGGGGGAGTGAAGCGAGTCGAAATTTAAAGGGGGTCCGGGGTACCTATCTGGAACGAAATTTGCGACCAAGCCCTTCAGATTATCGTAGAAGATGCTATTTGCTGTTTGTAATTAGAGACTAACATTGAATAAAAAGCACAATTTCAGTGGCTCACATAGCTACTTGAATTCCGGACGATCGAAGATAATCACTTTCAAAGTTTACAAAAGAAAAATAAACAATTAGAGTGAATAAGAGAAATACTGGAGCAACTAATGAAATCTTTTGATGGTCCTCTCCGCAGCCCCCGGTTTTCTCGGTCCTTGAATCATCAATTCAACTTATACCAGGTGTTCCAAAATACTCAACCACTTAAAAACACCCCTCCCCCCAGTAACGACCCCACCGGACATTAAAAGTACAGCGGGGAAACAATGGAATCATACATTTTCAGCGGGGATTGGA
Organism: Aurelia sp. 3 sensu Dawson et al. (2005); assembly: GCA_964020215.1. NCBI lineage: Eukaryota > Metazoa > Cnidaria > Scyphozoa > Semaeostomeae > Ulmaridae > Aurelia > Aurelia sp. 3 sensu Dawson et al. (2005). The sequence continues at coordinate 4,524,232 of OZ026580.1, forward strand.
AATATTGTGCCGGGGAAATAAAACTTTCCGGCTATTATCGGTGATGGAACTTGTAGGTATACTTTTTGACGGGGAAACAAAAATTTCAACCTCTGTTAAAACTTCTGAAAGTTCTTTCCTGCAAGTACCTTAGTTTACCGTTGATATTTTGTAGAAAATTGTAAGTGGCATTTGTAGTGGGGACCCGGTGACTTTATGTCTTTCCTCGCTACAAATGTCACAGTATTTGTCTTAAATTGTTGTTTTTTCTATTAAATTTTAGATTCATAAAAAAAATTCAACGGGGACGCAACAGAAACAAGGCGGGGAGAGTGCTTTAAACTCAAACTTCACGGGGAAACACATTTTCCTGGCGGTTCGTCCTTTTACCTTAGCCGGGCAGCATTTCAGCGGGGTTGTTACTGGGGGTGTTTAAAACGTCACCATAACTCGATTATCCAGCCTATTTATAAAATTCCTTCTGAATCTTTTTCATTGGTCGAGGTATCATCAAAGATGATGAAATGTTTTCAGTATTCACTGCCAAGTTGGAAGTTTAATACCCAGTGTGTCCCAAAAAATGTGTCTCGCTTCAAAGAGGAGCTGTAGCTTCAATGAGCTCAGTTTTTACACAGTTACATAGTGCATTCTTCTGTTAAGGTTTGAAACCATGTTTGTCATGAAACTGTGATAAAAATCCAAAATTTTAACCAAGTACCGGGTGAGTCAAAAAAAACGCCCGGCGTTTGAAAGGCTACTGCTCCCTGAATATAAAAGCAATGATATTTTGCAATATTTTATTAAATAGCTAACATGTTCAATTATTTTTAGAAATTTTCCTGGCTAACATCGGTCACTCCGTTCAGATTCTGCAGGTAATTTTCCAAAATGAGTCCCTTTGAGAAACCTTAAAAAACGTGCTAAAATTGCAAGCAAAAGTCCCTGATGTGTTTACCTCACAGCGATGACTTTCAGCACGCTTTAGCATGTGCTTTCCTTTTGACGGGTTGAAAAGTCTTCCCCCTAGTGTGAATAACTTATTCAGGGGGATTCCATTCTCCCATGAGGACAAAATACATGAGCACGTCTAAGAGTCATTATTGTTAAGAAGGAGAACAAAGGGAAAGTTTGCTTGCTGTTTTCGCTCGTTTTGGCAGGTTTTCGCAAGGGGCTTTCTGCAGAAAATCTCCTATATCGACGAGAAGGAATGACCGATTAAAGCCGGGTAAATTACTTAACCTAATTTGACATATCGGGGATAAAACAAGACAGTTTGCAACATCATTGCTTTGATATTCAGGGAGCAGGATTTTTTAAACGCCGGGCGTTTTTATTGACTCACCCGGTATATGAAATTTGATCAAAATAAATACCCTAAAGAATCATTTGATACCGTGATACCCTTAAATTTATGTCTTTTATGATCTTATCAAAAATGATGCCCTAAAATTTATCACCTCAAAAAGAATACCAAAAAAGTGGCACAACTCGTACCGATATAAATAGTAGCTGCCTCTTCCCCCGGGTCCAAGAGAGATATTTTCAGGAGAAAATTTCCTTAATTAATATTTCGTGAAATTGGAGCAAACAGCTAGTCATTCTGCATTCAGTACAGGATTTTCCAGTGATGTCTACTTTGATCAAAAATAGAAATACCTAACTTATTGTTTTATGGATAGAGGGGTATCGCCCTGGTTGTGATATGGTAAAGTGCGAGTTGCGAGTTGCAAATGCGAGTTGCGAGTTGCTTATATTTTGCGAGTTACGAGTTACGAGTTGCACTTATTGTGCGAGTTACGAGTTGCGAGTTGCACTTATTATGCGAGTTGCGAGTTGCGAGTTGAACGAAAGGTGCGAGTTGGAAACTCACAAGTGCGAGTTGAAACCAAAAGTGCGAGTTGCCTGTTTTCTTTTGTAGAAAGACCTTTTTCGTCAAATAAAAAAGGTATTCTAAAGTCGCATTTCAATTTGCAACTTTTTTTGTGTTTTCGTCAATGAAAAGCATTTTTATGCCATCGTAACTTTCCTTATCAGAAGCCATCTATAAAATACTAAGGCCTATTCTTCAAACGTTAAGAAACTTCTACAATTTGCAGCCTTTACTCCCCCTGTCGTTCAAAGACATTACTGTAATACTGTAAACTGGGAACTTGCTTAAAAGGTGTCTTGAAAGAAAATCAAAGGGGAATTCGTTATCGTTCAAGACGACTTGGCAAGTCCATGTTAATTGTTGAGCTCAAAACTTGCAGTGAATTATGTATGACCCTTTCGCTTCCCAAATTTTGAGGTATTGTTACCATCCTGTCCGAAGTAGTTTCTTCAGCCTGACTTGTTGCATTTACCTCAGTCAAAGAATTGCGCTCTGGCCTTGGTTATGTGTTGCAGATTGTTTTTAACATAAAGCATGTAACTAGCTCATAGCTCATATGATATCAAAGAAAATAATTTGCTTATGTGATTTCATCCCTTTGGGAATTATGCTAAAATCTGAAGTTCGATAATGAACATTAAGAAACTTTTCTGTAAATCCCTGATTTTATAAAGGCTGTCCAAAAAATCGCAGTTTTTTAGCTGCAAAAGATGAAAATTTGAATTTTTTTAAGGAACTCGCAACTCGCGTTTTAAATGTACCCGCACTTTTCACTACTAACTCGCAACTCGCAAAACAGGAGCAACTCGCAACTCGTAACTCGCAACTCGTAGCTCGCAACTCGCAACTCGCAACTCGCACTTTACCAATCCACCCCTGGTTGAGGGTAAACGCGTTTTGACCGATGTTAACTCTCTTGCGTTTGTTGCTGAATAACAGCGTTTGGGCCTAGTTAAAACTAAAAAGTGTGCAAAAATATTTTGATGACTCCATTTGCTTAACATTTTCTTGTTTGTGTTTCTTAAAACTTCGTCCACAAACAGAGGGAGAAGTGCACAAAGAAGCTCACCTAAGATGTAACTTTAAGCATCCGCCATTTGTCCTTTCACATTTTGTTGCACAATTCTCTTTTTGCTTGGTTTCTTGACGTTGTTAAAACTTTCACAGCAAACAAATGGCCTCTTGCCAAGCTCCACTTGTCCAGAATAAGTATTTCAGGTAAATTCAGAGATACGGCATCCGCTTCCGCCATGACGGGCTTCTTTTTGCACTCCGTCTGATTGGCCTAAAATCGCCCTGGTTGAGGGTACTGTGGTATCTTCTGGTTCTTGAAAGAAATCTGCATTGTCAGCGCATGACAGGCAACTACTATTTGCTGTAAAAGGACATATTATGGGGCAAAAACAGGTTTGTTCTATCAGTGGACTGCAAAACTATCTAATTTTCGTATCGAGTTACCTTGAATTTACCTGAGACCATGTAAAAGTTTGGAAATTTAGGCCCTCTCGACCACTCTGTTCTTGAGTAGTGACAAATATCACCAATGACAAATATATTCTCTATGATCAACAGTGAAGAGTTTACCAAGGTGTTTATGGTAAGTTTCGTTCTGAAAATTTTTTCGTTTAGCAGGAATATTCGACCAATGTAAAATACCCTCAATCAGGGCGATACCCCTCTAGTTTAATGCTTTATGATAACAGATTTTTCTTAAATTCATTTAAATTTAGAGGCTCACAACATTTTCTAATCGTTTTCATTTTCTATGAATAAATTAATAATTTGGAATAAAGAGTTTTGTTATCTGTACATATTCGAAACTTATGTATGAGAAAAATTTACGACAGACCATTGATAATTTTGTGTTTTTCTATAGTTTACATCTTCAAGTGCTGTATTTTGTCTGAAAGTCATTGATAAGTCTCTCTCATAAAAGCTAATGAAGGTATGGTTTGTTGTTTTCATCATTACCTACAAAAATTCAGACAGGCTGTTGAAAGTTTCATATGCCACGGAGCAAAAGTTTCTTCAAAAATTGTTATCATGCATTAAAATAATGGCGTGGACTTGCTACAGGTTCCATTCTCTGATCTCTCGAGAAAAGAGAAACTCTAGAGATGAGACGACGAGACGATTGTACCTAACATGGTCGATGGTGCTGGTCGGTGGTGGTAGTCAGTTTGGTTGGCGGTAGGTGCAGTAAGTGGTCAGTGGTCCGTGCACTGGTAGATTTGGTCGGTGGTCGGATCTCTTCTTCTCTGGATGAGTCGATATGGATCTAACATGTTTGTAGAGGATGTGAGAAGAGAACATTTTATCAAATGATATGGAATAAAATAAGGTTATATATATACATGCTAATCACAACCATACATACGCTGCTTTCCAGTCATTTGTTGGAAAGGAACTACTGTATGTACAGACTGTACTGAGCACTTGGATCTCAATCATTACTGCAGACTCGATGATCAAAACTTTTCAGAAATCGAAGGTCGAAAATTTCCAAAATCAAGATAAAGTAAGAGTTCTCTTATTTTATCTTACCAAAATGTAATAGTTTTTCTTATATAATCCCAAGTTGACTGACAACTTCATATCCTTTTGCACCCACTAAATTAAAAAAAAAATTTCCACCCCAAATCGTTTCTTAACCACTGATTTCGAATGAAGTATGTCTCACAGAATGTTTTTATAAACTCTAATATTGTTTTTTGGCGAATGCTTCTAAGTTACTGGCTGTAACTCGAAGGAAGACACTGGAACAAACAAACAATCATGTTTTTGCATTGAAACCAGATTTAAAGTGCTCAGAATCTAATCCAAAAGATTTCATCCTCAATTAAATCATCACAAGAGTTTTGTCTGGTTTTCGATACTGTTCCTGAAATAGTGAAATCTGTCAAGTCAAAAACATGTTTGGTAAAGGGTTTCCACAAATCCGAAGATTTTGCCCAGGCATTTTGCTAAAAGAGATCCCAAGAAAATTCCTATCACACTTGAAAAGACCTCAATCCTCTTCTTGCCTATGGTTTCCATAGCAACGCGTCTCATAAACAGATAAAAAAGCAAGATGGCTACAGGCAACAAGAAGAAGAGCGAAGTTTGAAGGGTCAAAGATGAAGATCAGCGCGAAACCACGCTACACTGGAGAGACTAAAGATCAAATAAGGGAGGGTAAGATAATACTTTAACAACTTTATCAGTTTGTCAATATGTTATTGTTGTGCCACACAACTTGTGGAATGACAGCAGATTCAATTGGGAATTACAGCAGATTTGCGAATCGGCCTAGGGTACATTAGCTAATGTACTACATTAATGGCCTACATTAGCTAATTAGCCGGAGGAGGAGAAACGTAAAGGCTTGCAGTTTGGCGGGTGCGCGGTGCTAAATGTCATATTCTTTTTGCAAATATTGAGCAAAACAAACTCCTATCCCTAACTTACCCTAAATAAACACTTACTAACCCCAAACTACCTTCTGGAAAATAACCCGGGAACTGAATGTCAGTTAACCAAAAAATGGCAATTTTGAAATAGTAGAAGAGCAAGTAGAATTTGCAGAGAAAAATGGCAATGCACATGTAGTCACGAAATTTAACACAAAAAATGAGAATTTATTCAAAGCAGACTATAAGCAACCAAGAACATTTTTCTCTGCAGAATTTTGAGAATCATGTAGAAATTTGACAAGCTTAACATTTCATCAGGTGAATCAGGTGTGGAGCAGAAATATTTTTCTGCTGCATATGACTGTTTATGTAATTTTTTGCAGGTTTTGGAGTTTACAACTATCCAAATGGTTTCTTTAGATATGAAGGTGAATGGAGAAGGGGAATCAAACATGGTTGGTGTCACCCATCAAGTTTAAGTAGTGACTTGATCATTGAAGGAATAATATTTTCCTGGATTCATTAAAGCCAGATTGGAAAGTTTGCAGAATGCGTGAGGGGATCTCTCCTGCATCCAAATTTCTTGCGCAGCTGTATTTGTGTCACTAAACAATAGTTCTATTGTTTCCCTTTTGTTGTTTTTGAAAATTTCGCAGCTGGAACTGTGACTGAAATTTGAAGTGCGTGGCAGAGAAATCGGCCATGCAAGGCAAACTTTCCAGTCTGATTTTGAAGCACATTCCCAAGCCACTGTGCTGATTCATCAATTCTGGTTAAATAACATCTGCAGTGGCACAGTTTGGTTTTGTTTAATTCTCATCCCTTGATGGATGTTGGCTGGTTGCACTTCCTTTTTGTCATTGTTTTGTATGTGGTTATTGAACAAAATAATTGTGGTCAACATGCACATTATTACTTCATTACAGAACAGTATGAATGAATGTTTCATTTGAAATAGCTCAACTGAAAGATTAATCTTCTTGAAATTTCAGCAGCTTCACCATGGAGCTCAAAAGTTTTTCTCTCAGCAAACTTAGTAGATTCTCATTGCAGATTCCCTGGGCCCAGCCATACAAAAATGATACCCTGCCCCTGACAAGGAATCCTGAAAATGATACCCTGTTCAGCAGCATATCCCCATACGGAAAAATACATGAGTACCACAGGTTTTAAGTCTTTAAAAGCTGAGGGATACAATTCTATGAAATTTTCTTTGAAGTAAATGGTACGGAAGGGGCTTCAGGTATTTTGCTGTAATTGCACATGGAATTCCTCTTGATATCGTGATTATTTTCAAAACTGTGTAGCATTATTCCTTTTTATTTGAAAGAATTCTTTGGAGATTTGAACCCGTTCCACTCATTGACTATTGTTATTGCTAGTTTAGGTTTTAAGGACCATCCCAGTGCTAGTATTTGTTTGATGCAATAGGAGATAATTCTGTTATCAATGGTGTACCATGCTGTACTTTCCCACCATTTCCAGTCTTTTCCTTGCAAACTTACAGTAGGTATTGAATTAGGTGACTTGTGTTGTGCATTGCGATGTCATCATGCTCAAAGATTGGTGTTTTCTGACATAAAGTTCAATATGAATGTGGCTGCTGCCCTGTTGTTTTCTTGCCTCCTTGCTTGCCGCTTTTGGTCATATACACTTTTCAACTGAGCGGCCTCGTTTTGGAATTTTTCAAAATTTCTCTACCTCATGCCATATGAAATTTCTGACCCCAGATTCACATTCAGCACCCTAATTTTAGTCTCACTGCAAATTTTCATGAGCGTAGTTTTAGTGATTTCAATTTTATGAGGATAAAAAATTTGAAAATTTATAAGGGATTTGACCTTGAATAATGACTGATGGCATAAAGTCACACCCCAAACGATTTTCATGGTTAAGTCTCTTTTAAGTTTTCAAATTTATTATCATCATAAAATGGAAATCGCAAACTCTAAGAACATGGAAATTTGCAGTGAGACTAAGCTTGGGGTGCTGAATCCAAATCCGAGGTCAGAAATTTTGTATCAATAAATTTTCAAAAATTTCGAAAACGAGGTTGTTAGTTGAAAAGTTGTATTGGCAAGGAATCAACAGGAAAGTGATGTCACAATGCACAAGTCGGATACTTCCATGCCTACAGTAATTCCATGAGGAAAAGACGACAAATGTTGGGAAAAAGTATGATACCCCGCATTCATAACAGTACAGTATCTTTTATTTCATCATTCAACATACCAACCCTGGAATTGACCTTTAATAACTGAGGATTGATAATAATTCAATAGTTTCATATGGGAAATTTATTTTCAGATCACTAGATGAGATCTTTTTATCATATTGTAGGGCATGGTAAGCTGGCTATGAACGATGGAAGCTTTTATGAAGGAGAGTTCAAGGATGGTGAAATGACTGGATCTGGTGTTCGCAAATGGGCATTCAATGGTAACTTATATGAAGGAGAGTTTCTGAGGGGAGAAATGAATGGAAAAGGTCTCATGACATATGGGGATGGCTCGATGTTTGAGGGTGATTGGTCTGAGAATAAGAGAGAAGGTGTGTATTTTCTACATGATATAGTTTTTATCTGAAAACTAATCCTCTATTTGATGAGTCAAAGAAACAAGTGCTGTTTGAAAGGCTACTGAATGCTGGCCACTCCGTTGTGATTTTATAGGGATTTACACAAGAATTTCTCTTCAAAAACCTTAGAAAAACCGCTGAAAGTCGTGGGCTAAAGTCGACAATTTGCAATGGGCCTAATATTCAGGCTGTACCACGCTCTGAAAATTATGACCTGAGAACTAGTTCCCAGATCGATGCAGCCTCCCATCGACTTATCCTGAAAACTGAAGATTTTCAATTATCAGGACGAGTCGATGAGAGGCTGCGTCGATCTGGGAACTAGTTCTCAGGTCATAATCTTCAGAGCGCGGTACAGTTTGAACTTTAGGCCCATTTAAAATCGTCGAGAGCAAGCCATCAGCTCCAAATCAAGAAAGAGAAAATCAACAATGAATTGAAGACTAGAAAGGTAACGAAATACATTTATTCATTTAGGAACATTTAGGCCAGGTATTGTGGATACGATCAACACCCAAATCGTGTCCACAACACCCATGGTTTGTATTACATCATTACCATTTTGCAAAGGTGAAGGAACTCTGACACAGTTGGATGGAACTGTCTACCAAGGATCATTTCATAACCATAAAAGACACGGTGAAGGGATAGAAGTTACGAGGTTAGTTTACAGATATGACACCCCCCGGTAACGACCCCGCTGAAACGCTGCCCCGCCGAGGTAAAATAATGACCCGCCAGGAAAATGTGTTTCCCCGCCAAGTTTACGTTTAAAGCATTCTCCCCGCTTTGTTTATGTTGCTCCCCCGTTGAAATTTTTGTTTAGATTTATTATGATCGTAATAAGTCTAATTTTTGTTTCCCCGTCAAAAATTACATAAGTTCTATCTCAGGTAATAGCCAAAGGTTTATTCCCCGTCACGATATTTTCAATCCCCGCTGAAAAGGTATAGTTTCATAATTTCCCCGCTCTACTTTCAATGTCCAGCGGGGTCGTTACTGGGGGGTGTGATATGTATTCCAGGTGAGTCAAAAAAAAGTTTACGCATTTGGTGGGCTATGAAATAAAAGTATGCGGTCAATATTCAAACTAAAATGTTAATTTACCAGTCAAAGGCTAGATGAAAGAATTTTGTTTGGCAAGTCACACATCTTTAAGACTCAACAATAAGAAAATGCCTGTAGGAGGTTTGTATGGGAATCGAAAATTCCACCTTCCATTCGAGTCAATGATTTATGTGGCATTGAAGTTTACATTGCTAGTTGGAGATACAGAATTCGAATTTCAATTGGAAGTCGATCATGGACCAGAATGGAATGTGGAATTTATGTTCCAAGGCATGCCCTTTAACAGCATGTTTCTAATTTCTGGGTTTATGAGATACGGGATATTACCAAACAAAATTTTCTCGTCTAAGACTGCGTTCACACGATGCCGGCATATTTTGAAAACGGTGAAAAATTCGACGGATAGGCCTCCCGTTCACACGAAAACGGCACATTTTTTGCCGGAGGATTTCGAAAACGGTAGATTTTGAAAACGGAACTCTAACCGGTATAAATTTGAAACAGCATCGTAAACAGATCATTTTTCAACGCTTTTGGATCGAGACTGGTCGATTCTTAGTGTGTAGGTACTTTTCTTCAGCATCAAAGTCCAGGAACGAGATTTTACTGTCAATTTTCCTACCGTTTTCAAATTGTGCCGGCATCGTGTGAACGCTAGCTCAAACTTTCCTGCCGTCACATTTTTCACCGTTTTCAAAATGTGCCGGCATCGTGTGAACGCAGTCTAAGATGACCTTTCACTGATAGATTAACATTTCAGTTTTGAATATCCGTCACATACTTTTATTCCACAGATCGCCAAGCGCGTAAACTTTTTTTAGTCACCCGGTATATCACTACCCAAACGTTGTGCAATGTATTTAAAAAGGGCTAACATTAAAGGCGGATCTCCACAAGTCTGTGTAATGAAGATGTAAGCATTTAGCCATTTAGTTCCAACACAGGGGACTAAAGTAACAACGTGACCACGAGCAAGCCGGGGGCAAAGGCAAACAATTTTATTCTTAGCAACAATTATTTCGAATGAAAATGTCTATTCTATTTCGAAAGAAAATTTTTATTTTTAGCAAAAATTACATCCTGGTCTCCCTGTGATGCTGCCCGAAATTGTAGGAAGGAAGGCAATCTAAAGAGAGTGTGTGAAAGTACAATAAATAGGAAGCATGCGAAAATGTGTGGACCCTTGGCTTAGAAAATTGTATGGTCTTTTACAAAAAAATGCTTGATTGGTATGTTTTTACGGCAGGAAGAAGTGCACTACTATCACAGTAAGGGTAAAATTCTCGCCAAATAGGGGGCCCCAAGCTGATTCTTCATCCTGATAGAAGGCAATTACCTCGACCTGCCCTCTAAACCCGCCACTGTCTCTATCCTATTTATCTTTCATTTTGTATTTCTATTGGAAAATAACCATCATCCAGTTAACCCTATTACTGTAGGGTCAATCGGTAGCTCACATCCCTGTAGCGGGGGGGGGGGATTTTCTCCCCACAGTAAATCATGCCGTAATTCAATAAATGTTTGGATAATTGCAAAGTTACTGATGAAGTCACGTCATATGTAGTTGAAATATTAGTACTATGTGGACTTTATCTCATTTTTAACTATATAATGGCCTCATGATTCAGTCACACGTGACAAAAATGGACTGAACTCCTGTAAAAGCAGCTCCTGAGGCTAAATTTTTAGCTTATTTCAGTCCTCTTTTTATTAGCTCTCGAATGCTATACGACACAACGGAATCACAAGAAAAATTTTTTTTCAAAAAATTGGGTCACTTGAGCGATGACGTCATATTTATGTCACGTGTCCCAAAATTTTTTTTCTAACCATAATAATGAGGACAGATAAATATAGTCACATATCTATAAGGATTTATTAATAAAAACTTGCCTTGTATATCAAAACTGAAAAAAATTTTGAGGGTGGGGAAAAATCCCCCCCCCCCCCCTACAGCAATAGGGTTAATGCATATAAGCATCTAGCCATTTGGGTCAGTCCTTATTTGTTCAGTGCTATGCTTTGTCATTTACCATAGAGATGGACAAATGTACGAGGGAGGCTGGGTTTGTGACTCTAAACAAGGACATGGAGTGATGAAATTCACAGATGGTAGCATATATGAGGTATGAATGTCAATAACTTGCATTTATTTCCTACAATGTGGGTTCTTTGTACATCAGCAACACATACAAGAAATAGTTAAAAAACTTTAAGTTTTTTTAAAATTACCGTAAATCATCAATGCAGTCCACACTTCGATCACAGTAAAGTCCCGCCTTAGAAACTCGTTTCACAAACAGCCTGATTGGTTTCTTATGTTAAGACATACCTCCTCAAAACAGGGTGCGTATACTATGGTATAAGAAACACTTTTATATTCCAAACAGCTATTAAATTGTTACGAAAGCGTTTTAAAATATGCGCTGTTCCATAAGGGTCTAATAGTCTGAGCCAGTATTGAAAGTTTCTTGAAATTGTTGCAATCTTGGCTTAAAACTTTCATTATTGTTTCTAAAGAAATGAGACAAAAATATTACTATGTACCATTGTAAAAGAAGCTGAACATGAATGAGCGTGGATAGTTTCTTGTAGGGAGGTATTTTATTCAGTGAAATCAGGCCTGAGTTTCTTATACGGCGGTAAAGATATCAATTTTTACCGGCATCTAGTAATAGCTGAGTTTGGACCTTGTTTGAAAGATTGGAATGCCCAAATGGTCGTAATGCATCTAAACTCCAGCGAGAAGATCTTTTATAATGATATATAATGATAATAATAAATGATTTATTTAAAGTTAGCAAGTGACAGAAAAGACAGCTAACTACAGCTAATTAAAGCCAACTATTTACCTATTTACATGATAAGTTCAACAAACACAGAATCGTAAAAATAAACTATAAATACCCCAAATCTACGATGTATAGTTTACAAAGTTAAAAATGAATCAGTTGCAGTCCAGTCCTTTCCAGCTCCTTAATTTTCTTTCGAATACTGCAAGATTTTCGTTGAGCATCAAAAGAGGGGCAATCAACAAGAAGTTTTCCGCATCCTAATGCAACTGATTCATTTTTCAAATGTGAGGCAATCTCGTCCCCAGAATGAGTTCGTTGCTCTGCCTCTACTCTGGGATACAAGAGGCCGTTCGGCAATTTGATTGGCTGTTCACCATTTTGCGCGGTAACTCCGTTTTGCGGTGGGTAAACGGCCGCGGCATGTCAAAATTCAATGTAAAACCATATTTTTTACCTATTCCGACCATCATTTGCAATTTGTTTCCCAAATTCGAAGAATAACGAGCCATTTCATTTTGGAAGCTACTGTGAAAGTTGCTCTAATTTTCAACTTAGGCCCATTTTTGCCCCAAACAAACAGTGCTTATTTTCACATTAAACACACATGCTAACCCCAGATTATTGTTCAAATACCTTCAAAAAGGTTGAAATAAAGTCCTCAAAGTGTTTGCTTCTGGTTTCTCGATTCATCCACTGCAGAATTAGCTCCAGAGCAACGGCCATTTCCCGTCGATTAGCGTTGCCAAGCCAACCGTGAAAACATAATGGCTGCTAAATACACCCAGATTCTGGGCGCATTTCATCGAAGTGTACCAGGGTGCTCATTCGGCTTCGTGATGAGCGTATGACGTAAGAACACCCTAGGAACGAGGTTGAATGTGAGTGAATGCCTCTTGCAGGGTCAGTGGAGATGTAATATGTTCAATGGTCAAGGTAATTACACTCACTGCTCAGGAGTCACATACGAAGGAATGTGGATCAATAGCAAACCAGAGGGTATGATACGATCATATAGAATTTCTACATACATTTATTAGCTAGAATGGTAGTAGATCGCATGGGGTTCAAATCTTTAAAGCGATGGGTAAAATTCTGTACCTCTTTTTTTAATTAAAGTGCTTGAATGGAACTTCTTTGGGTAGTCTGCTGTGAATTTACCGTGGCAATTTTTTGATACCTTAATAGTTTCAAGATGGCAGCATTTATTATTTTTGAGGCTGGGATGTCGAAATTCCTAAAGCCTTAACTGAAGAGCTACAGATTTCTGCTTGCAACCATATTCCAGACTTTCAAATTTTATGGTTTTGTTGAAGATTGTATCAAATTTTCTTCAGTAGTTTAAGATTTACGATTATTTTTCTCCTGTAATTCAAGATTTACGATGATTAAACTTTTCCAAAATTGTCGATGAATCGACGGGAAAATTGTCGATTTACAAAATTTGAAAATAATCAAGACTGAAGAAATTATCGTGGCAGATTTACTACAAATTACCCAGAGACGCCGGAGCGATGGTAGGGCACAGGGGTCGGAAGGGAATGCAATGGCACTCCAGACCAATGACAAGGAAAGTGAACCGAAAATTGGGTGACCTGGGGTCTTTCCCCGGAAAAATGTTTGTGACCACACCCTCAAGCTTCGCTTAGAATGCTTTCAAGAATATTCTAACTGATGTAAATGATATTCTCTTTTGCATATTTGGGATGATCAATGCAAGTTGCGATGATTATTCAACTTAAGGGCTAAATTCATGATTGTCATGATATCGAATTGAACGTTGTTAAAGAAATATATTGCTCTATCAAAAGGGTACTCTTGCCCCCTTGCCCCCCTTACAAAAGGGCAGGAGAGGCGCTTGCTCCCGCACCCTTTCTCCGGCGCTCCTGAAATTACCCAAAGTTCCTTTCAAGTTATTCACTTTACAGAAAAATATGATGCAATTCTACACCCACCTTTTCAAAGATATGAAAGATTTGAGCTCCATGCTGACACAAGATCAGTGAAGACGTAATGATATTGGCAGTTTGTCATCGCCCATCCGCCATAGTCTTTGATTAGACTGACGACGTGATTCCTTGTATTCGTTCATTATTTTCCATCTGATATTTTATTTTCACTCATACTAAGTGAGCGAAAAAAAAATAGAAAATATAGCGATACTATTGAGACTTATGTCATGAGTATACACCTCGAATATGTCCTCCACGTGAAAATTCACCTTTATAAACTGGGGGCTTACGTATTTATATTATACTCGTGTCTCGTCTTTAGGCACCATCTAATGCTTTTTCTGTGATCAGTGTCATTTGAAAATAATTAGCAATTCAGTTCTGCTTTTCAATTGCAGTTCTGTGTATCATTGAAGAATGTCTAAGTTATTTCACTTTCTATGTACAGTTGATTCAACCGAGATCTGCATTAAAGGAGAACAAATGATCGAGATAGAGCAAGGCCAGTCATTTGAATTTGATATTTGTTGCGTCAATCAAGAGGGTGAAACATCTCTTGGTAGGTACAATTTGTTTGTCTAATCAAATATCCGGACCATCATGAAGTCGAGAAGCGAGCAAGCTCGAGGGGCGAATCAAGCTCTAAAGATCCCTTACACCTTTGGCAAACATGTTCAAAAAATATCTCGTGCGCTTTTTTGTTACGATATGGGGGCCTTTGGCCCATGCTGAGTGTCAAAAGTGAAGAGAGCACGAACATTTCACGTGTGCACTTGGTGCCAAAAGTACTTTCGTGCAGTATTTTAACGTTACGCTATTGGTTCGGCCTAATGCCAAAACTCGATACTGTTTAGACATGATTTGATTGGTTCCTAGCTATTATTGTTCGTATATTCAAGCTTTTATTGGTTATTTTCTACATGATTAGACCATATTAGGAACTTTAGGTGTGCCTTGAGTTTGGCTATAAGGTAGCGCACAGTGATCCAGAAAGTGCAAATTTTGGAAAAAATTAAAGAAAATCGGAAAAATGAAAATTAATCAAAACATCAATGGTGGTATATGGTCTTAAAGAGGATACCTTAAGGATCAACATAAAGCAAAAAGTAGACTTTTCTGACTTTTGAATCCGGAGATATTTGCATGCAAAGTTGGATGAAATTTACATTGTTTACTTTTCGTCTAATTTTTGGTAGATTTCTACAGAATGCTCATTTCAACAACAAATTCATTTGCTAATATCTCTGCCCAGGGTTATCCGATTTTGGCTCTGTTTGTTTTAATTGATAGAACTGCATGTCAGCTTATAAATAATTTGGTCATTGCCTCTTCTGGTACGCATTTTTTTGTTTTCTTGTTATTTTTCTTAAATGGGCTTATTTTCCTGAAATTGACACCAAAAATACGTAATTTTAAATTAAAAGTAGAAAATAAAAAAATTAAGGAAAAAGATGTCTGCCAAACTTAGATTTTATTTAAGAAGAACATTTCAGCAGGTATTCTGCCAAAGCAATCATTCAGGATCGTGCAGGGAACAAAATTATGTTATTTTGAATGTGTCCACTACGACTATTTTACGACATTGGACCCCCCACTATTTTGATGTTCGCCTTCAGACAAACGCGAACCCTGCAACCCAGACTTGAGATATGCAATCCTGACTGGTTTTATCCTTTTCAGCAAGTGTTCTGACATAACTGAGAGAAAGTTTGAATTCACCGCCTCCTCCGCAGAGGCCTTTTGCGGTTTTCTAGTTGAACTGTCATTGCATTGAGAATCCTATCTGTACGCAATTGAAAAACACTGTAAAAATGTTATACTTAAATGCTTTTTCGACTCTTATTGATAGAAATGATCCATACAAAATTGTAGATGTCATCAGCGACGGCTCCCTAAAACTGATAGAGTTGGAACTGCAAAGTTTCATCACTTTGACACCATAACAACTCATTTTATGGCAATTACTGAAGTATGATGATCAGCTTGCACACAAAAACATCAGAAATAACTTTTTCCACATAATATTGCTTTGTCCTGAAGCTGGTTGCCTACAAAATGTTCCTGATGCACATTTGCAAGGCTAAAATTGTATTTTCAGACAATGCTTACCCTGGGCTTGAGATCATTCAACTAAAAGCCACAAAAGGCCTCTGAGGAGGAGGCGTTGAATTCATAAAATTTCTCACAGTTATGCCAGAACACTTGTTTAAAAGGATAAGACCATTCAGGTTTGCATAGTCTAGGTTGCAGGGTTTGCGTTTGTCTGGAGGTGAAAATCAAAATAATGGGGGGGGGGTCAAAAGTAGCAAAAAAGTGGTAGTAGACATATTCAAAATAACATAACTTTGTTCACTGCACGATCCTGAATGATCGCTTTGGCAGACTACCTGCTGAAATGTGCTTCTTTAATAATATCTAGGTTTGGTAGACTTATTTTCCTTAATTTTTTCATTTTGTACTTTTAATTTCGAATTACGCATTTTTGATGTCAATTTCAGGAAAAAAAGTGCACAGAGGATAAACAATAAGAAAACAAAAAATACGAACCAGAAAAGGCTGTGAATGACTCATCTGTAAGCTGACATGTAGTTCTATCAATTAAAACAAACAGACCTAAAATCGGATAACCCTGGGCAGAAATCTTAGCAAATGAATTTGTTGGTGTAATTAGTCTTCGGTAGAAATCTACCAAATATTATATGAAAAGTAAACAATGTCAATTTCATCCACCTTTGCAAGCAAATATTTCCGGACTTAAAAGTCAGAAAAGTCTAATTTTTGCTTTATTTTGATCCTTAAGGTATCCTCTTTAAGACCATATATTACGATTAATGTTTTGGTTAAGTTTAATTTTTCGGATATTTTGTATTTTCTTGCTTCAGCTTGACCACAGTGGGGCATTTTGGCCAGAATGCTAATAACTCCAGCTCCAGCTATTGCAAAATGCTAGGCAGCATCTTTTGAGGAAAGAGCGAAAGTAAACAGTTGTTTTCTCCGTAGCAAGTCATGAAGAGTCAATAATAAAGGCAATGTACATTTGACTGAAATTGGAAATGATTTGGAAGTTGGACTGTGTCGTTGAATTCTGATTTATCGTTGAGTTTTGTGAAAAATATCTGTAGTGCTGTTGGTTACTCGTCCTCGATGGACAACGCCGGAGTAGGCTTTAACAGGTTGCAGGTCAGGGAGTTTTGAAAAATTTTGGTCGATACGTACAAAATACTTCAAATTCAATAGCTGACCCAATATGTAAGACATAGTTTTGATTCCTTTTTCATATTCAACGTTAAAGGTGCAAATTAACTACTTCTAGGCCTAAATTTTTAAAAAATGGTAATCAATTTCTTTCAAAATTTTTGGAATTCTTCCCTAAGGTACCTTGTAAAATCATCACACATCAATCTGAAATCGTAGACACCTTTTAAAATAATCATAAACGTTCATTCATTGATTCTTTGGTTGTTTCTTGAAATTGAGAGAAAGCACTGACAAAAAGTACACATTTTAAAAATTTTATGAAAAATTTTTGGGTACGTTTCTGCACGGAATCTTTGGTCAATATATACAAAATACTTCAAATGTATTAGCTAAACCAATAGCTAAGACATCTTTTGACATCTATTTTTTATTTTCAGCTTCAAAGTTGAAAAGGAACAATTTTTAGGCCTAACTTTGTGAAAAATAGCATAGTCTGAATTTTGCAAAATTTTGCCTTGATGAAATGTATTAACGAATACGTTTTCCAGAAGAGTATCGATGGACTCTGCCGGCTTTTAAATAAAAAAAAGATTTTGCAAATCGGATTAGTAAGTGTGATGCAGCAGCATTTTGAAGTTTGTTATGTTTAGTAAACAATTGTCAATTTCTTCCTGAAATTGCTTAGATATGATGCAATGCAATTTCCTGAAAGTTTGACAAATTTTTTCTCCGGAACGAATGGCTCGATTCGTTTCAAATTTTTTGCATAATGATGGAAAATTCCCTCTTAACAACAGAAAAATAAAATAAAAATCATATTTCAAATTTGAATTTTGGGTATTTTTTCCAACCCTGGATCACTGTGTAGCGTCCAGTGACTTTCTGCAAGAGACGACCAGACATAGACGCAAGACGCAAGACCTGTCGCAGACCTCAAGCCGCCGAATTTGTCGAAGAACATAAGTTGTAGTAGTCGCCGCTAGTTAAGTTTAGGTAGCAGCCTTAATTGCCGTTTGTTGATCATAAAATCGAATGAAGATTCGAGTCGTTCCTGTTGCCGCCCTAAAGCCGTTGCCGAATAGCTGAGGTCGTAAGTTTGATGTTTTCTATATTTTTCTGTTGAGACTGATTGTTGTAGAAGAACTCACACTCTTGTTAGACCTTTTCGAGCCGCGGTCTAACATTTTGGAAGTGTGATACACCCCTGAAGCAAGCTTGTTTCTCCAGGCCTAATGACACCTATTGCTGTATTTTCTTTATTTGTTTGGTTCTGAAGCAAATTGGTATGCAATTCAGTTGTTATATTTTTTAAATGTAATTGAAACACTGCTATCGTTCAGCTTCTGAACAAAACAAATAAAATGCCCGATAAAGATGCTTACTTATATCCTTTTTCTTTCGAGATATGCTCATAATGTTTCAGCTTGTCAACAGGCCTACTTGAAATTCTAAGATATTTGCGCCTAATGTCAATTCCTGGAGTGCACAACGAGTGGGCTAGCTGCATGGGTTTCAGGGCACATTTTGCAGCTTGCATTTTTTTCAGTCTTTTCATCTTTCCAGATTAGCTTGCCAAAATTACAAAGCGATTTGCTCTTCTAAGGCCTGGTTCACTAGTTTCACTCAGAGTTTGAGTCTTTTGTCTTTTGAGTCTTTCTGCACGACCTTCACGACCCAAATGACCTAGTGTGAACCGGGCTTAAAGAACTAATTTGACACTAAAGAACTAAGGTCGTTTGGGTCGTTGCGGTCATGCAAAAGGCCCAAAAGACCCAAAGGACCAAGTATAAATCGGTTCAAGTCATTTGGCTCGTTAGAATCGTGCAAAAATACCCAAAAATAAGGACTCAGAGTCTTACAAAAATTCCCAAGAAACAAGAACTCAGAGTCTTGCAAAAATTCCCAAAAAACAAAGACTCAGAGTCTGAGTCCTTTGTCTTTTGGGTCTTTTTGCACGAACCTAACGAACCAAACGACTTAGGTTGTACCAGGCTTATCAACCCAAACGACCTAGTGTGAACCAGGCTTTAAGCCGGTTTTCCACTATACGGATTTTTCCGTGCGCAGCGGAGCGGCTGTTGTTTCTAAAACATTCATTCATTTTCATTCATTTATTTTATTTATCCACGACATCCACTCAGTAAACTTTAAAATTACTTATTTCCAGATGAAAGTAATAGATATTTCTAACAAACCTAATAAACCTATATTAAAAGCCAGTACTGTTCTTCCATGGATTCGTGCGTAAATATAAATATATATATATAACCTGCACACATATAGATACACATATAAAAATATATATGTACACCCATACACATATATACATATATATACATATATATACATATATATATAATTTGTTGTTTTTTTCAGCTTAGAAAATGATTCTTTAGCCCATTTTTAAACTGGGTGAGTGTATTAGACTCTCTTAATTGTGTTGGGATAGCGTTCCATGTTTTTAGACCGGTGTAGTGAAAACTCTTTCTACTGTAGTCTAAATTTAGTCTTGGAATTTGGAGATCAGTCTTATTTCTCGCATTATACTTGCTTGTCGAGGATCTTTCAGCAAATTTACGGTGCAGACTCTCAGGACATATCTTGTTAATTATCTTAAACATCTGAACCGACCGATCAAATTGGAATATCTGATCGATGCTAAATGTTGGTCTAATCCAAGAGTCCTTTGTTTTTGAAGCTTGAATAATTTCAAATGCACGATTTTGCAGTCTCTGAAGGGCTGTTATTTTAGTGTTCGATAAGCTCCCCCACACTACGTCAGCATAACGAAAATGACTCTCAACAAGGGCTTTGTACACTTGAAAAAGCATTGATTGTGGGAGGATGTCCTTAAGTTTTTTCATTGCCACGAGGCCCCCAGCAACCTTTTTCTTCACTGATTCATACTGTTCTTCCCAACCTAAAGTATCGTCAACTATTACCCCGAGATATTTTGTTTTGTGAACCTGTTTAATTATTTCTCGGTTTATAAATAATTGCGGTAATGATTCTCCTTTTTTTCTTCTACGAGGATGGTCTATTATCATGTATTCTGTTTTGGTGGGATTGAGACTGAGTTGCTGAAACAATGCAGGCGTACTAACAAAGATGTTCAATTTCAAAGAAATTCAATCACCAAGAATTCTTAAAAATTTCAGAGCTGTTTTTCGTCAATCGCCGTGGCTTTCCCCCTCTCGTCGAATACTGAAGTCATGTGTCAGAGCCTTCGAGCGATTTGATTGGTTGGCGCCATAGGACGCGGCGGAAAAGTTGAAGTCAATCCGACTTTCAAATACGCGCGTAGCGGAGCGACCAGAAGTGACCATTGTTAGAAATAAACAATGCAATTACAATAGCCGCTCCGCTGCGCGCGGAAAAATCCGCCTAGTGGAAAACCGGCTTTAAAGATCATGGTTGGCTGTCGGTTCCGCTGATGGTGTGCAATCTATTCCGCGATCTATTCGTCAGAGAGGTAAACCGATTTGTAATTCCAAAAAGCTGAATCTTTTATTTCATGAAAAATTCGCCTTTGTTATGCAATGCTGTTTTGTGTTCTAAGAGCGTATTGGGACTTCTCCGCATGTTGAACACGCTTCTACGTTTGTTGATTGGGCTTTTTGAATTATGAGTAAGGCTTAAAAAAGTCATATGAATTTGAATGGGCCTATTCCCCTCGAGACGGAGTAGTCGTCAAAAAAGACCATTTCTGTTCGGATTTCGTAATGATATAAGCAAAGAAGCAAATATGAAGAGAATTGTTAAAAATGTTGAAATATGAGCTTTATTTCCTTGAAGTTGAATTTATTGCGGCACACGAAGTATAGTTTTACGAATATAAAGCAAGAAGAACTAAGAAATTAAGACTGTCTCCTTTGTCTTGAATAACAAGTACTCTCTGGGCAATATCTTTAGCGGAAGTTTTCTCCTGAGATTTATGCGTGCTGTCTGAAACTAATGGTTGAATATATTGAGAAAGTTGGCAACGTTTTCTGTCTGGCAAATTACTGATGAAGAAATCTTAGAGTTTTGTTCGTTCGCGCGTTGTTTATTAGAAAATGGCTGGGCTTTCAGATCAGGGAAGGCCTAAGCCAAACATTTCACAAGGTAGCAGCGAGAGCAGTAGCGAAAATGATGATACGGAGTTTGATTTGATAGCAGATACATTGGGAAGCATAAACGAAAAACTGAGCTCCATTGATGTCAACACAAGAATCTGCGAAAACGAGCTTCACACGGTGGTTAGGCCCAGTCACGACCTTGTAACTGTTTATTTGCAAATCAGTATTTCCTCCGTTGATGATGTTGATACGATGAGACAAGAGTTCACATGCCAGTTTTATCTGGCAGCAAGTTGGGAAGAACCAGCTTTGAAACATGTGAAAGATGATGAGCATATCGAATGGGAACAGAATTGGGATCCAAGAATTTATTTTCAAAATGCCGTCGATATTTCAAGCCAGACAAGCAGCCATAAATTGATTAGGCCATTATATGATGGAAATCCAGTTGTCCAGTTGTCATACCGCATAAAAGGCAGATTCAAATCATTGTTCGATTTGAGGAAATTCCCGTTCGATTATCAGAGCTTGCAGATTCAAATAACATCGAAATGGGGAGACTCTGTGTTAGAGCTCAAAGAAGGGTCTTATAAACCAGGGACATTAAGCATCAAGAACTTTCTTTGTGCGCATGAGTGGGATTTGTATAAGCACGTGATTGGTACTGATTCTTGTACCGCTGATGATTGTACTAATGACCACGCCCTTACCCTTCTTGCTGACAACACCTCCAAAGTACCTCACTGCAAACAAAGGAAATCTAAAGGAGGAACATTTTATGTACCCCTTCCTGATGATTACAAGAAAAAAGTTCAAGATATGACGGATGAAGAGCGGCCATTAATATTCTCTGTTTTCACGTTTTCCTTCAGTATTCGCAGAAAATTCTCATTCTTCGTATCCAACATAATCGTGCTGTTGGCCCTAATCAGTTTTCTGTCACTTGCTCCATTTTGTGTCCCACAAAGTGACATTGGTGACAGATTGAGCATCATTTTCACGCTTCTCTTGACAGCTGTTACATTCAAATTCGTCGTGTCTCAAAGTCTGCCTAAGATATCTTACCAGACTCTTCTGGATCAATACGTTTTGTTGTGCATCATATACATCTTTGGCATGTCTGTTGTGATTGGAGTCACAACTAAAGTTCCGTATTTGCAGAAGAATGAGCCAATCACGTTGATTGTTTGTGCCAGTTTTTGGCTTCTGATTACGTTGACCATGACCATGAAAAGCATTTTTGCTGCACGGCATTCAGCTTCACGGATGAACCATCTTGAAAAGAAATTCAAGGCAAGCAACTCAAACGCCAACATCTTCAAAGGGATTGCCAAAAAGAAAATTACAGATCTCATCCTTCCAGACCTGTCACTAGAAGCACCGGAAATTCAAGTCCGCAAGTCTGAATCTGTGGCACCCTTTGTTCCAGTTGTATTGCCAAGTCTGTCACAAACTATTATGGGCACTAGCTGTGGCTTGATAACGGGGAACAACTCCAAAATGAGGCGCAAGGGAACAATGACAAAGAGCCTATTAGATAGGAGAAAGCTGAAAATAAAGCAACGCAGAAACCGTAGGCCATCGCAGTCAGTATTATCGAAAGCTTTAGAAGATGATGGGAGACCATTTCTGAATGCTGCTATGCTGAAGTCTGATGATGATTCTGAGAAAGAGGTTGTCTGGGGCCGATACACAGTTCATTTTGAAGAGGAGGCTGAGCAAAGAGAGAAGTCAGACTCCGAAGATGTGTTTCCAGTCGAGTTGTTGATGCATGAGAAACAGCAGAAGAGTTTAAATATGGACGATTTATTGGAATCAGATGAGACTGCGAATTGGTGTGAGCATAAAGAGAACCGTGTAGAAAAATCAACGAAGCGGCGTGCGAGGAAGTCAATGAAAGAACTGAAGAAGATGGAAAGAAATAATGGTCACAGGGTGTATGCTAATCGTCATCTTGGTAATCAGAAAGGGTGAACTTTGAGTTAAGACTTGTAACTTAAAAATTTTTCAAAAAAGAATTAAGAAAATCTGAAGAACAAGTATTTTGACTAATGCATGCTTTAAGTGAGAAGAAATTTGTTGAAAAGCATAATAACCTAATGTCGCTCTGCCCGAGGGGCAACTTGGTGTTTTATGATACGGAGTTCTGGCATTCAGAGTATAAAGGTGCCGCCCAGAAATCTGCACAGATTTCTATAAAGTATACATGTACTATGAATCCGGAAAAGAGCCTAAAGGTATACCCGTAACTCTGGATACGGTGGCCACACCCATATATAGGGAAATCGTTGAAAACTGCTTAGAGCTATAAAAGTAAATTCTGACTCTTTCGTAGGAAGGGTACCCTTAAAATGTCACAACCCAGTACACCCCCCAGGAATAGCCAGGGATGGCCACATATCTTAGGGATCAAGTCAAAAATAATGTATTGGTGTAGTTAGAAAAATTTTTGGACGTGTGAAAAATCCTTAACAAATGGTTCATAATTTAACGATATCGAAGAAGTCCCTCGTGTTAAAGAATTACAATGAAAACAACATTTCTGAGATTCGATACAATGCCTCAAAAGCAGGCAGCTAATAATACACTTCCGAATTTTGCCAGTTGAAAGCTGTTAATAGGATGATCTTTACTCATAAAGTTCATAATCTATCTTAAATAAGATTTCACGTGGAAACGGTTACGAATATCGACGAATGAAGCGTTTTACATTACTCTAATCTTCGTGAATTTCAAACATCGAAACTTTGTTTAAGACTTCGTTCACACGATGCCGGCACATTTTGAAAACGGTGAAAAATTCGATGGATAAGCCTCCCGTTCACACGAAAACGGCCCATTTTTTGCCGGCAGATTTCGAAAACAGTAGATTTTGAAAACGGAACTCTAACCGGCACATTTTGGAAACGGTACCGTGTAAACACTTGAATATGACGAAAACAGAACATTTTAGCCGCTTTTGGAAGATACTGATCGATTCTTAGGGTGTAGGCACACTTCTTTGGCATCAAAGTCTTGCAACGAGTTTTTGCCTTCTAATTTCCTACCGTTTTCAAATTGTTCCGGCATCGTGTGAACGCTAGCTCAAGTTTTGCAGCCGTTACATTTGTCACCGTTTTCAGAATGTGCCGGCATCGTGTGAATGCAGTCTAACTCACCTGTGCGTACACAACCTTTGAGTGTCTGTACAATAATGGTGAACCTGACAGACTGGATGACGTTGCAAAGGATACCACCAGCCTGCACACTTAGAGATAAGATTTTTCATGAACAAGTTTTAACGGAAGTAAGGAACAATCTCATTGCATCACAGACGAAAATATCTGAATCTCGTCAACAAAAAGATTGCTGCCATCCTTTGCAAAAGGTAGAATGGTTTCTTGTTGGGTTTTGAATGATTGTTATTAATTGTGTAGTAGGTAACTGGGGCTGTTTGTAAAATGTTTGATCAGTTGTTCATTCGACACGGACGGAACCTTTTCCAAATACCGTGGAAGCAATAAAGAAATAATGTCACTTACGTATTGCAAATGGCCAAGTAGCGGAATCTAGTCGGGTGAGACTTATCTGGCCAGCAAGGCTAAGGTCTGCATCAAGTTAGATGTTACGTGAGTTTTGCGATTATGCAAAATTTCTCTTGCAAAGCACTTTAATTGTTTTTACTCGCGGAGATTTTCATGCGACATCTAATTTGAGAAAGACTTTGGCATATTACTGATATTTTGGCCTTCATTGAGAAAACTAATTTCTTATCAAATGGACAGTTGATCCAGCATTTTCTAACAGCCTTGAAATTGTGTTGTGTTCGAGGGCATTTAGTTTAACTCAATTATTAAAGGACCGTTGTTTGGTTTTCGTTGTTAATAGGCCCGCTGATGAAATTTTTGAGGCCCAAGACACGTACTAAAATGTGGCTCTTGGAAAAGGGATGCACTGAAAAACAACGAGATCCGATTCTTGTTTCACATTTTTGGAAGCTTTGTTCCATAAAACTCTCCAGACTCCCGGGAAACTTTCGGAAATGCTCTTTGTAGCACTCTTCTTCTAAACCATGACTTCTTAGGGGCCCTTCAAGGTCTTGGCAAAGGTCAATCTGCCTTTCCCTCTCTGTGGGCCTGCGCCTGCTTGATTATTTGCAAGCGAAGTAAAATATATTTGAGCTACCTTTGTAGGCAAAGAACATTTTTTACAAGAAATTGAGGAATGACCGTTTTGAGCTTATCAAATCAGAAGCAATTTTCTCGCAAGTTATTGCAATGGCAGCGTCAAGGACGTTTAGAAAATCTATTTTGAACCTACTACCGGGTGAGCCAGAAAAAAGTTCCCACTTTTGAAAATTCATAGCACAAAGACTAATTCACGGATTTGAATTGTTCGAATTCTAGTTAAAAGCCGAAAGATCAAAGTATTTTTGTGATTTTTCTCGCTGTCCTACCAGCACTACAAATATGGGTAAATTCAGCTTTACAAAAACTTCATGGTCGCAAAATGACTGAAAAATGGCCTAAACCATCGATCAATGCAGAAATGACTTCTCGCACAGAATAATGAAGGAAATGCAACTTCTCATGGGTGAGAGATATCCGTCCTAGGCATTAATTGTCTTGGGATTGAAAATCTTTAATATTTGTTTGAAAATCAATATCATATAACTCTTGAGGGAGGTGAAACGCTCATGGCCTATTGTTCGATTTGAATAGAGTCCTTACGATTTGATGAATGTTTTAGGCCCTTTTTCCGTCATTTTGCAATCATGAACTTTTTATGAAGTTGAATTTACCAATACTTCTAGTGGTGGTAGGACAGCGAGAAAAATCACAAAAAAATACTTCGATCTTTCGACTTTTAACTAGAATTTGAATGATTCAAATCCGTTAAGTTGTCTTGGTGTTGTGAATTCCCAAAAGTGGGAACTATTTTCTGGCTCACCCGGTATATTAGTACGTCTTGATTGCATACATACATTTACTAATCATAACAAAATTATTTAAAAAAATTGAGTTTGAAAATATTACCTTTTACGACATTTTTTTAAAAATTGAGTTGGAAAATATAATCTTTCTTTGAACGAAGGAAACTTTCTTTTTGCTGACCCCTTCCTGCGTAAGAGAATGCTTTAAGAACTTGGTAGTGATAAGTTTAAGATAAATTTTTACCAAATTGTTCAAATAGACTGAGATGATAGACCTGTTAGCTATTCTTCTAAAATGTCTGCATCGAAAGATATCTTCACCGGATGAGCCAGAGAAATATTCCCTCTTCAAATCGCACGTTGGACCAATCAAAAATATTTTGCATTTGATCTTTTTTCAATATCCTACATTACTCATATTACTCTCGAGTACCGAATAAACGGGGGGGGTGAGAATAATTTGGGGGAGGGTTGGAAATGGCTTGACATAACAATAATCGGGGGGCTGGAAAAATAGAAAATAGTCGTTTTCTTAGGTAAACACGTATCTTTTATATATTTATGTGAACAGTGATGTTACTGATACATTTACTTTTCAGTTCTGGTTCCGTTGAATTCGCTTGTTGAGATTTTTCTTGCGTTTAGTCAGAAATTATGTTTACTATAATTTTCATTTTTCCAAAAATTAATAAAAGGGGGGGCTGGAATAAGAGTGGAGGGGGGTTGGACAATTAATAAGCGGGGGCGATTATTCGGTATTCGAGAGTATTCTTGGTTATTTTTATCAATTTCTCGAATGTTCGCTTATCGATATCTTTACAATTTCTTGATTTGTTTGGGCTGAACTTGATAGAGCAAAGGGAGTGCTCTTCGATTTGACAAGAGAATTTTAAAATGGATCGCGTCCCACGAGCGGTCGCTTGATCATTGCACAATTTAGCATCACTTTATCATCAGAATGACTTTCACTCTTTGAAATGATAATTGCTAGCTTCTGTGGTTGGTGCATGTAAGGAATTAAAAGTACTTCAAACAAGCCTAGCTTTAGGACCTTTATGCGAAAACTTACTATGTGATTCCCTACAGGCACAAACTATAGTAGCTAGCAGGTATCAATTCAAAGAGATGATTAAGAACTAATTACTAAATCCTAGTTCCTAGATACTTTAGAATGGGGGACAGTCACGGGGGAGGGAGGTTCCTTCATAGTATAGGTACCCTGGGATGTGCCGTCCGCAAGAGTGTACTTTTTCGGACTTCTAGTCTAGCCAAGGGTATGCTTTTTGGAAATTTTGGTTAAATTTTGGTTAGACAAACGTCAACCTTCGGTAATTCCTGTAAGAAACCCGAATTTTTATTTTGGTCCAGAGAATGCGAAAATTTGGCAAGTTTGTCTAGAAAACGCCAACTCAGGACACTTTTGATGTAGAAATTAGTCTGGCCAAGGGTGCTATTTTCACAGAAATTGGTATAGCCAACGGTGCCATTTTGAAACTGCGGACGGCCGGCACACTCTTACCTGAAATTTAGCCGAGAACCCCCCCCCCCCCCACCGTGTGGACGCTATTCTTTGACGTAATTGTTGATTTGTTTTGTTATTTTCAGAGAGTGGAAGAGTACTTCAAGTAACAGCAGGCATAAGATATTCAAAATCAGGAACTGGGACATCATCAAAATTATCACTTAGCGTTGGAAGTACTGGAGAACACCTGGAGGAAACATTGATCACGACACCATTGTGAGTTTCCCATCTTCTTAAAATATACCAAGTGTCCCAATGAAAAGTAATCCTGTTGAAAAATCACCAAAAATCGATTTTAGGGTCGATCTTGGAACCTCTTTTTAAGCTGGTAGATCAAAGATCAAATTATCTTCCAGGTAAGATGATCTTGTAATTGGCATCAAATTAAAAAAATTTAGCTATTTTGACGGCTGCCTGGTTTGGAAGCATAGTGTAGGGAAGGCATTTATGATTACCAGATCAATTTTTTGTGCATATCGAGCTTTGATTTCTATTGTAAATGCCAGAAAGAAATTTGCATTATCATAGGAGACTGTGAGGACAATAAAAATCTCAAAATTTTCACTCTTAGGAAAGATTTACGTCTTTAATTAAAACTATAGCTCAAACTAAGGTTTTTCATTATGTAATATTTTTACCTTCACGCATAGAAAACAAAATTAATTGATCTCTAAATGTTTTTTGGCCATCGTGAAAGAAAATCAGCAAGAAAATTATACGATTTTTGGTAATTTTTCAAACAGGAGTACTTTTTTATTTGACACCCGGTACAGTAGATTACTTTTTGCGAGCGAGGCTGTAACAGGTTCTTATTTTAAAGGTATCTAGCTAATTTCAGGGAATTGTTGGTGAGATGAAGTGCTGACCCTATTGTTTTGACCGATTGTGATTCAGCTTTGTTGAAAGCAAATCAACGGTGGGGCTCACACTGTCATCCACATCTTTGCTATTGTTTTCTCCTCTTGTTCTCAGTGGTCAAGCTAATTTGCATATTACATCATTGACATAAATCGCTACTACGCATGCGATCTGGAGCCTTTTTTGGGGGATTCCTCGATGCTCGCAACTTAGCCTGTTCGTATCCCTTACAAGAAATAAGAGTTCTTAAAAGGTTCGTATTTGAGCGGTTCTTTATGAAAACGTGCGTGGATCCCCTACTGTTTCCGCTGAGTTTAAATTTCCTGTTGAATAGAATTCATATTCTGATGTCAGTAGTAACAACATTGCCAAAAAATAACAGGAGTGGAAATCTCTTAACCTGCGTGCATCCGCTACTGTTTTCGCTGAGTTTAAATTTCTCGTTGAATTGAATTCATTTTCTGACGCCAGCAGAGTTTGCGAACCAGTGCATGAAAGTCTGTTCTTAGTCACGTTCAGGTTCCGCAAAAGACGGAACTAATTTCATAGGTCCATAACCAATCTATTGATGGCATTAGGTCTTTTATTATTGATGAAAATAGTCTTTAATTGATTGTTTTTGACGAATAATGCTTGTAATGATGCTTTGCAAATTGCTTTCTTTGACGACGAAATCTTTTGTGCTACAGTCAAGGACATTCTGACGATATGCCGGTGGCTTAATAAGCATATGCAAGTGGCCTAAGCATTTGTTAATTCGGGTATCACAATAATCAAGGTGGCTAAAGTGTTGATTACCTTGGTTAGTTGAGCAAGTTGATGGTGTTTTCTCTGCTTCTTCTTCTCTCTTCTCCTCGATACAAAACAGGTTTCAACCACTCCTTGAAAGGCTAAGACCGCCATTTGTCGTCTCACTCGAACATGTCATGTGACAGAGACTGCAAATGGCGGTCACAGCTTCTCAAGCAGTGGTTGAAACTTGTTTTGTATCGAGGAAAACAGAGAACAAGAAGCAGAGAAAATACCATCTAATCAAGGTAATCAACACTTTAGCCATCCTGATTATTGCGATACCCGAATTAATAAATGTTTAGACCACTTGCATATGCTTACTTAGGCCACGAGCATATCGTCAGAATGCCCTTGCTTCAACGAGCAATCACAGAAAGGAATCTAGGACATCCAAAGAGTTTTCTAGCATCATTTTGCACAGCATTGGATATGACATTGAAGTGAAGGGGATCGGTGTCACTCACTCAACAGGGTCCCTTTCATTGAAATCGTCGTTATTCTCAGAATTTATGGATTTATTATACCTTTACTAATCTTCATGTAAATCGTCATCAAATCGCCAAATCATAAACCAGAAAGCCAACCTCATCCACAAGGCATTTTGCCACAAATGGACGGAGACAAAATATTCCATCATAGACAAAAGCTGTTAAAGGCCCATGGGATGAGATTACATAAAATCTTCAGACATTTTCCCACTACTTATATCATAAACATTCAAAATTAACTATGCCTTGAACACTACATTGATTGATGTGATTTCGTCTTAAGCCTGGTTTCCATATGATCGTAACAGTCGGCGACGCGTCGCCGAGACAGGCTCGGGGACAAATCGGGGACGGTTGCGTTAAATGGGAACATTTTCTGAACGATGTCGCCGACGTCGCCGATCAGACGGGGATGGTACGGGGACGCTTTGAAAAAGTTGAGATCAGTTTAAAGCGTGGTTTCCATATGATCATGACAGTGATCGTTTCCATATGTCGGCGACTGATCGGGGACACGTCGCCGAAGAGTCGCCGACTGTTACGATCATATGGAAACCAGGCTTAATGATCATATGGAAACCACGCTTTGAACTCATCTCAACTCTTTCGATGCGTCCCCGTACCGTCCCGTCTGATCGGCGACGTCGGCGACGTCCTTCAGAAAATGTTCCCATTTAACGCAACCGTCCCCAATGTGTCCCCGAGCCTGTCTCGGCGACGCGTCGCCGACTGTTACGATCATATGGAAACCAGGCTTTACTGATACCACGATTACATGATGCATTTTCTTCTTCAGTGGCTTTGAAGTTGAACCGTATCACATCATCACAAATATATCGGTTGACGGCCAGGAACAACCACAACAACAAGATAACATTCAAAGTGAAACTACCATGCCGTTGCCAACAATAGATAGCCATCCAGATCGCAGTCATGGTATGGGGAAAGGCCTGACGACTGATGAGGTATAAACAACTAGGACAGATTGTGTTACAATGGGATCCGCTAATTTTTATTGACACATAGATACATAGTGACTTGCGATTGCAAACAAAGGGAATTTCATGCCCCGGTTGATCAGGGCATGAACAAAACAAAGCAAGTCGCAAAATTTGCTGTAAAAACCCAGGTAGCTTGCTCGCTCGTTGTACATTCCAGAAATGGTTTGTAAGAGCCAACATAAGCATAAATCAATAGCAGATGGATATATCTAAACTGTTGCCTCGAGCATTTTATTTGTTTGGTTCAGAAGCTGATTGGTGGGCGATTCAATCCTCATATTTTTGGATGTAATTAAAGCTCTCACTGCTCAGCTTCTGTACAAAAAAGATTAAATTCTCAAGGCAACAGTCGAAAGATATCCTTCTTCTATCGATTTATGCTTATCTTTGCTCTTAAGAACATTTCCGGAAAGCACACCAAGCGAGCTAGCTGCCTTTCGTTGGCATCTTTTGCAATTTACTTTGTTTTGTTTATGACTTTGCCAACCGGACATGGAATTCCCTTTGTCTGCATTCACCAATCGTTGTGTAATTACATCATTGTTCGAATTAATTGAATCACTGGTAATCGGGTAACGTTTCTTGGCATAACCAAAAATAGGTGAAATTTGAAATTTCACCCCAATCTTAGCTGAACTCGGTGTCTGCTCAAAGCCCTTATGGTGTTACCATGAAAAATGCGATTCCTAACTCAAACCGGGATGAAACGTAACTCGCCTGCTCAAATCGGTTTGAATGTCACCCTGATTTAAAAACATCATGCGAACGAAAAGTATTTTCAAATCAGTTTGATATGCAGTGGCTCGGGCTCCTAGTTGACGTTGGCCTATTGTTTTACTTGGCGCTAAGTAAGTCAATGAACAACAACACAGGTCTCAGACCGGGGCGAAACTTCATGTGAACGCAAGACAAACTGGTTTGAAATTCCACACCGATGTGAAGCTGCCTGGCCGAAATTCACATCGGTGTGGAATTTCAAACCAGTTTATCTTTCTCACGTAAACGGACCCTGAGATGAAACAATATGAAATAGGTTTGCCAGATTGGGGAGTCCAGTCACGAACCACAGTGGAATTGAGGTAGAACCGTCCGCGATAAATGTATACGGTATATCTTCCTTACGCCAGGAGGTGGTCCATGAGATTTAGAGGTTTTGGCCTTTGTGCATGCCGGGCACCCGCCAAAGTTGATGGTCCTGTCCGCACTATAAGTGTGGCGGACACCCTCTCGATCCCACCATGGACTATGAAGCCTTACTCATCAAGCGTGCTAGCACTGAGTCATCGCTGCACCTGTAAGTTGTCCATTTCATTCATTTTTCAGACACGCGATGACGTCTTCCCAACTGAACCAGAAAAATCAAACGAAGGGACGAAAGTAAAATTCAATGAGCAAGTTCTTGCATCAAAAGAATCGACCAAAGAGAAAATATTTTCGTATGAGGAAAGCGTTGCCCCAGGTGCTAGAACATCGATAGGTATGTTTGAAATTGAAATTTTGGTAGCAACGGATGATTTAAAAAAAGGAAAATCACCGGTCACTGGTCCTAAGATATCAAGGCAATGAAATAGGCAGGTAACTTACTCAATAAAGGAAATGTTCAAATATAGCATAGGTTTCAAATCTTTAAAAAGCTTGGTGAAAAATTCTATGACCTATTTCTTTGAACTGAACGGCTTCTAAGAAACTTGAACTGTTTACAGAAAATCTGCCGTTGGACTTTTCTGAAAACTTCAATATTGTCAGAATTACAGTGTTTTTCTTCTTTTTAAGAATTCGGGAAAATTTTCGAAAAAATTAAAACAATCGTAATCTCTAAACCTGTTGACAAAAGATTAAATAATTTTCAAGAAAACAATGTTTTATGGATGCCTACAATATGGTATCAAGCAAAACTATTTCACTCTTCTGGTTTGTTATTTAGAAATTTAAAGACATCACATCATAAAATGAACTGAAAAATAAAGCAGGCTGTAATCTCGACAGATATTCAAGATTTCTGAAATGTCCAACGGTAAAATCATAAAAAAGTGGCTAAAGTTTCTTTCAAGTCATCCAGTTTGAATAAATAGGTCACTGAATTTTACACCCGCCTTTTTACACCGATTTGAAGATTTGGAACCTATGTTTTCAAATCGATGCTAAAGTTATCCGACTGACATTGGCTTCTCCATTCTAATATTAAGAGGGAAATCTTTAAGTCTCGCTTTAGAAAGGTGAGTGTAATTTACTGTGACGTATTTTCAGTTGAATGGCTCGAGAGAAACTTTTGCTGCTTATCAAAACTAGGAGGTAAAAGCACTCGCTTCGCTCGTACTTCAATATTCCTAGCTTCGGAGGAGAGCTCTTTTCAACAATGTCTCACAATTCACTTTGAATGCAACAAGCTCTGAAGAAGGACAACTCATACGTAATGAGTGTATTTGTGGCAAGAATGCCAGAACTCTTGCATGCACCCATAAAATTTTACAGGACAAAGTTTCATCGTGTCTCTTTTGAATAACTGTTTATCATGATATCCATTTTCAAGAGGTATGTTAGTTCAGTGTAAACCTATACTTGAAAGGTAATCCATTTCCATGTGAATAGCAAGAACGCTAAGAAAAAGGTGTAAGGATTCTTGGGCAGTGTAAAGATATTGTAGCATACTTTCTTCTGTTTTGTAAAAATAAGTTTTTATGGTGATAGGTTGATGCACGAAGCATCGATAATTTTTTGCTACATTAATTCAATGCTTCATATTGCAACAATGAAAGAAGTGCAGAACCCTTGGCAAATATTGACTATGCTTGCAGCATGCTAGACTGACGACGTGATTCATTGTATTCGTTCAACATTTGTAATCTGATGTTTCAATTTCACTCATACAAAGGACTCACAACCAAACGGATAAATAGGGACTAAAATCTTACGAAAAATCAGAAGAAACTTATAACATCTTCCATCCTATGAACGTCGAAAGAAAATTCGAACGTCCCTTCGAAGGTCACTTCGAGCGTCGCTTCTCTTCGAGAATTCGAACTTTGAACTAATGACCAATCAAACGCTACAAATAGCCACGTGGATTGACCATATCAAGAAAGTAGTGATCTGATTGGTCGCGCCGTGAACGCGACGGACTTGGCCTAATTAGTCCCGGTATTGAAGCGTAAGGACATAAGTCCCTCAACTGAAGCGATAACAGCAACAACAACGAGCGTAAGTTAGAGGGACTTATGTCGTGTAGTCTAAGTCCACACCACGCACATTATTTTCCTGCATGATAAGAAATTTTGAAGAAACTTTTACTCCGTGACACATGAAGCTTTCAACAACCTGTCTGAATTTTTGTACGCAATAATGAAACCAACCAACCATACCTTAATTAGATCTTATGAGAGAGACTTACCAATGACTGTCCCACGAAATACAGTACTTAAAGAAGTAAACTAAAGAAAAACACAAAATCGTCAATGGTCTGTCGTAAATTTTCCTCATAAGCTTTATGTTCTTTTTGTTTAAGTTTTTCATTGCTTACTCTTTTCATCCATTACCAATCAATCTTGGTTTCCCTGTGATTGTAGATATCTGAAAAGTCCTCTCAAAGAATTATAGTGAAACAGCTAAAGTTTCTTTGAAGCCACTCAGTCCAACGAATTAAGTCACAGAATTTGATACCAACCATTTCAAAGATTTAGAACCTATGCTTTTCTGTTGTCGTTTCAGGAGGAGATGGAACGCAGGAAGAGACACACGAAGAGCCATTAAGTTTTACAGTAAGAACAACAGAAGGTCAAGTTTCACTTAAAGATTTGATATTACCTCCGCCAGCAGCCAGTACTAATTCGCTTCTTAGATCGTCACCTGATAGTGAAGAAAGAGCCAGTGTCAAAGGGTACGTATGCAAAACTCTTGCTTACCTCGATGAAAAATATGAAAATACCGGGTGAGCCAGAAAAAAGTTTCCATTTTTGAAAATTCATAACATCGAGAGTACTTTGCAGATTTATGGTGCGAATTTTAGTTGCAAAAGATCAAGATATTTTTGTGAGTTTTCTCGCTGTGTCAAGAGCACAAGAAATATATATAAACTGAAGTTTACAAAAATTTCATGGTTGCAAAATGACTGAAAAAGGGCCTGAAACATTTGTTAAGTCATAAAGGATTCCTCTCACAGATCAATGAAGAAAATGCAATTGTTCATTGATGAGAGATGAAAATGTACATTTATTGCCATGGGACTGAAAATCGTTTGTATTTATTTGAAAATTGATGTTGTATAACTCTCGAGAAACGCCCATTGCGTACTATTCTGTGCAAGTAGAGTCGTTACAATTTGATCAATGTTTTAGGCCATTTTTCAGTCATTTTACGACCATAACATTTATCAAGTAAAATTTGCCGATACTTCTTGTGCCGGTAAAACAGCAAAAAAGATCACAAAAATACTTCGATCTTTCGGCTTTTACCTGAAATTTGCACCATTCAGATTTGTGAAGTATTCTTCTTCCTATGAATTTTTAAAGGTGGGAACTTTTTTCTGGCTCACCCAGTATGCCGAGCGTCTCTTAAGAAAGTACCCCCCTTTCGACTGGAAAAACTAGATGAAGCTTGAAGCTATAAGATGTCGGGACCTTTCGACCGCACAAGTAAATTTGTTGATTTCAGCTAAAAGTGCGTACCTTGCATTTATCAATCGTCCACCAAGTACTGCAGATACGAGGTTGTAAAGTCAGAATGTAGAGTACACCTGAAACAAGAGGTTTTGAAAATTGGCGTAGCAATACTTTGACTTTATAAGGCATTTTGCAAAGCTATTTCAACGCATACTTTCAGTCTTTGTTTTGAAAAGAATTCTTGTTGGAGATGTTTCAATTATCCTCAAATCAGGCTTCTTTTATTATAAAATTGTTCCCTACATTCTATGGAAGAGTTATTTGTGTCAAAGAAGAGCAAAAAGGAGCACATGCACACTCACTTCGGAAATGTGGCACAAGTTTATTATTCTCAACACATTTTTCTTCTGTTCATTTAAAAGGGGTCGTATAAATGTAAATTTGACCGAACCTTAGCTAGCAATTAAAGGCGATTCAAGTAAATTTCGTATGAAAACAAGGATTTTAGACAAGGATGTTTTGATTAAATATTCATTTACTTTGTTTGGATCCTTTTTTACTCTTTATTTTGTCGTCTCCAACTTGTCTCTGCTACTAAACATTTTTTTCGTTCCAACGGTTACCAGTTAAGTCCAATGCAACTCCCTTGTATTCCTGTATCTTATTTCGCCTTTCCAGAAGAAAGGTTTCAAACCTTCAACCCTTAAAAGATTCTTCTTCTGGCTTGCTGTTTGAAACATTTCTTCTCTGAAGGCGCATTAATACAAAGGTTTTTAAGGGATTTATGTTCGAATAACTGAGGGCCTTTAGGTTTTAAGCCACGTTTAGTTATTGACACGAGTTGAAGACGAAACAAAGTAGTAAACAAGGATCAAAGCAAGGTAATTAGATATCCAATCAAAACATTTGGTCCTAACAACCTTCTTTGAACCATTCATTATAGCAGTAAGAAAGTGGAAACTGCCTCGACTGGATCAACCATACATGCAGAAAAAGATAAAAAGAGATCGAGAACAGAACAGTCAATGCATGATGGTGAAAAACACAAGGATTCAAAGGACAAAGAAGGTAAAAAGAGAAAAGAAAAGAAAGAAGAAAAAGTAGTGGAAGAAAACAAGTGTAAACCAGGTGAGTTGTTGTTGTTGTTGTTATTGTTGTTGTAGGTGTTGCTGCAATTTCTGCAAAGGGCAGTTGAGGGGCTGGTTTGATCAATGCTAGATGAATTAGAGGTCCATCGTCTTTATAATGAGGTTCTGTATTGATTTGATGCCGGACTCGACCGTTTAAACGATGTTGGATTGATTTCATGCCACTTCAGAGCGCTTTTATTTGGAAACGTGGAACTGTATGAAGCGTATTGGATTGATGAGTTCTCGTGTAAACAAGAGGACAATGCGATATGAAACGAAATCGATCTCGCGTAAACAGAAGGCCAGCACGATATGAAACGAATCCGATATGAAATGAAACGATATTGTATAAGTGGCCTTAGCTACTCTGATATAGTTCTACCACTAGATTTTTAGAAGTCTTATAGATTTTCCGATATTATGGAGTACATCATGTCTCAACCATTTTAATCAACTATTAGATGATGTGACGTCATTTGTTTTCTAAATCGTCAAGCAGAAGAGTAATTGTTGCACAAAGGTTTGATTATAAGGCTTGCAAATAGCCCTAAATGTTACAGTAAGACGCTTCGGCATAACCCTTTATGAGTAATTACTGATGAAGGATTATGTCCGAAACGCCTTACTGTGATATTCAAGGCTATTTGCATGACAATAAATCCCTGCATATAAGGACCTACCTTTTTGAGAGAGAGGCTGAAGTAGTTTCTTATTTCAAAAGCACAAACACTAATTTCAGGGTATAGAGGTTATAAGAGCAATATTTATACAGGATAACCTTGTCAGCACTATAAGTCTTACAATGGCTGCGGTCACACTTGGTGCTTTATCCCGTTGTTTCCTTCCAAAACAACGGGCTTACAACGCTGTTGTATGTGACCGCTCTTTCTGTTGACATACAACATTGTTACAACGTTTCGTTCTTCATGCAAGAATCCTTAGAAAAACTATAGTATCCAAAACAACGGGATAAACAAGGTGCTGACCTAAATTACAGCGTTGTTAAAGCAAAATGAACCAATCATGATGTACCAAGATAATCACATGCCGACTACTTTCGCGCTAAAACATTAGCCAACGCACAGGCAGCTTTGCAAATGACATGACGGGCACAGTGTGACCGAGTGTCTTTGTATCGTTATAATGCCGTACTTTCTGATGACAAAGATAAATTTCAGGAAAGTGAAACAAATCAGGTTATAACGGGATTGGATTCTAGTGTGACCGCAGCCAATATGTTCCGCCCCATCATCTGTTTGGAAGGGTCTTTTGAACCTAAATATTCATAGGGGGGAAGAATCAAACTTAAACGACCAATTGGCACCGTAATAAACTTCATAACAACAATCAAAAAACAACTTTGCTACCCGGCAATAAGATCCTATGTTTCATCAAACTGGAACAGGTTCTTAATTACAAGGTGCAATTTAGGAAAAACAGCCTCTAGGTTCTTATTTTCGTAGGTTCTTATATGCGGGGATTTACTTTAATCAAATCTTCGTGTAACCATCAAAGAATCATAGCCACACGTACAAGTCATTGAGATATTTATTACTTTAAGAGAAAGCGATAGATTTGCGTTTGATTCCATATTGTCGACACTGATAAACTATGGTTTTCGGGAAAGCTATTCTAGGCTCCTCATGAGATTTATGAATTACGATGTTCTGATCTTTAACGTGTTGTTTGTGATCTCTTTCAGGAGATTACGTCATTATCATTCAAGATATTACAAATCCCCCATTCTTGGAGACAACTTTGAGGACTGCATATTTACATGTTAAAGTTATTGTCCCAAAGCCAAAGAAAACAAGGATGGGTGGCCGACAAAAAACTAATCAAATGTTGTGATTCACTAGCATGCGAGGTTGTATCATATTTATTTATTTTCTTGAATACTCACTGTGCAAAGAAAATATATCCACTTTTGACAGGCCACAATAAATCGACATTTGCTGTTGAGGCAGATAAGCGTTTACTTGGATGCATTGGAAGACCAAAAAGTAATTTGTTCATGCTAATAAAGAACGATTTGAATCAGCGAAATCTAA
Source organism: Aurelia sp. 3 sensu Dawson et al. (2005) (assembly GCA_964020215.1). Classification (NCBI taxonomy): domain Eukaryota; kingdom Metazoa; phylum Cnidaria; class Scyphozoa; order Semaeostomeae; family Ulmaridae; genus Aurelia; species Aurelia sp. 3 sensu Dawson et al. (2005). The sequence goes on from OZ026580.1 coordinate 4,562,467, forward strand.
AAATAAATAGCATTGCAGAACTTAATGATGTCAGAGATATAGCCAGATGTAGAGAGCGCTGGAAGAACCTATTCTAACTACAGTTTACTTTTTTAAGGTATCTGAAATAAGATCATTTCAAATGTTTCAACTTGTAAAATAATAACAATAAATTGCGAATGAATAACAAAATTGATGTTGCGTGTAGTACATCGTTAGTATGCGCCTTTTCAAATAACGGTCTCGTTTTCGAAATTTTTGAAAATCACTTGAAACGAAATTCCTGACCACAGATTTGGATTCAGCACCCCGAGTTTAGTCTAATGGCAAGTTTTCATATTCCTAGAGTTTGACATGTCAATCTTATGGTGATATTAAATTGGAGAATTTATAAGGGATTTGACCATGAAAATCATTCGGGGTGTAACTTTACACACCCAGTCACTATTCACGGTCAAATCTTTATAAAAACTTTCAAACTTGTCAACCTCATAAAATTAAAATCGCTAAGACTAAGATGATGAAAATTTGCTATTAAACTATAATTTGGCTGTTGAATGTGAATCTGGGATCAGAAATTTCATCAGACGGGAGCTAAAGAAATTTGGAAAAATTCCAAAAGGAGGCCACTTGGTTAAAAAGGTGTATTGTAACACCTGGCGAAGAGTATGCTTGAAACGCTGTGTAATGACATTATCCAAGTACAAAGTCCTTTTTCTGAAGAATTAATTGCTCACATAAATCGCACCTGATGTTTCAAAAGAAGTTCGAAGTTTGGAAGATGGTAGAAGCTTAAGTACTGGATGGAGTTGATTGAGTCAAAATTGGTGGATAACAGGACCACTGGAGTATTTTTGAGATTTTCTTTGGTTTTTATGTGTATCAAGAAACACTAAAATATAAGTAAATTCGACTGTACAAAAATTAAAAACTCCTTTGTTTGCAAAATGCTATGCTGCTGGCCTGAACAGATCCCAGTATTTAATCTTAGTTTACTTAATCTTTATCTATTATAATGACTTTATGTTCATAGCCACAGGGTAGTCATTGTCTGTTGCCCCTTGTGGTCCCGTCCCTGTAGCGTTGTATAGTTGTATAGTAATTAGAAAGTACAGCAGAATGTAGATGTAGCATGTATTGTAATTTTTTATATGGATAAAAAAACATATGAAAGCGGATGACGCCACTTGCGGTGGAATTCTAGCCTATGAGATATCAGTATTTTCCATTCATGTAGACGTGTTACCCAAATATGGTTCGGCATGTGTCACGGTCTATTTTCATAGCACAGCTTTTTCTATCAACGGCTTGTATATGCATTAATTCCCTTTAAATCATGAATCTTTAAAATTGGCCTAGTGCACGATCCGTTGTGGCCTGTCAAAAGTTGATGGTTGTTTTATGCACCAGATGGTAAATGTCAAGGATAGGTTTATCGTTGCCTTTTGTTCGGTTAAAATATTTGCTTTATTCTGAAACGTCGATCAACAGCTTCTGTGTTTACTATTTCTGTATTCATCGGTTTTGCTTTGCGATGGTTCCTGTAACCGGACAAATTTCATTCATAGAATTTTCTTTATGAAGCAGAATGAAAATATGCTCCAACCATAGGAAATCTGGATTCAGCGCGCTTTCATCACCTACCAAAACATGACCCTGGATACAATTGGTGGTAGAGCCACTGATTGTTCCTCGTTTGTAATTAGTGAAAACGCCCCATGCCCATAACATTTTATGAAAAAGGGTTATGCAGATGAAGTTTGAGCTCAATACATGAAAACGCAACATAAGTTGCATGGAAGAAACATGATACTGCTGACACGATGCTGACATGAATGTAACTGTTCGAGAATTTGATTGGGTAAGAGCCGGCTGTTTTAAACTGATCACATGTAAAATAGGAGCCTCGTTGTCGAGACCATACCAGCAATGGCGGAATGGCGGCAAAGCAAGCTTCGACCAAGTGAACTGAACGTCTTTGATGCTTGGCTATGATCGTGTCGAAACGCAGTTAGTATTGAAAATCTTTTATAGCAGGAGGGATGAAAAGGGATTGGGAAGCAATGTAGGGTCAACGAAACTATTGCCGATGACAAGTTAGGCGGACAGAAGGGGCGGACTCTGTGTGTGGCGATTCGAAAACAAAGTCATGGCCTAAGCAAAAACAACTGGTCACATGAAAATACGACGAAAGATCACATGTTGTAGAGATAGCCCCATCACCTTGAAGCCTTCTACTTACATGGACACACTGCCTTTAAGGCAACATGCACCCAACAGGGAAAGTTAAATTCTTCAGTGACCTCGTAAACTATTGGTTACATACAGTATAAAACTGAACTGTACAGGAGATACAACCAGATAGATTACTTTTGTGTGACCTTGGTATATTCTGAAAATTTTCCTGCAGTATATCATAAATGGCAAATTTCCTGCAGCCGCCCCGTCGCATGGTCGGGTGGTTTTCATGTCCTGTAGAATACACTGAACAGACAAGACATACGCTATCAGCTGCTACGGGTATCAATAAATTAATTCTCAATAATTTACACAGACACAGCCTTTATTCTACAGTTGGCTAGTTGCTTTACCTCGTCATTCCAGGATCAGCAAAAAGACAAAAATTTAGGTTAGGCCAAAGCCCATTAATCAACGCAAAGGTCTAGAGCCTACTAGTCAAAATGCTTTCAGTCCTCTATTGAAGTTAAAACATTCTGTATAGCTATCAGATGTGAAAACCATAGTTTTCATTCTTTTATCTGCTAACCTGATCTTGTATCCAAAATTTCAGCTCGCCAGATCTAATCAACTGTAAGCCCTAATTGAATGCTTCCCTCCGTCCTGGACATCTTAGAGGTACTGTTTCCATTTTGGTTTGAACCTAACAACAGCGGTACGTCTTGTGAGCTGACAGTTTGAATACGATGTTAGGTCAACAGACACAAGAATGATAACCAATAGACACAAAGTTTGATCTAAAATTCCACTGAAGGTATATTGATCAATGGGTATAGGCCTTTAGGGACGGTGCAAAACTTATTCTATTTCATGACTAGTGCAAAATGCAACATGACAACTACTGTTTTTGAGCATGTAAAGAACAAGGCCAACACTTTGGGTTGGGCAAACATGTATGAGGCTGTAACTTTGTTTAAGAGGTCAAGACGCAATTTCAGAAAAAAAGTTGTTGTTCATTTTTAGGAAAATGCGTCAATCATGTAAGATGAAAGCCATTGCAAAGTTCTCAAAGAGATATCTGTCAAATAATGTAAAAAATATAAACGATTTATTCAAAATTTTACTGAAAACTGTTAGCTATATAGGTGAATGAAACAGTATTTTTTATATTTCAGAATGTTGTTTTTTTTAGATCAACAGTTAATCGCGAGTACGGAGAAGGAATATCTTTTAGCGATAGGCTGTTTGGAGCAGTTGATTTTGGAAGAAAATTTACACAGGGTATGCTTTCAAACAAGAATTTTGTTTCGCCACTGGCCAAGATGAATTTTGCAGCGTCTCTTTGCGCTGATTAATGGGTTCTAGACTAAGCGCAGACTGTTGTCTTCCCACTGCTTTTAGTCGTAGGAGTCGTAAGAATCCTGTTAAAACAACAAAGGTTCCTACCGTAATTTCTGTTGAATTGCTAGCTACGTTGAGATTAGACTTATGACGAGGTATTGTTTCCTTTTGCTCTTTGACTTGATGATGGCGCTTCATAACATAACATTCATAACATTACTCTGAAAAACCTGGTCCTATTTAGGCCCAAACTTCGCGATCCTACAGTACCAATCAAATTGCAAGATTTGTGAATTACTATTGTTTCGGTGTGAATGTGATAGAATTTTCGATTCGATTGAAGAATTGAAAACACTCCCATGGAATTAGATTCGAAGCCATGATTCCATCATAATTCCATTGATGATTGAAGAAAATAGGGCCAAGTTTTTCACTGCTTCATTATGAGTCCCTCTTGAGCAAGGTTTACCGCAGGGATACAAGGGACTCATCGTCATAAGTCTACGTTGAGATCATATGTTCTTTCTTATAAGATGTCCGCTGAAAATTGCATGATTGGATACTTTGAGATATCCTATTGAGATATCCTACTTTGAGATTCCTATACAAGTTGGTAGACAAACAATGCGTTCTGTTTGCCAGTACAGGGGCAACCATACTTCATGTTACATTTAGCGAAATCTGCATTCACACATTGTGTTGAGTTGCCATACTTTGCATATGTCAACGCAGCATTAGGCCCACTCCAACATTCACCATAGTACTCGATTCCAAAATGGGTATATCCCTTCTGCCTTGTTTTTGCAGCACAATGACGTACCAACCTGTAGTAAAAACAAGACACATATTATAGATTTTTTCGCAGTTGAAAGCCTGTGTTTTTGCCAAGAGCAAAAATATTGAAAATTTCCCATTCAAATCAAAGTTACACACTAGACTTATGACGATGAGTCCCTTCAATCCCTGCGGTAAACCTTGCGCAACAGTGACCCATACTGAAACAGTGAAGTAGCTGGCCCTGATTTCTGCAATTATCAATGAAATAATGATGGAATCACAGCTTCGAATCTCGATCCCGTTGGAGTGTTTTCAATTCTTCAATCGAATCGAAAATTCTATCATATTTACACCGTGAAAATAATTATTCAAAAATCTCGCAATCTAATTGGTACTCAAGGAATCGCCGATTTTAGGCCTAAATAGGGCCAGGATTGTCAGAATGATGGTGTGAGTCGCTGTTGACCTAAGCGCTATCATAAAGTCAAAGAGCACAGTGACTCATCGTCATTAGTCTACTTACACACGCTCCGTAAACAATGGATGATTAAAGAAAGAATACTCTATATTATTGTATTATTATTGAGCAAACAACTTTGCTTTGAATCGAATTACCCTTATTTAATTAATTAATTAATTAATTGGGAACCACAAATATTCATATGAAATTAAATGAAATCTCAAACTAAGGCTAACAATTAAGTATTTGGATAGTATTTAGCCTATTTTGGGAAGCTGTTTAATATAGATCTACCTTTTTCCTAATAGCTCAATTTCGTGACAATTTGCCCTTTTTTGGTTGCCTAGCAACCAATCACGTGAATAGAAATTTATTGATACTATTTTTGGATTCTCCTTTGTTCAATCATGGCACATTAGAAGTTTCATTGTCCTAGCTATTATAGTTGCGAAGATAATTAGGGGGGGGGGAGAAAAACAACCCCTGGTAGAAAATTGCTTTTTTCACCCGGTTAAAATAAGGTTAAAATCGTGGTTCATTGACAGGCTACGTTCGGAACCTATGCTCTAAGTAATGGTTAACTCACTCATTCAGAGATGCCCTGTAGTTCTTCCAGTCAATCACTCTCCCATGGTATGCGAAGTGTGTTTTGTCACGATGGTTGTCCAGAATTTCCGGTAATGGGCGATGTGGTACGGTCACTGGGTCGTGATAGCATCCAACCTTCTCATAACCAAGATCACAAGACGAAACGATTGGCTCTGTAAAATAAGGAATTGTTTTGGAGTTCTGGACGGACCACATGCTTGAAAATTCATAATGCAGGGAATACCCAGGGATTACTTGGCCTAAATTTGTACAAGTGTGTGGCCACGAACAAAATTTTGTTCAACCGGCTCCAAAATTTTCCCCTTCCAATGACTGTATGTAGATTCTAGAAAAACCAGTCAAAAGTATACCCCAAAACACAGACAACCTGATCTAAAAAAATTTCCCCTTTTGACATGTTTTGGCAACCGGCACCAGAAAAATCGCCCTCTTGTGATACCCCATTATTGAAAAATAAGAAAAAGCAATACCCTCAAAAGGGCATATCCTCGTCGGACGAATGTACGAAGTAACCCCTCCCCCCCCCCCTCCTGGAGAAGAATGCTATGCTTGATGTTTTGTAGGTAATCAAAGTCTGGTTGATAGCCCAGAAGGGGGTGTTCTTAATGGTAAGTGACCCCCCGTCAGGCATTTTTCGGATTTGTCTAGTATGCATTTGGTACGCTATTTGGGGCAAAATCAGTATATTTTTGGGGTTGCTAATGAGAAAATGTGACAAGGTGAATGCTAAGCTGAGTTTTTCACCAAAATATTGCAACGCAGTTGCGCAAAGCTGTAAAACTTCTAATTTTTATCTACTATGAAGCAATGAGTACATTTTTGTGGTCTAAAAATCTCCCAAATTTTTGGGTTTTTTCAAAGACATGCTCTGAACTTTGCTTATAAGCATGGTTTTATGTCGATTTCAACTGACACTTGGAATGTTTTGGCAGCATCTATCAAATTCGACAACTAGGCCTTAGTGTCATAGATGGAACATATATATCTTCCCTGTATGGAAATAAACTCTTTGTGGTTATTGGAGCAGCTTATTTTCCTTGAATAGCTGCTTCTGTCAAAAATATCGTTTCACTAAGAATCGCATTTGTTGTATCGGGTGAGTCAATAAAAACGCGCGGCGTTTGAAAAAATCCTGATCCCTGAATATGAAAGCAATGATGTTCAAAACCGTCTTGTTTTATCTCCGATATGTCAAATTATGTTCAGTAATTTACCCGGCTTTAATCGCTCATTCCTTCCCGTCGAAATAGGAGATTTTCTGCAGAAAGCCCCTTTCGAAAACCTGCAAAAACAAGCGAAAACAGCAAGCAAAGTTTCCCTTTGTTCTCCTTCCTAGCAATACTCCTGGATGTGCTCATGTATTTTGTCCTCATTGGAGAATGGAATCCCCCTGAATAAGTTATTCACACTAGGGCGAAGACTTTTCACTCCACCAAAACAAAAGCACGCGCTAAAGCGTGCTGAATGTCATCGTTGTGAGGTAACCACATTGGGGAATTTTGCTTGTAATTTTAGCACGTTTTTTAAGGTTTCTCAAAGGGATTCATTTTAGAAAATTGCCTACAGAATCTGAACGGAGTGACCGATTTTAGCCAGGAAAATTTCTAAAAATAATTGAACATGTTATCTATTTAATCAGATATTGCAAAACATCGTTGCTTATATAGTCAGGGAGCAGTAGCCTTCCAAACGCCGGGCGTTTTTTTGACTCACTCCTCCCACAATCTCAGTTAAGCAATGTATATCGTGCTCTTGTAGAAAGTCACATGCGATATGCAGATGTTATTTGGGGTAGCCTCTCAAATTCAAAAAAGGAATCCCTTCAGCGTCTTCAGGACAGAGCCATCTCCATAATCGAAACGTCCAGGATTAAAGACGAATGGTCACATAATTTCCTTCGCACTGAGCAACTTGTCATGTTTGATCGTGCCGTTATGGCCTATAAGATCATGAACAGACTCTGCCCAGAAAATCTCTGGAACAAATTCCAACAAAGATCCCAGTACTCCAGCTACAACACGCGATTCTGCAGAGATCTTCAGATTCCGAGGTATAATCTGGAGTATGCCAAAAAAAGATTTTCCTATTCAGCTCTTAAGGTCTGGAATGAAATCCCGATAAGAATTAGGGAACTTCCTACCTTGTGTCAATTCAAAAAAACAACTAAAAACATATTTGATGAGCTGAAAGCCAGTTAAAACACGACTCCCTGGAAGATCAGCGATGCGATTAGCCCTCAGTATTTTATATTTTTGTTTGATGTAATATAATTAATAAAACTTTATTTTTTTTTGTAAGCTGAAGGGATTTCGTGTATAAATAATTTAAAATGAAATGAAATGGTAGAAAATATTCGGCGAAAGTCTACTTTAAAACCTAAAATTCCCAGGAAAACAATGAAATAAGACTTTCGAGAACCAGCTTCAGAAACATTGTCTTCTTTTGATACTCGGGGGTCAGAAAGAGGTGCACACGATACCAGGGAAGGAGTGCACTTCCCGTCAGGAAAATAGATTAAGTCCCCCCGGCCCCCCTCTGGGGCCTTTGGTTAATTCTTTCAAAGTTTGATCTTTGTAATTACAAAATAGACTGAAAACTCGAGAAACAATTTGGATTTAAAGACTGAGTAGAATTAAAGTCGCAACGCTTAGCAAGACTGCTGTAGCAAGTCAAATACAGGTATTACCTGTAGGGAACTGTCATTTTAAATGCTGGGTGCAGGGGTGGAAGAAATTTTTATACAAATAGCAAAATTTTCTTACCCCATTCAAGAAGTTGAACGAAATTTGACACCCCATTTCAACATAGCAAAAAATTTTATACCCCACTGTTGAGTTATTTAGCTTGGATATATTACAAAAATTTACACACTAAGAAACCCAATCTAGACATAAAATGGATCAAATTGGAACCATTGGAAGAATCATTGAAACATCGAATCATCATCACTATTTCAAATAACTTCCTTCTTGCCTGCTGAACATAGCAGAAACAGATGAAACTTTTGTTGTGAAAGAATGCATCATTTTTACTTCGGTCTGAAAGATACTCCAAAAATTTCACAGCCCATCAGATATTTTACAATTTTTTCTGAAATATTTGATACCCCAATAAAACGAGGCCAAAAAATTTGGTACCCCTCCAAAAATTCTTCCACCCCTGTACCCAGCTTTAAAAATGACAGCTCCCTAAATGACCTACCAATTTTGTAAATGTAGTTGGTCTTTTCTTTCCCAATGCAGAGCTCTCCTTTCTTACACGGCTTATATGTGCCGTTTACACATTGATCAGATTTGCCATCGATCGCAAAATCTTTTGCTGCAGTTTTGCTGCTCCAGCATTCACCATAGTGTTGAAGACCAATATGTGTGTGCTTCTTTGCTCTTGCGATTCTTACACAATCACATAGTAGCCTGAAAATTGATAAAAGTCACCACTTACGACCTTAAATATGGAATCAATGCTTATGAATAGGAAGGAAGAGATGAGGACATAGGCTGGTTTCAGTTTCACTCTTCTGTCTTTAGAATAATTTTTTTTTTCTATATTCCAATAAAAAGTTACAATATATGTTACAAGCTACACTACACTACTTACAGAGATACTCTACAATATAAGCTAAACGACACTACTTACAAAAATGACTCTACAATACTACTACAACGATGCCCCGAGGAGCAAAAGACAATGTCTACCCCGAGGCCATTAAACATATATATATATATATAAAGGATTAAAAACACAAGACAAGAGAATTACGTGAACAAAAAGAACAATTAGAACTACATACAAATCTACCTATGAATTTTTTTGAAAAACGGGGGAAGGTGGTGGAATGTAACAAGGTTTGCAATTATCTCAATCAAATCGACCAATTTTATGGATGTACTGCAAGGTTAATTGTAATATATCTCTATTAACGTCATTAGAAAGACCCTTGTCGCCATACAATAAAAGTTTGGTAAGAAAGTTGTTTGAAGAATTGATATATCCATATGGTCGCAATAGCGAAAAAACTCCAGCGAGAAGATCTCGTCGTTCTTCGTCAAAAGAAGGGCAATGCAACAAAAAGTGTTCAGTATCCTCGACACCATCATTTGTGGGGCACATTGGATTTATTGTATCCCTAAAATTGTGCTTGAATTTATGAAAGTTCAGTGCGCTAAGACCAACCCTTAGTTGAGTAATATAGGATAGTCCTTTTGGGTCATGAATACCAAAAACGGATTGTGCAGGAGAGCGTATTTTGGATAGCAATTTTGACTTAAAAACAGCAACAGATGGTGCAGTTCTAATTTCTGGATCAAGTTTATTCCATTCGGATAAGCAGTGAGGATAGAAGGCAGACTGAAATTGTTCTGTCCTTGCCCCAATTCGCCCAACGACATCCTGATTGCGAAGAGAGTACTGTGACTGTTGAAACGGCGGAATTGGATTCATTGTATATGCAGGTGTTAAATCATTCATAAACTTGTAGAACAAGGTGAGACGTCTACTCCACCTTCGAAGATTTAGCGGTTCCCAGCCCAACTCCGTGCATAGTTTCTCTCGTGATGTCCCTCTCCATGTTCTTGTCACAGCTAGTGCAGCAGAATACTGGACAGATTCTAATTTTTCCATCATATTTGACAAGGTGATATTCTGAGTGAAGGCACATATCTTTGCAGGAACGTGGTATATCACATCCCCATAGTCTAGATGGGGTCGCACATAGAGTTTGTACAGTTCATTTAGGGTATGCCTGGGCAGATAACTGGAGAGATATTTCAGCATACCTATACCCTTTCTTGTTTTGGAAATAGATTCTTTAATATGAGCAGAGAAAGACAACTTTGTGTCAAGGACAATTCCTAAATGCTTATGTTCATCTACTTTCTTCACCGGTATGTTATTGAAGAAATTGTTCGGATGATCAATTTCGATTTTTTTCCTTGAAAACTCGTCAGAATAATTTCCAGTCAGTAGTGAAATGTTCCTAGCACGGGGGGGGGGGGGTTCTTCCATAGTAAAGGTACCTGGGGATGTGCCGCCCACAAGGGTATACTTTTTCAAACTTTCTAGTCTAGCCAAGGGTATAGTTTTTGCAAATTTTAGTCCATTTAGTCCAGGGCAAGGGTATGCTGTTTGTCAATGTTGGTCGATTTTAGTCTGGGCAAGAATATGGTTTTTGGAAATTTAGGTCAAAGAAATGTCAAACTTCGGTAATTCCTTTAAAGAAACCCAAATTTTTTCAAATTTTGCTCCAGAGAATGCAAAGATTTGGCAAGTTTTGTCTAGAAAATGCCAAATCATGGCACTTTTAATGTAGAAATTAGTCTAGCCAAGGGTATCATTTTCACAAAAATTGGTCTTAGCAACGGTACCATTTTGAAACTGTGGGCGGCACACCCTTACCCGAAATTTTGCCAAGAATTCCCCCCCCCTTGGTTCCTAGTCTTCGAGACCATGGATTTGCTCGCCATTTTCCATTGTTTCCGGTGAGGAATCCAAAGAAATTTATAAGTCACAAAAATGGGGAAATTTGCTCAAGAATGACTAAAAAACTACTTTTCCAGTCCTTTTGGAGTGACTGTCTACCGAAGAACATGTTTAAGGATGGTTTGTAGGCAACAGCGAACTATGAGGCAGCCCTGAAGGCGCGCAGAAAATAGCAGGATAGGGCCACTACACAAAAGGCGCGCAGAAATTAGCAGGATAGGGCCACTACACAAACCAATCTATGCCAATGACTAATAGGGGGAGATGCTTAAGTATATGCAAAGTGAGGGCAGGGGTTTCGCAGCTCAGTTTGTAGAGGTCATGTTTAAGACGCCCTTCATATTTGGTGTTTTTCAAAGACCCATGGCTTTTCAACCGAAACGTCATCTTACACTTGACTGATATTTTTTCCATTTAAAGACAAATGATATATAAAAGAGTTTTTTTGGCTGTGTCACTAAGTTTGAAGGCCTTGGTACTCAGTGTGCGGCAGCAGTTCACAAGTGGAAATTTTGCATAAGGCAGGACAGGTTGGGACACAGGGATGCAATAACCCTTCGTGAGCAGGAATCCTGTTATCTCCAAAAGGCCTTAATGTGCTTACCTATTGTTTTATCCTTCATTTTGAAGATTTGGTCCCCCAATAAAGTGTCCCAGCCAGCGTCACTGTGAGGACGTCAGTCAAAACTTGACTTGAAGGAGCTGGCTCACGTAATGTAAATAAGCTATTTTCGAAACGACAATTTCGCAACAGTTTTGATAGGCCATATCGCAGCGATTTTCCACTACTTTTCTCAACATGAAGGTGCTATGTTGAAGATGGGCTCTTGAATTTCGTAGGACAACAATCGAGACGCTCATATGTTGTACGATTGCAGAGATATTAGTATAGAGATAACATATTTTTTATGTGACCCGGCCCCTTGAAGTAATTGTCAGTGCAGAGCGACGTGCCTCAAGCTTTTGCTGACTTAGACTGCGTTCACACGATGCCGGCACATTTTGAAAACGGTGAAAAATGTGACGGATAGGCCTCCTGTTCACACGAAAACGGCACATTTTTTGCCGGCAGATTTCGAAAACGGTAGATTTTGAAAACGGAACTCTAACCGGCACATTTAGGAAACGATATCATTTAAACACTTGAAAATGATGAAAACAGAACATTTTTAGGCGCTTTTGCTACGAGACTGATCGATTCTTGGGGTGTAGCTACACTTCTTTGGCATCAAAGTTTTGCAAGGAGTTTTTGCCGTCTAACTTCTTACCGTTTTCAAATTGTTCCGGTATCGTGTGAACGCTAGCTCAAATTTTGCAGCCGTCACATTTTTCACCGTTTTCAAAGTGTGCCGGCATCGTGTGAACGCAGTCTTACTTTCGTATGCTTGATTCAAATTGTTTCCAGTTGAGTGTTTCACCATGATATGCATGGCTACTGGTATCCCGATGACTATCCAGAAGAAGATTTAAAGGTCTCGGAGTTTTATGTTTGTCTTGGTAACACCCAACCGGAGTAACGTTCAGTTCACACATTCCTGGAAAACAAAAGAGACAGTCAAATCCATGACAATCGATACTTTACAGATAGGTTTCATGACGATGTTTTATTGACGAATGAAAGGGAAGATCATAAATTCAAGCTTACTGTCACCAAAGTACTTTGCTGTCTTTAAGACTCATACCTGAAGTCTCTCGTTTCGCTCCCCTTGGAGACTCGTCACTACGACAACTGAAGTAATAACAACAACAGCAACAACAACAACAGCAGGTGAAAGCTAGAGGGAGTTTCGTTTCGTTTCCTTCTCGTTTGCTTCTCCTTCGCAGCGTCCTCTTCGTGGTATACGCCCCCACAGAAGTAAACATATTCCTTAGTGCTGATAGACCACGGAATAGAATTGGAGCCAGTCTACGTTCCGGATTACCTTTCAAACTTTTTTGAAAAAATTCCACTCGAAATGTCAGAGAACTTAGAAATACCGAAACTGATATTTCGATACCTTAATGAAAAACTAACAATGGACAAAGGGCTATATCTTTTCGTGAACCTAAGCTTTACAAAATAACCTTAAACAGGCTCCATCCCTTGCCACCTTTAAGAAAATAATCAAATCGTGGGAACTTGTAGATGTTTTTGCAACGGGCCTCTGAAAAGCAGTTCTCGTGGACTGACGGGGCTACCGTGGCTAAATGAATAGAAATGAATGAACAAAGGCTGTTTTCCCTTACCTCGCTCACAAGAGGCATATTTTCCAGTTGGAACAGGTTCTACCGGATCCTCATCATCATCATCATTATCATCATCTTCGTCGTCTTTTTCACTCCTATCGTTATCATCTTCGCTGAAATCTTCGTTTTCGTCTTCAGCCGAGTTTTCACGATCCTTTTCTTCGTCTTGAACGAGATTCGCATCATTCGCTTCGTTTTCATTTTCATCATCATCTTCGCTTTGTTCGCTATGCTCGTCACCAGCGCTGTCGTCATTCTCGGTAGTCATTCTCCTATTGTCAATGAAATCATCATGTTTGGAATCACTCATATCTTCAACGTCTTTTTCAAAATCATCAAGAGCATCCAATGAATTTTGTGTAGCTAGAGAAAAGATTAGAATCAGTCTCAAATACAATGTCACGCGAAAATTTCTGCGAATAAAAGCAACTGAAAGCGTTTTGCATGAGTATTTTTCCAAAATCACTAATCTCATGTGACATCCCTGTCATCTAAAGGTACAGGGATTTAAGGTGCTTGGCTCGTGCGACATTTAGGATAAAACATATTTCATATTTCAAGGTTGTTGGATGTTGCTTTAATGATAATTCTTGGCACGCTGGCACGTTTCAAAATCATCCAGATAGATAATGAACAGGAGTGAACCGAGGCCAGAGCCCTGAGGAACTCCATAAGTTATTATTTTAGCCGATGACTTGTGTGCGTCCACTGTGCAAATCTGTGTCCTGTTTCGCATATATGACGTACACCAGTTGCCTGTTGTTCCTCTCCTTATGCTGTATTTCTCTAGTTTTGCTAACAAGGCGATGTTGTCGACTAGCTAATGCTTTTTTCATCATGCCTGTATTTAAAAGTGGCAGATCCATTAATGTTAGTTCTGTCTGAGAGCAGCTTGGGTACTAAAGCCAAAGAATGAAGAGACAAAAGAAAGACACGGTAACACGAAGAGGGTACAAGCAAGGAGAAGAGAGAGAGGAACCTCCCTCCCTCTCTTTCCCTTCCTCCTCCTGCATTCGTCACATCCTTTTCGTCCTTTAGTTCTTCAGTGCAGGTATCCTTACTTCATACCTTACTTCAATTAACTCGAGAATGCATGCCTAATAGTACTTGCAAAGCTACTTCATAGTTCCCGTAAACTTCGCATTGAGGTGAAAAATGGATAGATATCAAAAATAGATCCTAACGAAAAACTTTGTGAATTTTGTCGAGACCAAATAGTTATCGATGATGAGATGCACCTCATTATTAATTGCACAGATAACAAGAAAATTAGCTAAGAACATCTTGAAAAAGTGAGTATAGAAGGTAATAGTTGTCAATCTGTTATCACTTCAGAAAAACTAAAATCTTCAAGTGATTTGATAAAGGTGATGTGTCCATGTAAGTATAGACTTGCTCCAAATCTATTCCGTGGTATATCAGCACTAAGGAACATAGTTACTTCTGCGGGGGCGTAAACCTTGAAGAGGACGCTGCGAAGGAAAAGCGAAGGAGAGGGAAACGGTTTTCCCATTTTTCACATCAAACGAGACCGTTTCCTTCTCCTTCGTTTTTCGTTCGCAGCGTCCGCTTCGTAGATTACGCCCCCGCAGAGGTAACTATTTTCCTCAGTGCTGATATACCACGGAATAGACTTGGAGTAAGTCTAATGTAGGTACAGCCTCGTATACATTCTGTCGGAATCTGCTGACAAGATGCTGACGAAGAGCTTCAAATAGCACACTGTAATTGGTAGAATTTAACTGATCACACGCAAGCTGAAAGTTAAATTTCAAGACGAGGCTGCCTGCTGTGGTTCAGCTCTGGAAGCGCAATCGTTAGTAAGCCATTTGTTTGCTTATATCAAACCTGGCTAGCTCTTGACTTCACCTTATAAAGAAATCACGTAAAATTTTACGTGAATGTGGCAAAGGCGCTGAATTTATGTGGACACATTAGCTTTAAGTATGTTTGACGTGGAAGAACAGTACAAATTCTTTCAAAATTTATCTCTGTCTGTCCGAGTTTAATGAAAATGTTACGTGAAAACCAAATTCTTAAAACCAAAAACCAAATTCATAAAACATGTTCTTATCAAGTTATTTTGTTACTTTAAAAATTGTTCCGAATATTGTTATGAGTTATTTTCGTTCTGCTATTATCACTTTTATCTTAGGTTTCGTAGATTGTAAATTATAAGGTACCAGTCCTGTAGTAGCCTGCATGCAGACTCTACTGATTCCCTCAAGAGAAGTGAGGGGAACCTCACTTCTCTTCAGAGAATCAGTTGACCCTGCACGCAGGCTAGTCCTGTAGGAGATGAAATTATTGAAACTGATAGCCAGAGCAACCTGGGAGCAACTTTCATTGGGCACCCGCTTTGTTCATTCTTTACAGATAGAATTTATAGCAGGCTTTCTGTTCTCTAGTGGCAATACGCAAATCTCCATTCCCTAGTTCGTAACTCCGCCGAATCAATCGTCCCCCACCCGCTGCTGTAGTGAATAGTCCCATACATAAATCAAAATCTCAAGTGCTAAAATGTTGAAACAAGTAACAAGAAATTTCAAGATGTATTTAACGTTTATTGAGTTTGATAACAATGCCAGTAGGTACATAGCAATTGAAATATTGATCCATTACCATAATGTTGCTGCGGAAATATTTAGTTGGCTATGTACAGGAATTTGGCTGTGCAAAGATACCAGCGGTGCGCAGAAATGAATTTGAGCATTACTGACATTTATCGAGAATGGGTAGGGCTACAGAAGTAAAGCTAGGTTCACACTGTAGACTTTTGTCTATATATTTTTGTCTGTAGGCCTAGACCTTTTTAAGAGATTTCTTTCAACTTAACGATATGAGTTACTGGGCAGACTAGTGACAGCTCTTTTACTTTTTTAATCAAAATAATTCTTTTCGTAGCTCAGTATCGATTGTTGTCGATTATAAAAGGTTGTTTTCCCATATTTACTTCAAATGAAGGCCCAACTATTACAGATTTCCTTCTCCTTTGCAAAAGTATACATACCCTATTCACAATAACGTCAGTTCTTTTAAGATCCCTCATTCGCATCGAGATGATGTGGACCTAAATCCCAAAACCGTGCATTGCTCTCAGCAACGCATGAAATGGTTTTTTACGTGTATTTGCATCAAATAGGGATGGCGTAGGTTTCTTTTTGTGCTGGGATTCGCATCTTTCACCTATAATTGAAACTAATTTTTGATAAGGTTTATAAAGACTTGCTTTCTCCACAGATAAAAATGAACAATGGTCTAAAAGCATTTTTGTAGCGGGGATTAACAGTTTGGAATAGATTAGAATATAACATCAAGCTAGCACCCTTTCTGTCTACTTGAAAGGTAGATTACGCTGCAAATGGTTTTCAATTTTTCAATACAGTATATTCACATTTAACATTATATTAATTGCAACATTATATTATTTTAATTGCAACATTGTAATTAGGTTTTTGCCATGGTCGGGCCACCATGTATACAGAATTTAGAGTGAATGAATGAAGATGACTGTGCGGAGGAGCGCACGTGGGATGTGTGCATGTCGCAGCTCACAGCTCACAGCTGGGTGGAAAGAAAACGTTTTGTTTGTCTTTACATGGGTGGCTAGACTCCTGCAATTGTGCTTGATTACCACTGCTTTGTGCTTTTGCGGAGGAAAAAGCCATATACCACTACGGAGGAGGTAGCAAGTTTCATGTTGTTGTTATTGTTGTTGTAATTTCATTAGAATTCTACTTCCTACAGTAAGGTAACAACATGTAATTTACATATTTACAATACATGTCAGCTAATCAAAATCGAATATGCAGGTCCTCTTTTGAACGATGTAAATTTTCCTCGACGGAAGGATATAAGCTGAAACACAATTGCAGTTTCTAACTACCCATGGTATATGTGTCATTATTTGTAGTAGCCTTGGTCAGACGCATCAAATATTTCATCCATCATTCCATTCCATTATTCCATTCCATCATTCCATTCCATCATTCCACACTCCATGTTTTACAGATAGCCGCATAATCGACAAATGATAAGATTTAAAGATTTCAAGTAACTCATACCTCACACGTCTGAAATGCCTTTTCACAAGCTTTTCAAGTGGAAGGGAGAGCCAGATACCGCTGAAGATACTTTTTGAATAGAAATGATACATTCGCGGCAAGATTAACATTGAATAAACCTGTTAGCAAAGTATTTAGTTTTACCTCAAATATACTTTCGTGGATCATCGGATTTGAAAAAGGATAGCTAAGGTGTGTGTGACTAAAGAGTGCCTCTTGCTTGCGCATATTTTGTACACGAAACCCCTTCATAACAAAATCAACTTGCTGGAACATCATTTCATCAACTATTCTCATCATGGAAAATCTAAGCATACTTTTACTTCATTTTATTGTTTTCTGTATCATATTCCTTGAAAAATAGAATGCAGCTAAGTTCGAAGCGGAGGAGGCGACATGACGTGTAATGAGGAAATAAAAAGTGTAAATAAAAAGTAACAACAATAAAGGTGCATGAAAGTTTTGGGCTCCTCCTCAAGAAAGATTCTTTGGTTTTTCTTTGTAATAACGCCTCTAGTTGTTTGCTTCCCTACATTTAGATTAAAGCAGTAAGTGAGAGTGCGTTAGGATCATGATGAAGGGCGCTCTGGGTGGGGTGGCAAGCTGAGTTTTCATCGTGGAGGGTGGACTTGCCCAAGTCGTCCACGTGGAGGGGGACAGTTGCCCCCATTTTCTCCCTAACCCTCCACGGAACATGTATATTGCTACAGAACTCGTAGGAAAGTCTAAAGAAATTCTGAGTACTTAAATCTCATAATTCTATGAAACTCTTCAAATCAACTCATGCGCTTAGTGTATTACAAATAAAATACGTAGCAGTGAGCACTGATTGCTTTATTGACTTTTGGCAATTAAACAGTGGCAGCGCCATGGGAGGGACTGGGCGTCCCATATAAAAAGTCAGCAAAAATTGTCAAAGAAAAATGACATGAAATTAGATGGGTTTACTTTTAGGCTGAAATATTACGTCAAGATCTCCCCTCACTTCTATCGGATTTTTCAGAGCTGGCACCGCCACTACAATTAAAGTTTATTGCAAGTTAAATGTAAGATTGATACCGACGGTTTCAAGGCACAAACAAGAACTCATGTACTTTATGTTTATATCAAATAGTAAAACATGGTACACAGAGACAAAATTATATCAGTAAGGAACAGCTATTGCGATTTACATCGAAGAAGTGTAACCTGCTCAAAAAGGGCGAAACACAGTTGCGATCTTGAGATGCTTCCTTCAAATGTGAGGAACTATTTTGGCCTAAATTCCTAACGCACATGAACCAGGAACCGGATTAAGATAAAATTGATTCATTTTGACTCAGGCCCCGTCCACACGTATCCGGATATTTTCGAAAACGCATCCTTTTTATCCGTGTAAAAAAAGATCTGCGTCCACACGAGGAGCGTTTTCGAAATTATCCCCGTCCACATGAAAACGCTGTGACATTCGAACTCCAAAAATAGATAAACAAAATGCCCTCGCGTGATCCCCAAAGATCCGAGCGCATGCTCTGATGGGTTATAAATCGATGCTGTGACGTCAGCGTTTTCGAAAAGCTTCGTTTTCACCGGTCCACACGACAACAGGAAAACGGCGTTTTCAAAAAGATCTACTCTGGGGAGCGTTTTCGAAAAGATTCGTTTTGGTGACTGAAAACGCCGTCTCCGTGTGGACGCTAACCCAGAACGGATGAAAAAAGATGCGTTTTCCAAAATATCCGGATACGTGTGGACAGGGCCTCAGGTTTGTCAGTTCAAGGTCAATTTGCATTGCAGTAAATCATATCGAAGAATAGAAATCACTGTCATCAATAGATAGCTGCTTGTATTTTACGTTTATTGGGTTCGTAAAGCGTTTATTGGGTTCGTAAAGCAGTTCTCATGGACTGACGGGGCTACCGTGCCTAAATAAATAAAAATGAATGAATGAAATGAATGAATATTGGGTTCACTTTGAAGATAAACACCTTCAAATGAAGTATAACCATGGTAAACTACTTTAAGGCAGGTAGAACCACGGTGAACTACTTTAAACTCACGTTAAACATAGGTTATCATATTGTTTGATGTTGCAGACCTTCAAATCAGATATAAACGAAGGTCAACTGTCTTGAACCGTCTTGAACTATTTCAAACACAGTTACACAGGTAACTGTACTGGATCTAAGGTTAATCGAAAGACCGTAAAATAACGTTATCTTACGGTCTTTTGATTAACCTTAGATACAAACTCTGAATGTTGATAAAACTAAAACAAGAGCGATGCATGCATGCCCTTCCGTTACAAATAGAACCTCTTTTCCTATCTCAGATCATCTCGACAGAACACATAGATTTTTTTCTTTCAGTGATTAAAGAGCTCTTCTTGTTGGTTTAAAGAGTTATCAAAACTACCAACTTTCAGAATTCGAAATATTACTTACGATGCATCCATGCCACTTGGCTCAAACATAACATCAAAAAGAAGCAAAAAGATGCAATTCTCACAGTTTCCATCTTTGTTCGTTCACTGGTACTAGTGGCGTCCCAGCTAGCTTCTTATGACCTGACAAATCTCATAAAGGTAACTGCATTGGTATATATATGGTTTCACATACCGATTAACCTCTCTTCCATTTTCTGTCACCTTGGTGACCCACTCCTTTTAGGAAACAAAAGGAATGTATCCGAAAGAATGATTGAATTGCAAATCTGGATGAACATGATATTATCAAGGATCAGAAAGATTGATATCTGAATCCAACCGCCTTCTCATAGGTCAAATCAATGCTATTAGTTCCACGAAAACTGTTGCAATTTTCGCAAGGAAATGGAAAAGGGAAAAAAACTGTGTCACATGCATAAAATGGAGATTTGACTCCTAGATGATGTGATGTCCTAGTTCGTTGGAACTATCGATGATGCAATTCTATGCTTGAGAAAAATTCGTTGAATCGGTTGGAAAGGAAGAAGACCAGAAAGCATAGTTTAAATATAGACATTAATTTCCAATTAAAACTGTAGTAATGTCTTTAGGAAATGAGAAGAAGAAAACTGTGTCACAGGACTGCCATTGGATGTGCAAGGGTGGAAGTTTGACTCCTGAATGACGTGATTTTTTGAGCTCCTTTGAAAGTTTTTGTTATTATATGATGGAAGCTCCGTTTGAGAGATGTTCGTCGAAAGAACAAGGAAGCAACCCTTGCAGCCCTGGAAGCAGGAAACAAAGTGTCCTCTCCATATGAAATAGAAAGTAGTTAATATATAGTTTACACTTTAACATTACTCTCCAGCTGAAACTGTAGCAATTTTACAAAGAAATAGATAAAGGGGAAATTGTGTCACAAGTCTATCTTAGGATGCTCAAAATGGAAATTTGACGCCTGGTTGATGTGATTTCATAGTGAAACCAGGAAATGATTGCGCTAAAAATAAAAATTGTCTTTTGTGTCTCCTGTGCTGTTAGTCATTTGTGCATCTTAGTCCCCTGTGCTCTACGCAACCAGACCACGGGGAACTAAGACTGCGTTCACACGATGCCAGCACATTTTGAAAACGGTGAAAAATGTGACGGATAGGCCTCCTGTTCACACGAAAACGGCACTTTTTTGCCGGCAGATTTTGAAAACGGTGGATTTTGAAAACGAAACTCTAACCGACACAGTTTTGAAACAGCATCGTGTGAACAATCGAAAATGATGAAAACAGAGCATTTCTCGACGTTGTTGGAACGAGGCTGATCGATTCTTAGGGTGCAAGTACATTTCTTTGGCATCAAAGTCTTGCAACGAAGTTTTACCGTCAAATTTCTTATCGTTTTCAAATTGTTCCGGTATCGTGTGAACGTTGGCTCAAATTTTGCTACCGTCACATTTTTCACCGTTTTCAAAATGTTGCGGCATCGTGTGAACGCAGTCTAAGATATAACCATGACCAAGAAACAAGGTACAAAGAAAGACAAGTCTTTTTTTAGCCGCAGTTGTCGCCTTGTTCCCTATGGTGATCTTCAAGTTCTTTCGAAACCTTGATGATGATGCAATGCTACATTTTAGAGAAACGGGTCGAAATATTAGTGTTAATTACATAATTTTTAGTTGAAACTGTAGCAATTTTTGAAACGCAATAGAAAAGGGAAAACTGTGTCACAGGACTGCCTTGGGATGCTTAGGATATTAAAATAAAAATCTAACTCCTTTGTGTTGTGATTTTCTAGTTCCTTCTTGAGTGATCGGGCACCAAGGTGGTATCTATGCAAAATCTTTCATATTTCATATTTATATATATTTCATATTTTTCATATTTAATTCTTTTAAGGAGGTTGCCCTTCAACAAGTTGGTTTTCAAGGGGCCCTCCGATAAAAACATTAGTTACAATATAATACAAAAGGAAAAAGCTATGGATCTAATTAAACTATAAAACCTTATTTACAATATCTAAAACTTATATACAATGATGTTAAAAACTTTACAGTAAAAGTGAAAGGAAAAAGTGTCTGTTTCTAAATAGTTTTTTTGAAACTATGCAGAGAGGTTGCCTACTGTGACTCGGCTGACAGGCTATTCCATAGTTTAGCACCTCTATAAGAGAAACATTTCTGGTCATTGTTTGACCTTTTCATCGGTAACCTCAAGTCGGTCCCCGTGTTACGAAGACTATATGATGAGCAGTGCGAATTTCGGGTGAACAAGTCACACTTTGTCAGTAGCGAGCCACCTTAACTTATCATTTTTGTATGATTTGAACTTATTCTTACATTTTCAATTCTGCGTTCTTCTCGTTGGATTTTTACATGTAACGTAGATTTTCATTAAAGGTGGCTCACTAAAGGAACAACGATAATGTTGCTCACAACTATGTAAATATATGTTCAAAGCACACGAAAACAGCAGGTTGAGGTGGCACGCTACTGATAAAAATTCCAAACTGATACATAATTAGTGTCCTATCACTCATGATTCCTTCGAAAAGTTTTGTGAAACTGGACAAAAATGTCATCTACATATAATCCCGAAAGTACTTTGCACATAAACGTTAATTTCCAGCTGAAACTATAGCAATGTCTCAAAGAAGTCGTAAAAAGAAAACTGTGTCACAGGACTGCATTTCGATGTAAAAGGATGGAATTTTGACTCCTGGATGATGTGATTTCGATCTC
Source organism: Aurelia sp. 3 sensu Dawson et al. (2005) (assembly GCA_964020215.1). NCBI lineage: Eukaryota > Metazoa > Cnidaria > Scyphozoa > Semaeostomeae > Ulmaridae > Aurelia > Aurelia sp. 3 sensu Dawson et al. (2005). The sequence goes on from OZ026580.1 coordinate 4,584,714, forward strand.
CTTCTAAACTTTTTTGCTATCACGTGTCCCAAAAGAAAGTACTCCTGTTTGAAAAGTCACTAAAATTCTGTCATAAGGCCAATCTTCAGATTTCCTTTTTTAGCAAGCAGATCAAAGACCAAGTTATTTTTTCAGACATAGCTGATCTTTTGATTTGTATTTGAATTAATGCCTTAGCTCTTCTTAATGCTGCCTGGTTTTGAAGCATACTTCAAAAAGCACTGATACTTACCGGAACAATTTCTTATGATCTATTGGACTGCTTAAATTACGAAACAGTGAAAGGTGGCTGTACACAAAGTAAAGATAACTTTAAAACACACAAAAAAATAGTTAAGGTCGCTCGCTACTGAAATTTCAAACTGCTACACACTGGGTGTCCCGTCACTGATGGTCTGTCTTGCAAGCTTTCAAGAAACAAATTTTAAAATGATTAAGCTTCTTTTCCGCTTTAGTCATATGTCAAATAACTGAATGTCTACGAATAACAAGATATCAATGAAAAAGAAATGACGACTTGACCTAAAGCGACGATTCAATGTGAAGGCCACGCAATCGATCAGTCTTCATGTGCAAAGGTTTCCCTTTTGAAACCTGATGAATTGGCATTTAATTCCCTGTCTATCGAATCATGAGCCATAGAAAGTCTTTTATATAGCCATCCAGTCTGATCATTATTCATTTAAGTTTCACCAAGCTCTATTTCCAGGGAATCCATGGAAATTCGTATATTTTAGAATTTGGGTTCATATCTTTACTAATCTGAAATCCCCCTGGGAGGTACTCGTCTATTTTCCATACAGGGACGTGCCACTGAACAGGGTATCATTTTCAGGATTCTGGCTCTAGGACAGGGTATCATTTTGCATTGACAGGGTCCATATTTTGCATTATTGACTCTGGAACGTCGTTGTAGGCCATTTGCACTTTGGCTATGTGATTTAAATCATTTGGATGGGAACGTTCCCGCATTTTTTTAAGTAGATTTCTTACAAATTTTCCAAGGCAGCGCACAGGTTTGTTTGACGAAATTCAAGGACAGGACACTTTTTTCGAAAATTTTACTCCGGGACAGGGTATCATTTATATGGGTGAATGCCTTTACCGTTTGGTTTGCCTTTTCGTACACTTAGCTTAAAGGAATTGAGTCCATATAAATAGTTGAGCGTTAACGCTGTCCTGAATTTTGCTGACAAACCGCTGACGGCCTTTTGTTATCGCACAATAGTGCTAAAGTCATTAGCGGTGGAGACCAAAGACTTCTTAATCCTTGCATTATCTAAAGGAATTTCTTTGGTTTGATTTCAATAGGGATTAAATGTCAACTCTTGTTTCATGATTGAATAGAAGTTGATATTGGTCATGAGAACGCTGTTTGGGTCTTATACCCAAGAAGTTTAACCTCCTCCGTTGCCTTTACAGATTGACCATATTGATTTCAAGACTCAATTTTGGGCCCCTTTCAAGTTTCAATGCTCTTGAAGATATTCAGAAATATGCCTGGATTAGCTAACATTCAGTTATCCTTAAGCCAATTTTAAGGCATTAGCTATACCTCCTTTGAGCTATACCTCCTTTAAGCATTAGCTATACCTCCAATTTTAAGGCACTAGCTTTCTTTCCTATCTCCACATAAATAGATGGTGTTGTCATCGGCGAAGTTGCATGCTTGCGAGTTCTCAATCGCGTACATGACATGATTAATGGATAAATTGAGCACCGGTCCAAGAACTGAACCCTGTGGAACACTGGATTTTACTAATTGCCAGTTGCAGCATCTATCTCCACTCTTGGTAACCTGTTTGTGAGGTAACTATGCTATAAATTCAAACCAAAGTAAGGCCATATGCCTCAACTTTTGCTAACGGCAGGTCATGTGGAAGGCAATCATTGGGTTTGGAAAGGTTGGGGAATAGAATCAAAAAGCCTTCATAGGTTCATGAAAGCAGTTCCTGGTAACTTTTCTCTAACTGCTCTTTATACGTTACAGTAGCCATCTTGCATCTTGTCATATCAAGGACTGTAGGTTGGCTCAGTTTCTTGATCCAGTTTGCCGCTTTCCAAAAAAGATTGAAAGAAACACCCACATCGAATGACAAAAAGAACAAATTTAAGATTGTTCACATTTCATGGAATGCTTCTTAATGAAAACCTGACCTTTAGACAGCCTTACCCTTTGCAGCCTTTGTCTCGTTCGTTTCACTACCTCAAGGAACTCGGAACTGAAACTGACTCCTGAGTAAATAAATGTCATGTCATGCTTTACTTTGCCCCTACAGAGAGCACACATTATGTATAATCCTCCGTTTTAGTTCAAAAGTTGGCCTTTCTCTATTGCTATACAAATTGGCAAAAAGAAACGCCTACATAACCATTGTACTTTAGCTCCACAATGAATTGGCATGTGTCAAGGCCGTCAAATACAGTGTACAGTATAACTTGGTCTAGACCAGCTTATTATTATTTCGATATTCTTTAGCTAAATCAAGAGGCCGCTTTTCGATGGATACAAATGATGCTCGGATCAAATGAAAGGAAAATTTCTTTAATAATTTTGTACCGAGTAAAGATTTCAAAGTTTTGTACTTTAAAAAGGGTCCCGGTGGGGTAACTTCAATGGGCGGGGGATGGGAGTGTGCCATTTGAAGTCTGAAATCGCACCCTAAAATTCATAAATTTTCGCGAAAACAATACCCCAAAATTTACAGTCCATTGAAAATGTATACCCTAAAATTGTGACAGCCATCCAAAATTTTAACCAATTAAGTGAAATTTCATCAAAATCAATACCCTAAAGAGTTATTTTTCTAAAATGACACCTCAAAATCTATGACTACTTGCGATTTTACCAAAAATGATACCCCAAAATTTATTTTCTACTGGGAAAAAGGCACCCAAAAAAATGGCACATCCCGTATCTTCATATATGGTAGTTACCCCCCTACGGGTAAAGAGTGAATTGTGGTAACAAAAGACAGGATGGTGAAAGGAGATATTAATGGTACTGGGTACTGCCCCTGCAGTACCTGGTACTTCTATCTTTGCTACTGGATGCTGGCAGAAAGTACTGTAGTACCGAGGACATTTTTCAAGGACTGGAACACGGAGATTATCAGCTTTTTCATTCTGACTTTTTCCCAGTAATTTTCCGTAATTTTCTAATCAAAGTTGTACTATTTTCTCCAGGGGGGGGGGGGGCACTCAGCACTCAGCACATAGTCCACGAAATTTTCAGGCAAGCCAAAGATATCATTTCAGTTTCATTGCAACCCTAAAATATCAGCACATATTATACTTAGAAACCTTTACATGAACATAAAATGACCTGAAATGCAAATAGAGGTCAAAGTTGCCTCTAGCGAACCCAGAAAAATTTCCAGTTTTATGTGGACCAAAAATATCACATTTGGCGATATTCTTACCAAGAAATATCGGACTGGCCTCCCCGTATGTGCATGTGCTGAGTGCCCCCTGGATATTTTCCTGCTCTAATGGTTCCTAGTACTGACCTTGATTTTACTGGGTACCGGACGTTTTGGGATCTGGTACTGCCTTTTACCTCGCACCATCCTCAGAAAACCGTGGTCCAGCAAGCAAGCAAGCAACGTTTCCTTGTGAACGCAGGACGGGTTTTTGGCAACTATAGCTGATATGGACCTGCAGCACTGCTGCTTTTTCAGCATGGACACAGGTGCACTTACGTAAGTGACAAAGCAACTCTTGTTCAGCACGGAAACAGGGGCATCCAAGCTAAGTTTGAAAGCAGGAACACCGCAATGCGACGAAGAACAGCAAATATGTGCGAACTTAAGAAATATATATATTAGATGCCAATATTTTGTCCTGCCATGCAGAACTTCTTCAGGGATGTTATGTTTTAGTTACATTGACGATATAAATATGTACAACGATTTGAAAAAGAGAGGTTACATGTGATTGGCTAGATATGATTGCTACGCAGAGGCTATATCGGTTAACTTTACGAGGGTTAGGTGATATCACGGTGATGATGATTGTGACGTGGATAATGTGATATTGTGATACTGAAAAAGCAAAACGGGTTATAAATGGTTTTATGAGGTAATAACGATGATGATGATGATGATGATGATGATGATGATGATGATGATGATGATGATGATGATGATGATGATGATGATGATGATGATGATGATGATGATGATGATGATGATGATGATGATGATGATGATGATGATGATGATGATGATGATGATGATGATGATTATGATTATGATGATGGTGATGGTGATGATGATGATGATGATGATGATGATGATGATGATGATGATGATGGTGATGGTGATGGTGATGGTGATGATGATGATGATGATGATGATGATGATGATGATAATGATGATGATGATGATGATGATGATGATGATGATGATTATGATGATGGTGATGATGGGATGATATGATGATGATGGTGAATATGAGTGAGGATAGGCAAGGTAAGAGAGTGTGCTTATAGGTACAATTGAAGTGGTATTATGTTTGTTAGCGATCTGTGGTTCTGTTAAGTCCGTTGGGTGACAGAGTGTTAGCCACTCACACTCTCTCTGGTGTCATGTACCTGGAAGCTAACCTAACCCTAGTGATTGGGAGTCAAGTACGTAAGTACTGTATCTGACATAGGTGCAGTTCACGTCCCTTGCTTTACCAGGGACTGAAACCTTTCATCGCAAATCTCCATAAAGATGGCCGAATGCGGAATGCTGTCTGATTCCCTACCCCTTGCCTTAAAGCTAACCTTGGTGACAATGATTCAAGACAAAATCTGATGTACGTTCAAGCTCATTGCTTTACCCTTCTCCAACATCAAGGAACTGAAACCCATTCAATACGTTTCGTCTTACCTCTCCAAAAAGATGGCCGAAAGCTTTCTGCTTCCCTTCCCTTTGTCCTAAAGCTCGCCAAGGTAACAAAGACTCAAGGATCATATCTGACGCACACGCAAACACCGGCCTCTTGCTTTGCCCGTCACCGACATGAAACTCATTCAATGCCAGTCATCGTATCTCTCCACAAGGTATGCTATCTGATCCCCTCCCCCTTGTCTTAACGCTAACCTTGCATTAGTCAAAGTTGACAGTAACATAACACTGTGGTTTAGCCATTCTGTTTAGCCTAGAAACAAGCGAACCGTGGTGACAAAAAAGTCAGGGGTCAGATCTGGTTGAAAGTGATATAAATACACCGAGACTTGACAATCATAAATCATTGTCAAAGAGGACAAGACACTTTGTGAAACTGAGAATAAAGAATCCAAGAGAGACATGGAGACTCTGAAAGTTGCCACATTTTGCATTTTGATGTGCATGGGCCAAGTTCTAACGATGTTCCGTAAGTAAATACAATAGCCCTTAGTCGTCGAGAATTTTCCTGTTAAATTTGTTGTGAAAAGTTGTCTTTAAAAAACAATTGATTCCAAGTTAGAGATCTTAATATGTATGCTCTAAAGACTGTCACATTTCATTTCTTGGTGTACATAAGTCAAGATCTAAGTTCAGTAAGTAAAATGTAAAGTCCTGCCGTCCGTAACCTGGCGCCAGAAATTTTCCGACAGAGGGGATGGAGCTTCCGACAGGGGGGGGGGCTAAAATGACTGAAAACGGGTGTTTTCGTGCGTTATTTTGCAAAATTTGCTCCGACGCGAACCAAAAATTTCCTCCGACGGGGGGGGGGGTGCGCTAGATGCCTCCGACGGGGTGGCTGTAGCCCCCTAACCCATCCCTGGCGTCACCACTGGTTCGTATGTCGTATGTCCGTAAATGACGGACCCGATGACAAGAACTTTTCTTCTGAGGAGCTTTATAAGCGTCGTTAAGTAAAAAAGACGACAATTCAATAGAAATACGTTTGCAGGTTAGGTACCATAAAACATATAATGTAACTCTTATGGTACCAGACGGACGAAATATATTTTAATCAAGTAAACTTAGTTTTTAATCTAAAATCGTCAATTCATTACAGCATAGGGCTTACTTCCATGTCTTTGCGAAGGTGGATGTAAATTGTATCACATTTTCCTATGGATTGGACGGCTTGAAAGTAACTTTAGGTAATTTGCTGTAAATCTGCCAAGGCAATAATTTGATTTTGTGATTATTTTCAAAATGGCAGCGCACCTTCATTAGTTTTGTAAAAATTCACCGAAAATTTTCAAAAATTCAAAATCATCGTAAATATCAAATTCCTGGAGAAAAATTGATACAATCTTCGAGAAAACAATGTTTTATGAAGATCTGCAATATGATGGCAAACAAAAAATCTGTAGCTCTTCTGGTTAAGGTATAGAAATTTGATGACATCACATCACATGAAATTAATAAATGCCACCAGTTTGAAATAAATCGAGATATCAAAATATTGCTACGGTAGATTTACAGCAAATTACACGATGTTCCTTTCAACCACTTTAATTCAAAGAAAATTTAATAGAATTTTACACAAACCCCTTGAAAGGTTTGAGTTCTATGCTGTTCATAACTTGTAGATGGAGAATTCAAGCCAAGATAGAAATCTTAATGCATATGGCACAGACTCCTAAACCATGTTCGAAAACAAAACTGGCTGACCAACTAGGGGCCAGGGCCCTAGTCGGGAGAGATGCCTTGTTGATGCCCATTAGATCTTAAGATTTTTATGATGAAATTCGGCAACGTTTAATTGCTTGACAAACGCTTTTAGGAAGCAGTTAATCAAAATTTTCACTTGAAGCGTGGCGCGTCGTCTTTCAATCATCATATTTATTGAACTTTATGGCACTGCAGCGCACCGCACCGTATCGCATCCATGCCTGTCCATAGACTGTCCCAAGTTTACATCGATGGTCCTTAAAGCTTTTATCTGATCAGTGACTCCCACGGTCAATCAATTCTTGAACGGTGATGCAAAAAGCCAGCCTGATGCTCAACCATCTTTTTCAATAGGTGATCAGGAAATTGAAATGATTGCCAATGCAAAATACTTAGGTGTTCAAGTAGATAGTCAACTAAACTGGGACAAACATGTCGATACTATCAAGACCAAGGCTAACCGAGCCCTTGGACTTATTAAGTATTCTAAGAAATATCTTCCATCTGATGTGCTCAACAAAATGTACAGAGGGATTGTCGAGCCCCATTTGAGTTACTGTAGCTCTGTTTGGGGCTGCTGTAGTAATTCAAAAATTAACGTCCTGCAGAAAATTCAAAACAGGGCTGCAAGAATTGTAACAAATAGCTCATACGATGCCTCTGCTGCTCCACTAATTCAGAACCTTGGCTGGCCGACTATCAACAATCTTATAAGAAAAGAGACCGCCACGCTAACATATAAATCTTTGAATTCACTTGCCCCAGTCTACATGAGAAAACTATTTACAAAATATTCAGATGACAGAAAACGGTCTTTGCGCTCAACAGAAACTGATCTAAGGTTACCGTTACTAAAGACTGTCAATGGCCAAAAGGCTTTTTCATATCGCGGTGCAAAACTTTGGAACAGTTTGGAAAAAGAAGCAAAATTGGCACCCTCCCTGAAAACTTTCAAGGAACGACTATGAGAGCGGTGTAACTTTATTTTCTACTTCATTTTTATTATGTTTTATTGTAAATTAGGTATTATAGCATTGTATATTGTAAATTAGGCATATAAATTTCTTTTGTTCTTAGTTTAGCCTATTTTCCTTTATTTTATGTTATTTTTTAACAGGTCAGTTTGAAAAACATGTATAAATATATGAAACTTATACCTGTATAAATATTTTAAAATGAAAATGAAAAATGAAAAAGAATTGCTCCTTGGAGACAGCAGCAAGCAACGCCTAACGACGGTCAAACACCTAAGTATAACAATCTAAGATCTAAAATTAAATAAATTGAATCAGGTATCAAATAGTATTCGGTTTCTAACAAGATACTTAACAATAACCATGATAAATCGAAGGATTCGATTTCCTGTGATATTTCGCGTTTACAGTGGAAAATCGAATATCACATTCCAATCCAACAGCTTTTAGGTTATTATACGAGGGGCATTTCACTCCCGAAAATCTCGTACACCTTTTGCAAAAATCCTTTTGTTCTCAAGAAAAATCCATCAAAAATCCGTATAAATCCTTTTGTTCTGAAAAAATCTCGTACGCTTCTTCCAATGAGTGAAGTGCCCCTCGGCCTGATAAACCCACGGGGGGGGGGGTACATCCCCATAGTAAAGGTACCTGGGGATGTGCCGCCCGCGAGGGTATATTTTTCGGACTCCTAGTCTAGCCAAGGGTGTACTTTTTGGCAATTTTAGTCAAGTTGAGTCTAGGCAAGGGTATGCTTTTTGGGAATTTTGGTCAAAGAGATGTTAAAATTCGGTAATTTTGGTAAAAAAAACCCAGCTTTTTCGGAATTTTGGTCGAAAAAAGGCGAAAATTTGGCAAGTTTTGCCTAGAAAATGCCAATTCAGAGCACTTCTGAAGGAAAAATTAGTCTAGCCAAGGGTATCATTTTCACAAAAATTGGTCTAGCCAACGGTTACATTTTGAGCTGTGGGCGGCACCCCCTAACCGAAATTTAGCCGAGAACCCCCCCCCCCCCCCCCCCCGTGGATAAACCAAGTGAAAACTGCACCGTAGTGATATTAAATCAGTCAAATATCAAAGAAGACCAATAAACAACAATTTAGCAGAAAGCCAGTAAGACATGGACACTTAACTTCTCTCTACCTATAACCATAATACCGTTGTACAGAAATGGGAGGGGGGAGGGGATTTCGCTCAGAAGCTGCTTCTCAAACGGCTTGAGATAAAACGTCGACAGTCGATTAAATATTGTCAACTGTGTAGCTCTTTGGAAGGCCAATTCTTCAGATGCAACGGACAACGGTCATAAATGTTGGATGTAGCTACTCCTTAGTCAGACGAAAAGTGTCTTGAACCTGCAATGCTCTCAACATTGACACACTTTTAAAGTCTCTTTTAGTTGGAAATCAACGTTTTTGATAAAAAATTGTCACGTTATCAGCATATAGAGAAGGAAATTGGGGAAAAGAAAATCTTCCCTCCCTCATTCCTAAGGCTTTGTTCACACTGCTCCGTTTTCATGTTCACGATAGGCGTTCACATTGCTCCAGCAAAAGGTTGTTGTTCATCCCCTTTTCAAAACAAAGCCTTTTGTTAATAGCTGCCAATCGCGACTTTGAATGCCATTGCAATCAAAACTCTATTGACAAAGGAATGTGCAGCGTTTTCAAATGTCTCCATTTTAGGCGTTCACACTGAAAATGGATCGTGTTGAAAATGCACTGTTTTCAAATTTGTGCGTTTTCATTAGCGTTTTCGAAAAGCCCAGTTTTCACAGCGGAGCAATATGAACGCAATGCAAACACGGAGAAGTTTACTCCGTTTTCATATGAAAACGTAGCAGTGTGAACGGGGCCTAAATTGTTGTTAGTTCATTTTTGGCGCTGATACCAAGCATGCATCGCAAAAACTGTTTCCTCTACAACAATGGTTTCATTGTCTGTGCTTGCTGCACGTTGCTACGTACATAAATAGCTAACATTTTCTCTTTGCCATGGTTCAGTTAGATTCTTGCTCCTGCACTTTCTGGAACTTCGGTAATTCAAAGACCTTGGCTTTCTAAATCTCATCCAAACAACGTTTTGGTAACAATCAAATATTGAAATCAGTATCTAACAAACTTTCGTCTTATTCTTGACCTCTGTTTGTAAAAGAATTCCATTGTCAAGTATCTACCTTTGCCCAAGTTTTGGTGGTTCAAGTAAACTTTACATATTAAAGAATTCTCGATTAATTAAAGTTTGATCACGTCTCAGAGTTAAACCAACATTTCGGGAATAAAAGACTGAATAGATTATGACGTTTTGTGATCTTAAAGCTGAGTTAAAACCAAATATAATTTAAAACTAGCTGTTAACGATGTCAAGGAAGTGCTGCTCACAGCCTAGTGTGTAACGTGATTCTGCAATATTTATAAGAATAATAATCGAGAGGAGTTTTTGACACGTGTATGTCTTGCCAAGCAAAATTGCAGCTTTCAAGGTAGATATGATTTCAAAAATATCATAACTGTTTGCAAATTTCAGGACTGATTGGTATGACTGCAAACGCATGACTACAATAAACCTCAAGACAAAGTTTGTCAACATTGGTGTGTAGTGTGGTTGCTTTCTTCTGCTTGGGGTGGCACTCCAGATAACAAAATTTTCATCCTTGTCTACAGCTCATTGTATTCTTTGAAGTAAAAATGATCTTCTATAGTAACACATTTGGTTACTTCTCTGTAATGCTTACAGTTCCTGTTTATTCTGTTTCAATCTGCATTAATCAATGTCAGGATAAAAGATGAAGAACTTGGCACATTATGGCAGCAAACACAGGGTTCAATATTCAGTTCTGTCTAAATACCCAATTTTGTCTTCAAAGATGAACAGTCTTGAGAGTTTATGATGCACAACCGTTGGTCACCATAGTTCTTCAGAAGTTCAACCAATATAACACTTTGTGTGAAAGTTGAAATGTCACAAGGTGTTGGGAATAGTGACAGTAGCAATACTAATCCCCTGTTTCTTTTGTCTTTGCAAGAATGACATGAATAATGGTGATCCAATTCTGTGCTGGTCATTGAACGTCACAAGTTAACGGAGCAATAACTGCTCAAATGCTCTAAGAATTCTTACAGGAATGTCACAAGTGAATACTTGAATAGCAGTCTAATGCTGTGTCCTGTATTGATCTTTACAGGAATCACATAAGTTAATAAATTGCCTTACTCCTGCAAGAATATAGAATGAAATGAAATAAGCTTGTATATGTTTGAAAGTTATTAAAGATGGCTAACTATTCTGAGTCTTGTTTGGCAGAATTAAATAAACCTGATTTTTTGGTATACAACAGAAGTCTATTTTGCCCAATGAAATTGGGCCTTCTAGCTAGCCTTGCGTGAACATGTACTTGTTGCTGCTGCATCCAGTGGGATCACATCAAAAAATTTTCGTTTCACTAACACTTCATCACGTGATTAAATAACAATCATTGGTATGTGTTTTTGTCAACGGGAATCAGTAAACACGTTTTGAGGTACGAGCTTAGAAAAGTTGAAATTCCCTGCATGAGAGTTGGGATCTGGAAGAACTGAATCAATCAAAACAAAGCCCCTTTCTATGCACAGCTGTTTAGGGGGACTTAGGCCTGACTTATCGCATGCTTTACTTGCTTACACTCGTTTGACGTCTTTTTTACACACTGTTTACTCTCTCTTTACACACTGAAATGACGATTGCATCTACACGTTAGGCCCAACAGAAAAACTATTTATTTCAAGTCAAGAAAAACTTTAAACTGGTTACAAGTAAGTGGGGCACTTAGTTGATACTATCAAATTATGCTGAAGGGTATCAGGAAGTCCGGGAATAGTTTTGCAGATCCTTTTTTGCATTGCAGGAATCAATAATCAAAGCAATATAATCAGCATTCTATCGGATTTGATTGCGGTCAAGACTTCTTTCAATCATCTCAAGCGCAATTTTCTAGTTGATGACTTTCCTTGTTAGGGAAATCATCATCTCTTTCATTCTCAGAACAAGTCATGGCAAATTTCTCAAGATTTGAGCAGAGAATTTGATGAAACCTACAGTAGCTGGCACTGTTTGGAAAACTTGAAATAGGCCTATCCATGTTTTACTTGACCAAACCAAAAAAAATTCCCTTGCCGTTCAAAAAGCTCTTCTCCTTCATAATTTTCAAAAAATTTGTCTTTATCCACCCTCACCAGTGGGAAGCAGTGAAACCTGCTGTCTATTAGTAGGAGCATTCCAGCATGCAATAACAATTAGTCGCAACGCAGGCAGGCCTTGCAAACCACAGGACGAAGGTTATCGGTCATATGTGGCTATAAAATCCTCGCATATTTGCTGTTAAAATGAGATTTAAAAACGATTCGACACGTACTCGTACCAGAATACTTGAAAACTCTTTCTTCTCGCAATGACTATATGCTAACTTCTCTCCCAAAATAGCAGTCGTCGTGGACGTTCTTAGGCAGACGATACTTTACAACATGTCGTTGTTGTTGTTGACACTCCACTGTCCACCCACCCACCCACCCACCCTCGATCGTTTGTCATAAATGGCTGCTCGCGCATGCTCGCAGCAACAACGTTGCTCTAATGTGGGGCGCGTCTGCCAACGAATTGCCAAAGTCCTTGACGCAGTCCTGGCTGGCGAGGCTATCCTCGTTTGAGGTTTGTGATTCAACGGCCCATGATATAAGTGGGAGCGCTTAACAGAGAGTGGGACCTAATTAAAAATTTGGCTCCGAGGGGAGGGGTCCATAGAGAGAGTTACTAGATCGAGCTTTTACGGTAAAAAGAAGATTCAAAGATTTAGGCCCCGTTTACACGATACCGTTTTCATTTCATATCGGATTGGGTTCGGCAATCCGATATGAAAATTTCTCCTGTTTACACGATACCGTTTTCATTTCATATCGGATTGTGGTTCCGTTTACACGATACCGTTTCGCCTTGCACTGTAATGGTTTCACCGTACTCGGTAATGGTTCCACTGCGCATTCTGCGCTGCTCCCCCAATGGATTCGAGGCTAGTAGAACTGATAACGAGGTTTCGTACTGAGTTGATATCGGATTCGACCGTTTACACGATATCGGATTGGTTTCATGCAACTTTCAGAGCGTTTTCATCCCGGGGGGGGGGGGGCACTTCACTATAAATTCATACGGGGGTGTGCGCCGCAAGGATTTCTGTTACGACCCAATCCCAGAAATTTGGTCCGATATTGATACCCAATCCCAGAATATATGTCAGATATTGATACCCAATCGAAGAAGTAACAAAAGCAATTCGACGTCAAAAGGATAAGGGATAGAGGGCTGGGAACGATTATTTTGGTTCCAAGTGGCCATTGGAACGAGGTTCTTATCTGAGGACGTTTTTCAACGCAAAAATACTTGAAATCAGTTCACCTGAAACTGACCACGTGTTGCTCGAAAATTTATCAAGTTGTACTTTCATTCAACAGCCATTACAGAATTTTGAGTAACCCCCAATCCCAGAAAATTCCGAGTGAAAGTATACCCCAATCACAGAAATTTTCCATTAAAAGGATACCCCAATCCCAGAATTTTCAGGCCAAAAACTACCCAAAACTGGCGCACATCCCCGTCTTACCCAAAGTGAAGTACCCCCCCCCCCCCCCCCCGGGGTTTTCATTTGAAAACGCGAAAACGGTATGAAGAATATCGGATTGGTGCGTTCTCGTGTAAACAGGAGGCCAATCCGATATGGAATGAAAACGGTATCGTGTAAACAGAAGGCCAATCCGATATGAAACCAATCCGATATGAAATGAAAACGGTATAGTGTAAACGGGGCCTCATATTGAGCAGAACTGTACTAGTTGAAATGTAGTTGAAATGGAAATGAAATGAAATGAAATGAAATGAAATGGGACTTTGATGTGGGACTGTGACTGGGACTGTTAATGGGACTGTGTAGTTGAAATGGAAATGAAATGAAATGGTTTTTAATTTCATCGTTATATTTCAGCACCAAAACCAAGGCACAACTGCTACGCATCGTTATCAAATAAATTTTGTCATGGATCTGTAGGAGGCTGGTACTATGATGCACATCAACAAGTTTGTAAGCCATTCCCAACAGGACGCTGCAAATTTGGCGGCAATTATTTCTCATCAAAACATCTCTGCGAGTTGCAGTGTACTGGTAAGTTCATGGACAATAATGCACCGTGTTTGTAGCTAAGAAATTAAAGTTTATTACCTCGACATTACTCTGTTACTTTGTTGCTTTCTCTTCGACTGAAGCCTACCATAGCCTACGCGTAGGCTAAGCCTACCAGTGCTCGGGATCAAATTCAAATGGCTCCTGCGCGTCTGAACAGTTAGTTCCTACCATGGGAGGGGTTCTTCCATAGTAAAGGTACCTGGGGATGTGCCGCCCGCAAGGGTATACTTTTTCGGACTTCTAGTCTAGCCAAGGGTGTACTTTTTAGCAAATTTTAGTCGAGTTAAGTCTAGGCAAGGGTATGCTTTTTGGCAATTTTGGTCAAAGAAATGTCAAAATTCGGTAATTTTGTAAAAAGAAAACCCAACTTTTTTAAAATTTTGGTCCAGAAAATGGGAAAATTTGGCAAATTTTGTCTAGAAAACGCCAATTCAGAGCACTTTTGAAGGGAAAATTAGCCTAGCCAAGGGTATCATTTTTTCTCAAAAATTGGTCTAGCCAACGGTCACATTCTGAAACTGTGGGCGGCACCCCCTTACCCGAAATTTAGCCGAGAACCCCCCCCCCCGTGTTTCCTACACAGCATTCATCCTGTTTCAAAATTCCTCTTATTGAAAATGAGGATGAACGCTGTCTAGGAGTCAACAGTTCAGACGCGCAGGAGCCATTTGAATTTGATTTCTAGCACTGCGCTGGTTAGGCTTGGGCCAATGGGAAAACAACGAAGAAAAATGTAGCAATATCGAGCTAACAGCTTTAATTTCCAAGCTACAAACGTGGTGCTTTATTGCCCATGGTAAGTTAGACTTATTACAACTTTCTTTAGTCTTTCCACGGATTTAGGAACTAGGTTGTCTTTGTAACGACATAGATAATGTAACGATGACAGATTTTGTAAGGCAATTTTTTAGCAACTGCTTTTGATTGACATGACAATTCAAAATGATTAGCAATATTGCAGACAAAGAAAATTCTCAATGAAGCAATGAAGCGTAGAAGTGATCCAAAGAAAGGAACGATAAGATCTTTGCCCAAAGAGCATTAGTTGTTGTTGTTGCTGGAAAGAATGGAGAGAAGCCGAGAAAAACAGCAGTGGAACGGAGTGATTACTTTCTCATTGGAACAGAAGCAAAAATCGATTCGCTATGGTATAGTACCGATATGCTCTATTCAGCACTATGGAATGATAGCGAAAAAATTGTCGAGGATTTGCAAGTAAGGTACGGTAGAGGGATTCCATCATTATACTCTCTGGTCTCTAATAGACGGGGGGGGTTGGAATAGTAGGGGGTTGGAAAAAATCTCAAAAATTAATAGCCGGGGGGTTGGAATAATAGGGGGGGGGTTGGAAAATGGCCGATGACCTTCCTCAGGAAAACTAAGTGAATGAATTATTGGCAGTCAATGATTCGCACTTACTTTATATAGTGACGGTAAGACTTTAAAAATACAATGCAATGACATAACAGATTTCGCTCGAAAGTCTTAATCTTAGTTGGGTGCATAAACTTTGTTGTGTAGCTTTTGTCTTGCTTGGAACTCGTTGCCAGAATTAATAAGCGGGGGGGGGGTTGGAATAAGAATGTCCTGCGTGGAAAATTTTCTAAAAATTAAGAAGCGGGGGGGGGGGACGTCTATTAGAGACCAGAGAGTACTGATGAAGGATAGTTTCCCTGACGGTTTCCATGCAAAACCAGTAATACTCGGGAACTCATTAGGGCAGCTGAATACTCTCCGCAGTATTGCAGTATCTTGCTTTAAACCGTATTTGGATGGGGATACAAGGATACAAGCCAACAAGCGATCTTTGAAACTCTTTACATCTGAGTCATAAAGGTTTGATCATTATATCAATCAGTGGCCTCCACAAGCTAGCCTGCATGCGGACTTTTGCTATTTGTTTTCAATTTGTTTTGAATGGGCTTGTCACGATTTTTAACTACTGAAAGCTAATTTAGGCCCACTGTGCATGCCGCATCCAGGCATGGGACACCCTAGCTTAACGTCCCTTCCGACGGACGACGAGAAGAGCTGTGGGGTCAGGTCTCCTAAGGTCACCCATCTGAAGCTTGACCTCACTCGACCGAGCTTAACTTCAGTTACTGACGAAAACTGTTTAAACAACTCTGCCACTCACCCCGTGAAAACTCTTGACAGGAAATTGAAAGTGTGAGAAAAATAGAGCTCTAGGTCTGTTGTTTCCCTCTTTTCAATTTCTTATCAAGAGTCTGTACGCTGGCTACCGCAAACTTGTTGGATTTGTTTACCAACGCAACTCTAAATTAGGTCTCTCAGAGATGAGGCAGTTATAGAACTAACAACTGTACGAGTTTGATTTTATTGATTTGATTTGATTTGATTTGATTTGATTCGATTCGATTTATTTTGGGGAGAAGCGATTTATTTTGGGGAGAAGCGATTTATTT
The DNA here is from genome assembly GCA_964020215.1 of Aurelia sp. 3 sensu Dawson et al. (2005). Classification (NCBI taxonomy): domain Eukaryota; kingdom Metazoa; phylum Cnidaria; class Scyphozoa; order Semaeostomeae; family Ulmaridae; genus Aurelia; species Aurelia sp. 3 sensu Dawson et al. (2005). Next base: position 4,600,917 of record OZ026580.1, read on the forward strand.
TGGGGAGGTTGCCCCATGGCAGAAACTGCTTTTCAAAGGGCCCTCCGATAAAAAAACATTAATCAGAATCGAGAGACAAATTTTTCTTTCGATTTCAGATAAGCACTGCCATTTCTTGAGATGTCCCAAATATGGTACACCAGTGTGTGCCAGCAATGGAAAGACCTATGCAAATGGCTGCCAGATGATGAAGGCTCGATGCATAACACACACTTTCCTCAAGCTTCAATATAAAGGACACTGTAGTGAGTACTCATTTTACATATTCACTATCATAATAATAATAATAATAATAATAATAATAATAATAATCATCATCATCATCATCATCTTCATCGTCGTCGTCGTCGTCATCATCATTGAGAATTTATTTCAGGCGGATAAGAAGATGATGTCGCACATATTGGTTAAAAGAAGGTTAAAAGTATTTTCCTTTCATTTCAGAACATGATTTCATCTGCTCCATGCCAAAAGAAGATGGGCCATGCCTTGGGAAACACGAGAGGTTCTACTACAACAAGGACAAAAAGAAATGTGTTCCTTTTACATACACTGGATGCAGAGGAAACGGAAATAACTTCGCATCGTATATGCAATGCAAGCATTTCTGCCGAAAATGTAAGTTGGATTTTAATTTGATCGTCTCTTGTTGCGTCGACAGTGGTTGTCGGTGGCGTTCTCTCGGCCGGGCCTCTACAGTTCAACATAATCGCCTGTGGTGGCCTGACTTCCAGTGTGAGACAGATCCTAGTATGCATCCTCATTTTTTATCGTATTTAATCGTTTATGTGTTGCTCGTTGCAAGGGTGTTAGGACATGGATGTTTTGATTAATTATCTATTTACCATGTTTTGATCATCGTGTCTTGCTTTGTTTTCTTGTTTTCTGTTCTGTTTCATCTTCAACTGATGTGTATGTGAGTGTGTTAGGCCCAACCGCTCTCAAGTTTTTCGAGTAGAGCTCCCTTGTATTTCTGTGTCTTAGTGCGCCTTCGCACAAGAAAGGTTTCAAACCGCAAAGACATTTTTGTGCGAAGGCGCACCAAGACACAGAAAGACAAGGGAGTTCTATCCGAACAACTTGAGAGCAGTTGGGCCTAACCTCGCTCAGTTGTACACATCATTTGAAGACGAAAGAGAACGGAGAACAAGACAACAAGACAAGACACAATGATCAAAACAAGGTAAATAAATAACTAATCAAAGCATCCGTGTCCTAGCACCCTTGCTCATTGTAACTGTCCTTTTCTTTTTGTTTCCAATTTCATTTGTTTGTGTTTGTCAGTAAGACTGCGTTCATACGATACCGGCACATTTTGAAAACGGTGAAAAATGTGACGGCTGCAAAATTTGAGCTAGCGTTCACACGATGCCAGAACAATTTGAAAACGGTAGGAACTTAGAATGCAAAAACTCGTTGCAACACTTTGACGCCAAAGAAGCTTACCTACACCCTAAGAGTCGGTCAGTGTCATTACAAAAGTGTTTAAAAATGTTCTGTTTTCATCACTTTCAGGTGTTTACACGATGCCGTTTCCAAAATGTGTCTGTTAGAGTTCCGTTTTCAAAATCTACCGTTTTCAAAATCTGCCGGCAAAAAATGTATGTGCCGTTTTCGTGTGAACGGGAGGCCTATCCGTCGAATTTTTCACCGTTTTCAAAATGTGCCGGCATCGTGTGAACGCTGTCTAAGTTAGTCTTGTGCTCTATGTAATGACCCTTGGGATAGTCATGGGTTCTCGCTTCCTGGGTTTTCATCCTTGCCATGTAAAGCAGTAGATTGTAAGTATAGTCTTTAGTACCTCATATTTGTAAGATTTTTATACTGAATAAAGAAACCAGTGCGTGGAAAATATGTGTACTGTAAAAGTACAATAAGTCCCCTTTCTAATAAATCCCTCCTTTCTAAGGCAAAATATTGAATAAGTATCCTCTCTACTGCCAGAGGTGAATGTTAATTTTGATATGGTTTGGGATAAAAACTGTGACAAATTTGTGTTATTGACTCGTAAAATTTATTGTTGATTCTGCAAAATGTTGGGTAAAGGAGGTTAAAAAGCCATCATTTATATTCTTGTCATTCGACTTCGTGAATTTTCCCTCCTTTCTTTTATGGTCCCGTCACATCTTGAGTCTTCGAAACTGCATCGGCCGCCCGGTGACCTGAAAGAGCTTTTACATTTTTATCATTAGACGATCAATTCTTTATTGGAGTATGGAGGCTGTGACAGAGGGTCATTTTATTATTGCTTCCGAAAGGCAGCATGCTTTGTCACAATAACCCTGGTTTTCAAGCCATTTCATATTCACCAACAAAATCTGTCCCTTCTTCATCTCAGTAACCATACTTCTCCAACAAGCTGTCGGAAACTCTACAGGATGTCCAAAAAAAATGTGCCCTGTTTGTGTTGCTGCTGTGAAGGAGCCATAGATTCAATTATCTCGGTTTTTGCACATTTACATAGGTCAGGCTTCAACTTAGAGTTTGCGACCTTGCATGAGTCAATCTGACCAGTGGTTGCTGATTCATGGTAGTATCGAACCAAATGGTTCTGGCATCGTATTAAAATTGTTTTAATTTTTAATTTTTCAATTAAAAAGTTATTTTAATTGGTTGGCAGTGTTTTCGATTCATAAGAGAGCATTTTATATCTTTTATAAAATGTGGTGAAAGTGTCAATACGATGCCAGAGTCCTTTCTTTGAAAGCTTACTTTATTTTGACAATGCTGGAGAACAATAGAAGTGCTGGTTTTGAAGCAACCACTTATTTTACCTTTTCTTCCCCATAAATCAGCAACCGTTTGTCAGATTGACTCAAACAAGGTCTCAACCTCTAAGTTGAAGCCTGAGCTATGTAACTGTGTATCGTTCGAGATGATTGAATCTACAGCTCCTCCATGGTAGCCACATAAAAGGGACACAATTAGTTTTGGACACCCTATAAATCAAAATAAGATTTACGTATTATACATTGAGTCATCCTGGTTTATTGTCGAGTGGAACCCTTTGGATCTCATCATATGGAAGATTAACGTAACCAAAAGCCATTGTACCACTCAAGTGTGTTTCAGATTGAGTGGCATAGGCTTTAGGTCATACCAATCTGCCACGTGCGGGCGTAAGATTGCCATTCGGTATATCAGAAACGAAACTATCAAGACTCAATGATCAAACGTAAACCTTATTTTTGATTCAGAGTTTCCTATAGCCCGTGCCGCTCCCAAGTATCCTTGTGAAAAGGAACATTTGCTGCTTCCTTCATTTATGTCAGGTCGTCAGGCTGTCAGGTTGTCTGATCTACCCACTAGAAAAAGGTTCCGGAGGTCCGGTGGAATTCCACCGGAATCCCGGTCCGGTGGCGGAATTCAACCGGTAAAACACCGGTCACAACGGGTTCACCGGAATTCCGCAGGGAGCTCAATTTTATACCGGCAGAATTCCGCCGTGAGATTCTGGTGAACCAGAATCCGGCGGAATACCGGTGGATCGGCAAATCTTACAAAGCTAAAAATTAAAGCAGACTGCGCGCTCAACAATATTGTATGTCAACCTTTCAGATGCAAAGCTTGATACATTGGATGAACTTGAAAATGACAGCGATGACATTAGCAGAAGATTTGGAGCAGAATTCAGAAACAGAGATGAGAGAGATGATGTTGAAGCAGAAGAAGAGAAAGAAAGAGACGAAGATGAAATCGAGAATCAAAATGAAAAGCGAATGAGAAACGAGAGACAAGATCATGAAGACTCAGTCGAAGGCGACAACGATCATGAGATGGTTGATGACGATAAAGACAATATAGACGATGATGATGATGATGATGATGATGACGATGGTGATGAAGAGTCACTAATGAATGCTCCTAAAAGCACTTATGCATCTTGTGAAAAAGGTATTGTTAGTAGTCATAGAAACATTATCCAATTGGCATCATCTAGTGGTTGATTGGTAAAGATTAGCTGTGTGCCAAATATTATTTTAAACGTCGATTAGTTCACTGTTTGAAATTACTTGATCTGATTGCATTTTACTATCAAATCTGTGCGAAATGTTTTGTTTCAAAAGAATCGTAGGACGTCCATTAATGAGTGGCTTTATTCTACAATGTTTCAAAAACTACATCACATACCATAAACATTGTATGAAGGCTGCTCTCCATATCCAGCATTTTGAGCGCGCCGGCACAGCGACCAAATTGGAACATTCATAGTTGATAAGCTTTAGCAATCAGTATCATCGCAAGTGGCCGATATTTGGGTGCTTTGGGAGTAGAAACAAGCTCAACTCCCATCATGTGCGCTTGCGATCGCTATCGAACGAGTAAATCTTGGTGGCAGCGCCCACGCGCTCAAAACGCTGGAAATTTTCAAAGGCTTTTTTTAAGGGTTTGAAAAAACGGATGTTCATTACATTAGGTAGTGTTTGGAAATCTGGGCGTTTCGGATGTTTCTGCCGTTGAAACAACTTGCTATTCATGGCAGTCAAACATATCGTTACCACAAAATATCCAAACTTAGGGCTTTGTAACAGTATGGTGGGAAGACACTGAAACCTTGTTCAAGAAATATTAGTTGCTATTGATCTTGTATCGACTATTTTCTTTACTGATATTCTATTGATGTTTTGAGGATGATTGACGATGCAAAATTTTGTTTGAAAAGGCATTATGGTATCTATTTTGCGATGCTTTGAATTGCATTAATTGAATTTACCCACTGACAATTCATACTACTCCTTATTGACAATTTAAAGTTTCATTTACACTCTCTTCTTTCTTTTCCTAGGGATGTGTGAATTGAAGATTTCCCCAGTGGGTTGCTACAAAGATTATCATAAAGCCAGTCATAGACCTTTACCACTGTTGTTAGACACTCATCGCGATATTACTAGCCATGCACATCATGGAGAGTTGTTAAAATGGACAAAATTTGAATCTTCGCTTCGAAAGTACGTCAATTACGTTGTGATTACACGTCACTTATTTGGGTAGTTTTTGTCGGATAGGGCTATCAGATTGCGACAATTCAAGCTTTGGAGATAACCTGGGGGAATACTCCCAGTGTGGGCTGACAGGGGGGTCCAGTCAGGTTAAAGAGGGCTGAAGCGAATATTTGAAAGTACCCTCAAATGGCAGTGTCTCTTTACAAAAAACCCTCAAATGATAGTTCATGGACCTAAAATTTGGTCATTGGTAGCACACAGGGTGTCTCAAAAAAATTGTTCGAAGTTTGATTAAATACTGAAAAATAACGATACGTTGAATAGACACTTGGTCAAGTAACCCCTTTCCTGAGATTTTAAATTAATTTTTGACACAAGAATCTTGCAAATCCGCTAAAAATTCATAGAGGTACAAGCCTTTGAAGTTCAAGTGTGTGCGACAACCATGGGAGGTAGAGGAGACTGCTGTGTTATCGCCTAATCAAGAAACATATCTATTCAAACTTACGATGCTGTGGTTGTCTCTTTCTTCTTCATTATCTTTGCTCAAATATTTTGACCAATTTGCAAACCACGTCTGTGGCCTAGGTGCCACTATGTTGCATTTATTCCGTTGAATTCAACTTGGTATCAAAAGTCCAAAAATTACTTTAAATTTGCTTTTCGTTATAGACTGGTTTGTGATTGCGTGAAAATAGCAAGAAAGAATAACTATACACACATTGGGCTTCAATATTATGGCGAGTGCTGGAGCAGCAAAACTGCAGCAAGGGATTTTGGGATTGATGGGAAATCAGAAAGTTGTATTAATGGAAAATATCAGCCCTGTAAACATGGACAATTCTGCATGGGAAAGCAGTTCACAAACTATGTTTTTAAGATTGGTGAGTAATTTTACGGATGAAATTTTAATTTGAGCTGAACGAGTTGAACAGGATTTAGTGACCCAACGGAACATGCAGTTGAATTTCTTAAAGGGGCATTCGTCAGAAAAAATCCGGATATCGGTGAACTGGGCTGTTTGCGTTGAAAACGAGCATTTCCCAATATAAAATTTTACAACAGCTAGAAGAGTACAGGGTGTTCCAAAAAAATCGTGCCTCGTTTCTGTGGCTACTGTAGAGGAGCTGTTGTAGATTCAATTATCTCGGTTTTTACACATTTACGTAAGTCAGGCTTCAGCATAAAATTTGAGACCTTGTTTCAGTCAGTCTGACACGTGGTTGCTGATTTTTGGCAGAAAAAAGGCAAAATTAGTGGTTCCTTCAAAAACGGCACTTCTATTTTTTCTTTATAGATCTAAAAAGAACGTTAAAAATACAAAATAGATACATTTCTATGTACCAGCCACAGCGGGGAAGGACACTTGGTCATCTGGTCTCCACTGCGGCTGGCACTTACCATTCAACTATACTAAATACAATAAGAAAACAAAAACAAACAAAGGATAAACAGGTAAAGAGAAGGGATTGCTGCTTTGTGTTGTGATGTGATGTACCGGCTGAGTCAAAAATGTCCGCCGATGTGTAGTACATTAAAAATTTCGAGTAATCAAGCCATTTCCACGCGCTATGCACTCACCCCACAGCAAAAATGCCCACTAAGATGCAAGGACCCCCCCCCCCCACCACATACGGTCAGGCAGAAACCTCACACCCAAGCCAACACACCCGCCACAGGGTGAGCCACAGCACGCGGGAACGCTTGGAAGATGATATCTAAAAGCATCACAAACATCAGCCGCCATTTTTGACTCACCCGGTGCAATTCAATCAAAACGATTTAGTAACGACCTGAACACCACTTCTATTGTTATCCAGCAATGTCAAAATAAAGTAAATTTTCAAAGAAAAGGTTCTGGGATCGTATTAAAATTTTCGTTACATTTTTTAAAAGGTAGAAAGTGCTCCTCTATGATTAGACAACACTGCCAGGACTTTAAATGATTTAGCAAAAATTTTGATACGAAACTAGTACCCATTCTGTGAAAACTTACCTTATTTTGACTTGGCTGGAGAACAAAATAAGTGTTGTTTTTGAAGCAACCAGTTATTTTGCCTTTTCTTTGGCACAAATCAGCAACCACTTGTCAGGCGGACTCATACAAGGCCTCAAACTCTAAGTTGAGCCCTGACCAATGCAACTGCGTAAAAATCAAGATAATTGAATCTTCATCTCCTCCACAGCAGCCATACAAACGGGGCACAACATTTTGGGACACCCTGTAGAAAATAAGATGTTACCGTAACATACATATTTTAAATGAAAAATAAAGAACAATTGTTTCGTGATTTACTTTCCTATCGTAGAACCTATCATCCCAGCAAGTCAAATTCGATATGAAAGAGTCGGATGCTTCCATGATCCAGTCAACATAAATCCGGCACTTCGTCCACTACCTGAATTACTTGACTCGTATCGTGACGTCACAAGTCATGCATATCATGGAAGGGTGATCGACTGGAAAAAATATGGCAAATCTGTTCAAGAGTAAGTTGATAATTTGTTTGTTTTGTCAAAACTGTTTGTAGATAATTGCTTTTATGCCACTTACTACTTGCCCTGTTGTTCTCCTGTGAAGTGTTTCTTTCTTGTCAGCCGCAATAGATGGAGCCCAGCAACCTCGTCCCCAGGCCCTAAAAGGAGTCTGCCGCGAGCCTATTTGAGCCGTGGCACTGACGTATGGCTGGGTACTATCGTCAGTACTGACATAGGTAACTTGCCTTCAGAACCAGGTTGAGAACTCAGTTACATTCTAGATTTTTTGTATACATATATGTATTATTGTATTATTGTATTATAATATGTATCATTGTTAATGAGTTAAAATTGATGCGTGAAACTTCGAGAAAGAGTGCTTCCCAACAGGCAGCATTTTTAATACCTTCCAAACAGCTATGGCACTGTTCAACCCTTCCAGCGACGTAGGATATGAATGAGTAAAATGCAGGTGAGCCAGATTAGGTTCCCATATTTGAAAATTTAAAGATACAAGATAACTTGATTGATTTGAATCAATCTAAATCCGCTTCATAGCCTAGAAATTGGAGTATTTCTACAATTTCTTCTGGCTTTTTTATGAGCACTAGAAATATACCGGGTGAGCTAGAAGAAACCTCCTACTTTCAAAAGTTCATTTAACAATTCACACTCTAGGAACGATTCACATTCTAGTAAAAAGACGAAAGATCGAAGTATTTTTGTGATTTTTCTGGCTGTCTTACGAGCACTAGAAATCTGGGTAAATTCAACTTAACGAGAATTTCATGGTTGCAAAGTGACTGAAAAGAGGCCTACAACATTGATCAAATCGCGAGAACACTCCTCACACAGAACAATATACAATGGGATTTTAACCTCTCTAAATAACTATAGGACATATAGTTTCAGACAAATACCAAAGATTTTTAATTCCAGGGCAATAAATGTGCAGAGGATATTTGTCACCAATGAGAAATTGCATTTTCTTTATCGTTCTGTGCGAGGAGTCCTTTATGATTTGACCAAGTCTTTTAGGCCCTTTTTAGTCATTTTGCAACCATGGAATTTCTGAAGTGTTGAATCTACCTACATTTCTAGTGCTCGTATGAAGCAGACGCGCCGGGAAGGGGGGGGCAGGGGGGGGGCGGTCGCCCCTCAATGTTCTCCAGGACCACTTTTCTAATTTATCTAATTCCGGCGTAAAAATTGCAAGTGGGGGGGGGGTAAGGCCGATGATCTTGGCAGTTCTAATGTGTATGAGTGTAGGCTCTACAATCTTGCCATTTTAATTGCATTTTCCCACGATCTGTACGGCATTGACTCGAATTTTTTTCTCCTGGTGAAGCCCCAGACCCCCGTTCTACGTACGCTCAGTGTTTGCTTGTGGATCTCATCAACATAGCTTGTGGAGGACGTAAGTCGAGATGTGAGAAAGAAGTTGGGTAGCTGAGTATAGATAAGGTAGTGCATGCGATGGCAATTCGGCGAAATGCTGGAAAGTGACTGGGAGACTTGTTCTTAGCCATAGAATAAGTCAGCTTTTTGAAAACTATACCAGACAAACTATCATAGCATTGTCCAAGACTTTGTCCAAGGCATTTTTTGAGGCCATGGAAACTAGATTGCGAGGACCGTTCTAGGACAAAGTAGAGTGTGTTTGCGCAAAAATTTTCCTGCGGAGAAGATTCATTGAAAATAGTTACAAAATTGTGAAAGTTTCCCATTTGGTCTTTGTAAAGATGGCATGTAGGATAGGCATTCTAAGCCAAAAAATATCATGTTTAAAAATTTTACCGGAGATGCTAAATTTGGATAAATGTTGCGAAGTGATCAAAAATTCCAATGCAGCACAGGCTAATATGTGATCGGTTCGGTAGAGGTGTTTTAAGCCAAAGTAAAGAGTGTATCCACAAAAATTTTCCTGGGGGCTCTCAACATATGCTTTGAAGTTTCTGCTGAGCTTTGAAGTTTCTGCTGAGCCCAACGCCCGCTTTTTAACAAGCTGTATATACTTCATATTTCTGAACCAGAGTGCCACCCCGCTTAGCCCCGCATATCTGATACCAGTGACGCCGCCCCGCTTTGCCCCACCAATTAAAGATCCTGGCGGCGCCACTGGTATGAAGGCGATAAAAATCACAAAAGTACTTCGATCTCTTGGCTTTCAGGCAAATATTGATTCATTCCAATCTATACAGTACTCTTGAAGCTGTGAATTTCAAAAGTTGGAAACTTTTTTCTTGCTCACCCGGAGGGTAACTTTGACTTTACGAAAGTTCCATGGAATGAGAATGCCTGAAAAAGCTGGCTTTTTAGCTAGGATTTAAATCATTCAAATCGGTCAAATACTTCAAGAACAAGCTTTGACTCTTGGTTCTATGAATTTACGAAAGATGGCAATTTTTCTTGCTCGCCCCATAGATCCCATCTTCAAGGCTATCATCAAGGTGTGTAAATCGTTTAACTGTTATGGTTGAGGAATAGCGTTATTCAAGGAAAAGGATGTATATGTGGCTCAAGTCACATGTGATTGCATTCCAGCCAATCAAATCTCAATATTTCCGCTTGACGTAAGGCAGTTACTCAAATATGGTGCATCACGTGTCACTGCCTATTGTCTTCGCATGGCTATTTTTATAAAGGGCATCTGTATGCATAGAGTCCAGAATCTTTTTCAGCTGTTGCAAAAGATGTTCTTTTCCGTGAAGTGGGTATAAAAAGTTTCCTTGTGACCTCTCACACTTCGCCTGCGTGGAGACAATACCAAGTGAAAAGGTATAGTTTGCGCAACGCCACTCAGTATTGTGTATTGTATGCGTCAGCAATCCATTTCGATAGCAGTTTGAATGGCCGTTTCTACTTAGCATCTGTGTATTGTCTGCCGTAGGGTACTTAAAATTCCAGAGTATTGTGTTGTTATTGAAGTTTGCTTAGAGAACATAGCTAATCCTGAGATTTAATCACATGATAGCCGCTCTCAAATCTGACTGCTTCCTCGTTTCAAGGAAAGCGATGTTATTGGCTGTTACAACAATACGCTTTTTTGATCAAATAAATGCTTAAGCACGCACTACACAAATGCGAGAGGTGTTGCGCAGACTACATGTTTTCTTGGGTTTAGTCTGCACGTAGGCTATTTCACACTAAACTGATCGTTATTACACTGTAATATGTGATCAAACCTTGGCCTTGTTGGGCTCCTGAAAGTAAAAAAGCTACGAAAAAATTGTTCTCTTTTCAATTTGTTTTGAGTGGGCTTGTCAGGATTTCTAGCTACTGAAAGCTAATTTAGGCACACTGTGCATGCCGCATCCAGGCATGGGACCCCTAGTTTAACGTCCCTTCCGAAGGACGGCGAGGTGAGTTGTGAGGTCAGGCCTCCGAGGTCACCCATCCGGAGTTTGACCTCACTCGACCAAGCTTAACTTCAGTTACCTGACGAGAACTGTTTAAGCCACTCGGCCTAAAAATCCACTATAGATTGTTACCTGCCAGTGCGAATGGCTGTTTGCTATTTTTAACATATTTTTGCTTTTCTCTAAAGGCTAATAAACCATTGTGCTGAGCGAGCGAGAAAGAAGGGGTACAGCCATTTTGGAATCGAGCACTATGGTGAATGTTGGAGTGGGCCTAAATCAGCTGTAACATACAAAAAGTACGGAGGATCATCACGTTGCATCAACACAGATTTCGAGAAATGTGATCCAAAAGGCAGTTGTTTATGTGTAGGCAAAGGATTTGCATTGTATGTTTACAAGGTCAAGTGAGATCAGAAAGCAGAGTATATTGAAGTCAAAGAAAATATGGTTTGTTGGTAGAACTTCGTTTCATTTAGTTTCATTTACAGTTACGTCCCGCCTTTAAGAAACTGCATTATAACAAACTCAGGCCTGATTTCGCTGAATGAAATACCTCTCTACAAGAAACCATCAACGCTGATTCATGTTCAGTTTCCTTTGTAATGGAACACAGTAATATTATAAGACGTATATTTGGATATGTCCCCAGAAGTCCCAATTCTCTAGAAACAAGAATGATAAATTTAAGCCCAGATTGTTATAATTTCAAGAAACTTTCAGTACGGCTCAACTTTTTGGATCCTTGTGCAACAGTGCATATCTTAAAAGCGCTTTCTTAACAAGCTTGATAGCTGTTTGGAATGTAAGTGTTTCTTAGACCATGTTATACATACCCTGTCTTGAGGAAACCAATCAGGCTGTTTTTGTGAATAAGAAACCAATTAGGCTGTTTTTTGTGAAACGAGTTTCTTAAAGGCAGAACTTTACTGTAGTTCCTCTGGTAATAGTTGCTCCGATGGTCAAGGCATGTTTACAATGAATTGTATAAAACCGATGCCTAAGAGGGACCCGAAGTAGTGAAATGGCATCTAGGTGCCTGTTCATATGGAGGCGAGCAAGCCCACTTACCGGGCTGGAGCTCTTTTCCGAGATCTCATCCCATATGCCTGATTTCAGTTCACTGCTCATATGAGTAGGCGGGCTTGCCTGCGAGATCTCACTGGAGTACTGGCAAGATCTCGCTAGGCGGGATGAAAATTATCCAAATCAACACCCCATCCCGGTTACGGAGACCAAAAAGTCAATATTGCTCATGCGCTGCTTATCTAGGCAATTGGCGCGTGTCGCATTTTGACACATGTCCATTTTCTGTCTCGGCAAGCGCTCTGGATTTTGTCCATATGAACACAAGATAAAAAGTGTCTCGCCTACTGAGCAGGCTCGGTAAGCGGACTGGGCCACCTCCGTTTGAACAGGCCCTAGAACTTCCTAAAACGATTTCCGTTCATTGTTCAAACCAACTTGATGTCCTTATTTTTCGAAACCTGCTGGCAGGCCAAGTAGACATCAGATTCAAGACACCTAGTGAGTGAAAAAGATCCACAACGTTTCAAAGCATTATGCTCCCTGTTCATAAAAGTAATGATACTGGCAAATGTCTTGTTTAACAACCAACACATTCAATCAATGATAGTTAGACAGCTGGGGTATCCTTATGGTGGAGCGCCCCGCAGAAGTAGACAAATTTCTCTGCAGAAGCATATTAGCACACTTGGAAACTTACTACTCAATTAGATTTAAAAAGCATGGAGCTCAAATCTTTCAAATCTTAAAAAAAGGTGGGTGTGAAATTGTATCAAATTTTTCCATGAATTGAATTACTTCAAAGAAACTTTAGGTAATTTGCTGTAAATCTGCCGTGGCAATTCCTGCGGCATTTTGATTATTTTTTGTAAAAATCCATCAAAAATTTTGAGAAAATCAAAATCATCGTAATCCTTAAATTGCTTGAAGAAAATTGACACAATCTTGAAGAAAACCATTGTTTATGAAGGTCTACAACATGATTGCAAGCAGAAATTTGTAGCTCTTTTGGTTAGGGATTTAGAAATTTGATGACGTCACTTCAAAATCAATAAATGCTGCCATTTTAAAGCTAATCACGATATCAAAAAATTGCCACGGCAGATTTACAGCAAATTGCCCAAAGTTCCTTTCAAGCACTTTGATTCAAAGAAAAACGTAAAGGAATTTTACACCTGTCTTTTTAAAGATTTGAGCTCTATGCTGATTTAAAACGTTCCCTAGCTTAATGTCTCGTTCAGTTCTTGACCACCTCCCGGGACACCCCGGGCATTGCTTGAAAAATTTACCCGGCCCAAGGGTATTTGACCGTAAAAATTTCCCCGGCTCCGGGGCATTTGAGCCCCATTTGGGCTTTTGCGTTACACAGTTACTGTAATTATAGCAAACTTAGCAAACTTTCAGTGTTCGGCTTATTCACAAAAAATCTGCCCCGCCCCCAGACTTGTTCAGGAAGTTTTTACTGAGCTCCGGGCTGCCGGGGGGGGGGAGGTGTAGTCAGGGTAGGAAATGAATGCGACATAAATCGACCTCTGCTTTTTGAAATTATGAGATGTTGTCTTCAAACTATCCCAAAAAGAAAGAACAAAAAACGCACAGAAAATGGCAACAAATGATGGTCAAATTTCGGCGGTTTTCTAAATGAGCTACATGTATTAGAAGTGTGATCATATGTACGAATGAAACTCCCAGATAAATAACTTGATACTAATAAGGACAACTATTTCATTCTCTCGAGGAGAGAGATCGTGAGAGAGTGTGCAAGTCATCGCTGGAAGGCAGAATTTTTAGGGAAATCTGGTCTTGATTTTTAGCCCTTCTTCAAAGGTTTCGAAGGGACGTTTGTGAGAAAATCTTTCATATTCTTTTAATAGACAAACCGTCTTCTATCACAAGAATTTCAAAGTTGATTAAACTTGTAGGTTAGTCAGCAAGAAACTAGTAATTGGTATTGCTGTAATATTTAAAGGACAGTAGCTTTCAGACAGTATGCACTTTCCCTAACGCTTTTAGTTTTAAGAAATCTTCTTGTGCATTGAGAATGATGTTATTCTTATGTGTTCTTTGGAAAGCTTATTTTAACTGCCTAGTCATCTTTTCATCCATTTTTATGGTACCTTTTTACTGAAATAATTATCTCGATGTTTTTGTGCAAAATCTGCAAAATGTGGGGCCTTATCAAAATGCTCTTGTTGACATAGAATTTAGGCTTCTTGTTGCTTCTATTATACAATTTTTCCCGAACTCCTTCTTTTTGATCAAAATGTTGCAAAGCACAGGGGCTTGCCTTTTTCACTAAAATAGGCTCCTTTTGAAAGTGCTTATTTTTCTTCGAAGTGTAAGGCTTCCATCTTTCTCACAAAATCAGCATTGTCAAAGTGCATATTTTCTTCATTTTGTAGGCCTACAGGCTTACCTTTTTCGTCAAGAATCAGCTTCCTCGGAAACTGCTTATTTTTCACAGAAGACTAAGGCTACAGGCTTCTTTCATTCAGCAAAATTGAATTTTTTCAAACTTGCTTGTTTTTCCAAAATGGTATGGCTATGGGCTTGCCATTTTCAGTAAAATGTACTCGTTTTGAAAATGCTTATCTTTCAGTAAAGTTTAGGCTATTGGTTTGCCATGTTTGGCGAAAGATTCTTCTTTTTGCGAATGTACGTAATTGTTAACAAAAAGTGAAGTTCTGATGGCTTACAGTTCTAATCTGGAGACTGGTAATTTGAGTCGTTGCCCTGGAAAATAGTGTTATCTACAATCGTCGCCAAAACCGTTGTCACAAAACGGGCAAAAGCAGATCTTAATTGGACAGGGGTTAGACAGGGGTTTTCTGAATATTACAGCTGTAGCAGATTGAAGCTTTCGCTTTGTATGACGAAGCACTGTGATAATTGTCGAAAAATGCTGAAAAACGTAGTGGCAAGAGGTTTGTTAAATTTCTGTAATTCCAGTTTACAGAGGAATCATAATGTATATAGTCGTATCAATAGGAGAGACTAGTTAACTACTTCGATAAGCTTGAAATCTCAAATGTCCCTAAAGCACACTTTGCATGCTAGGTGAAGCTACGGTTTTCAGCGCCTAGCAGAAGTAGCTAAGCGCTAATCGAGTCCTAACAGGCAGAAGTAGCTAAGCGCAAAGTGGTGCGGCCCTACCAGGCATCGAACCCACTCCGCCTGACTGTTCTGATTGCGAAGTCAGAGGATTACACCACTGAGCCACAACACCTTCACCACTGCACCACAACATGCGAGATACAATAAAGGTGTGACCTGGTGAAGTACAGGCGCTAATTTCATCCATCTCGTATGCTTTTTCCTCTGAGAAAAACCAAGACGAGCTAGCGGTAGTGCCTTGCCTAGAATTTGATCCTTTGCATCTTCGAACTTACCTTAAAATAGATACCCAAAGATAAACCAGGGCTGTGACCAGTGGCGTAACGGACTAAAGTCACCTTTACTCTAACGGACTAAAGTCACCTTTACCCGACCTCTAAGGGCCCCCAGCAACAAAAATTCCTTTGTTATTTTACTGTAAAGCTGATACCGTAGCTATGATAAAATGACCAAGGGGCCCCATGCCCGCATGATTTCTCACTATGTCTACCCACTAGGTTGGAAATCATTAGCCTGAAATTTTTAACTGGCCATAATTGGGGGCATGTAAAATCCTTTTGGATTGAAATTTTCATAAATATGGCTCGGCATGGCAAAGACTCCGGTGGGGGGGGGGGGTACTCCCATACTTGACTTGACAGGATGTGCCGCTCAACAGGGTGTCCTTTTACCGTAAAATTATGCGACAGGGTGTCCTTTTCTGATAAAATTATGCGATAAGGGTACAACAATTGATAAGAAAATTATGCAACGGGGTATCATGTGGAAGTGCATTTTTTAGATTCTCTTAAAACAATAGATAATATATGCTTTCGGCAAAGTTTTATGCAACATTTATACTTTTGGGGTATTTTTATACGACAGGGTGCAGGGTGTTGAGAGATTTGCCACACACTCCCGTCACTTCCCTAGTCAAGTATCCCCTTCCCCGGGGGCAAAGCATCTCGTACAGGCCAAAGCTAATATACCGCGCCACTGCCGTTCCAAGCCAACACGTATAAGCCAATACGTACTTATTTGCGTGAAATTTTAGCACCTTGAAAATCTAAAAAGCCCAAAGCTGCTATCATTAACTTTTCGAAAAGCCTAAAGGACCTAAAGTGACCATAAGTAATGTGCGCACGTTTCGCAGTACATTCATGTTCAAGTCTGATGCTGAAAATTCATAGTGGAAACTCAATCACCTTGTGTCTTTTTCCGCTATGATTGGCACAGTTGAATCAATTATATTGCTTGTAGTTTTTGTTAAGATAAATACTGAGAATCAGGAACTTTATGTCGATGACTCCTTCGTCCCAAACCACACCGTAAAAATAAACTCTTGCTTGCAAAACGCCTTACCTTTTGAACAGCTTGAAAAGCCCAGAGCCATCATCAGCAATACGTGCGCTGTCTGCAGTGGCTTCATGTTTCAGTTTGAACCAGAAATACCCGCAAAGAAACAGGACTTCTACTTAGATGACTTCTTTGATGGTATCTCGGCTCAAGTTCTTAGTTCCTTTCGTAAACTTCTATCGTCTGATGCGTTAATTTCTTTTGACGTATCCATTCGTACCCCCAGGCCGGTCAATAAAAAGTCGTCAACGTACAAAGATGATTTAATGAAGCCAATAGACATCTACATTTACATCAAAATTGACTTTTTGCTGTTAGCTTTCCATGTTTCATGGTAAAAAGTTAATTATGACACGCTAAGGCTATATTTAATGGCATTTCAACACATTAATTTTGCCGGAACAGCTTTTCAAACCAAGTGAAATAGATTTTCGCATAATTTCTCCACGCAGAATGCATAATTGATTTAGCCTTGGGTCAATTAGTAACGATCAGCATTCACGACTTTACCATGCTTGATTTTCAGCACTTTAAATTCTTTTCTATTGCCAAAAGTGTCAAAATAGCAATAATAAGCGAAATTTCATATATTCAGTAAAAATTTCGACACTTCAAGATATATATTCATTGATTTGCCATTTAACAGGACGTGGGAGAGCATAAAAGTGAGGACTAGTAAACTCTGCAATCGCAAAGGTCGCCTCTAAAAAGCTCTGCAATCGCAAAGGTGACGGGGGTGTGCCATTTGACGTCTGAATCGCACCCTAAAATTTATAAATTTTCCCGAAAATGATGCCCCAAAATTTACAGGCCATTGAAAATGTATACCCTAAAATTGTGACAGCCATTCAAAATCTTAACCAAGTAAGTAAAGTTTGATGAAATCAATAGCCTAAAGAGTTATTTTTCAAAACTGACACTCCAAAATTTATGACTATACTTGTGATTTTACCAAAAATGACAGCCCAAAATTCATTTTCTGCTGGAAAAAAGGGACCCATAAAAATGGCACATCCCTTTCCTTCATATATGGTAGTTACCCCCCCCGGAGAGGAGAGGTTATGCCGGGGGGGGGGTGAGTCAAATAAAGATTACTCGTTTGGTGGGCTATGGAATAAAAATTGTGTGACTGATAATCAAACTACAATGTTAATCTATCAGTCAAAGGCTAACTTGAATTAGAAAATTTTGTTTGGTAAATTCATACATTTACAAGACCGAACAATTAGAAAAATGCCTATAAAGAGTTTGTATGGGAATTGAAAATTGTACGTTCCATTCTTGTCCAGCGGATATCTTTTTGTATTTGGAAATAAACTATTTAGATCATTTACAAATAAATACAAATGAATATGAAAATAGAGATTTTTTGTCAATTTCAAGGTAGCACAGAGGTAGGGCAATTCGGTAGGATGAGCCTCCCCCGCCCTTTGATTTCTCCCTGAGATCAATTTTCCAATTCACCCAAATCCATGGAGAACGTGTTGAGAAACAGGAATAGGTTAGGTTGTTGATTTTGTATTTTGATGAGAAATGAAGGCTTCCAGAGGATAATATGGCATAGCCAAAGGGTGAGAGAAGCAGCTGTAATTGGAGGTATGGTTCTAAAAAAATTTTCAGGGGCGCCATCCCTTTGGCTCACTTTTCATTCGTCTCCAAAACTGAGATAAAATCAAGCTAGAGAAAGCAAATATTGCATCTGCATGGAGTTCATCCATTGGTGTACATCCATCTCATTCATAACAAATAGGGTCCGGGCAGTTTTGTTTCTTAAATAATTTATTGCATTTTAGGACAGTTTTTGAACCAAACTTTCGAATGAGTTTCTCATAGCCTTGATGTTGGGCATGTTGAGTTGACTTATTTTGTTAGAAGTGCTCCTCGTTTACTTAATTAATAAGATTTTAACTTCGTACTGAAACAATTTCAATACAGTTGCTATTACTGTCTAGTGACCTGGAATTACTGTACAGTAACACTTCTGAGGTACCTGGCAAAGCTGAAGCTGCAAATCACAAAAGTTTAGATCAGATACAACAGTTATAACTTTCGAAAAATTGAGTTTGCCATTTCCTGTAAACTGTTTTTTTATAAGAACAAATCTATATTTTTACCTTCTTTTGGCCAAGCTCTCCCCGGCTGAAAAGACTTGCCGTAAAATTGTATATATATATATGTATGTATGTAAAATATCTTTATCGTAAATAACAGGATCAAGCATGCATAGCTTGTTTTCAACCTGGTTTACATAAAATAAAAGAAAACTTACATTAAACACTAAAATCATAGTTTACAAAAGAGTCAACCTTAAAAATGTCCATAAAATATAATTTAAATTTTCAATATAACATCTAAAGATTCAAAAACTGGTATGGTTACCGCCAGCTAATCAGTAACGGGAGGAACTATCTGAAATGAAACTTCCAATCCAGCTACGTTTCCCCGACACAATGGACCTGCAGCTGCAAAAGAAGTCGGCAAGAATTTACAGGCGTTGATAACGGGGTTGTTATGGAAGTGTCCACGCAGCATAAAAGTTGCGATGGCTCAATCTCAATAACACATTAAGCTGTGTGGCGAAAATATTGGCAGGGCCATTTTCCAAAACCAGACATCTCAGATAAAAGCAGGATTATTTTGCATTCTGCTACAGAACACTGCCACAACTGTGCGTAAGTCGGCAAATACAAATAGGCTGCTGTATAAAGACGACATAAAGACTTTATTTGCACATAGCACCAGGAGGACTTAGGTTAGCCTATATAAAGAGGTATCACTCAATATCACACAAGTGTGGGCATAAAAGTGCGTTCATCCTGCGTGTTACTGAAAGGCTGGCCATTTTGCAACATGGGCTCTCTCAAAGTAAGGCTGTTTTTTGCTGTGCTCTTGAACGTGAGTCTCTTGGTCTGTGCAAAAGGTGAGCAGATTTTTCTTCATGAACATTTTCTCTGTGTTTAGTCTAATTTACAAGAGGAACTCAGGCCTTTCTGCGCCGATGCGCCCTTGGGCGACGCCAGCATCAAAAACACGTGACGCCGATTGTGCAAAAATAAGACATCAAACTGTAGACCTATGCTTGAAATTAGAGAATACGTCAAGCCTGTCGTGGCTTAAGCGCCCGCAGTTAGGAGGCAACCTAATTTCTAACTGGCAATCAAATTATCTCGAAAGTAGGTAAAGAAGTCTTTTCAAGCTTCCTTAACTTTAAAGGTGATACTTGATAGGCGGAGGTAAATACGCCCGTCTAAATTGAACGAAGACAAGCCCAAAAACGCTTGGGCATGTGCGATTTCGACAATTTGAATACATTTTGTACTCTTGCCTGGCCCCTCGTTCAAAAACATACCTTTTAATCCAACGTGTAACTGTAAGTAACCCAGCATCCTTAATGGACTTGCTCCCGACAATCTATGTCAGATTTTCTCCCGATTATCTGATGTTCACAGTCGGGTCTTACGAAATACGAAATGCGATCTGGTTATACCTCGAATGAGAAGAGCTTATACGCGTTTGCTTTCCCCGGAGTTGATACATGGAACAGACTCCATTCTGATATCAAGTTCTTTTTCTATTCATATAAGAAATTTACAACAAATTTTACATTCTACTATACCTGTTTAGCTACTATGCAATACTACAGGGACGATGCAAAGGGGATCGAAGAACAACGACTACCCCAATATATCAAGTTAGCTCCTTCCATCCAGTCGTTTAAAGCCAAACTCAAAGCTCATAATTGAAAATATTCAAGGAAAGCTGGTTTTAATTCTCCGTTTTTCTTTTCAAGTTTTTGTTTATACGTGTTTCGTATATTTATAGGTTTAAATGGTTATTGTGATTAAGTTATTTCTATTTTTAGTTGCAGAGTATATTGTAAAACAGTTACTTAAACTGATCCCTGGGTAAATAATTTCAGAATGAAAACGAAAAATGAAAAAAATAGAAACGTACTGGGAATTGAAGTTTTTGGATCTTCTTCATCTGCTGGCAACGTCAGCAGAGAGTTTGCACATGTTCCTGGCACACCTTAAAACGATGTCCGCGCCGATCCTTCCTGTATCAAACAATAGAGAACACAATGTCAAATACACCGCGAATACGTGTCTCAAGATCTGCATAATAAACTGCTGTATTCTGTATTCAATCAGTATTCTGTTTTCCTTTTGTCAATTCTTTTGAAATGGTCATGGACTACAGATCTAAAGTCCGATTTAGACAGGGTTAACTCTCGGATTTACTTCAAGGAATTCATAATTCACAGTATCTCAGAAAAGGTAATTGGATGAGGGGCTACAAAACGGGAAATCTTTTAAATGGAGACCGCTTTATTAGGATCACAAGGGGGACGCCTTTGAAATGGAGAGCGCTTGGGAATTAATCTGGATTCTTTCCAAATATTATCCACTTAAAGCAAAAAATATTTTCCGTCAGCATTTGGAATTAAATTTCAGTACTGTTAGCTAAAATGTGGCATACCGGAAATGAGCTACGAACTACCACAGTTCTGGAAATGATATCTTGTGTGTGACAGAGTAGGTAATACAAAAGTGTACCATTGCTCATACATTCTCTTTTATGAATTAACGTTCTTCTCAGGCGTAGATTTTTCAGAGTCTCGAGATCTCCAACATCTCCAAGATGAATATGACGACATCAAGAACAAGTTTAACGAAAATGATTCGGACGATCCCGATGACGACGACGACGACAACGAAGATGCGAAAAGAGAGGATTCCCAGAATGATAATGCCCTCATGAGAGAAGAAGACTCGACGTATAATGATGAAGATGCGTTATTGGATGAAGAAGATAACACAAATACCGATGAGGATTCCCGTGATCTGGAAAATGATCAGCAAGAGGAAAAAAAGTATCGTAATGAAGTGGAAATAAGGGAAGATAATCCGTATGAAGATTACGATGCTTCTTGCTCTAAAGGTGAATAACACTCTTGCTTTATAGTGAATACAACTTTTCATAAACTCATTTCAAGGCAAACCAAGAGCTTGAATAACCTTCACAGACGGTTTGAACTCTGGGGTGGTAACTCGAGTCTTTATCTTATCTTATTTATTTTTAGAGTAAAAATAAGCATCAGGGGCGCACATTAGGGGGGTGTGGGGGGGTGAGACACCCCCCCCCCCCAATATTTTCAGAGTCGGTCCAAAATTAAACGAAAAGTCGGTCCACGTAAAAGCTTGGATAGTGTGAATCCAAGTTGGTCCGACTTCTGAATGTTTATGGCAAAGGTCGGTCCATGACGACAGTTAGCAATTTCACAAGAAATACTTGATACAGTGGTCGGGAGAGTCGTTCTAAGCCAAAGAGGCTGTCGGAATTTAAAAAAATTTTCCCAGCCATGCTATTTTCCCAGCTGTTGCAAATAGTCAAAGTTTCCAGTCTAGTACTGGGGTGTCGGTAATGGCTGAGAGGGGAGCAGTATGCAATTTGCCCCTGGGGCGTCAGGGTCTAGGGGGCCTCGTATTTGAAGACTTGTTATCATTTTGACTGCAGGAAATGCTCTATAATGCATTTTAGGCCATTTTAAGCTAATCTAAGTAGCATGATGGCAAAAATTTTCAGCTCGCTTCGCTCGCAGGGGGCCTCATGTTTGGCAGGTTTGTTCCTGGGCCTCCAAAACTTCTCGGCTGCCCTTGTGTCGGTGGGAGCATAGGAAATCGGGCACTTCTAAATGAATCTCAAAAATAAAAGGAAAAATCGGTTATAAATGTTATCCATCAAACGTTGTATCTGTTTCAACTAAACGCTAGCATTGTAGAAACTAAAAGTCACGAGAGAATGCTTTCTTAAAGGAAAAAAACATGCTAAAACCAGCGCTTTAGCTATGCTTTGCAGCGAAGAAGTCGTTTTATTGAAGATCACACCGTTATTTGAAACTCCAAATCCATGACCAAATGATGCGAAAATCTCAACCAAACAAGTTTCATGTGTGACAAAAGATTGTGCTTAAGACAAAAAATTTTAGTGAAATCTCCAAAACATATAACAAGAACTGCTATGCGGCACAAAATAGTCAGTTAAGTGAAGCAAAAGGGTTTGTAGACGGAACACATTACAGATTGCAAGTATACATGCTGTCCGAAAACCACCGTCTGGCCAGACAGGAAAAATGTCCACTGCAAAAGCAAAGCAGGCAAAGTCGAATAAAAAAGCTTTGAGAAAATATCTAAGAGGCTCCTCTTTCACCCTGAAAGCGATCTTAGCTTTGTTTGCGATTAACTTTTTTTGCGAAAAAATCTGCTTATCTGAGCCAAAGAGAGTGGTGTCTACTTGAAATGTATCCGGAAGATGCCAATTTATGGAAAAGAACCTGTTACAAAACGGCAAAAATTCTCTGTAAGAACCGGCAAACATCTGATCACTAGAGGTGTTCTAAGCCAAAGTAGAGGGCGTGTCCTAAAAAAATTTCCTGGGAGCTTTGCCCCCAGACCCCCTTCTTTTAGCACCGTCGTTAATCTCGACTGCTTGTAGCTATCAAAGTTCCCAATGATAACGAACAGCCCATCTACGTTCAGTCGGTCCAGAAAAATTTAGTCGGTCCAAAGCATGCTGACACCCCCCAAATAAAATTTGAATGTGCGCCCCTGATAAGCATATATCAAAAGAAGAGGGGTATATATAAACATCTGCAGCAGAAACTTTATTTTCTTGGGTCAAAGCTGATTGGTAGGGGGATTTTCGGGCGTAATTAAAACACCACCTGCTCAGCTCCTGAAAAAACGAATAAAATGCCTCAGGCAAATGGTTAGATACATCCTTTTTCTTTCGAAATATGCTTATGTTTGCTCTTAAACACCATTGATGGATTGAAACAACGAGCAAGCTACCTACCTGGGTCTTAGAGCAACTTTTGCGGCCTGCTCTGCTTTTTCTAATGACTTGATCAACCGAGCATAGAATTCCCTTTATCTGCAACCGCTAATCGCTCTGTCAAAGAAATGTCAATCAAACCTAGCCGATCCTATTGTGACGCTATTTGTCTTTGTGACATCGAAGACTACACGTTTTTTATAAAAGAAATTAGGAACAGGCCATAGTACTTAAAGTTTCCTTATTTGACATGAAAATTTTGTCCTTTTAGTACTGAAAGTTTCTTACTGTAATTGGCTTCTTATTTCTTGAATGCAGATTATCAATGTGGTCGCTAACACTGCCGCAGATATGTTTCTTGTAATTTAAATTTCATATAGGAATAAACAGTGTTCTGCTGTGTTGAAAACACAAATGTTTAGTTAATATTGCTCAAGAATAAAGGTTCAACGATATCTTTGATATAATATCCATGCTTTTGCCTTTTAAAAGTTTTTTAATGCTTCTCAGACATAGTACTAGAATTTCTTAAAGTTTTGGCCATCTTAGTACTAGTTTCTTATGAACCAGTTTCTTATAAAAACGTGTATTGTTTCATATTTTGAAGTTTTCTTTCTGCGCAGGAATGTGTCAAATGGGTATTCAGCCAATTGGGTGTTTCTACGATCCAGTCGCCCACAACAGACCATTGCCGATCCTATTAGACACACATCGAGATCCATCTAGTCACGCATTTCATGGAGATGTCTTCAAATGGAAGGACGCTGAAGGCTCTATAAGAAAGTATGTATTGATCTTCTTAGCAAAGGCGCCCACTGATTGCAAAAGTTTACAGGCAATAGGCATAACTATATCGAAAAGCTATAAATAGGCTCAAGAAATACCCGTAAATCCTTTCATAAGATTGAAAACGATGTAATTGAACAAGAACAGATTTTGTAACAAAATGGCAACAGTTGCTTTAATAGACCATTTGCCAATTAGGAAAAGGGATTGAGGCAAGCGCAGCCAATTCCGACAGCCCTAGTAAGGGTCTGAAATCCAGGGAATCCTCTCCACTTCTGTATACACCGCAAGCTGTACTGTTCGGTCTAGTCGCTAAACTTCTTGGGACAGTTTGTTTCACTGTCGTGACAGCTCCTCAGCTATTAGCATACATGAGGTATTTCGGGGCTTTGATTCCAGTTTGTACCTTTCCCGTGATTGCCTCTTTTCCATTGCTGCTCTTTTCCACCAGATTATTACGTCATGTACAGATCGTTTACGTAAATCTGTTCAAGTAAACTTCTTCCCACACTTCTTTGAATGTCATAGAAACTCCTCAGCTAAAGCCTATGGGAGACGTTTTGGGGTTTTCATTCCAGCTTCTCCCGTTAACTCTTTCCCGTTGGTGTTTCTCTTCCACCAGATTGTTAGGCCATTTCCAGATCTTGTACGTAATTCCATTTAAGTAAACTTTTGAGAGAGTCATCCCAAGAGAAATAAGACCAAAATCAAGCACCTCCTTGACAGTCATCCGTATTTGACAATCAGTACCGATTTCTTAAACTCTGACCCTAATCCTTATCCGCATCTTCAAGACCCCAATATTATGGCAAATTCTGGCAAGGAGCTTGTATGGGAACAAGAATTCCACGCTCGATTCTGGTCTATGGTTTACCAGCCATTGAAATATAAATTGAATATAATTGTCTGCTTCTGAAATAGAATGCAAATGCCAATGACAAGTAAAGCATGGACTAGAACCGAACGTCGAATACTCACTCCCATACAATTCCTTAGCCGCATTTCTATAGTTTCTTGGTCTTAAAGATAAGTGCTTTACCAAACAAATTCTCACATTAATGTTATCCTTTGATTGACAAAGACATTCTCCATTGAAAATCGGTCACGTTCCACTTTCTTTTTATTCCTCAACCCACCAAACATATTAACTTTTTTGAATCATCTGATACACTTTCGCCACTTTAACCCTCTCTGACCTGGGCATTTTAAAAGATTTAATACCAGGGAACGGGGTGGATTCTGCCCCTATGCTTAATTCCATTGTTATGCTATATATCGCATCCTAACTTCGTACAAGAGTTGTTCATCATGTAAACAATAAATGTCAGAAACAATAATTCAATTAGCGATGCTGTTGTTGTTGCTACAGCATGATAATTCTTATGATGCTATATGATGTCATACAAATGAAAACATTTACATGTTCATCAAACTTGACTTTCATGAAGAAATGAAGAGAATACATCAAAATATGTCGAATTCCAAACTTTAGGCTAAATTGGACCAATTCAAAAAGATTTCGAGAGATACAAAATATAATTTTACAAATGCAGCATGATAGCTTGGTTACCATGGAGACAGGGCTAAAAATAGAATTCTACGGTAGTTACAGTTCTGTTACTAAATGATAGTAAGTTAAAGGTACTAAATCTCAGCGGCCTTCTGCATATATCAAACAACATTTTGCAACTTCTTCTATAAGGAAATAAAAATTTGCCCTTGGAAGCCAACAGATTAATCTTATCCCTACATAGAACAACCAAACCCCTTCTGTATATGTTTTATTTTAGTAGTTCTTTGTTTTGTAATCATGTAATGTCTTAAGGAAGCTTGCAACCAAATAATCGAACTTGCTGATTTACTTTGGTTGTCTCTAAATCTACAAATCCACCCATGCAATTAGTTTATTTGGTTGCAGGCTACCTTCGTTTGTATCCGTATTGTCTGTTTGTAATTTTTTACAATTCTTTTTTCTGTAATAGTTATATGTAGTTCTATGTAGATTTTAATTACTTTTAGAATGGCCGCCGGGTAGACATAGTATTTCGCTCCCTGTGGCATCGCTTCTGTAGTATTGTAACGTAGTTTTTAGGTATTGTAATTAGTGATATGTTTGTAAATTTTTCAATTTAATATAAAAAAAACAAAGTGTAACTGAAATGTGCTACAGGGTGGAATTCGCCCCCAGGTCAGATAGGATTAAAGTGGGTTTGGTTTGTTCACCTTAGGCTGGCTTGCCATTGTGCAAAGATAGCAAGACAACGAGGGATGACACATTTCGGTCTCCAATATTTTGGAGAATGTTGGGGAAGTAAGACTGGAGCAAAAGACTACGCCAGCCAAGGCCCATCAAAGAGCTGTGTAAATGGGAAATATCAACCATGCAGACGAGGAGAATTTTGTATTGGAATGGCATTTGCTAATTATGTTTACGCTGTAGGTGAGTATTGTATTGGTTGTGCCAAAAGATGCGCCTCACTGCACTTGCAAGGCCGAAGCCGATGGGGGGATTGGGGGTGGCGCGCCCCCCTATGGGGACCATGTGTCAGAAAATTTTGCTCTCTAGTCAGAATTTTTGTGGTTGAAATGTCTTTTGAAGGATTTTGAGGAGAAATAATGCAGAAAAGCATGAATTCATTAGCGTTGAAAATATTCCAGGAGGAATTATTGAAAATAAGGCATACTTCTGATTGATATCTACCAATTGGGTTGATTGCAACTTTGGATTGCAAAATATGGTTAAATTTTAGTTACTAAGGAGTTAGATCGGTCATATATATAATGCTTAAATTTAACGCCTGTTCCTTCTTGACTTATGCCTTTTCGTCCATTGTTTCCTAGGGTTCTTTGCTTTGCTGATATCACTTGGTCAAAAGGAACTCATGATATTACTCGTAAAAAGTGGGTCCACTTTTTCAAAATGGCCTAAAGAAGCGGGAGGTCTCGTGCACTCAACAACATCTCCTCACAATCTGGCTTAAAGAGTTCGAACATTGAAAAGGATGCTTTAAGTACAAAGAATGATGTTTTCTTGACCTACAAATCGCAAAATGCATACCTTTCAGGCAGTAATCTCCCTCTGCAGAAACAAAATAGGTCCATCAAGCTGCGAGAACTCTAGACCTCATCAACGGTTTTGTTGTATGCAAAAACAAGAACTGTCTGTATAGAACCTCCTGATTGGTTGAAAGCTAAATTCTAGCAATCTGATTCGTGAATAAGGAATTACTACGCAGGCCAAAATTGGGCCCACTTTTTAAGCGTAATATTATGAGCCCCTGTTAAACAAGTGATATCAGCATATCAAAGAACAAAGGGAAAAGAAGGGACGAAAAGGCATAAGTCTAGCGTGTTCCTACAACTGTTGTTGTTGTTGCTGTTGTTGTTGATGCCTCTATCTTCGGAAAATTGTGGTTCTTTGCCCCTTATACGGTCATGACTGGTATCGGCCCTGCTCACGTGAACCGAAACTTGTGGAACAGTGAAAATTGAAGGAAGTGCAAGGTATAAAATATCTCATTTCTCAAAGTCTAGCTGAGATTTTAAACATTGTCCTTTGCCAATATAAAAGGAAATATAAAAAGCTAAATTCTGTAGTCAAAATGGTCAGAAGGCTTTAAGGGGGATGTACTCTGTTAAGTAACACAAGATCCAATATTCCAAAGGAAGAAAGAGTCTACGAAACAAAGAGCAGATGCTTGCTACGGCGGTTTCTAGATTTCCAGAAACTTAATTTATGCAAACTTTGTTGAGACGTGTTTCGCACATTTTTACAAAAGCGGATTGGAATGATTAGAAATAATTACCTGTGCAGCTGTAGCAAGCTATTGCTCTTTGTTTCGTAGACCCTTTCTTCTTTTGAAATTATGGGTCTACGCGTAGGCTACAGGCTACACAAGTTCCCAACTTGCAATGATTTTAAACTACAAGGCTCCAACAACGCTGTCTTCCAATGTACGAAGTTCTTCAAAAGTTAAGACCTTATGTTACATTTGATGAGAAAAAATATTTTTAGGGCCATTTTTAACAACAAAATTTGTTCTCTCTAGGAGATTGAGAAACAAACAAGCTGCTATCTGAATATGAAGAATTCTTAAGAAATATTTACTAAACATATAGGACTTTTGTTTTGACAATTCAGCGCTCAATTCATGTTTATCATTTTGGTTTTAAAAAGGTACATGTGCATGAGATTTAATAGTTTCAGATGGTAAAATCTTGGACAAAAGTTTTCCCAGCCTTTATGTCGGAGTCACCTATAGATGCGTCCGTAAAATTCGTTGCCAAAATGTTATCGCAAGATACTCATATTTGAAACATTCAGTGCGAATTTTTGACAAAAATAATGTCATGCAAACATAACATATTTCAAGCAAGCAATTTCATCATGGCGCTGTGAAAATGGAGATTGTTCCCAATTTCTCAAAAAGATATCGAAACGTTATGGTCTGAACCTTTTTGTTCGAGTCTGGTTCTGTGCGAAACATTTGAATGCCGAGCTAGCGAACAGAGCACTATCAAATAACCTTTACGACTTCACAATCAATTTTATTATCTTATAACCTTTCACTTCCTAGATGCTCTGACTCATGTACCCTGTTCACTCAAGTACGAAAAGGTTGGATGCTTCTATGATCCTGTCCTAATAAAACCACGTCCGCTGCCAGAACTTTTAACTACCCATCGTGATCGCACAAGTCATGTTTACCATGGAGTTCTTATTGACTGGAGAAATTACAGACAGTCTCTCGAAGAGTATGTATAAATAATTTTCATAGATTTTCATATCAACTTTGTGGGAGGGGAGAGCCTTAGAAGGGAGGATAGGTTTCAAATCTGTAAAAAGATGGCGAAAAATTCTATCATCTATGTCTTTGAAATGAACGGCTTCAAAGAAACGTTAACTATTTTACAGTATATCTGCCATTAGACTTTTCTGAAATCTTCAATATTTTCAGAATTACAGTGTGTTTCTTCTTTTTTGAAATTTAAGGATACTTTCGTAAAAAACTTAAAACTATCGTAATTTCTAAACCTGTTGACGAAAGATCAAATAATTTTCATGAACACTATCAAAGTTTTTGATTTCTACAAAATGTTATCAAGCAAAACTCTTTCACTCTTCTGGTTTATGATTCAGAGATTTGATGACGTCACATCATGAAATGAGTTGGAACTTTAGATTTACCCTTCTTCTTTCGTTTTAAGCACATACCTCCTCTTAAAAACCTCCCTTCGCCCGCACCAAACGAGAGTTTGCCGTACCGGTTTCAGGGCAACTTTGCGGCTTCGTTTGTTTTGAATTTCTGCTTGAAAGAATTTCTTTTGTCTGCATTCGCTAATCGCTTTCAATTGAGGTGTGAACCAAAGCGACTGATGCTATTGTATTACAAAATCTGCCCTTATTCTATCAAAGACAAATTTGAGAGTGATAGGCCAGTGATAGGAAAGCTAAATTAACAGTGCTGGTGCCAACTAAATCTGTAGACACCCGGTGAATAAAAAATCTGACAAAGGGTTTTCGGCCTGTTTTGACTTTGAGATGAAATATTCCCAGCTACCTGTCGAACAGCGAGCAATTCAATCCTGGATTATTTTAGTTTGCAATTCGTATTTTCAAATTTACTAATTGCTACTCACTTCCGTTTTCCTAGGCTCATATGCATATGTGCAGAAAAGGCAAAGAACAAGGGATACTCCCATTTCGGAATTCAGTATTATGCAGAGTGCTGGAGCGGAAACTCTTCGGCAACTACCTACAATCAAAACGGCACAGCCACTCATTGCGACAACGCCGATTTTGAGACCTGTGATACGAAGTCTTCATGCCCTTGCACAGGCACTGGCTTTAGTAACTTTGTTTACAAGTTAAACTAGCAAGAGGAAGAAGAATATTTCAACAAGGACGTTGAAGGACATTGAACTAACTATATCTTAACTTGATTCTCTAACGGCGACTCTCTCGTACTATGGGTGGTTCGCATGACTGCCACCGCTGTATGCTTCTGAGGAAAAAAATCTACAAGTTCTACAGAAGAGGTACATCAAAGCCTCCTCCGCAGAACGAGATGAATTTTCCTCTGCAGAAGCATTTAGGCTGTAGCTGAGCTGCAGTGTCTAACTACCCATACCATTATAAGCGTTGCACCTCTGTATCGCATAGACGAAGATACAAAGGACATGCCTTCTTACCAAAGAAACCATTGCAAAATAGCATTTTCAGCTTTTCCACACCATGTTGCATTTGAGTCGAGGCCATGTCCATATGAGAATTCAGTGCTGTTTATTCTCGATTAAGTAGCTAGGATTGCTGATAATCAGGATCAATAATACATCTTTTAATATTTCAGTTCCTTTTCTGACAAGGCTGGCATACATGGGCTTCGCTCCTAAGCCTGGTTTCCACGTAGCCGTAAGTTGCCGTAAGGTTGCCGGCAACAGTCTTTTGCCCTCTACCCTCTGCCATACCCCGGGTACCGCAGTCGAAAGATTTAAATGGAAGCGTCTGAATATTGTACCACAACCATTGTGGCTGAAGTGCCGTAAGATACCGGTAATTATGCTGGTAACTAATAGGCCATGGGCAGTGAACTCGTTTCGTTCAAGTTCGTTGGACCCAACCTGGAGACTACTTTCTGACAACATAAAACGAAAGAACATACCTTTCTGATTACTTTTCCACTTGTTCGTGTTCGCGGTTGCATAGACCCGCAGTTTGTTGAAAAATAAGCAGTTGGTCCTCTCGCTTGGCCGCAGGAAAAACCTTTGTTCAATGCCATTTTAAGCTTCGATTTTGGCGCACAGTAAAATGCGGACTAACATCCGAAAGAGGCAACTTGCAGATTTTGCACTGATATGAAAAAGAGGCTAGGCTGTTCCGGGAACTCGGGAGACAGGGAGACAGTGAGTCGCCGGAGGCTGCCTCAGGCAACCCGTTTCCAAATGAGATTCTCTCCACAGTCTGCCAAAACTTCTGAATTTTTAAGCAGAAAATTCAGAAGGCCTTCAAACCTGCCAAAACTGCCGTTTTTGGAATTTGGGAGTCAATCAGACATAACGACCGAGTCCCCAAGGCTCCCGTTTTCAGAATTGATGCCAATCAAACACGCCCTTCATGGTAGACATGTTCAAATTTGCTTTAAATTTTATCAAACTGAAATCGGCCTCTCCGTTCTGAAATCATATGGATTGCTCGAAAAATCCTCTTCAAAAACCTTCAAAACGTGCCCAGATTCACGAGCAAACTTCCTAACATTTTTGCCATACACAGGCCTTGCTGCAATGACTTCTGCAATCTTTAGCAACTGCTCTCCTGTCGCGAGGATGTACAAGTTTCCCCCATGGCATGAAAACCTATTGAAGGGCATTCCATTCTCCTGATGGAACAAAATGCATGAATGCATGTGAGTGCCATCATTTTAGTAACAAAAAGAAACGGCATTTCTCTAGTCGCTTTTGCTCTTTTTTTCCAGGTTGCTGGAAGGAGAACTCTGCAGAAGGTCTCCCATATGCGAAAGAATGACCGATTAAATCCGAATGAGTTACAGAACTAAGTTGAACATATTGGCAATATAATAAGACAGTTTTCAATATCATTGCTTTGATATTCAGGGAGCAATAATAATATAGATGGCTTCTGCAACCTTACCAAGTGCTCTCCTTTCGGGAGGATGAACAAATCTCCCCCTGCCATGGATAGCCTATTGAGGGGGATTCCATTCTCCTAAGGGAGCAAAATGTATGCATACATGTGAGTCCAATTATTCTTAGGAAGAAAAGCCGATGGCAATTTGCTCGCTTCTTCACTCGTTTTTGCAGGTTTGTGGAAGGGGAATTCTGCAGAAGGTCTCCCATATCGGTAGGAATGACCGATTAAATCTGGATGAATTACAGAACTAAGTTGAATATATTGGCAATATAATGAGACGTTTTCAATACCATTGCTTTGATATTCAGGGAGCAATAATAATATAGATGGCTTCTGCAACCTTACCAAGTGCTCTCCTGTCGGGAGGATGAACAAATCTCCCCCCAGCCATGGATAGCCTGTTGAGGGGGTTTCCACTCTCCTAAGGGAACAAAATGTATGCATACATGTGAGTCCAATTATTCTTAGGAAGAAAAACCGATGGCAATTTGCTCGCTTCTTCACTCGTTTTTGCAGGTTTTTGGAAGGGGAATTCTGCAGAAGGTCTCCCATATCGGTAGGAATGACCGATTAAATCTGGATGAATTACAGAACTAAGTTGAATATATTGGCAATTTAACGAGACAGTTTTCAATATCATTGCTTTGGTATTCAGGGAGCAATGATAATATAGATGGCTTCTGCAACCTTTACCAAGTGCTCTCCTGTCGGGAGGATGAACAAATCTCCCCCCAGCCATGGATAGCCTGTTGAGGGGGTTTCCACTCTCCTAAGGGAACAAAATGTATGCATACATGTGAGTCCAATTATTCTTAGGAAGAAAAACCGATGGCAATTTGCTCGCTTCTTCACTCGTTTTTGCAGGTTTGTGGAAGGGGAATTCTGCAGAAGGTCTCCCATATCGGTAGGAATGACCGATTAAATCTGGATGAATTACAGAACTAAGTTGAATATATTGGCAATTTAACGAGACAGTTTTCAATATCATTGCTTTGGTATTCAGGGAGCAATGATAATATAGATGGCTTCTGCAACCTTTACCAAGTGCTCTCCTGTCGGGAGGATGAACAAATCTCTCCCCTGCCATGAATAACCTATTGAGGGGGATTCCATTCTCCTAAGGGAACAAAATGTACTAAAAAAATTGAGTGCAATCATTTTAGGAAGAAAACCGATGGCTATTTGCTCGTTTCTGTACTCGTTTTTGTAGCTTTATGGAAGGGGAATTCTGCAGAAGGTCTCCCATATCAGCAGGAATGAGCGATTGAATCTGGATAAATTACTAAACCATTTTGAAAATATTGGAAAAATAACAAGACAGTTTTCAATATTATTACTTTGAAATTCAGGGAGCAGTCGTCCTTCAAACGTGGGTTATCTTTCTTTACTCACCCTGTTTAAAAATAACCACTGCAGGAAGAAATAGAAAACGATACTGCTCTCTATATAATTTGCATATTTTCAACATTAGTCAGCTACCCTCTAACGATACCATATATTCTACTTGTTATTATTCACAACAATTATTTGAGAAAAATCGTGCCAATTTACAAAAATCAATCATTATAAAACCTTAAGCTGTTTAGAAATCTTTCCCTGTACAAAATTAGTTACTTACATGTCAGCCATTGCTTGGTTGTGCATCAACATTGATTCCTAATGAATCCAGTTTCTCTTTTAAAAATGTGATCTCTTTCTAGAATATAAGCACGAAAAGGAACATTAACAAGGAGGGTGTAATCATTTTAGGGTCTACTGGGGGTAAAATGAGTAAGCTTGAGGTAACTTATGAGTGGTGCAAACCAGGGGCGGCAACAGCCTCAAAAAAGTGGGGACGACAGGCGAACGGAGTGACCTAGAAATGGGAGTCTAGGGGTTTGCCCCAGAAAATTCTTTTAAACCACGCCCTCCACAATGTCGGAAAACGCCCTTTAGCAAAATAGGATAAAATTTGTGTTCATCATTGATTTAACATGATAGGAGTTATTTTCAAGCCACTATTCACTTGAAACAAGGAACGAGAAAGCAAAAAGCAAAAAGCATATACCGGGTGAGCCATAAAAAAGTTCACAGATTTGAATGATTACAATTCCAAAAGGTTGAAGTATTTTTGTGATTTTTCTCGTTGTTCACGAGCACTACAAATATAGGTAAATGCAACTTTAAAAATTTCATGGTTGCAAAATGACTGAAAAATAGCCTAAAACATCCATCAAAGCATAAATGACTCCTCGCACAGAATAATGAAGGAATGCAACATCTCATAGGTGAGAGATATCCTCCGTACATTTATTGCCATGGGATTGAAAATCTTCCGTATTTGTTTCAAAACCGATATCTTATAACATTTGAGGGAGGTGAAACTCCCATCACCTATTGTTCGGTGTGAACAGAGTCCTTACAATTTGACCAATGTTTTAGGTCCTTTTTCCGTCATTTTGCAACCATAAAATTTTTACAAAGTTGAATTTACCAATACTTCTAGTGCTGGTAGGACAGTGAGAAAAATTACAAAAATACTTGAATCTTTCAGCTTTTATCTAGAATTTGAATGATTCAAATCTGTGAAGTGGTTTGGTGCTATGAATTTTCAAAAGTGGGAACTTTTTCTGGCTCACCCGGAATTTTTTTCCAGCAATCAATGCCACCCATTTTACTCCAGCCTTCCCTCTTTAACCCTACAGACACTGTAGTGAGGAATTCTCATTGTAGCATAAGCTGTTTCAAAGGAAATGTTACCGAAAGCTAAATGAAGTAAGGCTGTTACATTGCTGTGCCTGCTATTGATACCATTTTAGTTGCAGAAAAGCGCTACGAATTCAATTCACTAAATGAGTTTCATTTTGGAGGCTGCCCAAGGGGTAACTTCAATAGGCGGGTGACGGGGGTGTGCTAATTAACATCTGAAATTGCACCCTAAAATTTATGAATTTTCGCGAAAACGATACCCCAAAATTTACAGGCCATTGAAAATGTATACCCTAAAATTGTGACAGCCATCCAAAGTTTTAACCAAGTAAGTGAAATTTGATCAACATCAATGCCCTAAAGAGTTATTTTTCTAAAATGACACCCCAAAATTTATGACTACTTGTGATTTTACCAAAAATGATACCCTAAAATTTATTTTCTGCTCGAAAAAAGGCACCCCAAAAAATGGCACATCCCGTACCTGCATATATGGTAGTTATCCCCCCCCCCCCCCGGGGGAGGCTGACACTACCTAATGACCTACAAAGGTGAACTTGCGACTTTTACATGATATAAGAACTTTTCCAGGATGCAGACAACCAACTTTCAGTGATATTGCGGGTCTTTTATCCACACTTTGTGATGTATATTTTTAACCTTGGAATTAATTGGCTAGATATTTTGAATATCAGTTATTTTTTTCTGAACGAAGAATAAGTTGAAACTGAATTAATAATAATAAAATGAAAATGAACATGAAATATGATTTTGTTTTATTTTCGGTGAATGGACGATTTAAGTTGAAAAACATATGTAAAATCAGATAAAAAAATTCGTTGTGAAAAGACGGTCAAAAGCATCGATCAAAATCATAAACAATCTTACTCAAGCACACTCCTTTGCTCTCAAGCGTTAAGAATGATAAAAGCAATTATGTGAAGCAATAACATTAATATTGATGTATGATATTTCAAGAGTGTCAACTTCAGGTTCCAATATGTTAGGTACCGTAATATCTCTATTAAGCCCCCTCTCTCTTTTAAGCCCCCCTCTCTAATAAGCCCCTCCCCTCTAAGTCAAAATTTGAAATAAGCCCCTCTTTCTATTAAGCCCCCCCCCCCACTTATGCAAAGTTCTAGAATTTACCAAATAATTCCATTTACTTGGCGACACAACCTTGCATGTTACTTTGATATGGTTTGGGATAAAAACTGTGTTGAATTTATGCACTTGAGTAGAAAAATTGTATGTTAATTCAGCAAAATATGGGATAAAAGAACTAAAAAGCTACCAAATATACCCTTTTCACTTAATTTTGTGAATAAGCCTCCCCCTCCATAATACGCCCCCTCTCTATTAAGCCCCCCTCTGGAAGGTCCCAAATTAAATAAGACCCCAGGGGCTTAATAGAGATTTTACGGTATCAGAGAGGGTGCTCATTCACAAAATCAAATGACAAGGACAAATTCAATGGCCTTTCAGTTCTTTTACCCAATATTTTGCGGATTCAACATGCAATTTAACAACTCAAATACATAAATTTCAACATATTCTCCATTCCAAACACTATCAAAACTAAAATTCTTGTCTGGCGAAATATATGGAAAATCGTTGGTAATTTCTGGAATTTGATATTTGGGGGGGGGGGGCTTAATAGAGAGGAGAGCTTATTTAAAATTTTGGATCAAAGTGGAGGGACCTATTTGATTATCAGATATTGCGGGCCTTTTATCCATAATTTGTAATATATAGTTTTAGCGTTAGCTAAATATTTTAATACTCGCCTTTGTCGCCTTTGTCGATGACCTTGCATGCTAATGTGAAACAGATTCCAGTATCCATCAGTATCGTATCGTATGTGTACCATTTGTAGGTGTTTATTTTTTTGCTGATATAGTTGTATATATTTATGTGTTGGCCATGGGGTAGACATTGTCTGTTGCTCCTCATGGTATCGTCCTTGTAGTGTTGCAGAGCAGTTAAAGTATAGTAGAATGTAGCATCTATTGTAATATTTGACATTGATATACAAAAATAAATAAATATTTTGGCGATCAGTTATTTTTTGCCAACGAAAAATAAATTTATTTCATATATTTTTCATATTTTTTCATATTTGAATCTTTTAAGGAGGGTTGCCCTTCGGCCGAAGCCATTTTTCAAGGGGCCCTCCGATAAAAACTTAATTACAATAAAGAATTAAAAATAAAACTAGAATATAAAAAACCATAATTTAAAAGCCTATTTACAATGATACAGTATTTACAACGGAAAGAAAAAATTAACCCTTTATTGATTTCTTAAAACCATTCAGGGAGGATGCCGTCTTAGACTCAGCAGGAAGGCTATTCCATAGTTTAGCACGGCAAAAAATATTAAAATTTCATGATAATTTTCTCCGTGGAAACTTAGAGGAAAGGCACAATTTCCTTTGATTTCTGATGTATGAAACGGAAATTTCCCAGTCCTCGTAGTTTTTTCAGAGGAAATTTCTAATTTCTGCTGAGTTTCTTCTTCCAACACCATCGGAAATTTAAACATAATTAGCTGTGTAGATCCCCGGAAAGAGAAGCATTTTTGCCCGTTTGCTGAATTTTTCTTTGGCAACCTTAAATCAGTCTTAAATTGACACTGAATTGATAATGAACTTAATAGAGCTTTTACAGTATTCTCAGCATCTGTGAAGTGGTTTGGTGCTATGAATTTTCAAAAGTGGGAACTTTTTTCTGGCTCACCCGGAATTTTTTTCCAGCAATCAATGCCACCCATTTTACTCCAGCCTACCAAAACCATAAAAGCTTTTCAAAAATATGAAACAAGGTAGTTGTAGCGGCACTTAAAAGTTCAGGTAAAGGAGATAAAAACTACAACAACTGCTGGTATGTTTAAGCCTGGTTTCCATATGATCGTCACAGTCGGCGACGCGTCGCCGAGACAGGCTCGGGGACACATCGGGGACGGCTGCGTTAAATGGGAACATTTTCTGAACGACGTCGCCGACGTCGCCGATCAGACGGGGACGGTACGGGGACGCATCGAAAGAGTTGAGATGAGTTTAAAGCGTGGTTTCCAAATGATAATAACAGCGATCGTTTCCATATGTCGCCGACTGATCGGGGACACGTCGCCGAAGCGTCGCCGACTGTTACGATCATATGGAAACCAGGCTTTACCTAAAACCTTACCTTCTGCGCGGTCAGTTTCATTTCTAATTGCCTTATTTGCTCTTGTAGCTCATCCCTTTGTATTGATAAATATTCCACCTTTTCTTCTGACTTCTTTTTCACTGATACAATTATCCCTGAAATGAAATAACGGGTGAGACAGAATATCTGTAGATGTTCCAAAGTTTAAGGCCATGAAACCATTTGTCAGATTCCTATCAACATTTTGCGTGTCTCAACAAAATTGTATGTCCTTTGTGTTTCTGCTGTGAAGGAGCCTAACCGGCTGTCCTAAAAAACGTCTCATCGTTTGAACAGTTTAAAATGACCATTGTCTCATTTTGAACGATGTGAACAGCCCTCGGAGTGATCTTAACTGTAAAGCTGTACTTAAGGTGGCTCATTGCCGAAAAAAAAATTTCAAAATTACGGAACATTGAAAGGTGGTTGTATACCAAGTAAAAATAAGTTCAAAATACAAAAAACATTAAGTTAAGGTGGCTCGCCTCTGATATAAGTTTCAAATCATAATTCTTAATTAAGAAGTACTCAAGTTATGTAACAAGAAACTGCCATGATCTTCAGATCCCAAGGCTAAATACTGAGCATGCAAAAAAGGGCTTTAAATATTCGGCTCTAAAAATGTGGAACGATACGCCTGTTGATATACGAGAGGCCCCAACTCTCGGTTGCTTTAAAAAACGATTGAAAGCACACCTACTGGCTGATCAAAAACGCTAACTTCAAACACGACCCCCTGGAAGAACAGCAATTTTAACAATTTAGGAACTGCATTGCCCTTAAAATTATTTTTTATAAGATTGTACATAGATATTATTAGCTGCTGAAGGGTTTATTTTTTCGTGTATAAATATTTATTCATATCATATCATATCATATCAAACTGCTACATACTGTGTGTACTATCACTCATGATTTATGCAGCTGGACTGCAAGAGAAATTGATCTAAGATTTTAAGCGTGTTTTGAGAGATTCTGAGGTGACATACCGGGTGTTCCAAAAAAGTTTCCCGATTTCAGCTGTTACTTTAATAAAGGTGTGGGCTATTTGATAAGAATTATGATAGAAATTTATCAAACGATGCCCAACTTAGATGCGAGTATTTGTTTCATTTCTGTATCTGCATGCGTTGATTATCTATGATTATTTTCCTGAAAAATTGAAAACCTGAAATGCTCAATAAAACGCTGTTTACCAATAAAATTCTTAAACTTGCATCTCAAAATCCACGGAAATTGTACCTTTTAATTGAATTACGGATGCAAAAAAGTCATATGTGCCTGTTTGGTCCGCAAAAAGGACGATTTTGCCTGATGTTAGAAGAAAAAGTATGCTACACAAGACAGGATCCTGTGGTCTGCACTTTAGCAAATTGCCGAGTTTAAATACCAATTTGTGAAATTGACACGCGGTTTGTACACCTTCGCATATGTGAGGTAGCACATGTTAGGAATGGAACAAATCTCCATCCCTAGACTTTCACAATTTCAAGGGTTTCTCCAGCACAAATTCTATGAAACATTCATATTTTTGCAGATCTTCTAACGAGCAAAAACACCGGGAAAATCATGTGGATACAAGTTGGCCTTTAAGCAAGTGATTGCTGCCTACATCGCTCAAAACGAGAAAATGATTGTTTTTCTGGAACTGATCAAATGGGGAAATTTTCTTTTGGGCCGCCCAGTATTCTCATGAAATCTGTTGTAAATCTTAGAAAAATTTTACCGATGCTGACAAACTAAATTTCTTACCTAAGCTGATACATCTACGCCAAAAATCTAATTGACATTCTTACCATTGACAATCCGAGAAATTCGCCATAATCTTAGCAGAATGAGAAACTCCACACCACCCAGAGCACTTTCGTTTCCCTTGTCTCTAAAAATGTAAAAAATACAAAATTCTTAAATGATGCATTCGAGTATGTCCACAGGAGTGGATCCAGCCCAAAATCTGACTTATGCTCGAGCAACGGTTGCTATAGTCTGGATCCGCCCCTTGACCACCATTACAGGCAAAGGAGAAGAAGAAGCGTTCCATGTAAATTCGAAGATTATTTGAAATAGATTTTCATGATTGACTGATTATTCAAGCATTGCTTTATCGTTTGCCTCCGTTTTTCGCATAAATTGCTTCTGATGGGTTAAAATAAGAGTTCTTTCGCTAGAAACCACAATGAGCATGATTTTCACGGATTTTGTCACGCAAAGAAAACAAAATTCGACAAAGATACGCTTCTATTTTGAATGTTGAAAACATAGGTGGTACGCTTCCTCTGCTTTGACTGTAATTAATCCCAAAAATTGTCGTAACGCGTATTCGGTGTGTTGGTGTGATAACGTTGTTGGTTAGTGACTACTTGATTTTCTTGCTAATTTAACAGTTTTCTCTCTAGTTACAGGTTTATCTTATATTTTGATTATTGTTCTTTTACAGGAGTTGATAGTGTTTTCCCTCCAGGCACAGGAAGCCCAGGCAGTTAACTTAACTGAACAATAATAAGTTTACAATCTTAAAATCGTTAATTGTTTAATACCTTTGTGTGTTATTTGTTGCACCTCTCCACAGCTGTGTTGTGCTTCATTGACTTCAGTATTGCACTGTGTGATTGTTCGAATACGAGAGTTCGATACGATGTAACTTGCTGGTATTCTAATAGGTTTACAACATTAGAATAGGTTTACCAACATTAGAATACCAGCAAGTTACATCGTATCGAACTCTCGCATTCGAACAATTACACAGTGTAATGCTGAAGTCAATGAAACACAACACAGCTGTGGAGAGGTGCAACAAATAACATACAAACACACAGAGGTATTAAACAATTAACGATTTTAAGATTTTAAGATTGTAAACTTATTATTGTTCAGTTAAGTTAACTGCCTGGGCTTCCTGTGCTACAGGTTACAAGTTTAATGTGCGTCCATGGGTTTATTATGATGAGTCCACTATTTAAGGCTTTAAAGATTAAATAACAAAATTGGTTTTGCGTGTAGTACGTCGTTAGTATATTGTAATCAATTAATTCTTTATAAATACTACTTTGTACATGATAAATAATATCATTTCTCATGTACAA
The DNA here is from genome assembly GCA_964020215.1 of Aurelia sp. 3 sensu Dawson et al. (2005). Lineage (NCBI taxonomy): Eukaryota > Metazoa > Cnidaria > Scyphozoa > Semaeostomeae > Ulmaridae > Aurelia > Aurelia sp. 3 sensu Dawson et al. (2005). The sequence continues at coordinate 4,641,399 of OZ026580.1, forward strand.
AGTCGTATTTATATAGAATTAATTGATTACAATACTTTAAAGATTGTCGCCTTGAAAGCCAAAGAGCAGTGGCGTTTCAAACGAAAACTATGTTATTCTCAACTGGTGTCAACTTTAGATAAAGGAAGCAATTCTCAATGGGCATCGATAAGGAAGACCCTTCCTTACCAAATAGCCATTCAATGTACATTTGGAAGTATACTTACATCATGAATACATCTAGACCAAAGGAGATGATAACAACACATGCATCAAAAACCTGCAAGGATTGAAAGGAGATCTAGCATTTACAACATGATCAGTGTTTGGCACAATAAAGTGGCATTGTGGCAGAAACAGATAAGTATTTCATGGCATTTTCTCCAATATTCCATACGGATGAGCCAAAAAATATTTCCCCATGTGTGCCCCTGCTGTGGAGGAGATTTCCGTACTATTGCCCCGTTCTCAAACAGATACAAAGGATAGCATTCAACTGAAAATGGGAAACCTTGCTTTAGCCAATCTGACCATGAGCGATAGGACACCTAGTGTGTAGCCAGTTTAAATTTCTGTCAGTAGCGAGCAGTAGCGAGTAATTTTACGAGTTAAAGTGGATCTTCACTTAAGGTGGCTCACTACTGAAAATTTCAAAATTACGAGACGTTGAAAGGTGGTTGTGTACGATGTAAAAACAAGTTCAAGACACAAAAAACAATAAGTTAAGGTGGCTCGCTACTGATAGAAATTTAAACTACTACACATTAGGTGTCCTATCGTTCATGATCTGACAGGTAGTTGCATATCTACTGAACGCGAAAATAAAAAGAGATTGTTTCATACCGGGTGAGTCAAAAAAAGTTTAGGCGTTTGGAGGGCTGTGGAATAGAAAATATGCGACTGATATTCAAAACTGAAATGTTCATCTATCAGTCAGAGGTCAACTTAGATGAGAAAATTTTGTTTGCTAGTATCCCTCATCCTACAGACCCAGAAATTAGGAAAATGCTGGTAAAGGGCATGCTTGGAACAAAAATTCCACATTCTATTCTGGTCCATGATTTACCTTCTATTGAAATTGGAATTCAGTATCTCAAACTGGCAATGTAAACTTCAATGCTACATAAAATCATGGACCAGAATGGAATGTGGAATTCTAGATTCCCATACAAACCCCTTAAAAGCATTTTGATTGTTGTTGGGTCTTAAAGATGTTTGATTTCACAAAACAAAATTTTTTCATCTTAGTAAGCCTTTGAGTGATAGATGAACACTATAGTTTTGAATATCGGTCACATACTTTTTATTCCATAGCAATCCAAACGCCTAAACTTTTTTTTGATTCACCGGTACAATCACTGTCTTTGCTTTCAAAAGATGACAAATGAACATAACAATGCTAGAAAGTGTTCAATTATTGTGTTGGAAATCTCAATACACTTAAAGGCAGTCTGTCACGCATTTGATTGGTTGATAATGACAATACAAAGAATAGGAAATTTGAATGGCTGATGATCCTCTGATTTTCTATGGCCGTAGAAATTCAAGAAGATTAGCCCTCCTTTGTTTCAAATACACAGATTCACAAAGAAATCTGTTGTGTTGAACTCTGATTGTAGCGGCCAATCAGATACGTGACAGACTGCCTTTAAAGGGATTGAATCAGCATAAGACAAGAAGCTCATGTGATCACTTTGATTTCAACCTTTGATATTTATCATTGCATGTTTACAGTGGTGCATATTGTTTCTATTTGAAATGTCCTTTCATTTTTATAAGTACCTTTGGAGCTGCACTTGTGCCCCAAGGGGCTATTTTTATCATCCTGAGGTGAAGGAGATTATGTTGCCTGTATGTAAAGATAATGGAGGCATAGAAGCCCCATATGATTTGACCAACACCTGTTGAATTTTGTAAGTATCAGTTGATCTTTGCATTGTTTCTGAACTAAAGCAAACAACACAACAACATACAATTTCATGTGATCAATACAGAAGAGGCCAATCAAAATCCTTATTTTCAAATGCGTTGTCAGCAGAATTTGACAGATAGGGTATACCTTGGCTACTTATGCTGATTCATTTCCTTTAACGACGGGTAAACTGCATTGTTCGTTCATGACATAGTAACATTTGAATCATTTTCAAAAGTGGCAAAATTACAAGTACATTGCTAGAACCCGTAATCATTTCAAAATTTACGCGATTCTTTTACGAGATTCTGCCAAATTACGCTAATTATTCCAGTAAAAACCTGCCAAAATTTGGTAACCGGTCCCAAAGCTATCTGTTGAGGTCCAGCCTCCTACTGACGACAACAGATACATTTGGGAACGAGGTTGGCATAAGACATGATGGGAGATTTGTAAATGCAGAGCTCTGAATGAAAATCATTGATTGATCTAAATAAGGAGAAAAAATACCTCAAGCTTGTGCTTGAAAAAAGACAAACCAAGTCCAAAGACTTTGACAACAATCTGAAGAGAAAAATAACACACAAATAACCTTAAACACGTGCAAAGAATGCTTGATGAAACAGACTTTTTGAACAGTGGGGCATTTTTGATTCATATCATATACTTTCAAACTCTTTTATGCCGTCATACACTCATACCGCATACTTTCAACAATCAGCGTCTGTTTTCAAAAATTTCAAAAATGCTTCAGGTGAAGGATAGGACTCAGACAATGGATCCCTACACATCATCGCAGACATTCCAATACATGTGGTCATTAGCAAGACTTATAACGATGAGTCCCTTGTACCTGCGGTAAACATTGCTCAAGAGGGACTCATAATAAAACAGTTCAGTTTCATTTATCATCTATAAATCCTAAATACAATTAACAAAAAGATACACAAGTATTAAGAACATACATGATTACTACATTTAAAACAAAGAACTATAGACTAACAATATTGAAAATAATGATTAAAGCGAACAGTGAAAAACTTGCCCTGTTTTCTTCAATCACCAATGGAATTATGAAGGAATCAAGGCTTCGATTTCCAATCCCGTGGGAGTGTTTTCAATGCTTTAATCGAATCGAAAATTCTATCACATTTACACCGTAACAACAGTAATTCACAAATATCGCAATCTGATTGGTACTGTAGGAATCGCGAAGTTTGGGCCTAAATAGAGCCAGGTTTTTCAGAGTAACATTATGAGTTTCTGTTGCCTGAAACGCCATCATCAAGTCAAAGAGCACATGGAAACAAGAGACTCATCGTCATAGGTCTAATCACTAGCTTCACCAACAATGCACTATTTTGAAGAATACCATTTTCAAGTATGATTGCACCGAGCAAGGAAAAGGGTACAAAATGGAAAAAAATTCAAATACCTACCTCAAGCATAAACGCTGACAAAATTGTAAGGCTGATATAGTGCAGAATTTTCTCAACGATTTCAACTGTATGCGATTTATGACCTTGATAGAAAGAACATGTTTCAATGGAATCCAAGGATACATATTTATAAAACTAGCACTGCAAAGATAATAGGCAATGACACATGCTGCGCCATAGATAGGGGGCAATTGACCTGCGTCTACCAGAAATAATGATATCTGATTGGCTAGAATATGACTGCAAATGGCTTGAGCCATTCTCTTTAAGTGCAGAAATCCTATAACAGAAATTGGCAATGATCTAAGGGAACCCTATCTGGGAAAGCAGTTGTCTCGCAAAACTCCCATTTCTCAAACAGATTTTGGCCCATCTTAGCCCTTTACACCTTTTGAAACATTTCACAAGTTGTGGGATTGGATTTTAGGTACTCTGTTGAAAATCCCAATGTCATATGGTTTATAAAATCAAGTTTATGGCCAACTTTCAAACAGTTTTACTCTACAGTATATTGGGTCACCTGAATCTCAAAAATGTTTTTGAAGTTTGGCTGTAATATCTAAAAAAACTGTTTTCTGGGACAGGTGTTTACAAAATATGTGTATATTCTATCACATTCAAGTTTGAATCAATCGAAAATAGCAAACTTAAGACAAGCAGTGTATACAGCACCTTCCATTCCTCAAAAGCATTCAAAACCTAACAAAGTTTGAAATGAAACTGAAGAAAAGTGTGACTGATCAATGCCAACTTTGACTGCCACCAGCTTTGATAAATAGCAAAAAATTAAGAAAAGAGACTGATAGTATTTCTACAGGAAGTGGGGGGTCATCAGGGTTTGCGGAACAGCTGAATTTGAAGAAAATTTGTTGCGGAATACGGAATTCTAGCAATTTCTCGGCGGAACGACGGAATTCTCCAGTCCTACGGGACGCGGATTTTCTCAAAAATCATAAGCGGAATGCGGAATTTTCATGAAATTTCATGGATTTGCGGATCCTTCATCTGTTGTCTTGTAAAAAGAGGTCTTGGTCACACCTCTGTTTTTCTGGTCAGCACTAATGAGAATATTTTCCAAGCTTTGCACAAAAATTGTAAGTGCTATTATCCTCCTCTTTTCACCTGGATGGGTGAAAATGTCTAACAATACTAATTTGTGCCATCATCTTTATAACAAAGTGGCGGGACGCGGAACTTTGGCTAAAAATGACCGGGACGGCGGATTTTAACTGAAAATCGCGCGGAACGGCGGATTTCTAACCCCCTTGATGACCCCCACAGTAAGTCACACTCTGAGTATAACATACAGTTTGAAAGGACTCTCAGTGTGTGCTGAAAAAATCAGTCGGTCTGCTTTTGAGTCCCCTTTCTTCTAGTATCTTATAATTTACAGCTCCAAGTTTTCAGGTGACTTACATTTATTTCATATACCTGTTCCTTATTAACCCAACATATATTCATTGTTGTTTTACAGAAATTGAAGAGTTGGAAGGAAACCGTAATTTCACCAAAAATCGAAGAACGAAGATTGCGACGATAATCATATTAAATTTCATTTTCAGTCCTTCCCAGTCATAATCAATAAGGTCCAAAAACAGAGACAGAGACAAATTCAGGCTGGCATTATTTGACAAATCCAGTGATAAAAAAAATATTAATTGACTAAGCCATGTTTTGTTTGACGTTTCGAAGAAAAACGCTGTGCCTCATCTTCAGAATGAAGATTTTCGAAAGCACGAAAGCATTGTAGTTTTATAGGACATATCATATTTCCTTTTGGCCCAAGCTAGACAAGCTTTGCTTTTCTTGGATTGCAAAGAATACATGTATTTCTAGCAAGCTGTTAACTTTTGTCGTAGCTTTTTTGAGGGGGCCCGGGGGGGGGGGGTACTTCACTATGGGTAAGACGGGGATGTGCGCCAGTTTTGGGTAGTTTTTGGCCTGAAAATTCTGGGATTGGGGTATCCTTTTACTAGAAAATTTCTGTGATCGGGGTATACTTCCACTCGGAATTTTCTGGGATTGGGGGTTACTCAAAATTCTGTAATGGATGTTGAATGAAAGTACAACTGGATAAATTTTCGAGCAACACCTGGTCAGTTTCAGGTGAACTGATTTCAAGTATTTTTGTGTTGAAAAACGTCCTCAGATCAGAACCTCGTTCCAATGGCCACTTGGAACCAAAATAATCGTTCCTAGCCCTCAATCCCTTATCCTTTTGACGTCGAATTGCTTTTGTTACTTCTTCGATTGGGTATCAATATCTGACATATATTCTGGGATTGGGTATCAATATCGGACCAAATTTCTGGGATTGGGTCGTAACAGAAATCCTTGCGGCGCACACCCCCGTATGAATTTATAGTGAAGTACCCCCCGGGGGGTAAAGGATATTTCGAGAAATGTGATTTGCCATTACTTTTTGTGTTCATTTTTAACTCATGGAGTCTATGGGATAGGAGCGAATCCTGTCTCATGTCTCATGTCCGTCGTCCGAGGTTTTGTTGTTTTGTCATGGCTCAAAGAGTCATTTTGGGAGCAATAGGGCCATAAATAAGGCATTGATGCAGTCAACATATACAGACTGATGACATTTAAGCAGCTATGACGTCAATTTCCGCAATAGGCAATAGAAAATAAAGGAGCACATTCTTTCCAATATATTTGAGGGGAAGTTGGACTCTCCATCGACTAATTAGGTTAAAATAAACAATTTTACGATAAAGGGTTGATTTCAATTCCGATATCAGGGCTTTGGACAGGCTATTAGCAATCACCGGCCCCGGCCCTCGGCCCTATGGCACTCGGCCCCGGCCCCAGAAATTTGATGATAGAGAGTTAAAATTTTGATACCATTCTATTTGTTAGGCCAAGTTGTATTGGCAAACAAATGCTCAAATGAAGGGTGATAAGTGTTGAAGAGAAACAACGAATAAAATGCAATGTTTACGTGTCTTGCGCAAAATCCTGGGGCCGTAGTTTTGCAGTCTTGTCTTGGCGCGCATTTTGCTATCATGTTCTCTTTGTTATAAAATGACGTATAGTGCTGATCACGTGAAAGCTATCAAGGGTTGAAGGTGGCTAATTTGAATATTTGAGTTGTTAATGTTAGGCTGGTGGGAGTGACCGCTTCTTCTACTCTCTAGAACTTGACAAAGTACGGTATTTTCCTTTTTGCCCTCAAATGCACAAATTTTGCAGCCTGTGTCCAGACGCCCCACACTTTTTGAAAGTTAAGAGAGCTCGCAGTTGGTATATGATAGTGTATATTTTGTTTCCTTCATCTAGTACGTCTTGCGGACGCTCTCATATTTGTGATTTCGCTATTGAACTTCAGGAAACTTTGAGTGAAGCTATAAGTCACAAAGAAACGGCAGTATCAGCATCAAACGAACTAGCATAACGTCAGCAATGTTAAGATTTTCGAGACCAACTCGAGATAAAAATAATAGGAAGTTATTCACTGCGAATTGTCTCCAAACTGAATGCTTTGCAGTTGGTTTCAAGTCTGCTTTGCAGACCGCGTGCGGAGGAAAGGGAAAGAAAGAAAAGTAAAGACAGACCAGTATATGATATAGGTTTCCCTTGATCTTGGAAGTAAATCAATGGTGTTGGAAACTACTTTAGCGAAAGAGCAGGTAAATGTGAAGTTGCATTTCTTCCTCCTCGTCGTATTCCTCCTTCCTCACGGTCTGCACCGCAGACCAAAGGATACTGGTTTCAAGCAGCTTCTAAGCACCAATATCCTATCCCTGTTGGTGAAGATTGCAAGAAAAATTTCTAGAAAAGTCATGAACACTCTCATGACTTTTCATCAGAACAATGACATTACGAAAACAATGGCTAACAATACTTTGTCTTCGATGGGATTCCTGGAGACAATAGAATTACTGAGATGCGCGCCAAAACAAGACTGCAAAACTACGGCCCCAGGATTTTGCGCAAGACACGTAAACATTGCATTTTATTCGTTGTTTCTCTTCAACACTTATCACCCTTCATTTGAGCATTTGTTTGCCAATACAACTTGGCCTAACAAATAGACTGGTATCAAAATTTTAACTCTCTATCATCAAATTTCTGGGGCCGGGGCCGAGTGCCATAGGGCCGGGGCCGGGGGGCCGGGGCCGGTGATTGCTAATAGCCCTTTGGACATTGGGTTTGTGATCCATTTATAAGGCTAGGAAATAGGACACCTTTCATTTTGAGTTTGTATTTTGATTTCTGAAACCGTCAATTGTCGTCTCCATTTTACTGAGACAGATATCACAAATAATAAGGCACGAGTAAAAGAAAGCTTGGCGAGAGTTTCAATTACGATTGAAATTTCATTCTTTTTAGTTTGTCAATTTTTAAGCGGAAGATGAATGTCAACTTCAAAATGACTTGGCTCCATGAGTCCCCCCAAGGGTTTTTTGATTGACTCATGAAGTCTTTGGTATGGGCTAGAATCCCGTCTTGTGTCCGTCGTGCAAGTTTTCTTTTTTATCATGGTGCAAGGGGTTGTTATGCGAGTAATGTAGCATAGGGTCGACAAACAAATTGATGACACCTAACCCTTGGAGCTCTCTCCTTCGGTGCTCCCTGCTTCCCTTGGAATAATGACATCAATTGTTATAATAGGCAATAGAAAAACAAAGGAAACACATTCCTTCCAATATTTATCAGGGCCGTTTGAACTCTCAATCAACTAATTAGGTTAATAAACAATTATACGATGAAAGTGCTGGACCTTGTGCGTTTGATCCATTTATCAGACTAGGTAATAGGACACCTTTCATTTGGAGTTTGTGTTTTATTTCGAACTATGTTTTTATCAGAGCGAATATATCAGCACACTATTGCTTACACACTATGGACTGAGGATAAACACTCTACCTGGACTTAATCTTGGCTCGGAGGCTTGCTCCATGAGTCTCCCCAAGGGTTCTTTAATCATGAAATGTGAAATGCAGCTCTTTATTTCTGTGATTTATGATCTTGAACCCCCCTTTTAACACCCTCTTGCATTATACAAATGAAATAAACTGAATTGAATTGAATAATAGCATACCTTTTTTAGAGCTGTCATCTACCAAGATTGTAGCTACAACGATGGCCGCATCCAGCAAAACCAATGTTATGATGACAATCTGATACACATGATTATGAACAATTTCTCTTATCCTGTTGCGCAATCTGCTAATCAACCTTTGGTAGATAAAGAGGAAAATCTTTTGCAAAAGCATATATATCCTAAGTTTTACGCCAGTTCCCTGCACATCACTTTTAACTCCCCTTCTTTGAAGAAAAGATTAAAGTATTCATGAAGGCAGTGATACGATATTGAACCGTTTTTTGTACAACCTTCGGGACAAGATACAGAACTGATGGAGGTATGAAGTTGGTCTCATGGAGTTACTCTGGAATGGTCTTATATTGTTTCTGTTTGGGTGCAGTGGCAGACACTTGGGGGTGAGGGGATGCAATCCCCCCGAAATGTTGGCTAGAACAAAGATCTTCTGCTTGAAAACAAAAGAAATAAACAGTGCTTTTTACTCAAACAATAGCTTGGCACCCTCCAACAATATTTATCAAAGTGGTCAACTGTGTGGATGCCCCCTGTATGGAATGGTATTCATCACAAATCATTCATCATTAACATATTATGTGAATGAAGATAACAATGTCAAGTTCTTATGCAATGACATCAAGTCAGGAAGGGAGAATTGGAGTACAATTCTTGGATTGGTACTGCATGGAATGATACATTATTGTTCCTATGTGAAGTTGGCCTTAGATGCCTAAACATACAGCAAGTAAAGGAGAAATCTTACAGTCACTAAGGGGTAATCAACAAACAATTTTTGTCACAGTTAGCGGAATTGAGCCGTAAGGGGGGAGGGGATCCAACTTAAATCCATTAAAATTTTTACTTCTGTGACGAAAATTGAAATGAAGTAATATTTCATTATAAATCCTTGAAGTATAACTTGTAGCAGTAAAATTTTCGGTGTCGCGCCACTTAATTTTGATGTCACAAGGTGCACAAAGAACTTCCAGTAGGCTTGAGGCCCCAACCCAGGACACATAATACGTCTGTAATGAGAGTTTGTGGGATGCCCACAACATGAGGAAACCTAGCGATAAACTTAGTGTAGTGGTCCGCTAAGAAGGGGGAGGGGGGTTGTGCTCTTAACAGCCCAATTCCGTTAACTGTGATTAAAGTTATTTGTCCATGACCCCAAGATAGGATTTTCCTGCAAGAAGTCTTGCTTAGAAAAATTAACAATGTCTTGTCATCTTCACCCTAGGCAAGATGAAATGGGAATCAAACTTTATCAGTCCTCTACACATCAACCTGAAAGCTCTGTCACTGTTACAGCTTTCTGCCACTGACTGCAACAGATATTTTTGCCACTGTCTGGAGGAGCAGATTGGCACTGGGATCCAGGGGGTGAATCTGAGAGCCCATTTCCAGAAGATCTACAGCGCAGAGAAAGAACTTATTTGGCTTTTGGTACACATTTTGGTGCAGAAGGAGGCCTTAAAACAATGGGCTGGTTAATGCCTCATTGTATTAAACAATAGATAAAAACAATTATTCTTTGTCGCACATTCGCGCATAAAATTGTTGTGCTCCAAAATATTTGGCGCAGAGTAGCACAGAGATCCATAATCTCTTTCATTAAAGGCACACTGTTGTGGTGCTGATTGGATAAACAAGACAATCAAGAAGAAAAGAATTAAGCAAGATCCAGTTATTTCGCTGTACAGTGAAATTCAGGATAATGATGATCTGATTCCCTTTATTCTGGAAACAAAAAATGATCCATGAGCATGAAGGCTTGGTGATTACTCAAAGCCAGAGCTTTGTTTTTGACTTCAACATCACAACTAGTCCCAGATTGGAAAGTTTGCAGAATGCACGGGGGATCTCTCCTTCGTGCAAAATGCTTGCGCGGCTGTATTTGTGTCACTAAACAATTGTTCTATTGTTTCCTTTTGTTGTTTTGCGAAAATTTCGCGGCTGGAACCGCGGCTGAAATTTAAAGTGCGCGGCAGAGAAATCGGCCGCGCAAGGCAAACTTTCCAATCTGGAACTAGTCAAGCCAATCACAACCACCACAGTGTGCCTTTAAGTGCCTTCAGGGCTCGGGCTTTTTCTGCTACAAAATTCTCAACAGTGCAGCAACTTTAATCAATTCACTGTCTGGACCTGACTGAAAAGCTAAGTATTTTTTGGGAGGGGGACCAATATTTGTTTGTTGTTGACTGTGATTTGTAGCCCTGCTTGCAAGAAAAGGAATCTTACCCACTGTCATTGTATTGTATGCTGACTTGCATCCTCTTTATTTCATCGACATCACTTGTAGAATCATCACTGAAATATGATTGAGTTATTTCAGCTTGTGGTAGATTTGTCGTTGAATCTCCGTAGAAGCCAGAATTCATTTTCAAACTTGGTGGAAGCCAACTTGCTCTCTCTTTTCGTCCCGTTCGGTTTGTTTTGTGCTTCACTTCCTGGATGGAGCTGAAACCTCGATTTCAAGTTGAGGTCGTAGTTTTGGCGCGATTTCCAAAAGAAAATATAACAATAAGGACGTTGGGAAAAACCATTATATCACATGCAACATGGTAACTTCAGGTTGGTCTTGACATGGACAACCTGGATTTGTCTTCGTTAGTTAAATGTTAGAAATGAAAACGATTATTGCCGAAATTCTTGCTCTTCGTTTCTTCCTAAGCCTGCTGCGTGCAGACCAGGAGTGAAAAGGAAAAGATAGTTCCCTGTAGACTCTGCGCAACGGTGACCAGTTCTATGTTTTGAGTTCTTAGATTTTGTGGAACCGTCTCGGATTGGCTGCACGATTTAACTATTGTTCTTAATTGTTTTCAGCGTAATTTACGTGTTAACAAACATTATTCTAAATTTTTTACAAGCAGAACACGCTGAGCTCAAGTAAGAACAAAAGTTAGCTAAATCATGCAGCCAATTCCAGACGGTTCCACAAAATCTGAGAACTCAAAACATAGAACTGGTCACCGTTGCGCAGACCCTACAGGGAGCTATCCTCTCCTTTTTCCTCCTTCGCACTGACTGTAGAGTCTGCAAGCAGGCTTTTGAATCCTTAAACTTCGTTTTCCTGCCAATAGCGAATTCTACTGGGTGTCTAAAAAATTATCCCCAATTGGCTTGAGATGGGAAAAAATGATAACATATCATTACTCTCCGAGTGCGCAAATAAATTCATCGGTCTTCTACTTAGATACAAATACCTTTGCATTTAAAAATCGTCCACCAAACATCGGAGATTCAAGTCTGCAAAGTCAAAATCTACACGATAAGATAAGAGTGCATGAGATCCTTTCAAGGATGTACGAAGCATTTCAAACTTGGGGGCACGATACTTCTAGGGCGCTTTTTCCTTAAGAAAAAGGGAGCATTTCTAAAAATTAAAAGAGCACTTCTTTGTTTATTGCAAAATCTTGGCGTGCCCTCAGTGCCCCCAGTTCCTACGTCTATGGCTCCTTTTTTCTCTTCTTTTATACAAATAGCATTTGGGATGGAATGTCGTGTAACAATCAATTCCTCAAAAGTGAAGTCATTTCAAGGGCAAACTGAAGCATTTTAAGGAATATTTTTTCAAAAGTAAAAACAAATGATCACAGTTGAAGATCCTAAAATTGAAGATGTAATTTTCGAGAGATTGGAAACCTGGGTGGCGCCTCATTTCAAGAAAACACTACTGAATACGATCAAATTTTGTTAGTTTCCAACTTTAAAAGATTGGCAGTTGCATGATGCAACCATCAAGAAATTAGTGAAGTATTTTCACATTAAAGGTATATATATATATAGTATATATAGAAGGAGGTAATGTCTGTCTCGCCGGAGGGTAAGAATTTTAGTAATCTTTCTTCTTCTGAACAACTTTCTTTGAAAAAGCTTAAATCTGATAGGAACATAGTCATCAAGGAGGCGGACAAGGGATCAGCGGTTGTAGTTTGGGATCGGGAGGATTACATAAGTGAGGCTAACCGACAATTAGACGATAGGCAGGTTTATGAAGAAGTAGAGGTGGACCCCTCGGTAGATTTGGGTAAGACCATTAATTCTAGGTTGAATGAGCTGAGGGAGGAGGACCCGGGATTAGAGGAAGTGACTGAGTATTTGCAAGTTAAAGATTCTAGGCTAGGTAGATTCTATCTGTTGCCTAAGATCCACAAGGGTCTTAGTAGTGTAAAGGGGCGACCAGTCATTTCCAATTGTGGTACAATAACAGAGCATATTTCAGAATATTTAGACCACCACCTTAACCCGTTGGTTAGCCAGAGTAGGTCTTATGTTAAGGACACCAACCATTTTTTATCTAGGCTAAGTAAGTTGGGAAAGATACCAGAGGGGGCTTTGTTGTGTACAGTTGATGTTGTGGGACTCTATCCCAGCATTCCACACGGGGAGGGATTAGAGGCCATCAGGGAGGCGCTGGATAGAAGGGAAAACCTGGGCGTGGCTACTGATACCTTAGTGGGGTTGGCGTCCTTGGTCTTGGAGAATAATTATTTTGAATTTAATGATAGGATTTATAGGCAGAAATTGGGCACGGCTATAGGCACGAAGTTCGCTCCGGCCTATGCCAATCTCTTCATGACCCGGTTGGAAGAGAGGTTGTTGGATGCTTCACCTGACAAGCCCCTCATCTGGATGAGATTCATCGATGATGTTTTCTTCATCTGGATGCACGGGGAAGAAAAGTTGAAGTTGTTCATCAATCATCTCAACAGTAGCCACGAAACAATTAAGTTTACTAGCGAGCAATCACGGGATAGTATCAGTTTTTTGGATGTTCAGGTTAGCGTGGGGGAGGGGGGAGTCCTTTCGACAGACTTGTTTTGCAAGCCTACTGATACACATCAGTACTTGCACAAGAAGTCTTGTCACCCCTGGCACACCAAGAAGGCGATCCCCTATGGTCAGGCACTTAGGTTTCGTAGGATATGTTCGGAGGATCGCCAGTTTCAGGAGAGAGTAGGCGAGTTAGCTGGATGGCATAAGGATAGGGGCTACGAAGAGTCTTTAGTTAATGAGCAAATAGATAGGGTACGTAGGTTGGATAGGACGACTCTTCTAGCAAATTCGGGAAATAGGACCAATACCCAAGGGAGGGGGGAAAGGGTACCACTTGTTGCGACATACCATCCAGCACTCAATGGTTTGGGGAAGGTGGCCGGGAGACTCCATCCTATGCTCACGAATTCTGAGGAGCATAGGAAGGTGTTTCCTGAGCCACCTTTGATAGCATTTAGGAGATGTAAGAACCTTAAGGATATACTTGTTAGGGCTAGGCTGAGTAATGAGGGAAATGGGGGGACTGATAAGAAGGGATGTTCTCGTTGTGGTAAATCTCGCTGTCAAGTGTGTAATGTCATGAGCAATAGTGAGCATTTTCATTCGAACATAGATAGCCGGGAATATAGGATAAATTATTCGTTTAATTGTGACTCGTCAAATGTTGTGTATTTGTTGGAATGTACTGTTTGTGGTGTACAATATGTTGGTAGCACCTGCACGCCTTTTAGGCTTAGGTTTAATAATTATAATGCGTGCAGTCGTAAGTTTAATTTGGGGGCCTCAGTTCCCCAGGTGGAATTCTTCAGGCATTTTACTGAAGAAGGCCACCATGGGTTTCTGAAGGATATCAGTGTTAAGATTATCGATAGGCTAACGGGGGGAAATAGGATGCGGGAAAGCTTCTGGCAATATCGGCTGGATTGCTTTGCCCCTAAGGGTCTGAACACTAGGCAGGTTGATACATAGATTTCATTTTTATTTACATTTTGGTTGTTGTGTTGTTTTGAATTTTGCGCTCAGCTCTTCGTTAGGGACACACGCTGTTTTTTAGGGATCTCTTTCTGCCCATCCGCTCTTGGATCTTTATTTTGTTGGTTTTGTTCTCACAGATATTTCTTCTGGCTCCTGCGAGACATACACAGCCACCGACTCTAGCGGTTCTTTACTCTGCGCTTTCTCTGATCTTTCTATAGGTGTTCTCCTGCCGCTTTTGTCATTACCCGCTACTTTACACATTTTAAATACGCATTGTAATTAATAGGATCCCGCTTAGGCTATTGTCTTGTATTGTTTTTTTAATTTCTAAATCTATATGTATGCTCCGTCTAATTTTGAATAGTCATACTGATGAAGGCTTCGGCCGAAACGTTTAATGAATGTGTTTTTCTTGAGAATCTATATATATATATACATAGATATATATATCTTTAACTCATTTCCCTACCTAGACGATCGTTGAGCTCACTTTCATTGTTCCCAAGCTTGCAATTTCATAGCCATACTCAAACATCTTCAGATGCTTCAAAAGCAACAAACTCAGGGGCGACATAACCGAGCTCAGTTGAATTATAAAGTTAGGGATTTTAGTAAGCCTTGCTTCTCTCTAAAAATCAACCTCGCCCCTGGGGTCTTTTATCACATTCGTCTCCATGCGATGTGACAACAGACCCTGGGAACGAGGTTGCCTAAAAATGGCATATAATTGGCGTAAAGGGCATGATCATTTAAAGGGCCTCTCCTTCTTTACCGACCTCAGTGGCGGATTTAAGGGGGAGCAAGTGGGGGTAACCGCCCCCTCCTTCACAAAGGATCAAAGGAAACTCGGCTTGCTGCCCCCCTTTTTGGTGAGAATTACGCCCCTCGTCGCGACCCTAGAGCATTCTTTTTTAACTGTTTCCATCAGAATGTGGTACAAACGTGCAAATCATGATGTTATTTAGAAGAAAGCCAATGAATTTCATCAATCAGAATTCTACAAATTTTCGCGCGCCGGTGGCGCCCTTACTTTCAATTATATTTTTGGGCACCCCTTCTGCAGGTTGCCTCTCCCTCAACTTCGGCTGGATCCACCCTGACCCACCTGATAAACTTACGAAATGATTCCTTGTATTCGTTCAGTATGCTTCATCTAATTTTTATAGCTGCTCTCGTGCAACGATCCATTTCAGCATGCGGTACTGAGACTGCAGGCCACTGTAGTGTAGTGAGTGAGTGTAGTGTAGTGAGAATGTAGTGAGTCTACAATGAATCCTAACCTGTCAATAGCTGAAGATACTGACAGCTTTTATACCAGTGCTAAAAGCGAAAAATCAACAAGCTTAAACACATCGCTATGACATATTGTTGTTGATTGCTATGGTTATAAATATAGATAGAAACTATTCGCTTCGTAAGGCTTTTCTTAATTAATTCTGCCTTGAATATTAGTCAACAAAACATTGTAAACAATATGAAAAAAGCCTGGTTGTATCACTCAGCGACCAACTTTCGACCTAAAATCTAATCAAGTGTTTTTTGCTAAGTTTCCCGTTGCTGAGAAGCTATTTAAAGAGAAGCAGCAGTTGAAAGATCAGAAGCTTGCGAAAGGGTGCTGGAGGAAAAGAGAAGCTGACAGGTAAGCAAGGGAGAGAAGGGCTAGTCAGGGCATCTTTACATGTTTTTTACTTGTGAGGTCCATAAAGGTACAAATTTGCTACATTTAAACATCTTCAAGAATTTTCGTTTCTTCTATGAAAACTTTTCTCTTATTGACACCTTTGGGGCTTTGGAGGGACCATTATGGAAACAAGGTCATGCTGATCTTTTAATGCTATCCCTGGCATTTTAACCGAGGGTGTTTTTAGATTGAATGTTTTTAAATCTTGTTTTTACTTAGTATTATACACGCCAGTAAGTGGACTTATTTGTTTGAATAAACTTATTTTTGATATTAATGTTTAATTTTGGCTAAATTATACATATATACTTAGGAATCTGGTGTAATCTGGAAGAATCTGTCATCATTCTACGACGGGACACAAGTATACTTTTTATGTACGAACCAGAATGAAGTACATATAGGAGTGGGAAGTGTGGTACACTCAGGAACCAAGAACGCAAATTCTGAACTAGATAAGAATGCCAAGAGTCCAACCATTTTCTAAGAAACTAAGGTCCAGGGCTGGTAGTACACCCCCCCCCCCCCAGTAACGACCCCGCCGGACCTTGTAAATGCAGCGGGGAAATTATGAAAACATGCATTTTCAGCGGGGATTAGAAATATCATGACGGGGAAATGAAATTTTAGGCTGTTATCTATGATGGAACTTGCATAATTTTGACGGGGAAGCAAAAAATTTCAGCGGGGAGATAACAAAAACAAGGCGGGGAGACTCTTTACATTCAAAACTTAGCGGGGAAACGAGTTTTCTTGGCGGGTAATCC
This sequence comes from Aurelia sp. 3 sensu Dawson et al. (2005), assembly GCA_964020215.1. Taxonomy (NCBI): domain Eukaryota; kingdom Metazoa; phylum Cnidaria; class Scyphozoa; order Semaeostomeae; family Ulmaridae; genus Aurelia; species Aurelia sp. 3 sensu Dawson et al. (2005). Next base: position 4,657,987 of record OZ026580.1, read on the forward strand.
TTCAACCTTGGCGGTGCAATGTTTCAGCGGGGTCGTTACTGGGGGGTGTGGTAGTCAGCCTCTTGAAGTTTTTAGCCATTTTGCTACCAAAAGTGCCTTTCTTGTTTTGGACATGTTTAATGCCGGAAGTGTAGTGTTCATTGCGCATGAGCGTTAACCCACTGCACAGGGGACACATAAGTTGCTTCGGACAAAGCATATCTCATCTCCCCAACAAGAACTGGGTATCAATAGAGAGCAATCTTTTTGAAGCCGGTTGTCAAAATATGTCAAAAGCGGAATTTAGTTTGTTGGATCGAGTCGTTATTTAGTCCAATGTTTGTGTTTTGGAGTATATATAACCAATGTTTTCTGGGGTCAGGTATCATTTGAAGGCAAAAATTCTGGGGCCGAGTAAAATTGCTTTTTCGTCGGCACACTCCCGTACAAAGTTAGGTCAAGTACCCCCCCTTCCCCCTGGGCTAAATACACAAAGTACCACTTTAAGCAAAAGTCTGTACGGTCTTCTTTTCTGCAGATCTTACAAGATGTTGGTATTGCTTTCTGCTTTGTTATTTGGGCAATTCATTGCAAAAGAGGTTTTCGCAAAAGAGGCAATTGAGAAAGGTAGGTCGTTGCTAAGATAGACTGACGACGTGAATTCCTTGTATTCGTTCAACATTTATAATCTGATGTTTTAATTTCACTCATACGAAGGACTCACGACCAAACGGATTCTAAGCAGGGACTAAAATCTTACGAACAATCGAAAGCCTCCTTTCCAAATTGCGCCTCGTAAACAAGTTAAAGTTTTAAAGACGGGGGGAGGCAACATCGACTCTGATTTGTGGGCAACATGATGCAATAACGAAGGTAGAACAGGGGGTTGATTCCAAAACGGCCGTTCTCTCCTTTTCTGTCACACACTGTTTTGCAAATCTCTTTCTTTTCCTTTGCCTTGGGACTTCAATTTGTGTGAAAAAAGATTGATTTGCACTGTCAGTCTCGAAAGACTGCCAACTTGTTTTCACACAAGGTGCTTGCAAGCGCTTCATCGAATCTTTCCAATCGTATCGACTGACCAACTTTGTTTGCGTTTGTTGTCGAGTACACGTTTGTTTTATAAGAAACTGGTTTATAAGAAACTAGTACTAAAATTTCAGGAAACTCTATATAAGTACTAAGAAACTTTTCAACGAACTGTTCTGAATGGCAAAACATCTGGATGGGGTGCTATTGAAGCTGGAGTTCCGCAGGGTTCTATCTTGGGACCCCTGTTCTTTCTAATCTACATTAATGATGTGACAGATGGTTTAAAATGTAACGTAAAACTATTTGCCGACGATACGTCGATTTTCACTGTCGTCCATGATCAAAACGGATCAAAATGCAGCTGCTGTCGACATGAACCATGATCTGAGCCTCATCAATCTTTGGGCGCGAAAATGGAGAATGTCCTTTAATCCTGACCCTACCAAGCAAGCAGTTGAAGTGACCTTCTCCAAAAAGAGAAGTCCAGTAAATTAACTACCCATATTTTTTAACGAAGCCCCAGTAAAAAACGTTCCGGAAAAAAGACACCTTGGTATCATATTGGACTCCCAATTGTCGTTTGCTAGCCACATCAAAACTGTTATTTCCAAATCCAGGCAAGGAATAGGAATGTTGAGATTTCTCTCTAAGTACCTACCGCGACACACCCTCAACGAAATGTACAAACTCTATGTTCGACCGCATCTAGATTATGGTGACGTCATATATCACATCCCACATAACATTTGCGAATATAGTCACAGTGTTGTTTTAACCAATCAAATGGAAAAGCTTGAATCTGTCCAATACTCCGCTGCATTAGCAATAACAGGCGCTTGGAAGGGTACTTCTCGTGATAAGCTGTATGATGAGCTTGGATGGGAATCATTAAACCTCCGACGATGGAGCAGACGCCTTATCCTCTTCTATAAAATAGTCAACAATCTGACTTCAGACTACACAAGACATCCAATTCCTTACCTTCAAGAAACCAACTACGATCTTCGCAGACGCGCTACAATAGGGCAAATATGTGCAAGAACGCAAGGTTTCAAAATCAAGTTTCTATCCTAATTGCTTATCGGAATGGGAAAAACTCGACCCTGAGATTAGACTTTCCAGCTCCGTAAATGTTTTCAAGAAAAAATTATTGTCAATTATTCGTCCACCTCCGAAGTTGGTTTACCGTATTCATGACCCAAAACGCTTATCCATCCTAACGCAGCTACGTGTTGGACTCAGTAAGCTAAATTTTCACAAATTTAAGCATAACTTCAGGGATACTTTGAACCCATTGTGCCCAACAAATGATGGCGTTGAGGATACGGAGCACTATTTCCTGCTCTGCTGTACTTATGATGCAGATAGACTTGATCTTCTCAACAGTGCAAACGCGATATTGTTGCTTCATGGTATGATAAATCTTTCAAATGAAGAGTTGTTAAAAATCATCCTATATGGCCATGAACAGTTACCGTTTGATTCAAATGCGAAAATTCTCACAGCAACACTAGAATATATCCAGGCCTCAAAGCAATTTGAATAAGTTGGTAATGAAAACTTGTAAACTCTCCTCTCTCCTTAAAAATTTTTCTTTTTCGTTTATTTGTAAGATCGTTTTTGTGTGTCGTATGATTAGTCGTATTTTAGATCTTCTATGTCAAATGCCAGGGGGTAGTCATGATATGTTGCTCCTCCTGGTATCGTCCTTGTAGTGTGGTACAGTAGTTCGTAGTTAGTGTCTTAGGTAATTTCGTTATTGTAAACTTTTTAAATTGAATAAAAAAAAAACTTTTCAAAGTTAAAAGCATGGATATTATAGCAAATAGATCGCCGAACCTTTATTCTTGAGCAATATTATCTAACCATTTGTGTTTTCAACATAAAAGAACACTGTTTATTCCTTTATGATGTTTTAAATGTCAAGAAACATATATGCCGCAGTGTTAGCGACTACATTGATAGTTCATGCATTCAAAAATAAGAAACCAATTAAGAAACTTTTAGTACTAAAATGGACAAAATTGCATGTGAAATGAAGAAACTTTTAGTACTATGCCCTGATCCAAGTGTCTTATAAAAAACGTGTAAGCTACCAAACTTTAGAATTTTATTGCGGAAAAACTGGCCAAGCTTTTGACTTAAAATTTGGTATGTGTGTCCGTGAGCATGTTGTGTGTTTGGTGAAAAGTTTGATTCTGAAGCTAGTAAGCTAGTGAAATATTTTGAAATGAGCTTTCTCAAAATCCGTGAAGGCAAACCCTTTTGTTAAATATGTCTTTCGATTGCCAAGAGTATGAGCAATCACCTACTTTTTACAGAATTTCGATAGCCCGATTGGTTGCAGAGCAATTAAAAAGTTTCTAGAGAGGATCATTTCTGAAAACCGACTTTCCGTGCTCATCAGAGCAGCGTGTTGCAGAGTCATCTTAAAGTAAATCAACGGGGTTAAAAGCAAACTTTAGCTAAGGGGACTGGGTAATCTAAATATAACCTATTGTATTTGATGTTTTCGATCTATGAAAACAATTAGAAGATTAGTGGCGCCTGCCGTTCTTTTGTGCTATGTTTAGATTGTGTCGTTTTATCTCCGTTCATTTGCTTTAAATCAAGCCTTCACGGATTCGATGGCACGATCCTTCTAAATCAATGTTATTTCTTTGCTGAACCCCCCGACACATTCAACTCAAGCCCAGTTTTCTTTCGCTCCAAACAGTAGCATTTTCCTAATCAGCCAATCAAACACTAAGAATTGGCACGTGGCCTAACCTTATTAAGAAAGTAGTGATCTGATTGGACGCGCCGTGAACACGGCGGACTTGGCCTAATTAGTCCCTGTATTGAAGCGCAAGGACATAAGTCCCTCAACTGAAGCGATAACAACAACAACAACAAGCGTAAGTTAGAGGGACTTATGTAATGCTACCCTGGATCAGAGTATTTTTAGTACTGAAACAAAAAAAGGATATTTTTAGTAACTAAAAAATACTCTGATCCAGGGTAATGTAATGCAGTCTATTGCTAAGACACAATAAAAACAAAATTGAACAAAAGTTTTACAAACCATGCCCCAAAAGTTGTTGTGAAACCCAGGTAGCGAGCTCAAAAACGAGCCCAATCGTAGAAAGGTATCTATAAACTAAGCATCTGCCTCCGGTATTCTATTTTTGTTTTGTTCAGAAGGTGTTTGAAAGATGATTCCATTCTCTTTTTGAGTGCAATTAAAGTAACTTGATTTTTCGTTCCAGTGGGCAGCGAGTGTTTCGCCAACCTCATCCCCAGGGACGGAGCAATATGACAAAAGGCCCTGGGGACTTGGTTGCTGTTCAGCAGAACCACTCTCGTCAGAATAAAGCAATTTCTGGAATACCATTCGGCCTATCGAAATATGACTTTGCTCTGCATGGTCTTGACGATGAAAATTATATGAATCGCAATGTTCCTTATAACGCTGGCTTGGCAAGTAGTTTTTCAAAAATTTTGATGATTTCACAAAAGTGGATCTTTCTCCAAAACTATTCCAAAAATAAAAGATATTTTCCTTTCGCTACGTTTTAACCTAGACTGATTACTTGAATCTCAGTTTTCGCACTGAACTGGATTATGTTTATGGCTTCAAACTAAGACTCATGACAATACAACTTAAAAATAGTGACTAATTTAGGGCAAGTCTACCACGTTTACGGCGTGACCAATCAGATCGCTATTTTCTTAATATCGTCAACTCACGTGCATGTTCTTAGTCTGATTGGCTGATTAGCAAAAGCTCGACTTTTCGAAGGGAAGTGACCTTTGTAGAGACGTTCGACTCTTGTTTCGAAGTTCGAAGGATAGAAGACGCTCGATGTTTCTTCAGATTTTTCGTAATATTATTTTCAGTCCCTGCTTAGAAACAGCCACACTGTCTGGGACCAGTGACATAGTGATTTTGTGATGCTGTGGCAACAGAACTGAACTAACTGCAGGAATGAGGGGTCGAAGGCATCTTTTAGTGTAAACAGGAGGGGGCGAAGGCATCTTGTAGCGTAAACAGAATTAAAAACGACTATTGCTTTTATCCCATTCTACATGTTGGTGCTGCTTTCCCCATTCCCAAAACACGGCACTAACCAAGGGTGTTAGGACACTGATGTTTTAATTGACTATTTATTTACCTTGTTTAGGTCCCTGTGTCTTGTTTTGTTGTCTCGTTTTCGGTTTTAAAACCTACCTTGTGCAAAGGCGCACTGAGACACAGAAATACAAGGGAGCTGTATTCGAACAACTTGAGAGCGGTTGGGCCTAGCCACGCTCAGTTGAAGAAGAAACAGAACAGAAAACAAGACAACAAAACAAGACACAGAGATCGAAACAAGGTAAATAAATAATCAATTAAAACATCCGTATCCGTAAACTAATGTTGTTGCTTGTTAGTTTCAGGTTGCAGGTTGCAATTTCTTGTGGGTCAGTTTCCTAGTGGCGGGGTAATACTACACATCTTCAGCTAAGTTGTTGATGTACAACCTTGCCAAGTCTGATTGAAACTGCTGGGCTAAATGTATTGCAATCTAGTTTTATGTTTCTAAGTTTTTTTTTTTGACAGCGAGGAGGCACAAATCTTGGTAAACAATTACCATTGCAAGTATAACCAGTCAGGTGCAAGAGATCTAGAATAGATTTTTCAATCAAACTTTATAAAGTTGTAGGTCAACAGCTTCATTGCAATTTTATATCTAAAGAAACTAAAACCTTTGCGAAACAATGTCCTTTTTACAGCATTCAACCTCTTCCCTTTCTGAACTAAACCGAATTAAACAGATAAATGTTTTAATATATCTTCCTCTTTTCTATATATTCTCATTGTGTGCTCTTAAACACATTTTTTGAGTGCACAACGACCGAGCTGGCTACCAGGGTTCCACAGTTATTTTTGCGGCATGCTTTGGTATTGTTTAGGACTTCAACGACTGTGAATAGAATTCCCTTTATCTACAGTTAAGGGAGCCCCCTTAAACAGTAGCAAAAACTATGCGTCTTCTGCGAGTGAGACACAGTGAAGGAATGATCTGCGAAGGAGCAACGAGGAATGAACGATGCGTGTTTTGCGCCGGAGAGAGGAGAGTAAACCTCCATAAACCCGCCTTTCATGAGGGAGATCTTCTATCAGCGTACTGTTACCGACAATCTGAGAAACAAGAATGAATGTTTGCTACCAAGGGTAAGAACAACAAGTTACGGATATGAAACCATCAAACACAGAGGGCACCATCCGTAGCTATCTCTACCTCAGCACATAAGGAATGTTCAATCTATCAATGAGTTTCAGAAAGAAATTAAAAGCTGGAATGGCACTGACTACACATGCAGATTATGTAGGACTTTCATACCACAACTTGGATTTTTGTGATATAATGACATACCAGAGCCAGAATTTTGGATTTTAAACTGCTCGGATTTATATAATAATACTACGTTTTTAATTCTGCTTTGAAATTTTATACCATGTATTTTATATCTTATTTAATCATGTATGTATATTTACTAAAGGTATCAATTTTAGCAGTTGGCTTGGATTAGCTTGTATAATATTTACTATACATAGTTATGTTAGCGCCAACTTTAAATAAAAAAAGAGTGGAGTTCATTCCTCATTGCTCCTTCGCAGATACTGCGTTTCGCGTTTCTCACCATGTTTGGAAGGAAACGAGATGTCTTTTATTTGATGAATGTATACGCAAATCATATCTGTGTCCCCATCGTTGTTTCTTTCTGCCTTTCCTTACTTTCCTTTGCAGCCCTAGCTAAGCTCAACTCGTTGTTTCGAGTTTGCAATGGCCTAATTTCAGTTTGTCTGTAAAGGCACTTGCTACAAATCTACTAAAGAAAAACCGCTAGGAGGCTGATTCAGCCTCTTAGGCTTGATAGGTTAAAGGCGCTCCCTGTGTCGGCAGTCACTGACTGGAGTCGATCAAAAGTAGCAGCGCACAGGTCCAAATCTCAAAATCTGTGTAAGAAGGTGGATGTAACATATTATGATTAATTTCTTTCAGTTGAATGGCTTGGAAGAGTCTGCAGCTATTTATCTATAATTACATCGTCGGACTTTTCAGAAATCTTTGACGATATTCTTAAATTGCAGTGAAAGTTTAATGTCAAATGATAAATATTTTAAAACTGTCCAATGATAAGATATAGAACTGAAGCGCAATAGATAGCGTTCCTTGCAGAAATTCAGTTCAAGGAAATGATACTTTACACCAAAGAAATAGAGCCTGTGCCAAATAGCAGATTCCTTTAACATTGGCTGGGGTCACACCACAGTCTGAAACTCTTGATTTATCATTTCAAAAAGCTTAACTAATCGATCAGACACTTCCTTATCTCACATTGGTTGATGACGTCATTTTACGCAGTTTCTGGTTTGTCTGTTCCGATCTAAATTACAGCGTTATTTAAGGAAAATAAACCAATAATGATTTACTCAAGTAACGACTAGAGTACTTTCGCGCCAAATAATTAGCCACTGCAGAGGTAGTCTTACAAAAAACAGGCCGGGCACAGTTCATCCTGGTGTCTTTGCATCGTTATAATGCCGTACTATACAGTAAATCCCCGCATATAAGAACCTACCAAAATAAGAACCAAGAGGCTATTTTTCCCCGAATTATGCACCTTGTAATTAACCCTATCACGCCAAGGGTATTTGATGCTCTAGGAAGCCTAGGGGGGCTGATTCAGCCCCCCCCCTATTTCATTTCTGTTCTGGACAACCTAGAGCCATGAAACTTTGTATGTGCATAGAATAGCATATGGTGAACCCAAAAATGAAATCTATTTTTAGATACGTAACGTGACCTTTCCATGACGTCACATTCTTCGATTTTCACAGTCAATAGGGCCCAGTACTAAAAATTTTCAATCGTTGATTGTGGGAAAACGAAAATCATTATGGACATCAGACCAATTTCATTGTATTCTATGTCTAAATAGCATTTGCTCTGTGAAGGAAAATTAATAAAAAGCTATGACGTCATCATACAGGAATGTAAAGAGTGTGCGCATGCGTAATGTGAAAATCCGCGAAATCATACATGCAAATTGAAAAATACCTATCCGGTAAGATAGAGCATCAAAAGTTGTATGCAACCCTGTCCTTTCATCATTTTATCACATCAGCTGTAGATTTTATTAGCAATTATTCAAAATTTTGCACAGACATCTCTCGAAAATTGATCGCGCTTACCCCCTGGAAGGAGTTTGATCTTTTCGAAAAATTAATTTTTGATTGTGAGAAGGATGAAAACTAAAAGTTAGGAAGTTTCAGCATTGTAAGTGCACTTGGTAAAAATCTACAGACGAAATACCACTAGGGGGGAATGATTCAGCCCCCTTAGGCTTGATAGGGTTAAGAACATGTTTCAGTCTCATGGTTCTTATTGCAGGGGTAGCATGGTTCTTATTGCATGGTTCTTATTGCAAGAAATTGAAATCAGCATGTTTAATCTTCAAATGCCTACAAGGAACAAGTATTCCAGCGTTTTCATCATACGCCGAGGAAATAAAGCCTGGTTTCCATATGATCGTAACAGTCGGCGACCTACTGCGACGCATCGGCGACGTGTCCCCGATCAGTCGGCGACATATGGAAACGTTCACTGCTATGACCATATGGAAACCAGGCTTTAAACTCATCTCAACTCTTTCAATGCGTCCCCGTACCGTCCCCGTCTGATCGGCGACGTCGGCGACGTCGTTCAGAAAATGTTTCCATTTAAAAAAATCGTCGCCGATGTGTCCCCGAGCCTGCCTCGGCGACGCATCGCCGACTGTTGCGATCATATGGAAACCAGGCTTAAATCACAAGTATAAGACAAGAAATAATAACGCATCTCTGCGTCTGCCACTACTGAGAACTGAAGCAGCAAGAAAATCATTTTGGTTTCAAGGACCTCGCTGTTACAACGAACTTCCCTTGGAGATTCGTTCCTTAAATTCTTTTGTGCTATTTAGATCAAGATTGAAGGAGTACTATGACTAAAAGCGATTCCCTGAAAATAAGATACTCTTGTCGAAACGATTTCTTGTAAATATTTTTGTAATTTCCTCGACCAGTTTTACATTATATTAGGATTACCATCATTAATTTCTCTTTTACATTACATTTTAATTTTAACAGGGCCCTTGTTGATAACAATACTTTCTAGTATTGATAAGGTATTTACCCTGTATAAACATGTATATTATTATTATTATTATTATTATTATTATTATTATTATTATTATTATTATTATTATTATTATTATTATTATTATTATTATTATTATTATTATTATTATTATTAGCAAATTCATTTTTGATTGTTGTTATGAAGTTGATTTTGGCATTGGCTGTTAAAGTTTGACTCTCCCCCTCCCCATTAGTTATTAGCTCCATAAAAACACTTCCAAAGAAATTAATGGGGCTGAACATCATTTGTAAGGCTCTAAAAGGGCCAACAAAAGGCTCCCTTCAAATAAGAACCTCGATACCTTGAAATTAGTGTTTAGTGTTAGTGCCTTGGAAATAAGAACCCATTTCAGCCTCGGTCTCATAAAAATCTACTATATTATTCGTTGCAGTCGGATGTGGCGTCATTCCCATTGTCCCTCGCCTCCAAGTTTCTTCCTCTTTAGACATTTCGATAGCAAGAACTGCAACCTCACCAATGTCAATACTAACATCAAAACATCGGCTAACCTTCCTTACCTCTTTATCACGGCATGTTTTGGCAGTTACCGTTCCCGTGAAGGGTTTATGGGAGCATTTCCACACCCTACTTTTAGCTGTGCGAGGCCTTTGTTTCCCTTTGTGCTGAGCTTGAAATCCTTTGTCCTTCCACTGTTGTCTTACGACTCATGACGTCAGAAAATGGGTGTCCTTCGAAACCCATTTGAGGGGTTATTAGATTTTCTAAAAAATCCCAACATGATCCCTATTTGCTTGGGATGGGTTGGGACCCATTTGGAGAGGGATTCAGTTCCGGGGGTTTCATGGGGGCTGGAGGGGTTCGGGTGCAAATTTCCAAATTTCCCATCCCTCAGAATGCTTTTCGCAGTAGATTTGACTAAAATTTGTCTTTTGATGGCGCTGCTATGTTTCCTCCCTACAAATATGAATAATTCAGAGAGGGGATGGCTTTCCAGAGAGCGAGAAATATGAGATTTATCATTCTTAAGGGCACTGTTTAGCACTGTTTTAAGGGCAGGGTTTCCTCTTTTTCCAAGGAGGGATATCCCCGTTCTTCAACATGAGCTGGGTTGTTGCACAAAAAAAACTTTGACAGCTATCTATGTCCTTGATATGTTACGCAAAATGTTTTTATAAGAAACTAAGAATTTGGGTCAGTATTGAAAGTTTCTTAGAATTATCAAAATTTGAGTGCTCGGAGTTTCTTACGTGTCCCTTAAAACAACGTTAATGTTTATCTTCACACCCAACCCTAAAATGTTTCTTATGACTATGATTCTTTCGCCTTTCTACTCAGAATGCTTCTTCAATGTTTATTTGTTTTCTGGAAAATCCTGCAAAATATGTTTAAACAGAATAGGGTTTATCTAAAGGTATTTGTTAGCCAAATGTGTATGTCATTATAAATGATTATCACCGACATCAATTTAAACTCAGACTTAAGAGGGAAAGTTTCTTAAATCTAACATATCTTTGTCTCAGTTTCTTATGTGAAAGTCTTCCAAACCATCACACCAGGACCTACCATTATGCACGATGCAAGCAGTGCCTGATGCCAAAGCCCCTCCACAACACCTAAACATTGCGTCATGCTGTTTCCTTCACAGCAATATGTAATCAACACATGATCATGTGACGTCGCAGTCCATACTTTGTTATCTGGCAGTCATTTTGAGCCTAATCCGCTTTGTCTTACGTCTTATTGGGAAAATAAAGCATCCTTTGACACTAGATATTCATGAATGCAAAGAATGCTAACGACTAACTTGCCAAATTCTAGGGTTTCCCGCAACACAGACGGACGATGACGTGACGAATGCATATGCACTTTTTGGTGAGGGTTGGGAGGGGGGGAAGAGTGTTTCCGGTGAGCCCCATCTTGCGTTTATATCTCCTCCCATCCTGCTTTGCGAGACGAGCCAAGGAAGTGAATTTCATTGGATTAAAACGGCAAAAAGAAAGGAGATCATAATTGGACAAGCAGAGATGGACGGAGCCACCTCACAAACAGGAAACGAAAGTTTTAGTACATGGCACACTTCACACTCATAATATTGTGTAGACAATTGCTATTACCGTGTAGTGCAGGGCCGTATAACGCAAAAGAACGCAGCTGTTATTGGGGGAGGGGGGGCGATCGCTCTTACAACATTACAGAACGATGGGTCTACAAAATGCGTCTGACGACGTAGAGCCGGACATTAGGAAACGGACCGTACGTAATTTGATCTTATTGCAACAAATACAAACCAAACCTTGCACCAAGTGAGAAGTACACCAAAAATAAATACTATACAATTGTCAACTCAAAAGACAATGTAAGGACTTGGTAGAAATTCCTGTTACTGTACAGTCCAGGGCCGCAGGACGCGTTGTGATGGGGGGCAATTGTTTTCCTGGAGGACCGACGCAGATGTGACATTTTTCGGAGTATGGTTTTCGCTTACCTAAATTACTTTCCCTGGAACGGGGGTATCAAAAGAAAGCAATTTTTCTGGAGCCGGTTGAATAATGTTATTAACAGCTATCAATGACAACTGGCAATAAATTCCACTCCTAAGAATCACTCGGTACGACGGCGGGCCAGCGCGGCGCCGCAGGCGCCGCGCGGCAAGCCTAGTCTACTATATTATTCGTTGCAGTCGGATGTGGCGTCATTTCCATTGTCCGTCGCCTCCAAGTTTCTTCCTCTTCAGACAGTTCGATAGCGAGAACTGCAACCTCGCCGATGTCAATACTAACATCAAAACATCGGCTAACCTTCCTTACCTCTTTATCACGGCATATTTTGGCAGTTACCGTTCCCGTGAAAGGGTTATGGGAGCATTTCCACACCCCACTTTCAGCTGTGCGAGGCCTTTGTTTCCCTTTGTGCTGAGCTTGAAATCTTTTGTCCTTCCATTGTTGTCTTACGATTCATGACGTCAGAAAATGGGTGTCCTTCGAAACCCATTTGAGGGGTTATTTGATTTTTTAAAAATCCCAACATGATCTCTATTTGCTCGGGATGGGTTGGGACCCATTTGGAGAGGGATTCAGTTCCGGGGGTTACATGGGGGCTGGAGGGGGTCGGGTGCAAATTCCCCAATTTCCCATCCCTCGAAATGTGTTTTGCACTTGATTTGACTAAGATTTGTGTTTTGATAACGCTGCTATGTTTCCTCCCTACAAATATGAGTAATTCAGAGAGGGGATGGCTTTCCAGAGAGCAAGAAATGTGAGCTTTATCTACTTTAGGGGCAGAAACTTTCGCGGGCAGAAAGTTTCGCGAGAAGAAAAAATCGCGAAATTAAGGGCATAAACTTTCGCGAATGACGTTTTTTCCCGCATACTTCGCGACAAAAACTTTCGCGACTGAAGAAAAGTGAGGGGGAAAACATAGTTTTCTATCCATTTTCAGCACTACTCACAGTCACGGTGACAATTTACAAGGTTTTATGGCCCAAGAGACGAAAGATCAGGGTGATTAAGGAAAAGCAACGCAAAAACTTGAAGAAACGACAAAAAATGGATAGTAAAAACTTTCGGGAGTTGCGAATTTCCTGTAATTTCGCAAGCAAAAACTTCCGCGAATTTTGAATTTAGATTATGCCTTGGCAGAAACTTTCGCGAAAAATGCCAAAAAACGCGAAAATCGCGAAACTTTCTGCCCGCGAATGTTTCTGCCCCTAAAGTATCATTTTTAAGGACACTAATTAGCCCTTTCTCAGGGTTTCCTCTTTTTCCAAGGAGGGGTATCCCCGTTCTTCAACATGAGCTGGGTTGTCACACCTGAAAAATGTTTAACAGCCATTTCTGTCCTTGGTATGTTACGCGAAATGCTTTTATAAGAAACTAAGAATTTGGGCCAGTATTGAAAGTTTCTTAGAATTATCAAAATTTGAGTGCTCGGAGTCTCTTACGACTTCCTTAAAGGCTCTATAACAACCTCAATGTTTATTTTCATACCCTACCCTAAAATGTTTCTTATCGCTATGATCTTTTCAACTTTCTACTCACAATGTTTCTTCAGTCTCTATTTGTTTTCTGGAAAATCCTGCAAAGTATGTCTAAAGGTATTTATTTTAGCCAAATGAGTATCTTGACATTGTTATCAATGATTATCAATTCAAAACTTAAGCGGGAAAGTTTCTTAAATCTAATATATCTTTGTCTCATTTTCTTATCGACCCTGCAATGATGTGAAAGGCCCCCAAAGCACCACACAAGGACCTACCGTTTACCGTTATGAACGACGCAAGCATTGCCAGATGCCAAAGCCCCTTCACAACACCTAAACATTGCGTCATGGCTGTTCCCTTCACAACAATATTTTGTCAACACAATCATGTGACGCCGAAGTCCACTTTGTTATGCTATTCATCTGACAATTGTTTTGGGCCAAATCCGCTTTGTCTTCTGTGTTACTTGGCATATAAATGCAATTTGATTAACTCTATAATACGAATACATTTGCACTTTTTGGTCAGGGTATGGGGGAAAAGACTGTTTCCAGCGAGGGGCACTTCACTCATTGGAAAAAGCGTACGAGATTTTTTTAGAACAAAAGGATTTATACAGATTTTTGATGGATTTTTCTTGAAAACAAAAGGATTTTTGCCAAAGGTGTACGAGATTTTTTGGGAGTGAAATGCCCTTCGGTTTCCAGCGAGCCCCATCTTCGTTTTGTATCTCCTCCCATCCTGCTTTGCAAGATGAGCAAAGGAAGTGAATTTTATTGGATTAAACGACAAAAAGGAAGGACATCATGATTGGACAAGCGGAGATGGACGGGGGCATCTCACAAACAGGAAGCAAAAGTTTTAATAAGTTCTTTGTGATGCAATGCAAAGTTCAAGCATTGCAGCCATAATTGCAGAAAAGACGGGTGTTTGTTTACGCTTCCTTGCAAGGATGAATGAACACTTTCATTGCCTGTTGACTGCTTCAAAACAACGGGAAACTGCTTCTAAACAATCGACATGTTATCTAAACTATTTTTTGACGTCAACGAATAAAGTCCTAGGAAATAATGAGTGCGTTATCTGCAATTGGTAACTAAGACAGACCTGTGGAATCGAGGATCACTTCTCCCCCAAAAATGCCATACACTTTTGGCCTAAATCCTTTCGTTTTTCATGTTCTCCCGGGGGGGGAGGGGGGAGGCGACGGCGATGTGCCATTTTTCGAGTATGTTTTTCGCTTATTTTTCCTTAACGGGGTATCAAAAGAAATCAATTTTTCTGGAGCCGGTTGAAAAATGTGATTAACAGCTACCAATGACAACAGGCAGCAAATTCCACTCCCAAGAATCACTCGGTACGACAGCGGGCCAGCGCGGCGCCGCAGGCGCCGCGCGGCAAGCCTAGTAGGTTCTTATGCGCGGGTTTTTACGGTATAACGAGGTTAGATTCTAGTGTGACTGCAGTCATAATTTCTTATCATTATTGCAGATATCTATGAAGGCTACAAGAGTGAACATATCCAGGCAACCCCAACGACAGATTGTCCCTCATGGCGATTCAGATGTGAAAATGGCCGTTGTATCAAGAAACAACTAAAATGCAATGGAGCATGGGATTGTGAAGATGGTTCCGATGAAAAGGACTGTTTCGAGAGTACACCAAAACCACACGATAAAGAATGCCGTAGCAGTGAATTCCGATGCCAAAGTGGAGAATGCCTTCACTATTGTAAAAGATGTGATGGGGTATGGAATTGTGATGATGGCTCAGATGAATGGTTCTGTCCCACATCATCTTCAGTTCCCAAAGCAACCTCAACATACTGTCCCTACTGGAAGCATCGTTGTAACAATGGACAATGCATCTTTAAATACCAAAAATGCAACGGGATCAGAAATTGTTACGATGGCTCAGATGAATGGTACTGCCCCACATCATCTTCAGTTCCCAAACCAACCTCATCATACTGTCCTTACTGGAAGCATCGTTGTAACAATGGACAATGCATCTATAAATACCAAAAATGCAACGGGATCAGAAATTGTTACGATGGCTCAGATGAGTGGTACTGCCCCACATCATCTTCGGTTCCCAAACCAACCTCGTCCTACTGTCCTTACTGGAAGCATCGTTGTAACAATGGCCAATGCATCGATCAATACCAAAAGTGCAACGGGATCAGAAATTGTTACGATGGCTCAGATGAATGGCACTGCCCCACATCATCTTCAGTTAGGCCCAAGCCAACCTCATCATACTGCCCCTACTGGAAGCATCGTTGTAACAATGGACAATGCATCTATAAATACCAAAAATGCAACGGGATCAGTAATTGTTACGATGGCTCAGATGAGTGGTACTGCCCCACATCATCTTCAGTTCCCAAACCAACCTCATCATACTGTCCTTACTGGAAGCATCGTTGTAACAATGGACAATGCATCTATAAATACCAAAAATGCGACGGGATGAGAAATTGTTACGATGGCTCAGATGAGTGGTACTGCCCCACATCATCTTCAATTCCAAAAGCAACCTCAACATACTGTCCTTACTGGAAGCATCGTTGTAACAATGGACAATGCATCTATAAATACCAAAAATGCAACGGAATCAGTAATTGTTACGATGGCTCAGATGAGTGGTACTGCCCCACATCATCTTCAGTTCCCAAACCAACCTCATCATACTGCCCTTACTGGAAGCATCGTTGTAACAATGGACAATGCATCTATAAATACCAAAAATGCAACGGGATCAGAAATTGTTACGATGGCTCAGATGAGTGGTACTGCCCCACATCATCTTCAGTTCCCAAACCAACCTCATCATACTGTCCTTACTGGAAGCATCGTTGTAACAATGGACAATGCATCTATAAATACCAAAAATGCAACGGGATCAGAAATTGTTACGATGGCTCAGATGAGTGGTACTGCCCCACATCATCTTCAGTTCCCAAAGCAACCTCATCATACTGTCCTTACTGGAAGCATCGTTGTAACAATGGACAATGCATCTATAAATACCAAAAATGCGACGGGATGAGAAATTGTTACGATGGCTCAGATGAGTGGTACTGCCCCACATCATCTTCAATTCCCAAAGCAACCTCAACATACTGTCCTTACTGGAAGCATCGTTGTAACAATGGACAATGCATCTATAAATACCAAAAATGCAACGGGATCAGAAATTGTTATGATGGGTCAGATGA